>CM070507.1:43970864-44718364 GCA_036346375.1 Guadua angustifolia | reverse complement strand
AGGGGGGAAAAGGGGGAAAAAAAGGGTTTTGGGTTTAGTTTCCTTCAATTTAAACCCGGGAAACCTTTTTTAAAAGGTTTAACCGGGGAAAAAAATTTTTAAACCCCCCCTTTTTTGGGTTTTTTGGGTTTTTTTAAATTTTTGGGGGAAAAATTTTTAAAAATTTTAAAAAAGGGGGTTTTTTTTTTGGATTTTGGCCCAAAAAAAATTTTTTCCCCCCAAAAGGTTTTTTTTTTTGGGAAAAAAAGGGTTTAAATTTTTAAAATTTAAAATTTTTTTCTTTTGTTTTTAAAAAAAATTTAAATTTTTTTTTTTAAAAAAAAAATTTTGGGATTTCCCTTTAAATTTTCCCTTTTTTTTTTTTTTTTTCCCCCCCCAAAAGGGGTTTTTTTTTTTTAAAAAATTTTTTTTCCCCCCCTTTTTGGGGGGGGTTTTTTAAGTTTTTTTTGGGGGGGTTTTAAAACCCCAAAAACCCCAAAAATTTAACCAAATTGGGGGTTTTTTTTTTTCCTTTTTTTGGGAAAATTTTTAAAATTTCCCCTTTTTTGGGAAAAATTTTTAAAAAAGGGGAAAACCCCCAAAGGTTTTTAAAGGGGGAAAAAAACCCCCCGGGGGACTTTTTTTTGGTTTTGGGGAAAAAAAAAATTTTTTTTTTTTTAAACCTTGAAAAAATTTTTTTCCCCAAAAAAATTTTTAAATTTCCCAAAAAAAAACCCAATTTTTGGGTTGGTTTTTTTTTTTTTTGGGGCCCGGGGGTTTTTTTAAAATTTTCCCCTTTTTAGGGGGGGGTTTTTTTTGGGGGCCCCCCCCCAAATTTGGGATCCTTGGTTTTTAAAATTTCCCGGAAAACCAAAAAAAGGGGGGGTTTTAAATTTTTTCCCCCCGGGGGTTTTTGGGAAAGGTTTTCCAAAGGGGGAAAAAGGGATTTTAGAAATTTTTAAAAAAAACCCCCAAAAGGGGTTTTAAATTTTTTCCCCCCTTTTTTTTGGAATTTTTTGGGGGGGAATTGGTTTTGGTTTGGTTTAAAATTTTAAAAAGCGGTTCCCGGGTTTTTTTTTGGGAAAAAAAAAACCCCCCAAAAGGGGGCCCCGGGTTTTTAAATTTTTTTGGAAAATTTTTAAAAAAAGGGCCCCAAAAATTTTTTTGGGAATTTTAAAAATTTTTTTTGGGGTTTTTCCCCTTTTGGGGGGATTTTTTTAAAGGGAAAAAAAATTTTTAAATTTTTCCCCAAAAAAGGGGGCCCCTTTTTGGGTTTTTAAACGGGGAAATTTTTTTTAAAAAAAAAGGGCCGGGAAAAAAAACCCGGGGCCCCCGGGTTTTTTTGGGGTTTGGGTTTTTAACCTTTTTCCTTTTTTTTTTTTTAAAAAGGGAAAAAATTTTTTTTGGGGGGTTTAAAAAGGGGCCCCGGTTTGGGTTTTTTTTTTTTTTTTTTTAAAATTTAAAAAACCAAAAGGAATTTTTAAAATTTTAAAAAAAAAAAAAAACCCCCTTTGGTGGGGTTTTTGGTTGGTTTTTTTTGGCCTTTTTTTTTTAAAAAAATTTAAAATAAAATTTTTTTAAAAAAAAAAAACCCCCCAATGTTTTTTTTTGGGGTTTTTTTGGGTTTAAATTTTTAAAACCCCAAATAAAAAGGGGAAATTTTTTTTTTCCCCCCGGGAACCCTTTTTTTTTTTTTTTTTTTTGGTTTAATTAAAACGGGGAAAAAAGGGTTTTTAAAACCCCAAAAAAACCCCAAAACGGGCCCCGGTTTGGGTTTGGTTTTTTTTTTTTAATTTTCCTTTAAAATAAATTTCCCTTTTTTAAAATTTGGGGGAAAAAAAACCCCACCCAAAATTTTTTCCTTTTGGGGTTTTTTAAAAGGGTTCGGAAATTTGGGGGAAAAATTTTATTAAATTTTGAAAAATGGAAAAAGGTTTCCCAAAAATTTTCCTTTTTGGCCCTTGTTTAATTTTTGGTTTTTGGGTTTTTAAAAAAATTAAATTTTTAAATTTTCCCCGGGGGTTTTAAAGGTTTTAAAAACCCCCCCCTTTTTGGTTTTTTTTTTTTTTTTGGGTTTAAAATTAAAAATTTCAAAGGGTTTTTTTTGGGGCCCCAAAAAATTTTTTTTAATTTTTTTTTTTGGTTTTTCCAAAAAGGATTGGAAAATTTAGATGTTATGTTTGGAAAAAAAAACCGGATTGCATAGTGTTTCTTTCTTTGCATTTCTTAGTTCATTTTAATGGTCCCAATTGGAGTTTGCGATTACTATGCAGTTGATCGATTATTTGATACTTCAATGTGTCGAATTAGATTTTAGAATTTTCGAGAATTAAAAGTGATGCCTATGTGGATCACATGGACTTTAGTAGTCGGATGTGCTTAGTGGGTATTGACTGTTTATAATGCTTTGTATCGTTCATAAACAAGCAGTTGCTTGTAATGTTGATGTTGCGATGAAGCTGATTCTTATATGTAATGTCGATGTATTGAAGTTTTTGAAGATTACGATCATTTAATTGCACGAGGATCTATAGTTTTGTAGGTCATATATTGATACGATTTTCTTGATGATAAGTTTCTGTGTGATCTATCGGTGATCAGTTTATATGCATCGTAATTGAATCATCGAGTAGTTGCTGAATTCGAGTAATTTGACTTAAGTGGGTCGAATTGTGTTTAGAGTTATTGATGATGTATATGGATTGATCGCAAAGATGTGTTGGAATTGTGACATGGTTGTCGGTCTTGTTGAAGCTTGTTTCGGATGAATTCGTTTTGATGATAATTTCATGCAAATCGGGATCCGAACAAGTGGATTTTATGAAGGTTTGCTCCGAAGATAAACACTCCGAAGACACACCAGACTGCCCTCGTAAGTGTTGTCGGTCTTGTTGGAGCTTGTTTCGTTCGATTTCGCTTTGACATTAACTTCGTACAAATAGAGATGCGAACAGTGGATTTTATGAAAGTTTGCTTTGGAGAAACACTCTCAAAATGCACCGATTGCACTCTTAAGTGTTGCCGGTCTCATTGGAGCTTGTTTCGCTTGATTTCACTCTGATGTTAAGTTCATTCAACATGGGACCCGAATAAGGTGATTTTATGAAATTTGCCCCGAAGAGAAACACTCTGAAGACACACCGGATTGCCCTCTGATTGTTGTAGGTCTTGTTTGAGCTTGTTTCATTCCGATTTAGCTTTCCTATCAATTTCATACAAGGCGAGATCCGAACAAGTGGATTTTATGAAAGTTTGCTCAAGATAAACACTCTAGAAATGCAAAGGATTGCACTCCAAAGTGTCGCCGGTCTTGTTAGAGCTTGTTTCTCTCGATTTTACTCGATGTTAATTTCATTCAAATAGAGATCGAACAAGTGGATTTTATAGAATGTTTGCCCCTAGTAGAATCATCAAGACACACTTGATTGCTTGCGTAAGTGTTGTCGGTCTTGTTGGAGCTTGTTTGGACGATTTCGTTTTGATGATAATTTCATGCAAATGGGATCCGAACAAGTGGATTTTATTAAAGTTTGCTCAAGAGAAACACTCAAGACACACCGGATTGCCTCGTAAGTGTGTAGGTCTTGTTTGATTGTTCCGAGCTTGTTTCGCTAATTCGATTTCTGAAAGTTTACACCGGTGCGAAACTTCGTACAAATAGAGATGCGAACAGGTGGATTTTATGAAAGTTTGCACCGAAGGGAAACACTCCGAAAATGCAACAGATTGCACTCCTATGTGTTTCCAATCTCATTAGAGCTTGTTTCGCTTGATTTCACGCTGGTGTTAAGTTCATTCAAATCGGGACCCGAACAAGGGGATTTTATGAATGTTTGCCCATAATAGAAACACTCTGAAGACACACCGGAGTCCCTCGTAAGTGTTGTATGTCTTGTTTGAGATTGCTTCGTCCGATTTAGCTTTCACGTCAATTTCCTACAAAACGAGATCCGAACAGGTGGATTCTATGAAAGTTTACACCGGTGCGAAACACCCCTAAAATGCAAAGGATTGCACTCCAAAGTGTCGCCGGTCTCCTTAGAGCTTGTCTCGGTAGATTTTGCTCTGATGTTAATTTCATTCAAATCGGGATCCGAACATGTGGATTTTATGAAAGTGTGCCCCGAAGAGAATCACATCATAGACACACCGGGTTGCCCTCGTAAGTGTTGTCGGTCTTGTTGGTGCTTGTTTCGGACGATTTCGTTTTGATGATAATTTCGTGCAAATCGGGATCCGAACCAGTGGATTTTATGAAAGTTTGCTCCGAAGAGATACACTCTGAAGACACACCGGACTGCCCTCGTAAGTGTTGTCGGTCTTGTTGGAGCTTCTTTCGTTCGATTTCAATTTGATGCGAACAGGTGGATTTTATGAAGGTTTACACCGGAGCGAAGCACACCGAAAATGCAAAGGATTGCACTCCTAAGTGTCGCCGATCTCCACGGAGCTTGTTTCGGTCGATTTTGCTCTGATGTTATTTTCATTCAAATCGGGATCCGAACAAGTGGATTTTATGAAAGTTTGCCACGAAGATAATCACATCGAAGACACTCCGGATTGCGCTCGTAAGTATTGTCGGTTTTGTTGGACCTTGTTTCGGTCGAGTTTGCTTTGATGATCATTTCATACAAATCGAAATCCGAACGGGTGGATTTTATGAAAGTTTGCCCTGAAGCGAAACACTTAGAAGACACAACAGATTGTACTCCTAAGTGTTGTCGGTCTTGTTGCAGCATGTTTTGGTCAATTTCGCTTTGATGTTAACATCACACAAATAGAGATTTGAATAGGTGGATTTTATGAAAGTTTACACAGGTGCGAAACACTCCAAAAATGCAAAGGATTGCACTCCTAAGTGTCGCCGGTCTCCTTGGATATTCTTTCGGTCGATTTTGCTCTGATGTTAATTTCATTCAAATCGGGATCCGAACAAATGGATATTAAGAAAGTTTGCCCGAAGAGAATCACATCGAACTCACAACGGATTGCCCTCGTAAGTGTTGTCGATCTTGTTGGAGCTTGTTTCGGACGATTTCGCTTTGATGAAAATTTGAAACACATCGGGATTCGAACAAGTGGATTTTATGAAAGTTTGCCCCGAAGAGAAACACCTGGAAGACACACCGTACTGCCATCGTAAGTGTTGCCGGTCTTCTTGGGGCTTGTTTCGTTTGATTTCGCTTTAATATCAATTTCAGATAAAAACGAGATCCGAACAGGTGGATTTTGTGAAAGTTTACACCGGAGCAAAACACCCGGAAAATGAACCGGATTGCACATCTAAGTATCGCCGGTCTCCTTGGAGCTTGTTTCTGTCGATTTTGCTCTGATGTTAACTTCATTAAAATCGGGATCCTAACAAGTGGATTTTATAAATGTTTGCCCCGAAGGGAATCAGATCGAAGACACACCGGATTGCCCTCGTAAGTGTTGTCGGTCTTCTTGGAGCTTGTTTCGGTCGATTTCGCTTTGATGATAATTTCATACAAATCTGGATCTGAACGGGTGGATTTTATGAAAGTTTGCCCCGAAGTGAAACACTTAGAAGGCACCACCGATTGCACTCCTAAGTGTAATTTCATACAGAACGAGATCAGGACAGGTGGATTTTATGAAAGTTTGCACCGCAGTGAAACATTCCCAAAATGCACCGGATTGCACTCCAAAGTGTCGCCGGTCTCTTTGGAACTTGTTTCGGTCTATTTCGCTCTGATGTTATTTTCATTCAAATCAGGATCCGAACAAGTTTACTTTATGAAAGTTTGCCCCGAAGAGAAACACTTCGAAGACACACCGGATTGCTGACGTAAGTATTGTCGGTCTTATTGGACCTTGTTTCGGTCGATTCGCATTGATGATAACTTCATACAAATCGAGATCCGAATAGGTGGATTTTATGAGAGTTTGCGCCGGAGCGAAACTCTCTCAAAGTGCACCGGATTGCACACCTAAGTGTCGCCGGTCTCATTGGAGCTTGTTTCGGTCGATTTTGTTCTGATGGTTATTTCATTGAAATTGGGATCCGAACCCGTGGATTTTATGAAAGTTTGCCCCGAAGCGAAACACTCGGAAGACACTACAGATTGCCCTCGTAAGTGTTGTCGGTCTTGTTGGAGCTTGTTTCGGTCCATATCACTTTGATGTTAATTTCATAAATATCGAAATCCGAACAGGTGGATTTTATGAAAGTTTGCACTAGAGCGAAACACTCCTAAAATACACCTGATTGCACTCGTAAGTGTCACCGGTCTCATTTTAGTTTATTTTGGTCAATTTCGCTCCGATGTTAACTTCGTTCAAATCGGGATCCGAACAGTGGGATTTTATGAAAGTTTGCCCCGAAGAGAAACACTCCGAAGACACACCGCATTGCCCTCATAAGTATTGTCGGTCTTGTTGGAGCTTGTTTCGGTCATTTTCACTAAGATGATAATTCAGACATATCGGGATGCGAATAGGCGGATTTTACGAATGTTTGCACCGCAGCGAAACACTCCGAAAATACACCGGATTGCACTCCTAAGTGTCGCCGGTCTCCTTGGAGCTTGTTTCGGTCGATTTCACTGTGATGTTAATTTCATTCAAATCAAGATCCGAACAAGTGGATTTTATGAAAGTTTGCCGCGATGCGAAACACTCCGAAGACACTCCGGATTGCCCACGTAAGTGTTGTCGGTCTTGTTGGAGCTTGTTTCGGTCGATTTCGCTTTGATGATTACTTCATACAAATCGAGATCCGACTAGGTGGATTTGATGAGGGTTTGCGCCGGAGCGATACTCTCGGAAAGTGCTCCGGATTGCAGTCCTATGTGTCGCCGGTCTCATTGGAGCTTGTTTCGGTGATTTCGCTCTGATGTTTATTTCATTCAAATCGGGATCCAATCCTGTCGATTTTATGAAAGTTTGCCCTGAAGCGAAACAGTCAGAAGACACTACGGATTGCCCTCGTAAGTGTTGTCGGTCTTGTTGGAGGTTGTTTCGGTCGATTTCACTTTGATGTTAATTTCATAAATATCGAAATCCGAACAGGTGGATTTCATGAAAGTTTGCACCGGAGCGAAACACTCCAAAAATGCACCTCATTGCACTCGTAAGTGTCGCCGGTCTCATTGGAGTTTGTTTTGGTCGATTTCGATCCGATGTTAACTTCATTCAAATCGGGATCCGAACAAGGGGATTTTTTGAAAGTTTGCCCCAAGAGAAACACTGTGAAGACACACCGCATTGCACTCGTAAGAGTTGTCGATCTTGTTGGAGCATGTTTCGGCCGATTTCGCTTTGATGCTAACTTCGTACAAAGAGAGATGCGAAGAGGTAGATTTTACAAAAGTTCACATCGGAGCGAAACACAACGAAAATGGACCGGATTGCACCCGAAAGTGTGGCCGGTCTCATTGGAGCTTGTTTCGGTCGATTTCTCTCTGATGTTAATTTCATTCATATCGGGATCCAAACGAGTAGATTTTATGAAAGTTTGCCCTGAAGAGAAACACACCGAAGACACACCGGATTGCCCACATAAGTGTTGTCGGTCCTGTTGGAGCTTGTTTCGATCGTTTTAGCTTTAATGTAAATTTCATACAGAACGAGATCAGGACAGGTGGATTTTATGAAAGTTTGCACCGGAGTGAAACATTCCCAAAATGCACCGGATTGCACTCCAAAGTGTCGCCGGTCTCTTTGGAATTTGTTTCGGTCTATTTCGCTCTGATGTTAATTTCATTCAAATCGGGATCCGAACAAGTGTACTTTATGAAAGTTTGCCCCGAAGAGAAACACTTTGAAGACACACCGGATTGCCGACGTAAGTGTTGTCGGTCTTATTGGAGCGTGTTTCGGTCGATTTCGCATTGTTGATAACTTCATACAAATCGAGATCCGAATAGGTGGATTTTATGAGAGTTTGCGCCGGAGCGAAACTCTCCAAAAGTGCACCGGATTGCACACCTAAGTGTCGCCGGTCTCATTGGAGTTTGTTTCGGTTGATTTTGCTCTGATGCTTATTTCATTCAAATTGGGATCCAAACCTGTGGATTTTATGAAAGTTTGCCCCGAAGCGAAACACTCAGAAGACACTACGGATTGCCCTCGTAAGTGTTGTCGGTCTTGTTGGAGCTTGTTTCGGTCCAAATCACTTTGATGTTAATTTCATAAATATCGAAATCCGAACAGGTGGATTTTATGAAAGTTTGCACCAGAGCAAACACTCCAAAAATGTACCTGATTGCACTCGTAAGTGTCACCGGTCTCATTTGAGTTTATTTTGGTCGATTTCGCTCCGATGTTAACTTCGTTCAAATCGGGATCCGAACAAGGGGATTTTATGAAAGTTAGCCCCGAAGAGAAACACTCCGAAGACACACCGCATTGCCCTCGTAAGTATTGTCGGTCTTGTTGGGGCTTATTTCGGTCATTTTCACTAAGATGATAATTCAGACATATCGGGATGCGAATAAGCGGATTTTACGAATGTTTGCACCGCAGCGAAACACTCCGAAAATACACCAGATTGCACTCCTAAGTGTCGCCGGTCTCCTTGGAACTTGTTTCGGTCGATTTCATTGTGATGTTAATTTCATTCAAATCAAGATCCGAACAAGTGGATTTTATAAAAGTTTGCCTCGAAGCGAAAAACTCCGAAGACACTCCGGATTTCCCACGTAAGTGTTGTCGGTTTTGTTGGAGCTTGTTTCGGTCGATTTCGCTTTGATGATTACTTCATACAAATCGAGATCCGACTAGGTGGATTTGATGAGAGTTTGCGCCGGAGCGATACTCTCCGGAAGTGCTCCGGATTGCAATCCAATGTGTCGCCGGTCTCATTGGAGCTTGTTTCGATTGATTTCGCTCTGATGTTTATTTCATTCAAATCGGGATCCGATCCTGTGGATTTTATGAAAGTTTGCCCTAAAGCGAAACAGTCAGAAGACACTACGGATTGCCCTCGTAACTGTTGTCGGTCTTGTTGGAGCTTGTTTCGGTCGATTTCACTTTGATGTTAATTTCATAAATATCAAAATCCGAACAGGTGGATTTCATGAAAGTTTGCACTATAGCGAAACACTCCTAAAATGCACCTGATTGCACTCCTAAGTGTCGCCGGTCTCATTGGAGTTTGTTTTGGTCCATTTCGCTCCGATGTTAACTTCTTTCAAATCGGGATCCGAACAAGGGAATTTTATGAAAGTTTGCCCCAAGAGAAACATTTTGAAGACACACCGCATTGCACTAGTAAGAGTTGTCGGTCTTGTTGGAGCATGTTTCGGTCGATTTCGCTTTGATGCCAACTTCATACAAAGAGAGATGCGAAGAGGTAGATTTTACAAAAGTTCACATCAGAGCGAAACACAACGAAAATGGACCGGATTGCACTCCAAAGTGTGGCCGGTCTCATTGGAGCTTGTTTCGGTCGATTTCTCTCTGATGTTAATTTCATTCATATCGGGATCCAAACGACTGGATTTTATGAAAGTTTGCTTTGAAGAGAAACACACCGAAGACACACCGGATTGCCCACATAGTGTTGTCGGTCTTGTTGGAGCTTGTTTCGATCATTTTAGCATTAATGTTAATTTCATACAGAACGAAATCAGGACAGGTGAATTTTATGAATGTTTGCACTGGAGCGAAACAATCCCAAAATGCACAGGATTGCACTCCAAAGTGTCGCCGGTCTCTTTGCAACTTGTTTCTGTCTATTTCGCTTTGATGTTAATTTCATTCAAATCGGGATCCGAACAAGTGTACTTTATGAAAGTTTGCCCCGAAGAGAAACACTTCAAAGACACACCGGATTGCCGACGTAAGTGTTGTCGGTCTTATTGAAGCTTGTTTCGGTCGATTTCGCTTTGATGATAACTTCATACAAATCGAGATCCGAATAGGTAGATTTTATGAGAGTTTGCGTCGGAGCGAAACTCTCCGAAAGTGCACCGGATTGCACACCTTAGTGTCGCCGGTCTCATTGGAGCTTGTTTGATCAATTTTGTTCTGATGCTTATTTCATTGAAATCGGGATCCGAACCTGTGGATTTTATGAAAGTTTGCCCCGAAACGAAACACTCAGAAGACACTACAGATTGCCCTCGTAAGTGTTGTCGGTCTTGTTAGAGCTTGTTTCGGTCAATATCACTTTGATGTTAATTTCATAAATATCGAAATCTGAACAGGTGGATTTTATGAAAGTTTGCACCAGAGCGAAACACTCCTAACATGCACCTGATTGCACTCGTAAGTGTCACCGGTCTCATTTG
Organism: Guadua angustifolia; assembly: GCA_036346375.1. Lineage (NCBI taxonomy): Eukaryota > Viridiplantae > Streptophyta > Magnoliopsida > Poales > Poaceae > Guadua > Guadua angustifolia. The sequence continues at coordinate 44,708,129 of CM070507.1, read as the reverse complement.
AGTTTATTTTGGTCGATTTCGCTCCGATGATAACTTCGTTCAAATCGGGATCCGAACAAGGGGATTTTATGAAAGTTTGCCTCGAAGAGAAACACTCTGAAGACACACCGCATTGCCCTCGTAAGTATTGTCGGTCTTGTTGGAGCTTGTTTCGGTCATTTTCACTAAGATGATAATTCAGACATATCGGGACGCGAATAGGTGTATTTTACAAATGTTTGCACCGCAGCGAAACACTCCGAAAATACATCGGATTGCACTCCTATGTGTCGCCGGTCTCCTTGGAGCTCGTTTCGGTCGATTTCACTATGATGTTAATTTCATTCAAATCGAGATCCGAACAAGTGCATTTTATGAAAGTTTGCCGCGAAGCGAAACACTCCTAAGACACTCCGGATTGCCCATGTAAGTGTTGTCAGTCTTGTTGGAGCTTGTTTCGGTCGATTTCGCTTCGATGATAACTTCATACAAATCGAGATCCGAATAGGTGGATTTGATGAGAGTTTGCGCCGGAGCGATACTCTCTGAAAGTGCACCGGATTGCACTCCTATGTGTCGCTGGTCTCATTGGAGCTCGTTTCGTTCGATTTCGCTCTGATGCTTATTTCATTCAAATCGGGATCCGATCCTGTGGATTTTATGAAAGTTTGCCCTGAAGCGAAACACTCAGAAGACACTACGGATTGACCTCGTAAGTGTTGTCGGTCTTGTTGGAGCTTGTTTCGGTCGATTTCTCTTTGATGTTAATTTCATAAATATCGAAATCCGAACAGGTGGATTTCATGAATGTTTGCACCGGAGCGAAACACTCCTAAAATGCACCTGATTGCACTCGTAAGTGTCGCCGGTCTCATTGGAGTTTGTTTTGGTCAATTTCGCTCCGATGTTAACTTCATTCAAATCGTGATCCGAACAAGGGGATTTTATGAAAGTTTGCCCCCAAGAGAAACACTCCGAAGACACACCGCATTGCCCTCGTAAGAGTTGTCGGTCTTGTTGGAGCATGTTTCATTCATTTTCACTTTGATGATAATTCAGACATATCGGGATGCGAATAGGAGGATTTTACGAATGTTTGCACCGCTGCGAAACACTCCGAAAATACACCGGATTGCACTCCTGTGTGTCGCCGGTCTCCTTGGAGCTTGTTTCGGTCGATTTCGCTGTGATGTTAATTTCATTCAAATCGTGATCCGAACAAGTGGATTTTATGAAAGTTTGCCGCAAAACGAAACACTCCGAAGACACTCCGAATTGCCCACGTAAGTGTTGTCGGTCTTGTTGGAGCTTGTTTCGGTCGATTTCGCTTTGATGATAACTTCATACAAATCGAGAACCGAATAGGTGGATTTGATGAGAGTTTGCGCCGGAGCGATACTCACCGAAAGTGCACCGGATTGCACTCCTATGTGTCGCCGGTCTCATTGGAGCTTGTTTCGGTCGATTTCGCTCTGATGGTTACTTCATTCAAATCGGGATCCGATCCTGTGGATTTTATGAAAGTTTCCCCGAAGCGAAACACTCAGAACACACTACGGATTGCCCTCGTAAGTGTTATCGGTCTTGTTGGAGCATGTTTCGGTCGATTTCGCTTTGATGCTAACTTCATACAAAGAGAGACGAGAAGAGGTAGATTTTACAAAAGTTCACATTGGAGCGAAACACAACGAAAATGGACCGGACTGCACTCCAAAGTGTGGTCGGTCTCATTGGAGCTTGTTTCGGTCGATTTCTCTCTGATGTTAATTTCATTCATATCGGGATCCAAATGAGTGGATTTTATGAAAGTTTGCCCTGAAGAGAAACACACCGAAAACACACCGGATTGCCCACGTAAGTGTTATCGGTCATGTTGGAGCTTGTTGCGGTCTATTTCGCTCTGATGTTAATTTCATTCAAATCGGGATCCGAACAAGTGTACTTTATGAAAGTTTGCCCCGAAGAGAAACATTTCGAAGACACCAGATTGCCGACGTAAGTGTTGTCGGTCTTATTGGAGCTTGTTTCGGTCGATTTCGCTTTGATGATAACTTCATACAAATCGAGATCCGAATAGGTGGATTTTACGAGAGTTTCCGCCGGAGCAAAACTATCCGAAAGTGCATCGGATTGCACACCTTAGTGTCACCGGTCTAATTGGAGCTTGTTTCGGTCGATTTCATCTTGATGCTTATTTAATTGAAATCGAGATCCGAACATGTGGATTTTATGAAAGTTTGCCCCGAAGCGAAACACTCAGAAGACACTATAGATTGCCGTCGTAAGTGTTGTCAGTCTCGTTGGAGCTTGTTTCGGTCGATTTAACTTTGATGTTAATTTCATAAATATCGAAATCCGAACAGGTGGATTTTATGAAAGTTTGCACCAGAGTGAAACACTCCTAAAATGCACCTGATTGCACTCGTAAGTGTCACCGGTCTCATTTGAGATTGTTTTGGTCGATTTCGCTCCGATGTTGACTTCGTTCAAATCGGGATCCGAACAAGTGGATTTTATGAAATTTTGCCCCGAAGAGAAACACTCCGAAGACACACCGCATTGCCCACGTAAGTATTGTCGGTCTTGTTGGAGCTTGTTTCGGTCATTTTCACTTTGATGATAATTCAGACATATCGAGATGCGAATAGGTGGATTTTACGAATGTTTGCACCGCAGCGAAACACTCCGAAAAAACACCGAATTGCACTCCTAAGTGTCGCCGGTCTCCTTGGAGGTTGTTTCGATTGATTTCAATGTTAATTTCATTCAAATCGTGATCCGAACAAGTGGATTTTATGAAAGTTTGCCGCAAAACGAAAAACTCCGAAGACACTCCGGATTGCCCACGTAAGTGTTGTCGGTCTTCTTGGAGCTTGTTTCGGTCGATTTCGCTTTGATGATAACTTCATACAAATCGAGAACCGAATAGGTGGATTTGATGAGAGTTTGCGCCGGAGCGATACTCACCGAAAGTGCACCGGATTGCACTCCTATGTGTCGCCGGTCTCATTGGAGCTTGTTTCGGTCGATTTCGCTCTGATGGTTACTTCATTCAAATCGGGATCCAATCCTGTGGATTTTATGAATGTTTCCCCGAAGCGACACACTCAGAAGACACTACGGATTGCCCTCGTAAGTGTTATCGGTCTTGTTGGAGCATGTTTCGGTCGATTTCGCTTTGATGCTAACTTCATACAAAGAGAGATGCGAAGAGGTAGATTTTACAAAAGTTCACATCGGAGAAAAACACAATGAAAATAGACCGGATTGCACTCCAAAGTGTGGCCGGTCTCATTGGAGCTTGTTTTGGTCGATTTCTCTCTGATGTTAATTTCATTCATATCGGGATCCAAACGAGTGGATTTTATGAAAGTTTGCCCTGAAGAGAAACACACCAAAGACACACCGGATTGCCCACGTAAGTGTTGTCGGTCCTATTGGAGCTTGTTTCGGTCTATTTCGCTCTATTGTTAATTTCCTTCAAATCGGGATTCGAACAAGTGTACTTTATGAAAGTTAGCCCCGAAGATAATCATTTCGAAGACACACCGGATTGCCGACGTAAGTATTGTCGGTCTTCTTGGAGCTTGTTTCGGTCGATTTCGCTTTGATGATAACTTCATACAGATCGAGATCCGAATAGGTGGATTTTACGAGAGTTTGCGCTGGAGCGAGACTCTCCGAAAGTGCACCGGATTGCACACCTAAGTGTCGCCGGTCTAATTGGAGCTTGTTTCGGTCGATTTCGATCTGATGCTTATTTCATTGAAATCGGGATCCGAACATGTGGATTTTATGAAAGTTTGCCCCGAAGCGAAACACTCAGAAGACACTACAGATTGCCCTCGTAAGTGTTGTCAGTCTCGTTGGAGCTTGTTTCGGTCGATTTCACTATGATGTTAATTTCGTAAATATCGAAATCGAACTGGTGGATTTTATGAAAGTTTGCACCGGAGCGAAACACTCCTAAAATGCACCTGATTGCACTCGTAAGTGTCACCGGTCTCATTTGAGTTTGTTTTGATCGATTTCGCTCCGATGTTGACTTCGTTCAAATCGGGATCCGAACAAGTGGATTTTATGAAAGTTTGCCCCGAAGAGAAACACTCCGAAGACACACCGCATTGCCCTCGTAAGTATTGTCGGTCTTGTTGGAGCTTGTTTCGGTCATTTTCACTTTGATGATAATTCAGACATATCGGGATGCGAATAGGTGGATTTTACGAATGTTTGCACCGCAGCGAAACACTCCGAAAAAACACCGAATTGCACTCCTAAGTGTCACCGGTCTCCTTGGAGGTTGTTTCGATCGATTTCACTGTGATGTTAATTTCATTCAAATCGAGATCCGACAAGTGGATTTTATGAAAGTTTGCCGCGAAGCGAAACACTCTGAAGACACTCCGGATTGCCCACGTAGTGTTGTCGGTCTTGTTGGAGCTTGTTTCGGTCGATTTCGCTTTGATGATAACTTCATACAAATCGAGATCCGAATAGGTGGATTCGATGAGAGTTTGCGCCGGAGCGATACTCACCGAAAGTGCACCGGATTGCACTCCTATGTGTCGCCGGTCTCATTGGAGCTTGTTTCGGTCGATTTCACTCTGATGGTCATTTCATTCAAATCGGTATCCGATCATGTGGATTTTATGAAAGTTTGCCCCGAAGCGAAACACTCAGAAGACACTACGGATTGCCCTCGTAAGTGTTATCGTTCTTTTTGGAGCATGTTTCGGTCGATTTCACTTTGATGCTAACTTCATACAAAAGAGATCGAAGTGGTAGATTTTACAAAAGTTCACATCGGAGAAAAACACAATGAAAATAGACCGGATTGCACTCCAAAGTGTGGCCGGTCTCATTGGATCTTGTTTCGGTCGATTTCTCTGTGATGTTAATTTCATTCATATCGGGATCCAAACGAGTGGATTTTATGAAAGTTTGCCCTGAAGAGAAACACACCAAAGACACACCGGATTGCCCACGTAAGTGTTGTCGGTCCTGTTGGAGCTTGTTTCGGTCTATTTCGCTCTATTGTTAATTTCCTTCAAATCGGGATTCGAACAAGTGTACTTTATGAAAGTTAGCCCCGAAGAGAATCATTTCGAAGACACACCGGATTGCCGACGTAAGTGTTGTCGGTCTTCTTAGAGCTTGTTTCGGTCGATTTCGCTTTGATGATAACTTCATACAAATCGAGATCCGAATAGGTGGATTTTACGAGAGTTTTGTTGGGCGAGACTCTCAAAGTGCACCGGATTGCACACCTAAGTGTCGCCGGTCTAATTAGAGCTTGTTTCGGTCGATTTCGATCTGATGCTTATTTCATTGAAATCGGGATCCGAACATGTGGATTTTATGAAAGTTTGCCCCGAAGCGAAACACTCAGAACACACTAAAGATTGCCCTCGTAAGTGTTGTCAGTCTCGTTGGAGCTTGTTTCGGTCGATTTCACTATGATGTTAATTTCGTAAATATCGAAATCCGAACTGGTGGATTTTTTGAAAGTTTGCACCGGAGCGAAACACTCCTAAAATGCACCGGATTGCACTCGTAAGTGCCACCGGTCTCATTTGAGTTTGTTTTGATCGATTTCGCTCCGATGTTGACTTCGTTCAAATCAGGATCCGAACAAGTGGATTTTATGAAAGTTTGCCCCGAAGAGAAACACTCCGAAGACACACCGCATTGCCCTCGTAAGTATTGTCGGTCTTGTTGGAGCTTGTTTGGTCATTTTCACTGATGATAATTCGGACATATCGGGATGCGAATAGGTGGATTTTTACGAATGTTTGCACCGCAGCGAAACACTCGAAAAACACGAATTGCACTCCTAAGTGTCACCGGTCTCCTTGGAGGTTGTTTCGATCGATTTCTTTGTGATGTTAATTTCATTCAAATCGAGATCCGACAAGTGGATTTTATGAAAGTTTGCATGGCGAAACACTCAAGACACTCCGGATTGCCCACGTAGTGTTGTCGGTCTTGTTGGAGCTTGTTTGGTCGATTTCGCTTTGATGATAACTTCATACAAATCGAGATCGAATAGGTGGATTCGATGAGAGTTTCTTGCCGGAGCGATACTCACCGAAAGTGCACCGGATTGCACTCCTATGTGTCGCCGGTCTCATTGGAGCTTGTTTCGGTCGATTTCACTCTGATGGTCATTTCATTCAAATCGGTATCCGATCATGTGGATTTTATGAAAGTTTGCCCGGCGAAACACTCGAAGACACTACGGATTGCCCTCGTAAGTGTTATCGTTCTTTTGGAGCATGTTTGGTCGATTTCACTTTGATGCTAACTTCATACAAAGAGATGCGAAGTGGTAGATTTTACAAAAGTTCACATCGGAGAAAAACACAATGAAAATAGACCGGATTGCACTCCAAAGTGTGGCCGGTCTCATTGGATCTTGTTTGATCGATTTCTCGTGATGTTAATTTCATTCATATCGGGATCCAAGCGAGTGGATTTTATGAAAGTTTGCCTGAAGAAACACACCAAAGACACACCGGATTGCCCACGTAAGTGTTGTCGGTCCTGTTGGAGCTTGTTTCGGTCTATTTCGCTCTATTGTTAATTTCCTTCAAATCGGGATTCGAACAAGTGTACTTTATGAAAGTTAGCCCCGAAGAGAATCATTTCGAAGACACACCGGATTGCCGACGTAAGTGTTGTCGGTCTTCTTAGAGCTTGTTTCGGTCGATTTCGCTTTGATGATAACTTCATACAAATCGAGATCCGAATAGGTGGATTTTACGAGAGTTTGCGCTGGAGCGAGACTCTCCGAAAGTGCACCGGATTGCACACCTAAGTGTCGCCGGTCTAATTGGAGCTTGTTTCGGTCGATTTCGATCTGATGCTTATTTCATTGAAATCGGGATCCGAACATGTGGATTTTATGAAAGTTTGCCCCGAAGCGAAACACTCAGAACACACTAAAGATTGCCCTCGTAAGTGTTGTCAGTCTCGTTGGAGCTTGTTTCGGTCGATTTCACTATGATGTTAATTTCGTAAATATCGAAATCCGAACTGGTGGATTTTTTGAAAGTTTGCACCGGAGCGAAACACTCCTAAAATGCACCGGATTGCACTCGTAAGTGCCACCGGTCTCATTTGAGTTTGTTTTGATCGATTTCGCTCGATGTTGACCGTTCAAATCGGGATCGAACAAGTGGATTTTATGAAAGTTTGCCCGAGAGAAACACTCAAGACACACCGCATTGCCCTCGTAAGTATTGTCGGTCTTGTTGGAGCTTGTTTTGGTCATTTTCACTTTGATGATAATTCGACATATCGGGATGCGAATAGGTGGATTTTACGAATGTTTGCACGCGAAACACTCAGAAAAACACCGAATTGCACTCCTAAGTGTCACCGGTCTCCTTGGAGGTTGTTTCGATCGATTTCACTGTGATGTTAATTTCATTCAAATCGAGATCCGACAAGTGGATTTTATGAAAGTTTGCCTGGTTTAAACACTCTGAAGACACTCCGGATTGCCCGTAGTGTTGTCGGTCTTGTTGGAGCTTGTTTCGGTCGATTTCGCTTTGATGATAACTTCATACAAATCGAGATCCGAATAGGTGGATTCGATGAGAGTTTGCGCCGGAGCGATACTCACCGAAAGTGCACCGGATTGCACTCCTATGTGTTGCCGGTCTCATTGGAGCTTGTTTCGGTCGATTTCACTCTGATGGTCATTTCATTCAAATCGGTATCCGATCATGTGGATTTTATGAAAGTTTGCCCCGAAGCGAAACACTCAGAAGACACTACGGATTGCCCTCGTAAGTGTTATCGTTCTTTTTGGAGCATGTTTCGGTCGATTTCACTTTGATGCTAACTTCATACAAAGAGAGATGCGAAGTGGTAGATTTTACAAAAGTTCACATCGGAGAAAAACACAATGAAAATAGACCGGATTGCACTCCAAAGTGTGGCCGGTCTCATTGGATCTTGTTTCGGTCGATTTCTCTGTGATGTTAATTTCATTCATATCGGGATCCAAACGAGTGGATTTTATGAAAGTTTGCCCTGAAGAGAAACACACCAAAGACACACCGGATTGCCCACGTAAGTGTTGTCGGTCCTGTTGGAGCTTGTTTCGGTCTATTTCGCTCTATTGTTAATTTCCTTCAAATCGGGATTTGAACAAGTGTACTTTATGAAAGTTAGCCCCGAAGAGAATCATTTCGAAGACACACCGGATTGCCGACGTAAGTGTTGTCGGTCTTCTTAGAGCTTGTTTCGGTCGATTTCGCTTTGATGATAACTTCATACAAATCGAGATCCGAATAGGTGGATTTTACGAGTTTCTTGTTGGAGCGAGACTCTCAAAGTGCACGGATTGCACACCTAAGTGTCGCCGGTCTAATTGGAGCTTGTTTCGGTCGATTTCGATCTGATGCTTATTTCATTGAAATCGGGATCCGAACATGTGGATTTTATGAAAGTTTGCCCCGAGGCGAAACACTCAGAACACACTAAAGATTGCCCTCGTAAGTGTTGTCGGTCTCGTTGGAGCTTGTTTGATCGATTTCACTATGATGTTAATTTCGTAAATATCGAAATCCGAACTGGTGGATTTTTTGAAAGTTTGCACCGGAGCGAAACACTCCTAAAATGCACCGGATTGCACTCGTAAGTGTCACCGGTCTCATTTGAGTTTGTTTTGGTTGATTTCGCTCCGATGTTGACTTCGTTCAAATCGGGATCCGAACAAGTGGATTTTATGAAAGTTTGCCCCGAAGAGAAACACTCCGATGACACACCGAATTGACCTCGTAAGTATTGTCGGTCTTGTTGGAGCTTGTGTCGGTCATTTTCACTTTGATGATAATTCAGACATATCGGGATGCAAATAGGTGGATTTTACGAATGTTTGCACCGCAGCGAAACACTCCGAAAATACACCGGATTGCTCACCTAAGTGTCGCCGGTCTCCTTGGAGCTTGTTTCGGTCAATTTCACTGTGATGTTAATTTCATTCAAATCGATATCCGTACAAGTGGATTTTATGAAAGTTTGCCGCGAAGCGAAACACTCCGAAGACACTCCGGATTGCCCACGTAAGTGTTGTCCGTCTTGTTGGAGCTTGTTTCGGTCGATTTCGCTTTGATGATAACTTCATACAAATCGAGATCCGAATAGGTGGATTTGATGAGTGTTTGCGCCGGAGCGATACTCTCCGAAAGTGCACCGGATTGCACTCCTATGTGTCGCTGGTGTCATTGGAGATTGTTTCGGTCGATTTCGCTTTGATGCTTTTTTCATTCAAATTGGGATCCGATCTTGTGGATTTTATGAAAGTTTGCCCCGAAGCGAAACACTCAGAAGACACTACGGATTGCCCTCATAAGTGTTGTCGGTCTTGTTGGAGCTTGTTTCGGTCGATTTCACTTTGATGTTAATTTCATAAATATCGAAATCCGAACAGGTGGATTTCATGAAAGTTTGCACCGGAGCGAAACACTCCTAAAATGCACCTGATTGCACTCGTAAGTGTCGTCAGTCTCATTGGAGTTTGTTTCGGTCGATTTCGCTCCGATGTTGATGAGGACATCACAACCAAGGATACAACCGCTGCCCCTTCTTCCCCTACGACCACTACTCCATCCACGACCGTCGCTGTTTCGGCCGCTACTTCATCTACGATGCTTGGAGGGCTTAATCCGGAAGCAAGGCCTTTCCACCCACCTTTGCTGGACCAGCACGTCAAGGTCATCCACCGAGGACAGCCCACGCGCCAAGGAAGGCCCAAGATCAAGCCCAATTCGTCCACAAGTCTGGTTCGGCCATCCAGGAGCAGCAGTACTTCAAACGGACATAACTTGGGCTCCCGGACTCCGTTTTCAGTGTGCGACCACCCGTTTGAAAGGTATCGAGATAGCCTTTCCAATGGATCTAGTCCCACAGCTAAATTCCACTTGGAGCGATGGGAAATCACAAAATAATCTCACAGGACAGAAATCCCAAGTGCTGCGCCACCTTTCCTTTGGGCCCAAGGCCCATGTATCTTAGGGTTTTGGTGGGCACCGCTGTTTTGGCTGCCCTACACCTCCTGGCCGCCGCTATATATGTGGCCGCTGCCGTTCTTTTTCATTTAGGTTTTGTTGTGTTTGGTAGACCCCGTGTGCGTCCCTCCTCGTGTTTGCGCGTGTCGACTAGACCGCCCGAGCCGAGAAACAGAACCTCAACTTGTTCTTTTGATTTCAATACCATATTTCCAGATTGCTTCATGCTTGGTTCTTGCGGGTTCTCGATTTCTTGCAAGAACTACTAATCATTGGATCGTGTATCTGTGTGGAGTTGGCATTGCAATTGTGAAGCTCCTGACCTGCTGGTTGGAAGCCCTAAATTCGGTGCCTTCAACACCCCAAAATCGACGTATCATCATCTCACCGAAAGATCGGGATCGCAGTCCCCATCAAGTTGGTATGAGAGCTCAAGGTTGCTCGGTGAGATTTACCATCAATTCTGATTTTTTTTTCACCTAGAGTCCAGAAAAGAACCACAAAAAAATTAGTAGATTGATTTTCTATCCAAGCCAATTTGTGCCCTAACTTTTATTACTTGTTCTTGGTTTGTTGAATCATCGGATGCATAATCGTGTCTTTGCTGGTTTTAGAGTCTAGTTCCTTTAGAGTTTCGAGTTCTGTTCAGGTAATTGTCATAGTGTTTTTCGCGTTCATCGTGCCTTCCTTTGTGCCCCTGCCACCATCTCGCCACTGCTAACAACAAGTGCTGCAGCCCCAAACCAACCATATCACAACGCCTTTACCTTCCAAAAAGAGTGGATCGGTTCCAAAAATAGCAGATTGGTTTCCAAAATTTTTGGTTGATCTTCACCAAAAATAGCGGATTGGTTTCCTTGTAAGAGTTTCACAATTTCCACCTGCCAAAACACCCTCCACATCCACCTAGCCGAGCCCCACCACTTCCCCAACTCAGCCAAGCCCAAAAAGGAAACTCCAAAACCTACTCCAATTCGTTCTCGACGTAATTTTATGATCGCTGCTTGATAAAAGCAGTCATAACTTCTGCATACAAACTCGGATTTGGACGTTCTTGGACTCGTTTGAAAGATCACGAAATTTCCTATCAGATCCAGTGTTGTCTTTGACAAAATAGATATTTCCAAATTCGGCCTTTAATAGTGAGAAAAGTTGCAATCTTTGTCAGGTTGATTTTTGATCCACCGCAAAAAAAAAGAAAAAGAAGAAATTCTGTGAGCAAAGGAGAACCAAATAAAAAGAGGCCAGTGCAACAAAAGAGCCGCGCTGTGAAAGAAAAAAAAAGAAAAGAGAAGAAATTCTGTGAGCAAAGGAGAACAAAAGGGAGCTTTATCATTTTGGTGCTGCATATTGAGGATCCTAGCCAATATTTATCTTGTTTGTTCAAGGACCTTCATCTTTGTTCTGTGACTAAGTCTATGATTAGGCTCGCGTCTCTAGCACGGTCTAGCCTAGGACCGACATTATCTTGATTTTGAGCGACTTTACACCTTACTTTGGATCGATGGTACTAGTTCCTCCTTTGCTACATATTATTGCTGTCCAAACTCCACCATCTTCTAACCACACAGGTTCGGAATTTGCAATCGCTTGCCACATCGAGGACTTGTAAGAACTTGGTAGAAGCTTGGCGTGTGTGAGGCTTGCCAATTCATACCACCTAGTAGTTAAGTAGGAGCTTTCATATCTGTGTGAAGTTTCTTTGTTTCTACTAACTATGGCAGGTATTCCAAGCAATCATGGGAGCAACGTTGGCAGTGGGAATGAATGTGAGGATGCCCTCACACCCAAAGAACGGTGTTGGGTCACTCATTTCAACAGGTTACACAATCAGCATGAGATGCGAACTTGTGACACTCTTGATGCAATTCAGGCGCAATTGGCACCCCTCACTGAGCTTCAAGCACAGCTAGCACAACTTCTTCAAGGTGCTGTCCCCAACAATGGTGTCATTGGTCATGCTTTGGGCCAGCGGTGCTCCACTGTTCCTTTGAGCGGGTGGATCAAGAGGAGAACAACTTCGCCACCGATCTCGAGGGCGACTACTGGGGTAAATGTGAACAACGACCGACCTCATCGTCGACTCCGCAACAACAGACAAGGTATGGCTAGAAATCAACATGATCAAAGGGAAGAACGTGATGATTCTATGGCAAAAATGAAATTTACTATGCTTCCTTTTGATGGTGCTTATAATCCTGATGCTTATCTAGATTGGGAGTTGGCGGTAGATCAAAAATTTTCTTGCTATGACTTCTCTGAACGTAGAAGGGTTCACGCTGCCACTAGTGAATTACTGGTTTTGCATCTATTTGGTGGAAAGAACTTTGTAGAACCAACCGTGATGTACCTACAACTTGGGATGGGTTGAAGCGTGTCATGCGGGCTAGATTTGTTCCTACATACTATGCTCGTGATTTATTGAATAAAATGCAGCGCTTTAATCAAGGTGATAAAACAGTTGAGGAATATTATCAGAAATTGCAAATTGGCATGTTGCACTGTGGGTTAGAAGAGAGTGAAGATGCAAAAATGGCTAGGTTTTTGGGTGGGCTTAATCGAGACATACAGGATATACTTGATTATAAAGAATACAATTCTATCACTCGTTTGTACCATCTTGCTTTGAAAGCAGAAAGGGAAGTGCAGGGTCGCCGATCGACAATGCAATATGCTATGATCACAGGCCTTCGTAGCAATATGAGAACACGAATGCCTATGCTATGATCACAGGCCTTCGTAGCATGTTTGAGAACCAAGCTAAGGCTGAGAGATACTCGATCTCAAAAGCTCTGTTTGCGTGCAAGCTAACTTAAGGTAGTTCGGTGAGTTCTCATGTGATCAAGATGATTGGTTACATTGAGAACTTGGAGAAACTGAACTCCCCCTTAAGCCAAGAGTTGGCCCTTGATGTGATTCTCCGATTCGCTTCTGCAAGCTTGAGCCTTTCATCATGAATTTTCATATGAATGGCATGGAGAAAAACATGTCGAACTGCATGGGATGCTTAAGACAGCAGAAGAAAGCATCAAGAAAAGCAATAATCATGTGATGATGGTCCAAAAGGATGGTGGTAAGAAAAGGAAGCGTGGAGCAAAAGGCAAGGGTGTGGATCGATCCCCAACCTAAACCTAAGACCAAAAGTGGTCCTATCGCTTCGATGCATGTCACTCTTGCCATAAGAAAGGTCATTGGCATAGGGCGCAAGAAATACTTGGAGGATAAGAAGAATGGAACTCTAGCTTCCACTTCGGTATTAATGTTATAGAAATTAATCTTGCTACTTGTCCTAATGAGTCATGGGTATTTGATACGGATCGATGATTCATGTTTGCAAATCGTTGCGAGGGACTAAGAAAGACTAGAAGTTGTGCAAGTGGTGAGGTGGACATTAGCGTCGACAATGGCGCAAAGGTTCTTTGCAATGGCCGTTGGCGTTTATCCCTATCATTACCTTGAGGATTAGTTTTGGAATTAAATAATTGTTATTATGTTCCGACTTTGAGCGAAACATTATCTCTTCTTTATGTTTGGAAGAAGATGGTTTTGATTTTGTAATAAAGAACAAATGTTGTTCAATTTATTTCAATGGTATGCTCTATGGTCATTGTCCATCATTGAATGGGCTATATGTGCTAAATCTTGAAGATAATTTTGTCTATAATGTTATCTGAAAAGACTCAAAACAAATGATTTGAATTCCGCTTATCTGTGGCATTATCGCTTAGGCCATATAAATAAGAAGCGCGTGGAGAAGGTCCATAAAGATGGTCTTCTTGATTCATTTGATTTTGAATCATTTGACACGTGCGAGCCTTGTTTACTTGGCAAGATGACTAAAATGCCTTTCACTGGTTCAAGTGAGAGGGCGAGTGACTTATTGGCCTTAGTACATAATGATGTATGTGGACCAATGAGCGCGGGGGCCAAAGGTGGATTTCAGTACTTCATTACCTTTACTGATGACTTTAGTAGGTATGGCTATATCTATCTAATGAGGCACAAGTCTGAATCTTTTGAAAAGTTCAAAGAGTTTCAGAATGATGTGCAAAATCATTTGGGCAAAACAATTAAATTTCTGCGATCTGATCGTGGAGGTGAGTATTTGAGCCATGAGTTTAATGTTCATCTTAAGAATTATGGAATTGTTCCTCAATTGACTCCGCCTGGAACACCTCAATGGAATGGGGTATCCGAACGGAGGAATCGAACTTTGTTGGACATGGTTCGGTCCATGATGAGTCAAACTGATCTTCCATTGTCATTTTGGGGATTTGCTCTTGAAATAGCTGCGTTCACACTAAATAGGGTTCCATCAAAATCGGTAGAGAAGACGCCATATGAGATATGGACCGGGAAGCGTCCCTCGTTGTCTTTTCTAAAGATTTGGGGCTATGAAGCCTATGTAAAACGTATGACGTCTGATAAACTTCACGCCAAGTTTGATAAGTGCTTCTTTGCGGGGTACCCTAGGGAAACTAAAGGGTACTATTTTTATAACCGAGAAGAGGGCAAAGTGTTTGTCGCTCGGCATGGTGTCTTGTCGGGACCCGAATTTGCAAATCCGGACCCTCTGTGTTTCAGCACTAGTCCAGGATCACGCTAGTGCACACAGTTGCAACATCGGTACATATCACAGACATATCCAACGATATAATAAGTACTTTAATTAAATACTCAAACTATTTGTTTGACCTTATGGTCAAGTTACAAAGATCGCCTCATGCAGGCTAAGACTTATTAAAATATTCAAATCAATGAAATAAAATAAACTCATGGCGCCAACCAATTTGCCACAGTGGCCGATCGGGCTCGCTCCTAGTTAAATCGGCTCCTCTTGATACTCCTCCTCTGGCGGGGTTGCTTCTTCTTCAAGCTGAAGTTGTGTTGTTGTGGGGTGAGTACTTTGAGCACTCAAGCAAGTCATGCCTGAGAATGCAATTCTAATATTCTACATGCATGGCTTAGTACAAAGGATAGGCTATGGTTCATGAGCGATCTGACATTCAAGATAACAATAATAGATTGCAAAGCGATAAAACAAATAGTAGGAATAATAGCTTTCACAAACATTTCAATCGTAAATCATTTCTCCATCCTAAGTCGGGTTCATCATCACCAACCCAAGCATTTTTCCATAAACAATTCATTTTCATAAAAATCTAACCCTTGGCCAGTAATCATGAAGCGATGCTCAATACCGTGAGCACGGCTATTGAATAGGTTGTACACTCTGCAGAGGTTATACACTTTACCCACAAGATACAGTCAAATACCACCAAGGCAAATAACAAGTAACGAAGCCTTTCCAAAGTTCCATCTAAACTCAATCTTGCCGCTAAGGTTTCAACTTTGGAGGGACTGGTTACCACACCAGGCCCCCTCTTGCGCCATGTGAGTTCTCATTCCGCTTCTCTGGGCCTCACCACCACCACAGCAGTACCAAGGAATAGATTTCCCAGTTTACTCAGCTAAGCCCGTCCCATTACGGAGCTTGTGGCTGTATGAGAGACTCAGTTCAAATGCTCGCAAGGTTAAGTCCTTAGTTGACCGAGGCAAGACTAACCAAAAATGACTTTAACATCCAAAACCAATAAAACCAAATTCGACCGCCCAGTTGCCACTCTTGGCCCACCAGAACAATCTTGCCACATGCCTCAGTCTAAATCATTTTCCCACCCCGGTTCTTTACCATTGCACCACGTGCCATCATCAACTCAATAACACATGTCTTATTCACAAATCATGTTCCATATCTCATTAAGTCAATATTAACTTTGGTATCCCAAAATCATAAAATGTCCACGCGGGGCTAAGCATACTACTTGGTCTACTCAACCCATGTTGGCAAATTATTAATGCCCAACTATTAGTCCATAACCTAGGGTGACAAATGATTCATGGCATACAATCATATCGACAAGGTGACATACAGCAACTAGGCATTTAACTAATCCCAAAATTCATTCAAATCAACTTTTACTAAATTAGCATGCAATAAGTTAAATCAAAATAATTTTCTCTAATAGGTTCAACATGGTCAAACACAACTTGCCTTCAAAAAGTGCTGGTTACGGTTCTGAGCTTGCTCTCGGTCGAGAACTTCTCCCTCGAAACCGTCGGGGACTTCAACGCGTCACGCGTAACGTATGCACAAAACAATAAAATAAATAAACAGTAGACAAACATTGCTCAAAAATTCAAATAAAATTCATAAACAGAAAGATCACAATTTTACAAATTTATAGAAATTGGATTCACTCAAATCGGAGTTAAAAGCATAAAAGTTATAAGCATTTGAAGTTTCAAAATATATTTAAAATCAATATACCGAATTAAATAAATATTTTCTTTTTGGAAAATCAATTATTGCGTCATCGTGACACGTGTCGCCACCAGAGAGTGACACGTGGCCTTGCTGACGTCAGCCCTGATCGGCTATTTCTCTGACAAGTGGGTCCCACCGTGGCGTCGATGGTGGCGTCGGACGACGCCACACGACAAAGGCGTCTTGGTGATGAGTGGGCCCGTCTTTGTCGGCGACTTCGATGAATAGTGCAGTCTGGTGACATGTGGGTCGGGCTGTCGGCGACATATGCGCCTGATCGCGGCTCGGTGTGCCACGCGTCGCGGCGTGATTGGCTACGGTGCGGTGCGATCCGAGCCGTTGAATCTAGATCTAACGGATGAGGTTGGAAGATGAGATTTACTGTTCAAGGGCGACGTGGACTCACCTCGGCCCTTGGATGGAAATCAAACGGTCGTGGAAGCTCGGGGCGGTGATGGCTTTGCGGTGTCGTGCGGCCGCCGGAGCTGAGGACGACGACGTGCGGCGCGGTGATCCCCGGCTTCTCCGGCGCGAAGAGATAGCGTCTCCGACGCGGCGCGACCAAGTGAGTTTGCCGGTGCCTTTAGCGACGGCGGAGGGCGGACAATGGCGGCGGGATGGACCACGAAAGGCGGCGGGAGTCCTCGGAACTTCGGCGAGTCGTCGGCAGACGAGCAGCGGCGTCTCGAGCCGTGGGCTAGAACAGCAGCAGTGCGCAAGAAAAGGAGAAGACGGCGGCAGGTCGGCTCGCCATCTGACCTCGGCGTCCGAGTATTCGCGGAACCCTAACGGTTTCGTTGCGGTTGCGGCGCTTGATCCGACTGGACTCGGTGAAGACGAAGCAATCCGGCGAATCCCACGCGTCGCGATCAACGACTTCGCACACGCAGCATAACGCGATCGATCGACAACCGTTGGATCGAGATCCCACGGTCATTGGATTAGGGTTTGGCGAGATGGGCGCACGATATCGACCCAATACTATTCATTCAGATTTTAATTCCTTTTCGAATAAAAATAATTCCCAAAAATAAAATAATTCATTTGGGGCTTTAAAAATACTAGAAAAATTCTGGAAAAATTCTTAAAAATATTTTAAGACATTTGTGACTCAAATAAAATATTTTCAGCAAAACTTTATTTTAACTTTTCCATTATTTAATTAATTTGATAAATTGTTTAATTCAAAATAATTTCAAATAATTCCAAATAAATCCAAATAAATTCAGAAATTCCCAAAATTCAAAATACCATTTAAATGCAAGAAAAGCAAAAATTGGGGTGTTACAAACCTCCCCCCCTTAACGGAATCTCGACCCCGAGATTCAGGGCTGACTAAGGAATAGGTTGGGGAATTCCTTCTTCAGGTCTTCTTCGCGTTCCCAAGTTGCTTCGCTCTCGGAATGGTTACTCCACTGAACTCTGCAAAAGCGGGTTGATTTATTTCTTGTTTCTCGATCCATTGTGTCCAAGATTTTCACCGGGTACTCCTTATAGGTCAAATCCTCCTGCAGCTCGACCGATTCTAACGGCATCTGCTCTTCTGGCACTCGGAGACATTTCTTTAATTGTGACACATGGAATACATCATACACACCTGCTAAAGACTGCGGTAACTCCAGCTGATACGCTACTTCACCTCTACGACTCAGGATCTTGAATGGGCCAACGTATCTTGGTGCTAACTTCCCTTTGGTGTGGAACCTCTTAACTCCTCTGAGTGGGGTAACTCTGAGATACACAAAATCTTTAGGCTCAAAGCTCAAATCCCTGCGGCGATTATCGGCGTAACTCTTCTGTCTTGATTGTGCTATTTTCAACCTTTCCCTGATCTTGGCTATCTGCTCCTCAGCTTCTCGAAGAATGTCCAGCCCAAACATATGACGTTCTCCGGTCTCATTCCGGTTCAACGGCGTTAAGCGTGGTCTCGCCATATAACGCTTCAAATGGCGACATCTGTAAACTTGCCTGGTAACTGTTGTTATAGCTGAACTCGGCATATGGCAAACACTTATCCCACGAAGTTGTATAAGCCAATGCACATGCCCTCAACATGTCCTCCGATGTCGATTAACTCTTTCCGTTTGCCCATCTGTCTGTGGGTGATATGCGGTACTGAAGTTCAAACAGGTCCCTAGAGCCTCATGCAACTTATCCCAAAATCTTGAGGTAAACTGGGTACCTCGATCCGACACAATCTTCCTCGGAACTCCATGTAGACATACAATTCTTGACATATATAAATCTGCTAAGCGGTCCCCTGAGTAGGTAGTTTTCACCGGTATGAAGTGGGCGACCTTGGTCAACCGATCCACTATAACCCATATGGAGTCATACCCTGTCTGGGTCCTCGGTAGACCAGTAATAAAGTCCATTCCGATTTCCTCCCATTTCCACTCAGGTATCTTCGGTGGTGAGTAACCTGGCGGCCTCGATGCATTGCTGACTCTTTGGCATATGTCGACAACGCAACATGCTCTGCAACTTCGCTTCATGCTTGGCCACCAAAATCTTTCCTTCAGATCTTGATACATCTTAGCGCTTCCTGGATGAATGGAGTACTTGGAGTCATGAGCTTCTTCCAGAATCAGCTGTTTCAGTTCCCTCTTGTGCGGTACGCAAATGCGCTTCTTGATCCACAATGTACCTTGCTCATCCAGCTTGAAATCCTTCGCCTTGCCTTCCTCCATTTTGGACTTAATTCTCGAATCTTGGCATCATCTTTACGTCCTTCACGAATCTGATCTTCGAGTAGGCTTCACTTCTAGAGCGGCTATAAATCCTTTAGGCACAACTTCGACTTGACTTCAGAATTCCTTGCATAACTTCGACTGATTTGCTTCTAGCAACATGTTCCTTTGTGTGGCTCTTCCGACTTAAAGCATCGGCCACTACATTGGCTTTCACAGGTGATAATGAATTCCCAGTTATAATCCTTAATTAATTCCAACCATCTTCTCGCCTCATGTTCAGTCCGATTGTGTAAATATATATTTAAGACTCTTATGGTCGATGTACACTTCACATCTGTTTCCAATCGGATAGTGCCTCCATAACTTCAAAGCATGCACTACTATTTGCTAACTCCAAATCATGTGTTGGGTAGTTCTCCTCATGCGGCCTCAAGCGCCTTGGCGCATATGCGGCGACCTTTCGCTTTGCATTATCGCATCCTAGCCCTTGGCGCGATGCATCACAATATATATCAAAGCTCGGCTTAAATCCGGTAGAACTAACACCTTGGTGCCGATGTCAATCGTTTCTTCAACTCCGGAAACTCCGTTCACATTCGGCGTCCATGTAAACTTCTTCTCCTTTTTCAACAATTGCGTAAGAGGTCTCGCAATCGTTGAAAATCCTTCAATAAATCGGCGGTAATAACCGGCCATTCCAAGGAAACTACGAATTTGAGTCACCGTTTTGGGTGGCTCCCAATGCAACACTACTTCCACCTTACTTGGGTCAACTGCGACTCCTTCGGCGGTCACTACATGTCCAAGAAATTCCACCTTGTTCTTCCAGAAGTCACACTTGCTAAACTTAGCGAAAAGTTGCTGCTCTCTTAACTTCTCGAACTAGCTTCAGATGCTCTGCATGCTCTTCCCTGGTCTTGGAGTAAACTAGAATGTCATCTATGAACACCACAACGAACTTATCCAGATATTCCATGAAAACCTTGTTCATCATGTTCATGAAATATGCAGGTGCATTTGTCAAACCAAAAGACATAACCGTGAACTCGTAATGTCCATATCTTGACGAAAATGCGGTCTTGGCACATCCTCGACCTAATCTTGGTGGTGATAACTTTGATCGAGGTCAATTTTGGAGAAAACTCGGCTCCTCTCATCTGGTCAAATAGGTCATCGATCCGGGTAGCGGATACTTATTCTTTATAGTGACTTCATTCAAGGTGCTAGATAATCCACACACATCCAGTAACTTCCGTCTTTCTTCTTGACAAACAGAACCGGTGCTCCCCATGGCGACGAACTTGGTCTGATAAATCCCTTATCCATTAACTCCTCAATCGCTTCTTCATTTCCACCAACTCATCGGTTGACATTCGATAAGGTCTTTTAGCTATCGGGCTGTTCGGTGCTAACTCGATTACAAACTCTATGTCCTGTCGGTGGCATCCGGTAAATCCTCTGGAAATACATCGGGTATTCTCGACAAGCGATACGTCTTCTATCTTGATGGCCTTCACACTATTGACCATCAAGCTGTCCATCCCGAACGGCGGTTGCTCGAAACTCTATTTTTCTCCCACAAGGACTCTCGTGATATGACTCTTCGTCCACGGTCTAATACAACCTTGTGTTTAGACAACGATCCATTCCCAAAATAACATCTAAGTGCAGGTATCTAACACCACTAAGTTTGCTAGGAACTCCGTTCCATCTATAAACAACTTTACCCCGAACATCCTACATCGGATCGGAGTTACGATCCCGGGATTGTACTAGCAATACATGCCTAAGGTTCACCATTTTCAACCCATTGTTCACAGCAAAAATCCGAGATATAAGCGAATCGAAGCTCGAGAATCAAATAAAAGCTATTGCAGTCTTGAGTTGACAAGTAACTTACCCGATCTGACGTCCGATGTATTACACCTTTGCATCAGCGGTGACATGATTGACTCTGCCTCTTACCACGATCCGAGTGGCGGCTCAGTTGTGCAACTCCACGGCTTGCTCTGGCGGGTGTCTTTCTTTGGGGTAGTCCCAAGGTTGAAGCGAATGGTGTCCTCCTCCTCCTTCTTAGGACAATAATTGGCAAAGTGCCGGCTCGTTCTTGAGCGTAACAACGTCTATCGCCATCGCGGCTCCGGCATTGCATTCCCAATGGGGTTGGTGTCTGAAAATTTTGTCCGCAGGTCTTGGTATCTTGGCGGTGGCGTCGTCATCACATTCCTTGGTGGAATCAAGAGGCGATTTGGTGCAACCCTCAAGCAGCTGCGCTCCTGGCGTGCTCCTGTTTGTGCCATCCTGCGCTTCGGTTGTCCTCTAGCTCCTTGCGCTTGTCCTCCAATATCGGCGCCTTGTTCACTAGCTCTGAAAATCGGGAAAAGTGTGGGTTATGAGTCCCACTGCGATCTGAATTCAGTCCCTTCATGAATCGAGGCGCTGGCCTTATCCGTTGCTACATCCTCAAGTGCGTAGCGTGCGGTGCGTGAACTTATTGAGATACTCGGACCTTTGGTTGATTGACTGCTTGATGCCCTAAACTCCTCCTTCTTCAGCTCCATGATGCCTTGGGCACATGGTGCCGAAAAGCAAGCGTGAACTCCTCCCGGTGATGTCTGTGGGTGCTCATGAGCGCATGATAGTTCTCCCACCATTCATTGCGGTTCCTTCAAGCGATGAGAGGCATAGAGTACCCTCTCATTTCCTTCACTTTGGGTAATGTGCAACTTTCTCTCTATCGTCCTCACCAATCATCGCCTCCAATGGATTGGCATTTCGAAAAATGTAGGCGGTCGTGTCCTCATGAATTCGAGCGACCTCGAGTGTGGCCTTTGCCTTTGGGTTAACTGGTTAACTTGGGCGGCGGCGGCTTGGGCGATAATTTCTTGCATCATGGCATGCATGCGGGTGCGTGCAGCAATAAAAGCTCAAGGTTACGCATATCAAGCTGGCGGTCTTGGTTGGGGTCCTTGTCCTTCACCATCGTTGTTTCCGTGGCGTGAACCATTCCCATTTCCTCCTTGGTTTCACAGTATTCACCATCTGCCGATTGCGCCATAGTTTAGAAAGCGAGAGGAAATAAGAATAGACAAGTAATAGAGTACTTATGCGGGGACGAAGGTGTAACACAAAATCTAACTTTATTACTTTATTAATAACTAGGTATGGTTGCTTACAATGCCTAAGGGCCTTGCAACACATACCAATCACTCCTAAGCATGAAAAAGCAAATCGAACTAACATTCCGAGTCAAGCGCCTCTAAGGGTGACTCTTATTCCAAGACGCGACTCAGCAGAGTCTCAGCTGCTAATCCTAACGCTCACTCCTCGAGCCATCCCCACCGGAACTTCTGGTGGATACACCGCGGTGTCTTTGGTCTTTGGTACAAACCTATCCCAACGATCCGCAGCTGGTTGGGCCTCCTGCTCCGGCTCAACCTCCACTGGCTCCGGCTTCACTTCCACTGGCTCTGGCTTCACTTCCACTGGTTCCAACTTCACTTCCACTGGCTCTGGCTCTGGCTCTGGCTGCAGCTCCTGCTGTGGCTCCTCCGGATCTGGGTCGTGTAGCTCCAGCACTGGCTCCGGCTCTGGTCCGTACAGCGCTGTCTCCAGTTCCCCAATCCTCTGGATAGAGTGGGCCAAGTACTCACAAGTCTGCAACAGATGAGCCCTAAGCTGTGTGAATTCATCACGAGACCTCTGCAGCTCCTGAACCGTCTCGTCGATAACATCCTCTTGAGCGATGACATATCTGGCCAGGTGGGTGATCGTGGCATCCTCCTCCTCGATGGGCTCTCGGTTGTAGCGAGTGTCTCTGCGTGGGTGGTGACGGAACACTGTGCCATCCAACTCCACAGGGTAGGTACGAGCAATCGCCTCATCGCCCGACGCGATGTCTCCCGAATCCCAGCGTCAAATGACAACCTCTGGCGGTGATGCGGATCGACGACTCGCCCTCGCCCTATCCGGCGTAAACCGTGATGGTGACATCGAGCAATATCGATCTGCCCGATCTCTGATAGTCCCCGGTAGATCGGCTGTCATATCCTCAAGCGGTTGCATCATCGCCAAAGCTCATGGCGTACCCTCGATCGCTCACCAAAAGAGTGGATCATCCTCATCGCCAAAGGACACTCACGTGAAACTCGGATATTTTAATCAAAGCGAATATGTGTTGAATTCAGCAAGGGGTATGAAAGAAGAGAAGGGTAAGTCGAGATTGCATTATCATCTTGGCACATTTTAGCTTTTAGAAAATAGTTTTATCCTCACTCGACCATTCTAACTAAGGGCCGATCCTACGATCGGTATGGCTCGATACCACCTCTGTCGGGACCCGAATTTGCAAATCCGGACCCTCGTGTTTCAGCACTAGTCGAGGATCACGCTAGTGCACACGAGTTGCAACATCGGTACATATCACGAGACATATCCAGCGATATAATAAGTACTTTAATTAAATACTCAAACTATTTGTTTGACCTTATGGTCAAGTTACAAAGATCGCCTCGCATGCTTAAGACTTATTAAAATATTCAAATGCAATGAAATAAAATAAACTCGTGGCGCCAACCAATTTGCCACAGAAATCCCATGGGCTCGCTCCTAGTTAAATCGGCTCCTCTTGATACTCCTCCTCTGGCGAGGGGTTGCTTCTTCTTCAAGCTGAAGTTGTGTTGTTGTGGGGTGAGTACTTTGAGCACTCGGCAAGTCATGCATGAATGCAATTCTAATATTCTACATGCATGGCTTAGTACAAAGGATAGGCTATGGTTCATGAGCGATCTGACATTCAAGATAAGCAGTAATAGATTGCAAAGCATAAAAGCAAGAGTAGGAATAATAGCTTTCACAAACATTTCAATCGTAAATCATTTCTCCATCCTAAGTCGGGTTCATCATCACCAACCCAAGCATTTTTCCATAAACAATTCATTTTCATAAAAATCTAACCCTTGGCCAGTAATCACCGAAGCGATGCTCAATACCGTGAGCACGGCTATTGAATAGGTTGTACACTCTGCAGAGGTTATACACTTTACCCACAAGATACAGTCAAATACCACCAAGGCAAATAACAATAACGAAGCCTTTCCAAAGTTCCATCTAAACTCGATCTTGCCGCTAAGGTTTCAACCTTTGGAGGGTGGTTACCACACCTGGGGCCCCCTCTTGCGCCATGTGAGTTCTCATTCCGCTTCTCGGGCCTCACACCACCACACAGTACCAAGGAATAGATTTCCCGGTTTACTCAGCTAAGCTCGTCCCATTCACGGAGCTTGTGGCTGTATGAGAGACTCAGTTCAAATGCTCGCAAGGTTAAGTCCTTAGTTGACCGAGGCAAGACTAACCAAAAATGACTTTAACATCCAAAACCAATAAAACCAAATTCGACCGCCTAGTTGCCACTCTTGGCCCACCAGAACAATCTTGCCACATGCCTCAGTCTAAATCATTTTCCCACCCCGGTTCTTTACCATTGCACCACGTGCCATCATCAACTCAATAACACATGTCTTATTCACAAATCATGTTCCATATCTCATTAAGTCAATATTAACTTTGGTATCCCAAAATCATAAAATGTCCACGTGGCAGGGCTAAGCATACTACTTCGGTCTACTCAACCCATGTTGGCAAATTATTAATGTCCAACTATTAGTCCATAACCTAGGGTGACAAATGATTCATGGCATACAATCATATACGACAAGGTGACATACAGACAACTAGGCATTTAACTAATCCCAAAATTCATTCAAATCAACTTTTACTAAATTAGCATGCAATAAGTTAAATCAAAATAATTTTCTCTAATAGGTTCAACATGGTCAAACACAACTTGCCTTCAAAAGTGCTGGTTACGGTTCCTGAGCTTGCTCCTGGGTCAGAACTTCTCCCTCGAAACCGTCGGGGACTTCAACGTCTACGCGTAACGTATGCACAAAACAATAAAATAAATAAACAGTAGACAAACATTGCTCAAAAATTCAAATAAAATTCATAAACAGAAAGATCACAATTTTACAAATTTATAGAAATTGGATTCACTCAAATCGGAGTTAAAACGCAAAAGTTATAAGCATTTGAAGTTTCAAAATATATTTAAAATCAATATACCGAATTAAATAAATATTTTCTTTTTGGAAAATCAATTATTCGTCATCTGTGACACGTGTCGCCACCAGAGAGTGACACGTGGCCTTGCCGACGTCATACGATCGGCTATTTCTCGACAAGTGGGTCCCACCGTGGCGTCGGCATGCGTCGGCGGTGGCGTCCACACGCACGATCGCGTCTTGGTGACGAGTGGGCCCGTCTTTGTCGGCGACTTCGGTGAATAGTGCAGGCGGTGACATGTGGGTCCGGGCTGTCGGCGACATGTGCGCACAGTGCGGCTCGGTGTGCCACGCGTCGCGGCGTGATTGGCTACGGTGCGGTGCGATCCGAGCCGTTGAATCTAGATCTAACGGATGAGGTTGGAAGATGAGATTTACTGTTCAAGGGCGACGTGGACTCACCTCGGCCCTTGGATGGAAATCAAACGGTCGTGGAAGCTCGGGGCGGTGATGGCTTTGCGGTGTCGTGCGGCCGCCGGAGCTGAGGACGGCGACGTGCGGCGCGGTGATCCCCGGCTTCTCCGGCGCGAAGAGATAGCGTCTCCGACGCGGCGTGACCAGGTGAGTTTGCCGGTGCCTTTAGCGACGGCGGAGGGCGGACAATGGCTGCGGGATGGACCACGAAAGGCGGCGGGAGTCCTCGGAACTTCGGCGAGTCGGCGCGGACGAACGGCAGCGTCTCGAGCCGTGGGCTAGGCAGCAGTGCGCAAGAAAAGGAGAAGACGGCGGCAGGTCGGCTCGCCATCTGACCTCGGCGTCCGAGTATTCGCGGAACCCTAACGGTTTCCGTTCTTGCGTGGTGGCGCGATCCGACTGGACTCGGTGAAAACGAAGCAATCCGGCCGTCCAGCGTCGCGATCAACGACTTCGCGCAGCGCCAAGACAACGATCGATCGGCAACCGTTGGATCGAGATCCCACGGTCGGTGGATTAGGGTTTGGCGAGATGGGCATGATATCCGACCCAATACTATTCATTCAGATTTTTAATTCCTTTTCGAATAAAAATAATTCCCAAAAATAAAATAATTCATTTGGGGCTTTAAAAATACTAGAAAAATTCGGAAAAATTCTTAAAAATATTTTAAGACATTTGTGACTCAAATAAAATATTTTCAGCAAAACTTTATTTTAACTTTTCCATTATTTAATTAATTTGATAAATTGTTTAATTCAAAATAATTTCAAATAATTCCAAATAAATCCAAATAAATTCCAGAAATTCCCAAAAATTCAAAATACCATTTAAATGCAAGAAAAGCAAAAATTGGGGTGTTACATGTCTTTTTGGAAAAAGAGTTTTTCAAAAGAGCTAGTGGGAGCAAGGTGCAACTTGAAGAAATTCAGAAACATCTGAAAATGTTTGACTCCTACTAACCCTGAGCGGAAATGCAAAATGTTGCGAGAACTGTGGTAGAGGCACCACCCCCACGCAGTCTCGAGGACTAGCCGAGCACCCGAGAGGTACATGTTCCTTCTGACGGAGACGGTATGACGTGTTGTTGTTGGACAACGATGAGCCCAAAGACTATGAGGAAGCAATGGTGGGACCAGACTACGGGAAATGGTTGGAAGCCATGAGATCTGAAATAAAGTCCATGTATGATAATCAGGTTTGGAACTTGGTTGATCTGCCTGATGGGGTAAAATCTATCGAGTGCAAATGGGTCTTTAAGAAAAAGATAGATATGGATGGAAATGTTCAGATCTATAAAGCACAATTGGTGGCTAAAGGTTTCAGGCAAATTCAAGGTGTTGATTATGATGAAACTTTTTCACCCGTCGCTATGCTTAAATCTATTCGGATCATGCTAGCAATTGCCGCATTCTATGATTGGGAATTGTGGCAAATGGATGTCAAAAGCGGCTTTCCTAAATGGAAACCTAAGTGAGGATGTGTACATGACACAACCTAAAGGTTTTGTCGATCCAACCAATCTTGGCAAGGTATGCAAGCTTGAAGTCTATTTATGGTGAAGCAAGCATCTCGGAGTTGGAATCTTCGTTTTGATGAAGCAGTTAAAGAGTTTGGCTTCATCAAGAATGAAGAAGAACCTTGTATTTACAAGAAGGCTAGTGGGAGCGCACTTGTGTTTTCGATCTTATATGTAGATGACATATTGTTGTTGGAAGCGATATTCCAATGCTTGAAGTGTCCAATCTTATTTGAGAAAATGTTTCTCGATGAAGGATTTAGGAGAAGCGACCTACATCTTGGGCATAAAGATCTATAGAGATAGATCGAGAAGGCTAATTGGATTAAGCCAAAGTACATACATTGATAAAATATTGAAGCGATTCAATATGCGATTCAAGAAGGGTTTCTTGCCAATATTGCATTGTATTCATCTAAGCAAGACTCGAGTGTTAGCACACACGATGAGCAAAAGAAAATGAGTGTGATTCCATATGCCTCCGCTATTGGATCCATCATGTATGCCATGTTATGTACGCCCAGATGTATCATATGCTCTAAGTGTTACGGCGGTATCAATCAAACCGGGTGAAAGTCTTTGGGCAAGCTGTAAAGAACATCCTCAAATACTTACGTGGATCGAGGACATGTTCTTGGTCTTTGGAGGAGAGGAAGAGCTGGTTGTAAAGGGTTACGGCGCTAGCTTCCAAACCGATAAAGATGATTCTCGATCGCAATCCGGTTTTGTATTCTGTCTCAATGGTGGGGCGTTGAGTGGAAAAGTTCAAGCAAGAGGCGATGGCTGATTCCACGGTCGATTTGAGTATATTGCGACTTCGAAGGCGCAAAGGAGGTATTTGGATCGAAAATTTGTTTACGAGTTGGGAGTTGTCGCTAGTGCATCTGTCGATGGACCTCTATTGTGACAATAGTGGTGCCATTGCACTGCGAAGGAGCCTAGGTCTCACCAAAAATCCAAACACAAACTCAGGCGTTATCACATCATCCGAGAGATCATCGATAGAGGAGATGTGAAGATTTGCAAAGTGCATACGGATCTGAATGTCGCTGATCCGCTGACAAAACCTCTTCCGCAGCCGAAGCATGAGCCGCACACAAGAGCCATGGGTATTAGATACTTGCATGATGCACTCTAGTGCAAGTGGGAGATTGTTAGTGATATGCCCTAGAGACGATCATGTGAGATGATTGTATCTTACGTCTATGTTCATGTACTTATCAGTTCCATGAATAAATGTCACTCCTTTGTTTATTGAGTATGACTTAATTGTGAAACACATTGGTTATATGATATTATTACGAGCGATCCTGGTCACATATCATTATGTGGGACAATAGTGATCGACCGCACATGTATTGATTGATGGTAATGTTTCACATACCATAGATATGGAGATATCAAATCAATAATGTGGGCACATGTTAGAGAACATGGGGTTGGATAGACCCGCTCCGAGACACTGATGAGATTGTTATCTTAGAAGTGCCATCAGGGTGTAGTCTCGAGTGGTATACCTATACGATCCTTTGACTTGAGATTCTTATTGATTCTCAGCATGTGTAATTGTATACTTTGGGGCTATCAAATGCTTCTCCGTAGTAGGGGAGTTATAAAGGTAGCTTACGAGTATGCCATGAAACATGACGTGAGATATAAGAGATCAAGATGGAATTTGCCCCTCCTTGATAACGGGAGAGATATCTCTGGGCCCCTCGGTGTGGATGGATAAGGAAAAGTGCATGGCCATGCCAAAGTGATTAAAGTGTTAATCACGAATTATATCCATTACATTGACGAGTGAATGGGTCAAGCTATCACAAGGATGGCACGCATCTTGCCTTGAGCTTGACTGGTATCGTGTGGCAAAAGGATTGGTATATAAGTATGTCAAGGTTTAGCCGATACGATCACTCTGTGCATTCGGGGGACAACATGTCCTGCTAGGAACCACTATTGTCTGATGGTCTAGAAAAGAGGTTTCGGGGCCATGGTACATTTATGCATGAACCTAACGGGTCACACACTTAACGGGTTGGATCATGTCTGATGGATTGGATCCATTAGTGGGTTTACACGAATTTGGATCCTCTGGCATCTTAATGGATTTCTACTATAGAATATCCATTAGTGTGAGTCCTAGTGGGCTTCTATCGTAGAAGGCCCGTTAGTGCACTCTATATAAAGGGGCGTGGGGGGTGTGCAGCCAAGAGGTTCTCCCCACCACAAACCCTAACCGTCGCTGCCCACCGCCCCCTAAACCCTAGCCGCACGCGTGGGTGCTAGCACACCAGCGCGCGGTGATCCTACCCTGGACGTGTGGATACCGTAGAGGCGCCGTTGCATCTGCCTCGGCGCTGTTTGGCGAGAACGTCTACTTCCTCTACAGCCTTGCGTGCACGATCGCGAGGAGGAGACGATCAACTCCGGCATCTACTACTGTACTTTGGAGTACGTGGGGACGCTTCACCCACTCTTCTTCCGCTGCTAACGTGCTCCAAGGATAATGATCCATGATCTACTACTCGCATGTATCTTGGTTGAATGTGTAGAAATTTTTGTTTTCGGCTAGCGTAGCCTACGCGTTCGCCTACAATACCATCTTCCAAACAAAGTTTGTAGTCAATGAACGAGCAGTGCATGTTATTGTTGATGGTGGTAGTTGCAACAACCTTGCTAGCTTGGATATGGTCGAAAAGCTTGGCTTGGCCACAAGTCCGCTACAACAACCATACGAGATTGAGTGGCTCAATTCTAATGGTAAGGTTAAGGTAAGAAAAACCGTTCGAGTATCTATTTCTATCGGTTCATATCATGATCATATTGTTTGCGATGTTGTACCCATGGATGCTTGTTCTCTTTTGTTGGGTAGACCATGGATATATGATATAGATGCCACACATCATGGTAGGACCAATCAGTACACTTTCATGTTTAAGGGAAAGAAAAAAATCTTGGAACCAATGATGCCTATTGAATTACGTAAGGTTGCTGCACAACATGCAAAAAGGGAGCACGAAAGTAATGACACTAAAAAGAAGAGTGTAGCTAATGAGCTAAATTCAACTAAAGCAACAAGTGATAAATCTGATCGCAAATTGAAAGGTGTTGTTTTGTTAGCTACCAATGTTATTGCGCATGATGGCATCACTACAAGTTTGCAACCATCTTTTTCTTTTCCTCCTGTTGTCCCTAACATTTTGCAGGAACATGAGAAGGAGTCGAGGACGACTCCAATTCAAGAAGGGGAGGATGATGAGGACATCACAACCAAGGATACAACCGCTGCCCCTTCTTCCCCTACGACCACTACTCCGTCCCCGACCGTCGTTGTTTCGGCCGCTACATCATCTACGATGCTTGGAGGGCTTAATCCGGAAGCAAGGCCTTTCCACCCACCTTTGCTAGACCAGCACATCAAGATCATGCACCGAGGACAGCCCACGCGCCAAGGAAGGCCCAAGATCAAGCCCAATTCGTCCACAAGCCCGGTTCGGCCATCCAAGAGCAGCAGTACTTCAAACGGAGATAACTTGGGCTCCTGGACTCCGTTTTCAGTGTGCGACCACCCGTTTGAAAGGTATCAAGATAACCTTTCCAATGGATCTAGTTCTACAGCCAAATTCCTCATGGAGCAATGGAAAATCACAAAACAATCTCACGGGACAGAAATCCCAAGTGAGGCGCCACCTTTCCTTTGGGCCCAAGGCCGATCTATCTTAGGGTTTTGGTGGGCACCACTGTTTTGGCTGCCCTACACCTCCTGGCCACCACTATATATGTGGCCGCCGCCATTATTTTTCGTTTAGGTTTTGTTGTGTTTGGTAGACCCCGTGTGCGTCCCTCCTCGTGTTTGCGCGTGTCGACTAGACCGCCCGAGCCGAGAAACAGAACCTCAACTTGTTCTTTTGATTTCAATACCATATTTCCAGACTGCTTCGTGCTTGGTTCTCGCGGGTTCTCAATTTCTTGCAGGAACTACTGATCATTGGATCGTGTATCTATGTGGAATTGGCATTGCGATTGTGAAGCTCCTGACCTGCTGGTTGGAAGCCCTAAATTCGGTGCCTTCAACACCCCCAAATCGATGTATCATCATCTCACCGAAAGATCGGGATCGCAGTCCCCATCAGATGTTAACTTCATTCAAGTCGGGATCCGAACAAGGGGATTTTATTAAAGTTTGCCCCAATAGAAACACTCTGAAGACACACCGCAATGCCCTCGTAAGAGTTGTAGGTCTTGTTCGAGCATGTTTCGGTCGATTTCGCTTTGATGCTAACTTCATACAAAGAGAGATGCGAAGCGGTAGATTTTACAAAAGTTCACATCGGAGCGAAACACAACGAAAATGGACCGGATTGCACTCCAAAGTGTGGCCGGTCTCATTGGAGCTTGTTTCGGTCGATTTTTCTCTGATGTTAATTTCATTCATATCGGGATCCAAACGAGTGGATTTTATGAAAGTTTGCCCTGAAGAGAAACACACCGAAGACACACCGGATTGCCCACGTAAGTGTTGTCGGTCCTGTTGGAGCTTGTTTCGGTCTATTTCACTCTAATGTTAATTTCATTCAAATCGGGATCCGAACAAGTGTACTTTATGAAAGTTTGCCCCGAAGAGAAACTCTTCGAAGACACACCGGATGGCCGACGTAAGTGTTGTCGGTCTTATTGGAGCTTGTTTCAGCCGATTTCGCTTTGATGATAACCTCATACAAATCGAGATCCAAATAGGTGGATTTTATGAGAGTTTGCGCCAGAGTGAAACTCTCCGAATGTGCACCGGATTGCACACCTAAGTGTCGCCGTTCTCATTGGAGCTTGTTTCGGTCGATTTCGTTCTGATGTTTATTTCATTGAAATCGGGATCCGAACCTGTGGATTTTATGAAAGTTTGCCCCGAAGCAAAACACTTAGAAGACACTACAGATTGCTCTCGTAATTGTTGTCGGTCTTGTTGGAGCTTGTTTCGGTCGATTTCACTTTGATGTTAATTTCATAAATATCGAAATCCGAACAGGTGGATTTTACGAATGTTCGCACCGGAGCGAAACACTCCTAAAATGCACCTGATTGCACTCGTAAGTGTCGCCGGTCTCATTTGAGTTTGTTTTGGTCGATTTCGCTCCCATGTTAACTTCGTTCAAATCGGGATTCGAACAAGGGGATTTTGTGAAAGTTTGACCCGAAGAGAAACACTCCGAAGACACACCGCGTTGCCCTCGTAAGTATTGTCGGTCTTGTTGGAGCTTGTTTCAGTCATTTTCACTTTGATGATAATTCAGACATATCGGGATGCGAATAGGTGTATTTTATGAATGTTTGCACCGCAGCGAAACACTCTGAAAATACACCAGATTGCACTCCTAAGTGTCGCCGATCTCCTTGGAGCTTGTTTCGGTCGATTTCACTGTGATGTTAATTTCATTCAAATCGAGATCCGAACAAGTGGATTTTATGAAAGTTTGCCGCGAAGCGAAACACTCCGAAGACACTCTGGATTGCCCACGTAAGTTTTCTCAGTCTTGTTGGAGCTTGTTTCGGTCGATTTCGATTTGATGATAACTTCATATAAATCGAGATCAGAATAGGAGTATTTGATGAGAGTTTGCACTGGAGCGATACTCTCCGAAAGTGCACCGAATTGCACACCTTTGTGTCGCTGGTCTCATTGGAGCTTGTATCGGTCGATTTCGCTCTGATCCTTATTTCATTCAAATCGGGATCCGATCCTGTGGATTTTATGAAAGTTTGCCCCGAGGCGAAACAATCAGAAGACACTACGGATAGCGCTCGTATGTGTTGTTGGTCTTGGTGGAGCTTGTTTCGGTCGATTTCACTTTGATGTTAATTTCATAAATATCGAAATCCGAATAGGTGGATTTTATGAAAGTTCGCACCGGAGCGAAACACCCCTAAAATGCACCTGATTGCACTCATATGTGTCACTGGTCTCATTTGAGTTTGTTTTGGTCGATTTCGCTCTGATGTTAACTTCGTTCAAATCGGGATCCGAAAAAGGGGATTTTATGAAAGTTTGCCCCGAAGAGAAACACTCCGAAGACGCACCGCATTGCCCTCGTAAGTATTGTCGGTCTTGTGGAGCTTGTTTCGATCATTTTCACTTTGATGATAATTCAGACATATCGGGATGCGAATAGGTGGATTTTACGAATGTTTGCACCGCACCGAAACACTCCGAAAATACACCAGATTGCCCTCCTAAGTGTCGCCGGTCTCCTTGGAGCTTGTTTCGGTCGATTTCACTGTGATGTTAATTTCATTCAAATCGAGATCCGAACAAGTGGATTTTATGAAAGTTTGCCGCGAAGCGAACACTTCGAAGACACTCCGGATTGCCCACATAAGTGTTGTCGGTATTGTTGGAGCTTGTTTCGGTCGATTTCGCTTTGATGATAACTTCATACAAATCGAGATCCGAATAGGTGGATTTGATGAGAGTTTGCGCCCGAGCGATACTCTCCGAAAGTGCTCCGGATTGCACTCCTATGTGTCGCCGGTCTCATTGGAGCTTGTTTCAGCTGATTTCGCTCTGATGCTTATTTCATTCAAATCGGGATCCGATCCTGTGGATTTTATGAATGGTTGCCCCGAGGTGAAACAATCAGAAGACACTACGGATTGCCCTCGTAAGTGTTGTCGGTCTTGTTGGAGCTTGTTTCGGTCGATTTCACTTTGATGTTAATTTCACAGATATCGAAATCCGAACAGGTGGATTTCATGAAAGTTTGCACCGGAGCGAAACACTCCTAAAATGAACATGATTGCACTCGTAAGTGTCGCCGGTCTCATTGGAGTTTGTTTTGGTCGATTTCGCTCCGATGTTAACTTCATTCAAATCGGGATCCGAACAAGGGGATTTTATGAAAGTTTGCCCCCAAGAGAAACACTCTGAAGACAAACTGCATTGCCCTTGTAAGAGTTGTCGGTCTTGTTGGACCATGTTTCGGTCGATTTCGCTATGATGCTAACTTCATTCAAGGAGAGATGCGAAGAGGTAGATTTTACAAAAGTTCACATCGGAGCGAAACACAACGAAAATGGACCGGATTGCACTCCAAAGTGTGGCCGGTCTCGTTGGAGCTTGTTTCGGTCGATTTCACTCTGATGTTAATTCCATTCATGTCGGGATCCAAACGAGTGGAATTTATGATAGTTTGCCCTGAAGAGAAACACACCGAAGACACACCGGATTGCCCAAGTAAGTGTTGTCGGTCCTGTTGGAGCTTGTTTCGATCATTTTAGCTTTAATGTTAATTTCATACGGAACGAGATCCGGACAGGCGGATTTTATGAAAATTTGCACCAGAGTGAAACACTCCGAAAATGCACCGGATGGCACTCCAAAGTGTCGTCGGTTTCCTTGGAGCTTGTTTCGGTCTATTTCGCTCTGATGTTAATTTCATTCAAATCGAGATCCGAACAAGTGTACTTTATGAAAGTTTGCCCCGAAGAGAAACACTTCGAAGGCACACTGAATTGCCGACGTAAGTGTTGTCGGTCTTATTGGTGCTTGTTTCGGTCGATTTCGCTTTGATGATAACCTCATACAAATCGAGATCCGAATAGGTGGATTTTATGAGAGTTTGGGACGGAGCGAAACTCTCCGAAAGTGCACCGGATTGCACACCTATGTGTCGCCGGTCTGATTGGAGCTTGTTTCGGTCGATTTCGTTCTGATGCTTATTTCGTTGAAATCGACATCCGAACCTGTGGACTTTATGAAAGTTTGCCCCGAAGCGAAACACTCAGAAGACACTATAGATTGCTCTCTTAAGTGTTGTCGGTCTTGTTCGAGCTTGTTTCGGTCGATTTCACTTTGATGTTAATTTCATAAATATCAAAATCCGAGCAGGTGGATTTTATGAATGTTCGCACCGGAGCGGAACACTCCTAAAATGCACCTGATTGCACTCGGAATTGTCGCCGATCTCATTTGAGTTTATTTTGGTCGATTTCGCTCCGATGTTAACTTCGTTCAAATCGGGATCCGAACAAGGGGATTTTATGAAAGTTTGCCACGAAGAGAAACACTCCGAAGACACACCGCATTGCCCTCGTAAGTATTGTCTGTCTTGTTGGACTTGTTTCAATCATTTTGACATTGATGATAATTCAGACATATTGGGATGCGAATAGGTAGATTTTACGAATGTTTGCACCGCAGCGAAACACTCCGAAAATATACCGGATTGCACTCCTAAGTGTTGCCGGTCTCCTTGCAGCTTGTTTCGGTCGATTTCACCGTGATGTTAATTTCATTCAAATCGAGATCCGAACAAGTGGATTTAATGAAAGTTTGCCGCAATGCGAAACACTCCGAAGACACTCTGGATTGCCCACGTAAGTGTTGTCGGTCTTGTTGGAGCTTGTTTCGGTCGATTTCGCTTTGATGATAACTTCATATAAATCGAGATCAGAATAGGAGGATTTGATGAGAGTTTGCGCCGGAGCGATACTCTCCGAAAGTGCACCGGATTGCACTCCTTTGTGTCGCAGGTCTCATTGGAGCTTGTTTCGGTCGATTTCGCTGTGATGCTTATTTCATTCAAATCGGGATCCGATCCTGTGGATTTTATGAAAGTTTGCCCCGAGGCGAAACACTCAGAAGACACTACGGATTGCCCTCGTAAGTGTTGTCGGTCTTGTTGGAGCTTGTTTCGGTCGATTTCACTTTGATGTTAATTTCATAAATATCGAAATCCGAACAGGTGGATTTCATGAAAGTTTGCACCGGAGCGAAACACTCCTAAAATGCACCTGATTGCACTCGTAAGTGTCGCCGGTCTCATTGGAGTTTGTTTTGGTCAATTTCGCTCCGATGTTAACTTCATTCAAATCGGGATCCGAACAAGGGGATGTTATGAAAGTTTGCCCCCAAGAGAAACACTCTGAAGACACACCGCATTGCCCTCGTAAGAGTTCTCAGTCTTATTGGAGTATGTTTCAGTCGATTTCGCTTTGATGCTAACTTCATACAAAGAGAGATGCGAAGAGGTAGATTTTACAAAAGTTCACATCGGAGCGAAACACAACGAAAATGGACCGGATTGCACTCAAAAGTGTGGCCGGTCTCATTGGAGCTTGTTTCGGTCGATTTCTCTCTGATGTTAATTTCATTCATACCGGGATCCAAACGAGTGGATTTTATGAAAGTTTGCCTTGAAGAGAAACACACCGAAGACACACCGGATTGCCCACGTAAGTGTTGTCGGTCCTGTTGGAGCTTGTTTTGATCGTTTTAGCTTTAATGTTAATTTCATACAGAACGAGATCCGGACAGGTGGATTTTATGAAAGTTTGCACCGGAGCGAAACACTCCCAAAATGCACCGGATTGCACTCCAAAGTGTCGCCGGTCTTCTTGGAGCTTGTTTCGGTCTATTTCGCTCTGATGTTAATTTCATTCAAATCGGGATCCGAACAAGTGTACTTTATGAAAGTTTGCCCCGAAGAGAAACACTTCGAAGACACACCGGATTGCCGACATAAGTGTTGTCGGTCTTCTTGGAGCTTGTTTCGATCGATTTCGCTTTGATGATAACTTCATACAAATCGAGATCCGAATAGGTGGATTTTACGAGAGTTTGCGCTGGAGCGAGACTCTCCGAAAGTGCACCGGATTGCACACCTAAGTGTCGCCGGTCTAATTGGAGCTTTTTTCGGTCGATTTCGATCTGATGCTTATTTAATTGAAATCGGGATCCGAACATGTGGATTTTATGAAAGTTTGCCCCGAAGCGAAACACTCAGAAGACACTACAGATTGCCCGTATAAGTGTTGTCGGTCTTGTTGGAGCTTGTTTCGGTCGATTTCACTTTGATGTTAATTTCATAAATATCGAAATCCGAACAGGTGGATTTTATGAATGTTCGCACTGGAGCGAAACACTCCTAAAATGCACCTGATTGCACCCATAAGTGTCGCCGGTCACATTTGAGTTTGTTTTGGTCGATTTCAGTCCGAAGTTAACTTCGTTCAAATTGGGATCTGAACAAGGGGATATTATGAAAGTTTGCCTCGAAGAGAAACACTCCGAAGACACACCACATTGCCCTCGTAAGTATTGTCGGTCTTGTTGGAGCTTGTTCCAGTCATTTGGACTTTGATGATAATTCAGACATATCGGGATGCGAATAGGTGGATTTTACGAATGTTTGCACCACAGCGAAACACTCCGAAAATGCACCGGATTGCACTCCTAAGTGTCGTCGGTCTCCTTGGAGCTTGTTTCGGTCGATTTCACTGTGATGTTAATTTCAATCAAATCGAGATACGAACAAGTGGATTTTATGAAAGTTAACCGCGAAGCGAAATACTCCGAAGACACTCCGCATTGCCCACGTAAGTGTTGTCGATCTTGCTGGAGCTTGTTTCGTTTGATTTCGCTTTGATGATAACTTCATACAAATCGAGATCCGAATAGGTGGATTTGATGAGAGTCTGCGCTGGAGCGATACTCTTCGAAAGTGCACCGGATTGCACTCCTATGTGTCGCCGGTCTCATTGGAGCTTGTTTCGGTCGATTTCGCTCTGATGCTTATTTCATTCAAATCAGGATCCGATCCTGTGGATTTTATGAACGTTTGCCCCGAGGCGAAACACTCAGAATACAATACGGATTGCTCTCGTAAGTGTTGTCGGTCTTGTTCGAGCTTGTTTCGGTCGATTTCACTTTGATGTTAATTTCATAAACATCGAAATCGGAACAGGTGGATTTCATGAAAGTTTCCACCAGAGCGAAACACTCCTAAAATGCACCTGATTGCACTCGTAAGTGTCGCCGGTCTCACTGGAGTTTGTTTTGGTCGATTTCGCCCCGATGTTAACTTCATTCAAATCGAAACAGGTGGATTTTATGAAAGTTTGCCCCTAAGAGAAACACTCTGAAGACACACCGCATTGCCCTCGTAAGAGTTGTCGGTCTTATTGGAGCATGTTTCGGTCGATTTCGCTTTGATGCTAAATTCATACAAAGAGAGATGCGAAGAGGTAGATTTTAGAAAAGTGCACATCGGAGCGAAACACAACGAAAATGGACCGGATTGCACTCCAAAGTGTGGCCGGTCTCATTGGAGCTTGTTTCGGTCGATTTCTCTCTGATGTTAATTCCATTCAAGTCGGGATCCAAACAAGTGGATTTCATGAAGGTTTGCCCTGAAGAGAAACACACCGAAGACACAACGGATTGCCCATGTAAGTGTTGTCGGTCCTGTTGGAGCTTGTTTCTATCATTTTAGCATTAATGTTAATTTCATACGGAACGAGATCTGGACAGGTGGACTTTATGAAAGTTTGCACTGGAGCAAAACACTCGCAAAATGCATCGGATTGCACTCCAAAGTGTCGCCGGTTTCCTTGTAGCTTGTTTTGGTCTATTTCGCTCTGATGTTAATTTCATTCAAATCGGGATCCAAACAAGTGTACTTTATGAAAGTTTGCCCCGAAGAGAAACACTTCGAAGACACACCAGATTGCCGACGTAGTGTTGTCGGTCTTATTGGAGCTTGTTTCGGTCGATTTCACTTTGATGATAACCACATACAAATCGAGATCCGAATAGGTGGATTTTTTTAGAGTTCGCGCCAGAGTGAAACTGTCCGAAAGTGCACCGGATTGCACACCTAAGTGTCGCCAGTCTCGTTGGAGCTTGTTTCGGTCGATTTCGTTCTGATGCTTATTTCATTGAAATCGGGATCCAAACCTCTGGATTTTATGAAAGTTTGCCCCCAAGTGAAACACTCAGAAGACACTACGGATTGCCCACGTAAGTGTTGTCGGTCAAGTTGGAGCTTGTTTCGGTCGATTTCACTTTGATGTTAACTTCATAAATATCGAGATCCGAACAGGTGGATTTTAAGAAAGTTTGCACCGGAGCGAAACACTCCAAAAATGCACCTGATTGCACTCATAAGTGTCACCGGTCTCATTTGAGTTTGTTTTGGTCGATTTCGCTCCGATGTTAACTTCGTTCAAATCGGGATCCGAACAAAGGATTTTATGAAAGTTTGCCCCGAAGAGAAACACTCCGAAGACACACCGCGTTGCCCTCGTAAGTATTGTCGGTGTTGTTGGAGCTTGTTTCACTCATTTTCATTTTGATGATAATTCCGACATATCGCGATGCGAATAGGTGCATTTTACGAATGTTTGCACTGCAGCGAAACACTCCAAAAATACACCGGATTGCACTCCTAAGTGTCGCCGGTCTCCTTGGAGCTTGTTTGGTCGATTTCACTGTGATGTTAATTTCATTCAAATCGAGATCCGAACTAGTAGATTTTTTGAAAGTTTGCCGCGAAGCGAAACACTCCGAAGACACTCCGGATTGCCCACGTAAGTGTTGTCGGTCTTGTTGGAGCTTGTTTCGGTTGATTTTGCTTTGATGATAACTTCATACAAATCGAGATCCGAATAGGTGGATTTGATGAGAGTTTGCACCGAAGCGATACTCTCCGAAAGTGCACTGGATTGCACTCCTATGTGTCGCTGGTCTCATTGGAGCTTGTTTCGATCGATTTCGCTCTGATGCTTATTTCATTCAAATCGGGATCCGATCCTGTGGATTTTATGAAAGTTTGCCACGAGGCAAAAACACATAGAAGACACTACGGATTGCCCTCGTACGTGTTGTTGGTCTTGTTGGAGCTTGTTTCGATCGATTTCACTTTGATGTTAATTTCATAAATATCGAAATCCGAACAGGTGGATTTCATGAAAGTTTGCACCGGAGCGAAACACTCCTAAAATGCACCTGATTGCACTCGTAAGTGTCGCCGGTCTCATTGGAGTTTGTTTTGGTCAATTTCGCTCCGATGTTAACTTCATTCAAATCGGGATCCGAACAAGGGGATGTTATGAAAGTTTGCCCCCAAGAGAAACACTCTGAAGACACACCGCATTGCCCTCGTAAGAGTTCTCAGTCTTATTGGAGTATGTTTCAGTCGATTTCGCTTTGATGCTAACTTCATACAAAGAGAGATGCGAAGAGGTAGATTTTACAAAAGTTCACATCGGAGCGAAACACAACGAAAATGGACCGGATTGCACTCAAAAGTGTGGCCGGTCTCATTAGAGCTTGTTTCGGTCGATTTCTCTCTGATGTTAATTTCATTCATACCGGGATCCAAACGAGTGGATTTTATGAAAGTTTGCCTTGAAGAGAAACACACCGAAGACACACCGGATTGCCCACGTAAGTGTTGTCGGTCCTGTTGGAGCTTGTTTTGATCGTTTTAGCTTTAATGTTAATTTCATACAGAACGAGATCCGGACAGGTGGATTTTATGAAAGTTTGCACCGGAGCGAAACACTCCCAAAATGCACCGGATTGCACTCCAAAGTGTCGCCGGTCTTCTTGGAGCTTGTTTCCATCTATTTCGCTCTGACGTTGATTTCATTCAAATAGGGATCCGAACAAGTGTACTTTATGAAATTTTGCCCCGAAGAGAAACACTTCGAGGACACACCGGATTGCCGACGTAAGTGTTGTCGGTCTTATTGGAGCTTGTTTCGGTCGATTTCGATTTGATGATAACCTCATACAAATCGAGATCCTAATAGGTGGACTTTATGAGAGTTTGCGCCGAAGCGAAACTCTCCGAAAGTGTACCGGATTGGACACCTAAGTGTCGCCGGTCTCATTGGAGCTTGTTTCGGTCGATTTCGTTCTGATGCTTATTTCCTTGAAATCGGGATCCGAATCTGTGGATTTTATGAAAGTTTGCCCCGAAGCGAAACAGTCAGAAGACACTATGGATTGCCCTCGTAAGTGTTGTCGGTCTTATTGGAGCTTGTTTCGGTCAATTTCGATTTGATGATAACCTCATACAAATCGAGATCCGAATAGGTGGACTTTATGAGAGTTTGCGCCGAAGCGAAACTCTCCGAAAGTGTACCGGATTGGACACCTAAGTGTCGCCGGTCTCATTGGAGCTTGTTTCGGTCGATTTCGTTCTGATGCTTATTTCCTTGAAATCGGGATCCGAACCTGTGGATTTTATGAAACTTTGCCTCGAAGCGAAACACTCAGAAGACACTACGGATTGCCCTCGTATTTGTTGTTGGTCTTGTTGGAGCTTGTTTCGGTCGATTCCACTTTAATGTTAATTTCATAAATATCGAAATCCGAACAGGTGGATTTTATGAAAGTTTGCACTGGAGCGAAACACTCCTAAAATGCACCTGATTGCACTCGTAAGTGTCGCCTGTCTCATTTGAGTTAGTTTTGGTCAATTTCGCTCCGATGTTAACTTCGTTCAAATCGGGATCCGAACAAGGGGTTTTTATGAAAGTTTTCCCCAAAGGGAAACCCCCGAAAACACACCGCATTGCCCTCGTAAGTATTGTCGGTCTTTTTGGAGCTTGTTTCGGTCATTTTCACTTTGATGATAATTCACACATATCGGGATGCGAACAGGTGGATTTTATAAATGTTTTCACCGCAGCGAAACACTCCGAAAATACACCGGATTGCACTCCTATGTGTCACCGGTCTCCTTGGAGCTTGTTTCGGTCGATTTCACTGTGATGTCAATTTCATTCAAATCGAGATCCAAACAAGTGGATTTTATGAAAGTTTGTGATGTGACTTTGGGTCCCGATCTTTCGATGAGAGTGATAACTTCGATTTGGAGGAATTGACTTTGACGATCCGACTACAACGTACGACGATAATGTGCCTTAGCAATCGCTAAACCAATTCCAGAGGGTTATTGATCTTGCCGTTGGCACGATCAACCTGAACACGAGGTTCAATTCCTACATGCAACCGAAGAACAAGCAAGAACAAAGGTAAAGGCAATCTGAAATTGCAAATAAAGATGAAGGATTGATAATGTGGGGTTCTGAAATAAGGAGCTTCTTAGGCAGCTGTTGAGCACATCTGGAAGACTCAAAATAGTAGCAATGGCTAAACTGTCAAATAAACAAAACCCATGTCTCTACGGTGGCCTATTGCCTTTATTATATAGCAGAGGGAGGGAGGTGGATACTAAACACTAGGCAATATGGGACTAAACATGCAGCCATGCAACTTGGGCCGTCATGGGCTAGAGGTGGGAGGAAGCCCTAGGGTTACATGGGCTTTGGGCCCAAAAGAAAAGGTGGCGCAGCACTTGGAGTTTCTGGCCTGCGACACTGTTCTCCGATTTCCCGTTGGTTCAAGACGAATTTGGCATTGGCGCTAGATCCATTGGAAAGAGGACGACGAAACCTTTCAGGGAAGTACTCATGGACCCCGAACAACCTTCTGTATCAAAAGCTATGGTTGTTTGAAGTTGATGCTGTCGCGGAGGCCGAACCCACGAATTTGCTGATTCTATGTCCTACTTGCGCATATGATGATCATGCTATATGCTTGGCATTTGGAGGTTCTTCTCCTTGGTTCCTAAGAACAATAAGATCATCACAAGAATTAAATTGCATCCCATTCATATTATCACTAATGAGGAGGCTTAGGAACGCATTCACGATGATTAAAGCGTGGTGTAATGAGCTCGAGTAACCGGTCCTTGTATAATCGCAGCGGGTTCAAATTGATGTGTAGATGTTCTTTGTATCCATTGAAGTGATGTCCTCATCATCCTCCCTTCTTGTATTTGAGTCGTCCTCGACTCATGCTCTGCTAGCACATCTTTAGCACAAAACATTCTTAAATAGGTCCTGCATTTATTTAAATAAAATAGTAGCTCCGCCTCT
The DNA here is from genome assembly GCA_036346375.1 of Guadua angustifolia. Taxonomy (NCBI): domain Eukaryota; kingdom Viridiplantae; phylum Streptophyta; class Magnoliopsida; order Poales; family Poaceae; genus Guadua; species Guadua angustifolia. The sequence continues at coordinate 44,665,332 of CM070507.1, read as the reverse complement.
TTATATATTTTGAAGACATCAAAAACATTTAGAGGATTCACGATAATTATCCATATAGCTCAACACTTATTTCCAGCATATAATGACTTGATGGCGCTAGCACTCTTGATGCTTCCTCCTCCTTGAAGGAAAACCATTCTCGGTTTTGGAAAAATTTGGAAAAGAAACAACTAACAAAAGATGAGTGTGTACACAACATATATGTATATGTCCCATATTTCATTGTTCTTTTGGATTCGCGGCAGGCTATTTTCATAACAACAAAAGAAGAAATCAAATTTAAGCAAATAACCTTTCCTCACAATTCTGCAAGTTGATTCGTGGTTATAAGTGAAGCATATAGCATCAAAATTAACATGATTTAGTTTGCAACTTGATTTGCAAATATAAGTAAAGCACATATCCATCCCTGACTTTTGATAAAGAAAACTCATGTTTTGTGAGCCGCGTTCAATAACATGTTTTATGGGCAAAACTACAAGTCCTAGCATCAAGCATGGATCATTCATATCATCAAATTGTAAATAAGCAATATCAAACCATTCCAATAACGGTGACACAATTTTAATGGGCTTCCACGCATCAACTACGACATGCTGATTTGTAGTACATGTACTAAAATTCGAACAATGGGGCAACAAGCTATGGGTATCACACATTTCAAGCAAATTTGATGGTGCCGCAAATGAAACAAGTTGTTGCATACAACTAGAATTGCCCAAAATAGCAAGCTTCAATTTAGCAAGTTTATCACAAGTTATGCATATTCTATAAACAAGAAACTTGCCATCTATGCCATAATCACCAACTAAATTGAATTTAAAACAATTGGCATAGGTGCTAGACAAAGACTTAAAAGATGAAATTTCAGAAATCTTGTCCATAGCACAAGTCAAACTAACAGGCTCATTCAACATGATATAGCACAAAATAGTGGCAGGGGATATTCTAGCCATCACCTCCTTTTGCGTAATCAGCACCACATGATCAAAATTATAAGCATGCAATTCATCATATGGTTCTACAATTGTTGCACAAGGTGGTAGTTCACAAGAATTATGTATAGCACGAATATACTCACAAATTTGCTCCCTTTCTTGCTGTAAAATCAGATCTGTACCATGGTCATTTATCTCCTCCTCAAAAGTAGGAATATCAAAACCTCCTAAATTTTCATCCGTTGTTGTAGGTGTCGGGATATATCTCGTTCCATAGTCAAAGGGATTGTCCCATGCTCGACTTTCTCATCTTCCACGTTCTCAATCTCTTTTCGCTTGTGCTCATTTGTCTGCAAAATGTTAGTCACAAGAGGAGGTGCAGCAACAGGCACCTCAAGTGAAGCTAATAATGCATTCAAACATTCAATACTACAAGCACTTTCCAACATTTTTGAAAGAGAACGATATGTTTGATCAATAAGAATATCTTGAATACCCTTATTAAGCCCATGTATGAACCTAAACTGGATAGCTTCATCAGATTCTTCGAAACCACAACGTAACAAACAAGTTCGCAATTCACGACAGTATTCTTTAACAGTATTACTCCCTTGTTTTAAGCATTGAAGTTTAGTAAGCAAACACTCAGCATAATATTCAGGAACATATTCAAGTCTCATAATTTTTTTCATGTCAATCCAATTCTCAGGTTTTCTCCCTTTTCTACAAACATGCTTCCACAATGTTAACGCATACCCAGAAAGCACATTAGCGGCAAAACAAATCTTTTCATTTTCAGACAAATTATACATGCCAAATTGTTTGCCTTCCGCTATTTCCCAATCAATATATGCTTCAGGGTCAAAGTTTCCAGCATATGGAGGCAATGTTAATTTGAGGTTACCGTGTTCAGGAGTAGGAAACGAAGCCGTCATGTTGTTCATGTCGCAAATCCTTTGGTTGAATCGAAGTGAACTCATTTCAAGTGGACCTGTCATGATTAGTAGACTACAAGGAAAAACACAACCACATGTGATCTCATAGCAACTACTAGATGTGGCTAAACAAGTCGCTCAACTCTCAAACTTTAACCAAAACTCTTACAAGTTTTTACCATGCAGCAGGGGTTGTCGGCCATTGGCGGTGTCAAAAGTTCTCTCAAGCTTGGATAAAGCAATTGCCAAGGGACCGAACAAACATACGAGGTAGAATACGTGGAGTTAGGTAGGCTTCATTTGTTTCCTATGCAATCTGATAATTCTAGTAGTTGTAATGATAAGTAATGATCCAAACTAGAATTCACAAGCCCTAGTTGCCGATCTCAAAGATATAAGTGAATTTCAAGGTAACACACACGCAAAGATAATGAAACTTAATGCAACCAATGGAATGAGCTAAATAAGAATAAATTCAATACCAAAACTCGTGTTGCATAAGTTATGGAGAACCGCTAGCTAATTGCTTCAGAAAAGGTAAAAGGGCACAAGATTGCTCACTACATAATGCAATTGCACAATCTGAAAATGGCAAACACAAATTAGGGTTTTGGTCAATGTAGTGCTGCCGGCCACTATTCTTTTTTTTTCTCTTTTTTTCTTTTTTTTTTTGCCTTTTGGCTCTTTCTTTCTCTCTTTTTTTGGCGACTTTCGGCCAACACTAGTGATGCGCACTAGGTCGGCCCGATCTTCTGATGAGAACGATACGTCGGATTGATGGCGCACGAAGTAGATGGATCGGCTACTAACCGCGAGATCAGCAACCAAGCAATCGCAACGTCACCACACGAGGCGATCAACCGAATCAAAGACCCGATCGATCCTTGTACCTGCTGCAACCGAGAACAAGCAAGAACAAGGTGAGAGCAATTCCAATCCAACAATCCCAAAGATACAAATGTGAGGTTCTGTTTCTCGTCACGGGTGGTCTAGTCGACACACGTGAACACGAGGAGGGACGCACAAGGGGTCTACCAAAACACAACAAAACCTAAACGTAGAAGAATGGTGGCGGCCATATATATAGCAGCGGCCAGGAGGTGTAGGGCAGCCAAAATAGCGGCGGCTACCAAAACCATAAGATACATGGGCCATAGGCCCAAAAGTGAGGTGACGCAGCACCCTGAATTTCAGGCCCGTGACATTGTTCCAAATTTTCCTATCGTTCTAGAGTGAATTTGGAAGTGGGGCTAGATCCGTTGGAAAGCTTATCTCCTAAGCTTTCAAACGAGTAGTCGCACGCTGAAATCGGAGTCCGGGAGCCCGAGTTATGCCCGTTTGAAGTTGGCGTGCTGCTGGATGGCCAAACCGGGTTTTTTTGGCATCTTGGGCTTCCATATGGGCCTTCCTTGACGCGTGGACTGTCCTCGGGGTGTGTGCTTGAGGCCCTTATCTGTTGATGTGGACTTAAATAGCTGAGCTTTTGGATTAAGGCCTGTTGGCGACGAAGATGCTGCAGCGTCGATCGTATTGTCGAAGATGGAGCAACGTCGGTAGTCGTTGGAGCGGCCGGAGAGGAAGGAGGGGCAGCGGTCACACTAGTTGTATCCATGCTGGCGATGTCCTCATCATCCTCCCCTTCTTGAATTGGAGTCGTCCTCGACTCCTTCTCATGATCCTACAAAAGGTTAGTGTCAACAAGTGGCAAAGAAACAGATGTCTGCAAAGCAATATCATGTGAGGAAACAGTCTTATCTACCAGAATTACTTTCTTTAAAATTTGATCAGATTGTTGTACATCACTAACAAGTTTTTCATCCTCATGTTCTTTACCATTAGTTCTTTTTGCATTAATTTTGGCTAGCTCAGCAGGAGTCATTGTATATTGATTGGTTCTACCATAGTGAATAGCATCAATATCATATAACCAAGGTCTACCTAATAAAAGTGAACATGATTCCATAGGTATGACATCACAATGAACATGATCATGGTATGAACCAATGGAGATAGGAACTCGCACAGTTTGTGTTACTTGAACCTTACCACTTGAGTTGAACCATTCCATTGAGTAAGGTTGCCGAAGTGGAGTCGTGGTCAAGCCAAGCTTCTCGACCATGTGTAGACTTGCTAGTTTGCTACAGTTTCCTCCATCAATGATGACATGTACCGCGCGTTCTTGCACAACAAACTTAGTTTGGAATAAGTTGTTGCGTTGAGTTTCATTGGCATGCTCCACTGGTGCACCAAGTAGGCGATGAGACATGAGGCTCATGTAGTTGTCCGTCATTGCAGCACTCAGGTGCACACCATCTTGATCATTCTTGCCTACAGGGTTAGTCGCAGGAATAGCAAGCACATTCTTATCGTTACATATTGAAATACACTTACTATCCTTCTTCTTAGATTGTGTAGGCTTGACTTCTTTCTTGATGGTTCCTTCTCATTCTTGGTGAAGGATAGTCCCATGCTCGACCTTTACATTTTTTAATTCTCCATTTCGCCATTTCTCCATGAACTCACTGTGTTTTTTTCTTTCAATTGCTTCTGTTTTCTCAAACTCATGATTAAGTTTCCGCATATATTTCTTTGTTCCTAGCGGAATGCTTAGATCATCCTCGAAGTATAGATCATTGTTCTTTGGTGGACTTGCCATTATTAGTGGTAGACAAGAAAAATACACACAAAAATGTATATTCCTATATACTAATATGTGGACAGTGAAGGATCTCACACGCTCAAGCTCACACCAAGTTCTTACTAGTTCTTACCCTACGGCTTTTCAAGGTTCAATCGGTGGATGATGGTAATCTGCACTTAGGGGTGACAAAGCGATTGCAAGGTGCTTCTCCTGTAGTTAATAGTAGGTGGAGCTTGGATAGGTATAATATGTAGCAAAGGATATACTGGAACCGCACTAGCCAAAACAAGTTGAAAGAACGTTCAACGACGGTACTTTGCTGGTCCTAGACTAGACCGTACTAGAGACGCGAGCATAGACACCAATGAAGTCACAGAAACAGCAACCAGAACGACCTCACCACCTTTTAGTGCGGCTCTTTTATATGCACTTGCCTTTTCTTATTTTTCTTCATTCTATATCAAAAGTGGCACATATGATGAATTACAACTCAAACTTTTTTTTGTGGCAAACATATCTACTATGCAGAAACTTCAAATGCTGTTTTCGGGTTTTTATTGGCTTCCAATGCAAAAATGTATAATTGGAAAGTTGTAGATCTTTTCAAGCTGATCAATTTTCATATATGGAACATCTATTTTGCATATGGGAAGCTAGAGATATTGACCCCGAAATACAGACTGCTCAGAAAATCCAGGACGAAAACAGATTCCAATCCGACGGGATTTTCGGCGAGAAGACGGCATTTTTGGAAAGTTTCACAGTGGACAAAGTTGTAGATAATTTCTCAAGATTTCAGAAAAGTACAAGAACAGGAAAATCCGAGTTTGTATGAGGGATTTATGACCAAAATACCGAACTGGATAGAGGAGGATCCAAATTGGACGTGACGACGTGATGGAGTTCAACTCGGTGACAAGAACGTGACAAGAACTCGAAACTCTAAAGATCAAAACACTAAGACCAGCAACGACATGACGATGCAACGCAAATTCAACAAGAATTAAACTAGGTAGTAATAGTAAAGGCCAAAAGGGGCTCGGATTAAATCGAACATACGACAAACAGATTTTTTTTGGCTATTTTTGGACTCTAGGATGAACAAGATGAACAAAACAAGGATAAGGGTGTTCTCACCAGGCAACCGTCGCTCTGATACCACTTGATGCGCACTAGGTCGGCCCGATCTTCTGATGAGAACGATACGTCGGTTTGATAGCGCACGAAGTAGATGGATCGGCTACTAACCGCGAGATCAGCAATCAAGGAATCGCAACGTCACCACACGAGGCGATCAACCGAATCAAAGACCCTATCGATCTTTGTACCTGCTGCAACCGAGAACAAGCAAGAACAAGGTGAGAGCAATTCCAATCCAACAATCTCAAAGATACAAATGTGAGGTTCTGTTTCTCGTCACGGGTGGTCTAGTCGACACACGCGAACATGAGGAGGGACGCACAAGGGGTCTACCAAAACACAACAAAACCTAAACGTAGAAGAACGGTGGCGGCCATATATATAGCGGCGGCTAGGAGGTGTAGGGCAGCCAAAACAGCGGCGGCCACCAAAACCCTAAGATACATGGGCCATAGGCCCAAAAGTGAGGTGACGCAGCACACTGAATTTCTGACCCGTGACATTATTCCGTATTTTCCCATCGATCTAGAGTGAATTTGGAAGTGGGGCTAGATCCATTGGAAAGCCTATCTCCTAAGCTTTCAAACGGGTGGTCGCACGCTGAAATCGGAGTCCGGGAGCCCGAGTTATGCCCGTTTGAAGTTGGCCTACTGCTGGATGGCCGAACCGGACTTTTTGGCATCTTGGGCTTCCATATGGGCCTTCCTTGACGCGTGGGCTGTCCTCGGGGTGTGTGCTTGAGGCCCTTGTCTGCTGATGTGGGCTTGAATAGCTGAGTTTTTGGATTAAGGCATCTCAGCGACGAAGATGCCGTAGCGTCGATCGTATGTGACGAAGATGGAGCAGCGTCGGTAGTCGTTGGAGCGGCCGGAGAGGAAGGAGGGGCAGCAGTCACACTGATGGTATCCATACTGGTGATGTCCTCATCACGAACAAGTGGATTTTATGAAAGTTTGCCGCGAAGCGAAACACTCCGAAGACACTCCGGATTGCCCTCGTAAGTGTTGTCGGTCTTGTTGGAGCTTGTTTCGGTCGATTTCGCTTTGATGATAACTTCATACAAATCGAGATCCGAACAGGTGGATCTTATGAGTGTTTGTGCCGGAGCGAAACACTTCGAAAGTGCACCGGATTGCACTCCAATGTTTCGCCGGTATCATTGGTGCTTTTTTTCGGTCGATTTCGCAGCAATGTTAATTTCATTCAAATCGAGATCCGAACAGGTGGATTTTTTGAAAGTTCACCCCGAAGCGAAACACTCCGAAGACACACCGGATTGCATTCTTAAGAGTTGTCGGTCTTGTTGGAGCACGTTTCGGTCGATTTCTCTTTGACTTCATGCAAATAGATATGCGAAGCGGTTGATTTTACAAAAGTTCACATCGGAACGAAACACACTGAAAATGGAGCGGATTGCACTCCAAAGTGTGGCCGGTCTCATTAGAGCTCGTTTCGGTCGATTTCTCTCCGATGTTAATTTCATTCATATCGGGATCCAAACGAGTGGATTATATGAAAGTTTGCCCTGAAGAGAAACACACCGAAGACACGCCGGATTGCCCACGTAAGTGTTGTCGGTCCTGTTGGAGCTTGTTTCGATCAATTTAGCTTTAATGTTAATTTCATACAAAACGAGAACCGAACAGGTGGATTTTATGAAAGTGTGCACCGGAGCGAAACACTCCGAAAATGTAACGGATTGCACTCCAATGTGTCGCCGGTCTCCTTGGAGCATGTTTCGGTCTATTTCACTCTGATGTTAATTTCATTCAAATCAGGATCCGAACAAGTGTATTTTATGAAAGTTTGCCCCGTAGAGAAACACTTCGAAGACACACCGGATTGCCGACGTAGGTGTTGTCGGTCTTATTGGAGCTTGTTTCGGTCGATTTCGCTTAGATGATAAACATCATACAAATCGAGATTCAAATAGGTGGATTTTATGAGAGTTTACGCCGCAGCGAAACTCTCCGAATGTGCACCGGATTGCACTCCTAAGTGTAGCGGCCTCATTGGAGCTTGTTTCGGTCGATTTCGCTCTGATCCTTATTTCATTCAAATCGGGATCCGAACCTGTGGATTTTATGAAACTTTGCCCCGAAGTGAAAGACTCAGAAGACACTACGGATTGCCCTCGTAAGTGTTGTCGGTCTTGTTGGAGCTTGTTTCGGTTGATTTCACTTTGATGTTAATTTCATAAATATCGAAATCCGAACATGTGGATTTTATGAAAGTTTGCACCGGAGCGAAACACTCCTAAAATGCACCTGATTGCACTCGTATTTGTCATCGGTCTCATTTGAGTTTGTTTTGGTCGATTTCGATCAATGTTAACTTCATTCAAATCGGGATCCGAACAAGGGGATTTTATGAAAGTTTGCCCCGAAGAGAAACACTCCGAAGACGCGCCGCATTGCCCTCGTAAGTATTGTCGGTCTTGTTGAAGCTTGTTTCGGTCATTTTAACTTTAATGATAATTCTCACATATCGGGATGCGAACAGGTGGATTTTACGAATGATTGCACCGTAGAGAAACACTCCGAAAATACACTGGATTGCACTCCTAAGTGTCGCCGGTCTCCTTGGAGCTTGTTTTGGTCGATTTCGCTGTGATGTTAATTTCATTCCAATTTAGATCCGAATAAGTGGATTTTATGAAAGTTTGCCGCGAAGCGAAACACTGCGAAGACACTCCGGATTGCCCTCGCAAGTGTTGTCGGTCTTGTTGGAGCTTGTTTCGGTCGATTTCGCTTTGATGATAATTTCATACAAATCGAGATCCGAACAGGTGGATTTTTTGAGTGTTTGTGCCGGAGCGAAACGCTTCGAAAGTGCACCGGATTGCACTCCAAAGTTTCGCCGGTATCATTGAAGCTTTTTTCTGTCGATTTCGCAGCGATGTTACTTTCATTCAAATCGAGATCCGAACAAGTGCATTTTATGAAAGTTCGCCCCGAAGCGAAACACTCTGAAGACACACCGGATTGCAATCTTAAGAGTTGTCGGTCTTGTTGGAGCAAGTTTCGGTCGATTTCGCTTTGATGCTAACTTCATGCAAATAGAGATGCGAAGCGGTTGATTTTACAAAAGTTCGCATCGGGGCGAAACACTCCGAAAATGGAGCGGATTGCACTCCAAAGTGTGGCCGGTCTCATTGGAGCTCATTTCAGTCGATTTCTCTCTGATGTTAATTTCATTCATATCGGGATCCAAACGAGTGGATTATATGTAAGTTTGCCCTAAAGAGAAATACACCGAAGACACACCGGAGTGCCCACTTAAGTGTTGTCGGTCCTGTTGGAGCTCGTTTCGATCGATTTAGCTTTAATGTTAATTTCATACAAAACAAGAACCGGACAGGTGGATTTTATGAAAGTTTGCACCGGAGCGAAACACTCCGAAAATGTACCGGATTGCTCTGCAATGTGTCGCCGGTCTCCTTGGAGCTTGTTTCGGTCTATTTCGCTCTGATGTTAATTTCATTCAAATCGGGATCTGAACTAGTATATTTTATGAAAGTTTACCATGAAGAGAAACACTTCGAAGACACACCTAATTGCCGACGTAGGTGTTGTCGGTCTTATTGGAGCTTGTTTCGGTCGATTGCGCTTAGATGATAACATCATACAAATCGAGATCCGAATAGGTGGATTTTTTGAGAGTTTGCGCCGCAGCGAAACTCTCCGAAAGTGCACCGGATTGCACACCTAAGTGTAGCCAGTCTCATTGGAGGTTGTTTCGGTCGATTTCGCTCTGATCCTTATTTCATTCAAATCGGGATCCGAACCTGTGGATTTTATGAAACTTTGTCCCGAAGCGAAACACTCAGAAGACACTACGGATTGCCCTCGTAATTGTTGTTGGTCTTGTTGGAGCTTGTTTCGGTCGATTTCACTTTGATGTTAATTTCATAAATATCGAAAACCGAATGGGTGGATTTTATAAAAGTTTGCACCGGAGCGAAACACTCCTAGAATGCACTTGATTGCACTCGTAAGTGTTGCTGGTCACATTTGAGTTTATTTTGGTCGATTTCGCTCTGATGTTAACTTCGTTCAAATTTGGATCCGAACAAGGGGATTTTATGAAAGTTTGCCCTGAAGAGAAACACTTCGTTCAAAGCATTGCCCTCGTAAGTATTGTTAGTCTTGTTGGAGCTTGTTTCGGTCATTTTCACTTTGATGATAATTCGCACATATCGGGATGCGAACAGGTGGATTTTACGAATGTTTGCACCGCAGCGAAACACTCCGAAAGTACACCGGATTGCACTCCTAAGTGTCGCCGGTCTCCTTGGAGCTTGTTTCGCTCGATTTCACTGTGATGTTAATTTCATTCAAATCGAGATCCGAACAAGTGGATTTTATGAAAGTTTGCCACGAAGCGAAACACTCCGAAGACACTCCGGATTGCCCTCGTAAGTGTTCTCGGGCTTGTTGGAGCTTGCTTCGGTCGATTTCGTTTTGATGATAATTTCATACAAATCGAGATCCGAACAGGTGGATTTTATGAGTGTTTGTGCCGGAGCGAAACGCTTCGAAAGTGCATCGGATTGCACTCCAAAGTTTCGCGGTATCATTGGAGCTTTTTTTGGTCGATTTACTTAGCGATGTTAATTTCATTCAAATCGAGATCCGAACAACTGGATTTCTTGAAAGTTCGCCGGCGAAACACTCAAGACACCTTTGGATTGCATTCTTAAGAGTTGTCGGTCTTGTTGGAGCATGTTTGGTCGATTTCGCTTTCATGCTAACTTCATGCAAATAGAGATCTGGCGGTTGATTTTACAAAAGTTCACATCGAGCGAAACACTCGAAAATGGACGGATTGCGCTCCAATGTGTGGCGGTCTCATTGGAGCTCGTTTGATCGATTTCTCTCTTATGTTAATTTCATTCATATCGGGATCCAAATGAGTGGATTATATGAAAGTTTGCCTAAAGAGAAATACATCGAAGACACCGGATTGCCCACGTAAGTGTTGTCGGTCTGTTGGAGCTTGTTTGATCGATTTTGCTTTAATGTTAATTTCATACAAAACGAGAACCCGCAGTGGATTCCTTGAAAGTTTGCAACGGAGCGAAACACTCGAAAATGTTCGGATTGCACTCCAAAGTGTCGCCGGTCTTCTTGGATCTTGTTTGGTCTATTTCGCTCGATGTTATTTTCATTCAAATCGGGATCCGAACAAGTGTATTTTATGAAAGTTTGCCTCGAAGAGAAACACTTCGAAGACACACCGGATTGCCGACGTAGGTGTTGTCGGTCTTATTGGAGCTTGTTTTGATCGATTTCGCTTAGATGATAACATCATACAAATCGAGATCCGAATAGGTGGATTTTATGAGAGTTTATGTGAGCGAAACTCTCCAAAGTGCACCGGATTTCACTCCTAAGTGTAGCCGGTCTCATTGGAGCTTGTTTCGGTCCATTTCGCTCTGATCCTTTTTTCATTCAAATCGGGATCCGAACCTGTGGATTTTATGAAACTTTGCCCCGAAGCGAAACACTCAGAAGACACTACGGATTGCCCTCGTAAGTGTTGTTGGTCTTGTTGGAGCTTGTTTCGGTCGATTTCACTTCGATGTTAATTTCATAAATATCGAAATCCGAACAGGTGGATTATATGAAAGTTTGCACCGGAGCGAAACACTCCTAAAATGCACCTGATTGCACTCGTAAGTGTCGCCGGTCTCATTTGAGTTTGTTTTGGTCGATTTCGCTCCGATGTTAACTTCGTTCAAATCGGGATCCGAACAAGGGGATTTTATGAAAGTTTGCCTCGAAGAGAAACATCGGGATGCGAACATGAAGGCGCACCGCATTGCCCTCGTAGGTATTGTCGGTCTTGTTGGAGCTTGTTTCGGTCATTTTCACTTTGATGATAATTCGCACATATCTGGATGCGAACATGTGGATTTTACGACTGTTTGCACCGCAGCGAAACACTCAGAAAATACAACGGATTGCACTCCTAAGTGTCGCCGGTCTCCTTGGAGCTTGTTTCGGTCGATTTCACTGTGATGTTAATTTCATTCAAATCGAGATCTGAATAAGTGGATTTTATGAAAGTTTGCCATGGTTAAACACTCGAAGACACTCGGATTGCCCTCGTAAGTGTTGTCGGTCTTGTTGGAGCTTGTTTCGGTCGATTTCGCTTTGATGATAATTTCATACAAATCGAGATCCGAACAGGTGGATTTTTTGAGTGTTTGTGCCGGAGCGAAACGCTTCGAAAGTGCACCGGATTGCACTCCAAAGTTTCGCCGGTATCATTGGAGCTTTTTTGGTCGATTTCAAGAGCGATGTTAATTTCATTCAAATCGAGATCCGAACAAGTGGATTTTTGAAAGTTCGCCTCGGCGAAACACTCAAGACACACCGGATTGCATTCTTAAGAGTTGTCGGTCTTGTTGGAGCATGTTTGGTCGATTTCGCTTTCATGCTAACTTCATGCAAATAGAGATCTGGCGGTTGATTTTACAAAGTTCACATCGAGCGAAACACTCCAAAATGGACGGATTGCGCTCCAATGTGTGGCGGTCTCATTGGAGCTCGTTTGATCGATTTCTCTCTTATGTTAATTTCATTCATATCGGGATCCAAACGAGTGGATTATATGAAAGTTTGCCTAAAAGAAATACATCGAAGACACACCGGATTGCCCACGTAAGTGTTGTCGGTCTGTTGGAGCTTGTTTCGATCGATTTTGCTTTAATTTTAATTTCATACAAAACGAGAACCGCACAGGTGGATTCCTTGAAAGTTTGCAACGGAGCGAAACACTCCGAAAATGTTCAGGATTGCACTCCAAAGTGTCACCGGTCTTCCTGGATCTTGTTTCGGTCTATTTCGCTCTGATGTTATTTTCATTCAAATCGGGATCCGAACAAGTGTATTTTATGAAAGTTTGCCCCGAAGAAAAACACTTGAAGACACACCGGATTGCCGACGTAGGTGTTGTCGGTCTTATTGGAGCTTGTTTCGGTCGATTTCGCTTAGATGATAACATCATACAAATCGAGATCCGAATAGGTGGATTTTATGAGAGTTTATTTGCAGCGAAACTCTCGAAAGTGCACCGGATTTCACTCCTAAGTGTAGCCGGTCTCATTGGAGCTTGTTTGGTCCATTTCGCTCGATCCTTATTTCATTCAAATCGGGATCCGAACCTGTGGATTTTATGAAACTTTGCCCGAAGCGAAACACTCAGAAGACACTACGGATTGCCGTCGTATTTGTTGTTGGTCTTGTTGGAGCATGTTTCGGTCGATTTCACTTTGATGTTAATTTCATAAATATCGAAAACCGAATGGGTGGATTTTATGAAAGTTTGCACCGGAGCGAAACACTCCTAGAATGCACTTGATTGCACTCGTAAGTGTTGCCGGTCTCATTTGAGTTTATTTTGGTCGATTTCGCTCTGATGTTAACTTCGTTCAAATTGGGATCCGAACAAGGGGATTTTATGAAAGTTTGCCTCGAAGAGAAACACTCCGAAGACGCACCGCATTGCCCTCGTAAGTATTGTCAGTCTTGTTGGAGCTTGTTTCGGTCATTTTCACTTTGATGATAATTCGCACATATCGGGATGCGAACAGGTGGATTTTACGAATGTTTGCACCGCAGCGAAACACTCCGAAAATACACCGGATTGCACTCCTAAGTGTCGCCGGTCTCCTTGGAGCTTGTTTCGCTCGATTTCACTGTGATGTTAATTTCATTCAAATCGAGATCCGAACAAGTGGATTTTATGAAAGTTTGCCTGGTTTAAACACTCGAAGACACTCGGATTGCCCTCGTAAGTGTTCTCGGGCTTGTTGGAGCTTGCTTCGGTCGATTTCGTTTTGATGATAATTTCATACAAATCGAGATCCGAACAGGTGGATTTTATGAGTGTTTGTGTCGAGCGAAACGCTTGAAGTGCATCGGATTGCACTCCAAAGTTTCGCCGGTATCATTGGAGCTTTTTTGGTCGATTTCATGGCGATGTTAATTTCATTCAAATCGAGATCCGAACAAGTGGATTTCTTGAAAGTTAAGCCCGGCGAAACACTCAAGACACACCTTTGGATTGCATTCTTAAGAGTTGTCGGTCTTGTTGGAGCATGTTTGGTCGATTTCGCTTTCATGCTAACTTCATGCAAATAGAGATGCGGCGGTTGATTTTACAAAAGTTCACATCGGAGCGAAACACTCCGAAAATGGACCGGATTGCGCTCCAATGTGTGGCCGGTCTCATTGGAGCTCGTTTCGGTCGATTTCTCTCTTATGTTAATTTCATTCATATCGGGATCCAAACGAGTGGATTATATCAAAGTTTGCCTAAAGAGAAATACATCGAAGACACACCGGATTGCCCACGTAAGTGTTGTCGGTCCTGTTGGAGCTTGTTTCGATCGATTTTGCTTTAATTTTAATTTCATACAAAACGAGAACCGCACAGGTGGATTCCTTGAAAGTTTGCAACGGAGCGAAACACTCCGAAAATGTTCAGGATTGCACTCCAAAGTGTCACCGGTCTTCCTGGATCTTGTTTCGGTCTATTTCGCTCTGATGTTATTTTCATTCAAATCGGGATCCGAACAAGTGTATTTTATGAAAGTTTGCCCCGAAGAAAAACACTTTGAAGACACACCGGATTGCCGACGTAGGTGTTGTCGGTCTTGTTGGAGCTTGTTTCGGTCGATTTCGCTTAGATGATAACATCATACAAATCGAGATCCGAATAGGTGGATTTTATGAGAGTTTGCGCCGCAGCGAAACTCTCCGAAAGTGCACCGGATTTCACTCCTAAGTGTAGCCGGTCTCATTGGAGCTTGTTTCGGTCCATTTCGCTCTGATCCTTTTTTCATTCAAATCGGGATCCGAACCTGTGGATTTTATGAAACTTTGACCCGAAGCGAAACACTCAGAAGGCACTACGGATTGCCCTCGTATTTGTTGTTGGTCTTGTTGGAGCATGTTTCGGTCGATTTCACTTTGATGTTAATTTCATAAATACCGAAAACCGAATGGGTGGATTTTATGAAAGTTTGCACCGGAGCGAAACACTCCTAGAATGCACTTGATTGCACTCGTAAGTGTTGCCGGTCTCATTTGAGTTTATTTTGGTCGATTTCGCTCTGATGTTAACTTCGTTCAAATTGGGATCCGAACAAGGGGATTTTATGAAAGTTTGCCTCGAAGAGAAACACTCGGGATCACGAAAGACGCACCGGATTGCACTCGTAAGTATTGTCGGTCTTGTTGGAGCTTGTTTCGGTCATTTTCACTTTGATGATAATTCGCACATATCGGGATGCGAACAGGTGGATTTTACGAATGTTTGCACCGCAGCGAAACACTCCGAAAATACACCGGATTGCACTCCTAAGTGTCGCCGGTCTCCTTGGAGCTTGTTTCGCTCGATTTCACTGTGATGTTAATTTCATTCAAATCGAGATCCGAACAAGTGGATTTTATGAAAGTTTGCCGCGAAGCGAAACACTCCGAAGACACTCCGGATTGCCCTCGTAAGTGTTCTCGGGCTTGTTGGAGCTTGCTTCGGTCGATTTCGTTTTGATGATAATTTCATACAAATCGAGATCCGAACAGGTGGATTTTATGAGTGTTTGTGCCGGAGCGAAACGCTTCGAAAGTGCATCGGATTGCACTCCAAAGTTTCGCCGGTATCATTGGAGCTTTTTTTCGGTCGATTTCGCAGCGATGTTAATTTCATTCAAATCGAGATCCGAACAACTGGATTTCTTGAAAGTTCGCCCCGAAGCGAAACACTCCGAAGACACACTGGATTGCATTCTTAAGAGTTGTCGGTCTTGTTGGAGCATGTTTCGGTCGATTTCGCTTTCATGCTAACTTCATGCAAATAGAGATGCGAAGCGGTTGATTTTACAAAAGTTCACATCGGAGCGAAACACTCCGAAAATGGACCGGATTGCGCTCCAATGTGTGGCCGGTCTCATTGGAGCTCGTTTCGGTCGATTTCTCTCTTATGTTAATTTCATTCATATCGGGATCCAAACGAGTGGATTATATGAAAGTTTGCCTAAAGAGAAATACATCGAAGACACACCGGATTGCCCACGTAAGTGTTGTCGGTCCTGTTGGAGCTTGTTTCGATCGATTTTGCTTTAATGTTAATTTCATACAAAACGAGAACCGCACAGGTGGATTCCTTGAAAGTTTGCAACGGAGCGAAACACTCCGAAAATGTTCTGGATTGCACTCCAAAGTGTCGCCGGTCTTCCTGGATCTTGTTTCGGTCTATTTCGCTCTGATGTTATTTTCATTCAAATCGGGATCCGAACAAGTGTATTTTATGAAAGTTTGCCCCGAAGAAAAACACTTCGAAGACACACCGGATTGCCGACGTAGGTGTTGTCGGTCTTATTGGAGCTTGTTTCGGTCGATTTCGCTTAGATGATAACATCATACAAATCGAGATCCGAATAGGTGGATTTTATGAGAGTTTGCACTAGAGCGAAACTCTCCGAAAGTGCACCGGATTTCACTCCTAAGTGTAGCCGGTCTCATTGGAGCTTGTTTCGGTCCATTTCGCTCTGATCCTTTTTTCATTCAAATCGGGATCCGAACCTGTGGATTTTATGAAACTTTGCCCGAAACACTCAGAAGACACTATGGATTGCCCTCGTATTTGTTGTTGGTCTTGTTGGAGCTTGTTTCGGTCGATTTCACTTTGATGTTAATTTCATAAATATCGAAAACCGAATGGGTGGATTTTATGAAAGTTTGCACCGGAGCGAAACACTCCTAGAATGCACTTGATTGCACTCGTAAGTGTTGCCGACCTCATTTGAGTTTATTTTGGTCGATTTCGCTCTGATGTTAACTTCGTTCAAATTGGGATCCGAACAACGGGATTTTATGAAAGTTTGCCTCGAAGAGAAACACTCCGAAGACGCACCGCATTGCCCTCGTAAGTATTCTCAGTCTTGTTGGAGCTTGTTTCGGTCATTTTCACTTTGATGATAATTCGCACATATCGGGATGCGAATAGGTGGATTTTACGAATGTTTGCACCGCAGCGAAACACTCCGAAAGTACACCGGATTGCACTCCTAAGTGTCACCGGTCTCCTTGGAGCTTGTTTCGCTCGATTTCCTTTTTTGTGATGTTAATTTCATTCAAATCGAGATCCGAACAAGTGGATTTTATGAAAGTTTGTCAAATAGAGATGTGAAGTTTAAACACTCAAGACACTCGGATTGCCCTCGTAAGTGTTCTCGGGCTTGTTGGAGCTTGCAATCAAAGACACGGATTTTGATCGATTTCGCTTTGATGATAATTTCATACAAATCAAGATCCGAACAGTGGATTTTATGAGTGTTTGTCTTGGGAATAAAGCGCTTCAAAGTGCATCGGATTGCACTCCAAAGTTTCGCCGAAATCATTGGAGCTTTTTTTCGGTCGATTTCGCAGCGACGTTAATTTCATTCAAATCGAGATCCGAACAACTGGATTTCTTCAAAGTTCGCCCCGAAGCGAAACACTCCGAAGACACACTGGATTGCATTCTTAAGAGTTGTCGGTCTTGTTGGAGCATGTTTCGGTCGATTTCGCTTTCATGCTAACTTCATGCAAATAGAGATGCGAAGCGGTTGATTTTACAAAAGTTCACATCGGAGCGAAACACTCCGAAAATGGACCGGATTGCGCTCCAATGTGTGGCCGGTCTCATTGGAGCTCGTTTCGGTCGATTTCTCTCTTATGTTAATTTCATTCATATCGGGATCCAAACGAGTGGATTATATGAAAGTTTGCCTAAAGAGAAATATATCGAAGACACACCGGATTGCCCACGTAAGTGTTGTCGGTCCTGTTGGAGCTTGTTTCGATCGATTTTGCTTTAATGTCAATTTCATACAAAACGAGAACCGCATGGGTGGATTCCTTGAAAGTTTTGTGAGCGAAACACTCCAAAATGTTTCGGATTGCACTCCAAAGTGTCGCCGGTCTTCTGGATCTTGTTTCGGTCTATTTCGCTCTGATGTTATTTTCATTCAAATCGGGATCCGAACAAGTGTATTTTATGAAAGTTTGCCCCGAAGAAAAACACTTCGAAGACACACACCGGATTGCCGATGTTGGTGTTGTCGGTCTTATTGGAGCTTGTTTCGGTCGATTTCGCTTAGATGATAACATCATACAAATCGAGATCCGAATAGGTGGATTTTATGAGAGTTTGCACTAAAGCGAAACTCTCCGAAAGTGCACCGGATTTCACTCCTAAGTGTAGCCGGTCTCATTGGAGCTTGTTTCGGTCCATTTCGCTCTGATCCTTTTTTCATTCAAATCGGGATCCGAACCTGTGGATTTTATGAAACTTTGCCCCGAAGCGAAACACTCAGAAGACACTATGGATTGCCCTCGTATTTGTTGTTGGTCTTGTTGGAGCTTGTTTCGGTCGATTTCACTTTGATGTTAATTTCATAAATATCAAAACCGAATGGGTGGATTTTATGAAAGTTTGCACCGGAGCGAAACACTCCTAGAATGCACTTGATTTCACTCGTAAGTGTTGCCGACCTCATTTGAGTTTATTTTGGTCGATTTCGCTCTGATGTTAACTTCGTTCAAATTGGGATCCGAACAACGGGATTTTATGAAAGTTTGCCTCGAAGAGAAACACTCCGAAGACGCACCGCATTGCCCTCGTAAGTATTCTCAGTCTTGTTGGAGCTTGTTTCGGTCATTTTCACTTTGATGATAATTCGCACATATCGGGATGCGAATAGGTGGATTTTACGAATGTTTGCACCGCAGCGAAACACTCCGAAAGTACACCGGATTGCACTCCTAAGTGTCACCGGTCTCCTTGGAGCATGTTTTGCTCGATTTCACTGTGATGTTAATTTCATTCAAATCGAGATCCGAACAAGTGGATTTTATGAAAGTTTGCCGCGAAGCGAAACACTCCGAAGACACTCCGGATTGCCCTCGTAAGTGTTCTCGGGCTTGTTGGAGCTTGCTTCGGTCGATTTCGTTTTGATGATAATTTCATACAAATCAAGATCCGAACAGGTGGATTTTATGAGTGTTTGTGCCGGAGCGAAACGCTTCGAAAGTGCATCGGATTGCACTCCAAAGTTTCGCAGGTAGCATTGGAGCTTTTTTCGGTCGATTTCGCAGCGATGTTAATTTCATTCAAATCGAGATCCGAACAACTGGATTTCATGAAAGTTCGCCCCGAAGCGAAACACTCCGAAGACACACTGGATTGCATTCTTAAGAGTTGTCGGTCTTGTTGGAGCATGTTTCGGTCGATTTCGCTTTCATGCTAACTTCATGCAAATAGAGATGCGAAGCGGTTGATTTTACAAAAGTTCACATCGGAGCGAAACACTCCGAAAATGGACCGGATTGCGCTCCAATGTGTGGCCGGTGTCATTGGAGCTCGTTTCGGTCGATTTCTCTCTTATGTTAATTTCATTCATATCGGGATCCAAACGAGTGGATTATATGAAAGTTTGCCTAAAGAGAAATACATCGAAGACACACCGGATTGCCCACGTAAGTGTTGTCGGTCCTGTTGGAGCTTGTTTCGATCGATTTTGCTTTAATGTTAATTTCATACAAAACGAGAACCGCACTGGTGGATTCCTTGAAAGTTTGCAACGGAGCGAAACACTCGAAAATGTTCTCGGATTGCACTCCAAAGTGTCGCGGTCTTCTGGATCTTGTTTCGGTCTATTTCGCCTTGATGTTATTTTCATTCAAATCGGGATCCGAACAAGTGTATTTTATGAAAGTTTGCCCCGAAGAAAAACACTTCGAAGACACACCGGATTGCCGACGTAGGTGTTGTCGGTCTTATTGGAGCTTGTTTCGGTCGATTTCGCTTAGATGATAACATCATACAAATCGAGATCCGAATAGGTGGATTTTATGAGAGTTTGCGCTGGAGCGAAACTCTCCGAAAGTGCACCGGATTTCACTCCTAAGTGTAGCCGGTCTCATTGGAGCTTGTTTCGGTCCATTTCGCTCTAATCCTTTTTTCATTCAAATCGGGATCCGAACCTGTGGATTTTATGAAACTTTGCCTCGAAGCGAAACACTCAGAAGACACTACAGATTGCCCTCGTATTTGTTGTTGGTCTTGTTGGAGCTTGTTTCGGTCGATTTCACTTTGATGTTAATTTCATAAATATCGAAAACCGAATGGGTGGATTTTATGAAAGTTTGCACCGGAGAGAAACACTCCCAGAATGCACTTGATTGCACTCGTAAGTGTTGCCGGTCTCATTTGAGTTTATTTTGGTCGATTTCGCTCTGATGTTAACTTCGTTCAAATTGGGATCCGAACAAGGGGATTTTATGAAAGTTTGCCTCGAAGAGAAACACTCCGAAGACGCACCGCATTGCCCTCGTAAGTATTCTCAGTCTTGTTGGTGCTTGTTTCGGTCATTTTCACTTTGATGATAATTCGCACATATCGGGATGCAAACAGGTGGATTTTACGAATGTTTGCACTGCAGCGAAACACTCCGAAAATACACCGGATTGCACTCCTAAGTGTCGCCTGTCTCCTTGGAGCTCGTTTCGCTCGATTTCACTGTGATGTTAATTTCATTCAAATCGAGATCCGAACAAGTGGATTTTATGAAAGTTTGCATGGTTTAAACACTCGAAGACACTCGGATTGCCCTCGTAAGTGTTCTCGGGCTTGTTGGAGCCTGCTTCGGTCGATTTCGTTTTGATGATAATTTCATACAAATCGAGATCCGAACAGGTGGATTTTATGAGTGTTTGTGCCGGAGCGAAACGCTTCGAAAGTGCATCGGATTGCACTCCAAAGTTTCGCCGGTAGCATTGGAGCTTTTTTTCGGTCGATTTGCAGCGATGTTAATTTCATTCAAATCGAGATCCGAACAACTGGATTTCATGAAAGTTTGCCCCGAAGCGAAACAGTCCGAAGACACACTGGATTGCATTCTTAAGCGTTGTCGGTCTTGTTGGAGCATGTTTCGGTCGATTTCGCTTTCATGCTAACTTCATGCAAATAGAGATGCGAAGCGGTTGATTTTACAAAAGTTCACATCGGAGCGAAACACTCCGAAAATGGACCGGATTGCGCTCCAATGTGTGGCCGGTCTCATTGGAGCTCGTTTCGGACGATTTCTCTCTTATGTTAAATTCATTCATATCGGGATCCAAATGAGTGGATTATATGAAAGTTTGCCTAAAGAGAAATACATCGAAGACACACCGGATTGCCCACGTAAGTGTTGTCGGTCCTGTTGGAGCTTGTTTCGATCGATTTTGCTTTAATGTTAATTTCATACAAAACGAGAACCGCGCAGGTGGATTCCTTGAAAGTTTGCAGCGAGCGAAACACTCAAAATGTTCGGAATGCACTCCAAAGTGTCGCGGTCTTCTGGATCTTGTTTCGGTCTATTTCGCTCTGATGTTATTTTCATTCAAATCGGGATCCGAACAAGTGTATTTTATGAAAGTTTGCCCCGAAGAGAAACACTTCGAAGACACACCGGATTGCCGACGTAGGTGTTGTCGGTCTTATTGGAGCTGGTTTCGGTCGATTTCGCTTAGATGATAACATCATAAAAATCGAGGTCCGAATATGTGGATTTTATGAGAGTTTACGCTGGAGCGAAACTCTCCGAAAGTGCACCGGATTTCACTCCTAAGTGTAGCCGGTCTCATTGGAGCTTGTTTCGGTCCATTTCGCTCTGATCCTTTTTTCATTCAAATCGGGATCCGAACCTGTGGATTTTATGAAACTTTGCCCCGAAGCGAAACACTCAGAAGACACTACGGATTGCCCTCGTAAGTGTTGTTGGTCTTGTTGGAGCTTGTTTCGGTCGATTTCACTTCGATGTTAATTTCATAAATATCGAAATCCGAACAGGTGGATTATATGAAAGTTTGCACCGGAGCGAAACACTCCTAAAATGCACCTGATTGCACTCGTAAGTGTCGCCGGTCTCATTTCAGTTTGTTTTGGTCGATTTCGCTCCGATGTTAACTTCGTTCAAATCGGGATCCGAACAAGGGGATTTTATGAAAGTTTGCCCCGAAGAGAAGCACTCCGAAGACGCACATATCGGGATGCGAACATGTGGATTTTACGCACATATCAATGTTCGCATTGCCCTCATAAGTATTGTCGGTCTTGTTGGAGCTTGTTTCGGTCATTTTCACTTTGATGATAATTCGCACATATCGGGATGCGAACATGTGGATTTTTCGAATGTTTGCACCGCAGCGAAACACTCCGAAAATACAACGAATTGCACTCCTAAGTGTCGCCGGTCTCCTTGGAGCTTGTTTCGGTCGATTTCATTGTGATGTTAATTTCATTCAAATCGAGATCCGAATAAGTGGATTTTATGAAAGTTTGCCGCGAAGCGAAACACTCCGAAGACACTCCGGATTGCCCTCGTAGGTGTTGTCGGTCTTGTTGGAGCTTGCTTCGGTCGATTTCGTTTTGATGATAATTTCATACAAATCGAGATCCGAACAGGTGGATTTTATGAGTGTTTGTGCCGGAGCGAAACACTTCGAAAGTGCATCGGATTGCACTCCAAAGATTCGCCGGTATCATTGGAGCTTTTTTCGGTCGATTTCGCAGCGATGCTAATTTCATTCAAATCGAGATCCGAACAAGTGGATTTTGTGAAAGTTCGCCCCGAAGCGAAACACTCCGAAGACACACCGGATTGCATTCTTAAGAGTTGTCTGTCTTGTTGGAGCATGTTTTGGTCTATTTCGCTTTCATGCTAACTTCATGCAAATAGAGATGCGAAGCAGTTGATTTTACAAAAGTTCACATCGGAGCGAAACACTCCGAAAATGGACAGGATTGCGCTCCAATGTGTGGCTAGTCTCATTGGAGCTCGTTTCGGTTGATTTCTCTCTGATGTTAATTTCATTCGTATCGGGATCCAAACGAGTGGATTATATGAAAGTTTGCCCCAAAGAGAAATACACCGAAGACACACCGGATTGCCCACGTAAGTGTTGTCGGTCCTGTTGGAGCTTGTTTCGATCGATTTAGCTTTAATGTTAATTTCATACAAAACGAGAACTGGACAGGTGGATTCCTTGAAAGTTTGCACCGGAGCGAAACACTCCGAAAATGTACTGGATTGCACTCCAAAGTGTCGCCGGTCTCCCTGGATCTTGTTTCGGTCTATTTCGCTTTGATGTTATTTTCATTCAAATCGGGATCCGAACAAGTGTATTTTATGAAAGTTTGCCCCGAAGAGAAACACTTCGAAGACACACCGAATTGCCGACGTAGGTGTTGTCGGTCTTATTGGAGCTTGTTTCGGTCGATTGCGCTTAGATGATAACATCATACAAATCGAGATCCAAATAGGTGGATTTTATGAGAGTTTGCGCTGGAGCGAAACTCTTCGAAAGTGCACCGGATTTCACTCCTAAGTGTAGCCGATCTCATTGGAGCTTGTTTCGGTCCATTTCGCTCTGATCCTTATTTCATTCAAAACGGGATGCGAACCTGTGGATTTTATGAAACTTTGCCCCGAAGCGAAACACTCAGAAGACACTATGGATTGCCCTCGTAAGTGTTGTTGGTCTTGTTGGAGCTTGTTTCGGTCGATTTCACTTCGATGTTAATTTCATAAATATCGAAATCCGAACTGGTGGATTATATGAAAGTTTACACCGGAGCGAAACACTCCTAAAATGCACCTGATTGCACTCGTAAGTGTCGCCGGTCTCTTTTCAGTTTGTTTTGGTCGATTTCGCTCCGATGTTAACTTCATTCAAATCGGGATACCAACAAGGGGATTTTATGAAAGTTTGCCCTGAAGAGAAACACTCCGAAGACGCACCGCACTGCCCTCATAGGTATTGTCGGTCTTGTTGGAGCTTGTTTCGGTCATTTTCACTTTGATGATAATTCGCACATATCTGGATGCGAACATGTGGATTTTACGACTGTTTGCACCGCAGCGAAACACTCAGAAAATACAACGGATTGCACTCCTAAGTGTCGCCGGTCTCCTTGGAGCTTGTTTCGGTCGATTTCACTGTGATGTTAATTTCATTCAAATCGAGATCTGAATAAGTGGATTTTATGAAAGTTTGCCGCGAAGCGAAACACTCCGTAGACACTCCGGATTGCCCTCGTAGGTGTTGTCGGTCTTGTTGGTGCTTGCTTCCGTCAATTTCGTTTTCATGATAATTTCATACAAATCGAGATCTGAACAGGTGGATTTTAGGAGTGTTTGTGCCGGAGCGAAACACTTCGAAAATGCATCGGATTGCACTCCAAAGATTCGCCGGTATCATTGGAGCTTTTTTTGGTCGATGTCGCAGCGATGTTAATTTCATTCAAATCGAGATCCGAACAAGTGGATTTCATGAAAGTTCACCCCGAAGCGAAACACTCCGAAGACACACCGGATTGCATTCTTAAGAGTTGTCAGTCTTGTTGGAGCATGTTTCGGTCGATTTCGCTTTCATGCTAACTTCATGCAAATAGAGATGTGAAGCAGTTGATTTTACAAATGTTCACATCGGAGCGAAACACTCTGAAAATGGACCGAATTGCGCTCCAATGTCTGGCCAGTCTCATTGGAGCTCGTTTCGGTCGATTTCTCTCTGATGTTAATTTCATTCATATCGGGATCCAAACGAGTGGATTATATGAAAGTTTGCCCCAAAGAGAAATGCACCGAAGACACACCGGATTGCCCACGTAAGTGTTGTCGGTCCTGTTGGAGCTTGTTTCGATCGATTTAGCTTTAATGTTAATTTCATACAAAACGAGAACCGGACAGGTGGTATCTATGAATGTTTGCACCGGAGCGAAACACTCCAAAAATGTACCGGATTGCACTCCAAAGTGTCACCGGTCTCCCTGGGGCTTGTTTCGGTCTATTTTGCTCAGATGTTATTTTCATTAAAATCGGGATCCGAACAAGTGTATTTTATGAAAGTTTGCCCCGAAGAGAAACACTTCGAAGACACACCGGATTGCCGACGTAGGTGTTATCGGCCTTATTGGAGCTTGTTTCGGTCGATTTCGCTTAGATGATAACATCATACAAATCGAGATCCGAATAGGTGGATTTTATGAGAGTTTACGCCGGAGTGAAACTCTCCGAAAGTGCACCGGATTGCACTCCTAAGTGTAGCCGGTCTCATTGGTGCTTGTTTCAGTCCATTTCGCTTGATCCTTATTTCATTCAAATCGGGATCCGAACCTATGGATTTTATGAAACTTTGCCCCAAAGCGAAACACTCAGAAGACACTACGGATTGCCCTCGTAAGTGTTGTCGGTCTTGTTGGAGCTTGTTTCAGTCGATTTCATTTTGATGTTAATTTCATAAATATCGAAATCTGAACAGGTGGATTTTATGAAAGTTTGCACCGAAGCGAAACACTCCTAAAATGCACCTGATTGCACTCGTAAGTGTCGCCGGTCTCCTTGGAGCTTGTTTCGGTCGATTTCACTGTGATGTTATCTTCATTCTAATCGAGATCCGAACAAGTGGATTTTATGAAAGTTTGCCGCGAAGCGAAACACTCCGAAGACACTGCGGATTGCCCTCGTAAGTGTTGTCGGTCTTGTTGGAGCTTGCTTCGGTCGATTTCATTTTGATGATAATTTCATACAAATCGAGATCCGAACAGGTGGATTTTATGAGTGTTTGTGCCAGAGTGAAACACTTCGAAAGTGCACCGGATTGCACTACAAAGTTTCGCCGGTATCATTAGAGCTTTTTTTCGGTCGATTTCGCAGCGATGTTAATTTCATTCAAATCAAGATCCTAACAAGTGGATTTCATGAAAGTTCACCCCGAAGCGAAACACTCCGAAGACACACCGCATTGCATTCTTAAGAGTTGTCGGTCTTGTTGGAGCATGTTTTGGTCGATTTCGCTTTGATACTAACTTCATGCAAATAGAGATGCGAAGCGGTTAATTTTACAAAAGTTCTCATCGGAGCGAAACACTTCGAAAATGGACCGGATTGCACCCCAAAGTGTGGCCGGTCTCATTGGAGCTCTTTTCGGTCGATTTCTCTCTGATGTTAATTTAATTCATATCGGGATCCAAACGAGTGGATTATATCAAAGTTTGCCCTAAAGTAAAATACACCGAAGACACACCGGATTGCTCATGTAAGTGTTGTCGGTCCTTTTGCAGCTTGTTTTGATCGATTTAGCTTTAATGTTAACTTCGTACAAAACGAGAACCGGACAGATGGATTTTATGAAAGTTTGCATCAGAGCGAAACACTCCGAAAATGCACCAGATTGCACTCCAAAGTGTCGCCGGTCTCCTTGGAGCTTGTTTCGGTCTATGTCGCTCTGATGTTAATTTCATTTAAATCGGGATGCGAACAAGTGTATTTTATGAAAGTTTTCCCCGAAGAGAAACACTTCGAAGACACACCGGATTGCCGACGTAGGTGTTGTCGGTCTTATTGGAGCTTGTTTCGGTCGATTTCGCTTAGATGATAACATCATACAAATCAAGATCCGAATAGGTGGATTTTATGAGAGTTTGCGCTGTAGCGAAACTCTCCGAAAGTGCACCGTATTGCACTCCTAAGTGTAGCCGATCTCATTGGAGCTTGTTTCGGTCGATTTTGCTCAGATGTTTATTTCATTCAAATCGGGATCCGAACAAGTGGATTTTATGAAAGTTTGCCCCGAAGAGAATCACATCGAAGACACACTGGATTGCCCTCGTAAGTGTTGTCGGTCTTGTTGGATCTTGTTTCGTTCGATTTCGCTTTGATGTTAACTTCGTACAAATAGAGATGCGAACAGGTGGATTTTGTGAAAGTTTGCACCGGAGGGAAACACTCCGAAAATGCAACGGATTGCACTCCTATGTGTTACCGGTCTCATTAGAGCTTGTTTCGCTTGATTTCACTCTGATGTTAAGTTCATTCAAATCGGGACCCGAACGAGGGGATTTGATGAAAGTTTGCCCTGAAGAAAAACACACTCCGAAGACACACCGGATTGCCCTCGTAAGCATTGTCGGTCTTTTTGGAGCTTGCTTCGGTCGATTTCATTTTGATGATAATTTCATACAAATCGAGATCCGAACATGTGGATTTTTTGAGTGTTTGTGCCGGAGCGAAACACTTCGAAAGTGCACCGGATTGCACACCAAAGTTTCACCGGTATCATTGGAGCTTTTTTTCTGTCGTTATCGCAGTGATGTTAATTTCATTCAAATCGAGATCTGAACAAGTGGATTTCATGAAAGTTCGCCCCAAAGCGAAACACTCCGAAGACACACCGCATTGCATTCTTAAGAGTTGTCGGTCTTGTTGGAGCAAGTTTTGGTCGATTTCGCTTTGATGCTAACTTCACGCAAATAGAGATGCGAAGCGGTTAATTTTACAAAAGTTCTCATCGGAGCGAAACACTCCGAAAATGGACCGGATTGCACCCCAAAGTGTGGCCGGTCTCATTGGAGCTCTTTTCGGTCGATTTCTCTCTGATGTTAATTTCATTCATATCGGGATCCAAACGAGTGGATTATATCAAAGTTTGCCCAAAAGTAAAATACACCGAAGACACACCGGATTGCTCACGTAAGTGTTGTCGGTCCTGTTGCAGCTTGTTTCGATCGATTTAGCTTTAATGTTAACTTCGTACAAAACGAGAACCGGACAGATGGATTTTATGAAAGTTTGCATCAGAGCGAAACACTCCGAAAATGCACCAGATTGCACTCCAAAGTGTCGCCGGTCTCCTTGGAGCTTGTTTCGGTCTATGTCGCTCTGATGTTAATTTCATTCAAATCGGGATGCGAACAAGTGTATTTTATGAAAGTTTGCCCCGAAGAGAAACACTTCGAAGACACACAGGATTGCCGACGTAGGTGTTGTCGGTCTTATTGGAGCTTGTTTCGGTCGATTTCGCTCCGATGTTAACTTCGTTCGAATCAGGATCCGAACAAGGGGATTTTATGAAAGTTTTCCCTGAAGAGAAACACTCCGAAGACACACCGCATTGCCATCGTAAGTGTTGTCGGTCTTGTTGGAGCTTGTTTCGGTCATTTTCACTTTGATGATAATTCACACATATCGGGATGCGAACATGTGGATTTTACGAATGTTTGCACCGCAGCGAAACACTCTGAAAATACACCCGATTGCACTCCTAAATGTCGCCGGTCTCCTTGGAGCTTGTTTCGGTCGATTTCACTGTGATGTTAATTTCATTCAAATCGAGATCCGAGCAAGTGGATTTTATGAAAGTTTGCCACGATGCGAAACACTGCGAAGACACTCTAGATTGCCCTCGTAAGTGTTGTCGGTCTTGTTGGAGCTTGCTTCGGTCGATTTCGCTTTGATAATAATTTCATACAAATCGAGATCCAAACAGGTGGACTTTATGAGTGTTTGTGCCGGAGCGAAACACTTCGAAAGTGCACCGGATTGCACTACAAAGTTTCACCGGTATCATTGGAGCTTTCTGTCGGTCGATTTCGCAGCGATGTTAATTTCATTCAAATCGAGATCCGAACAAGTGGATTTCATGAAAGTTCGCCCCGAAGTGAAACACTCCGAAGACACACCGGATTGCATTCTTAAGAGTTGTCGGTTTTGTTGGAGCATGTTTTGGTCGATTTCACTTTGATGCTAACTTCAAGCAAATAGAGATGCGAAGCAGTTGATTTTACAAAAGTTCACATCGGAGTGAAACACTCCGAAAATGGACCGAATTGCACTCCAAAGTGTGGCTGGTCTCATTGGAGCTCGTTTCGGTCGATTTCTCTCTGATGTTGATTTCATTCTTATTGGGATCCAAACGAGTGGATTATATGAAAGTTTGCCCTAAAGAGAAATACACCGAAGACACACCGGATTGCCCACGTAAGTGTTGTCGGTCCTGTTGGAGCTTGTTTCGATCGATTTTGCTTTAATGTTAATTTCATACAAAACGAGAACCGCACAGGTGGATTCTTTGAAAGTTTGCACCGGAGCGCAACACTCTGAAAATGTACCGGATTGCACTCCAAAGTGTCGCCGCTCTCCCTGGATCTTGTTTCGGTCTATTTCGCTCTGATGTTATTTTCATTCAAATCGGGATCCGAACAAGTGTATTTTATGATTGTTTGCCCCGAAGAGAAACACTTCGAAGACACACCGGATTGCCGACGTAGGTGTTGTCGGTCTTATTGGAGCTTGTTTCGGTCGATTTCGCTTAGATGATAACATCATACAAATCGAGATTTGACTAGGTGGATCTTATGAGAGTTTGCGCTGGAGCGAAACTCTCCGTAAGTGCACCGGATTGCACTCCTAAGTGTAGCCGGTCTCATTGGAGCTTGTTTCGGTCCATTTCGCTCTGATCCTTATTTCATTCAAATCGGGATCCGAACCTGTGGATTTTATAAAACTTTGCCCCGAAGCGAAACACTCAGAAGGCACTACGGATTTCCCTCGTAAGTGTTGTCGGTCTTGTTGGAGCTTGTTTCGTCGATTTCACTTTGATGTTAATTTCATAAATATCGAAATCCGAACAGGTGGATTTTATGAAAGTTTGCACCGGAGCGAAATACTCGTAAAATGCACCTGATTGCAATCGTAAGTGTCGTCGGTCTCATTTCAGTTTGTTTTGGTTGATTTCGCTGCGATGTTAACTTCGTTCAAATCGGGATCTGAACAAAGGAATTTTATGAATGTTTGCCCCGAAGAGAAACACTCTGAAGACGCACCGCATTGCCCTCGTAAGTATTGTCGGTCTTGTTGGAGCTTGTTTCAGTCATTTTCACTTTGATGATAATTCGCACATATCGGGATGCGAACAGGTGGATTTTACGAATGTTTGCACCGCAGCGAAACACTCCGAAAATACACCGGATTGCACTCCTAAGTGTCGCCGGTCTCCTTGGAGCTTGTTTCGGTCGATTTCACTGTGATGTTAATTTCATTCAAATCGTGATCCAAACAATTGGATTTTATGAAAGTTTGCCGCGAAGCGAAACACTCCGAAGACACTCCGGATTGCCCTCGTAAGTGTTGTCGGTCTTGTTGGAGCTTGCTTCGGTCGATTTCATTATGATGATAATTTCATACAAATCGAGATCCGAACAGGTGGATTTTATGAGTGTTTGTGCCAGAGCGAAACACTTCGAAAGTGCACCGGATTGCACTACAAAGTTTCGCCGGTATCATTGGAGCTTTTTTTCGGTCGATTTCGCAGCGATGTTAATTTCATTCAAATCAAGATCCTAACAAGTGGATTTCATGAAAGTTCACCCCGAAGCGAAACACTCCGAAGACACACCGGATTGCATTCCTAAGGGTTGTCGGTCTTGTTCGAGCATATTTCGGGCGATTTCGCTTTCATGCTAACTTCATGCAAATAGAGATGCGAAGCGGTTGATTTTACAAAAGTTCACATCGGAGGGAAACACTCCGAAAATGGATTGGATTGCACCCCAATGTGTGGCCGGTCTCATTGGAGCTCGTTTCAGTCGATTTCTCCCTGATGTTAATTTCATTCATATCGGGATCTAAACGAGTGGATTATATGAAAGTTTGCCCTAAAGAGAAATATACCGAAGACACACCGGATTGCCCACGTAAGTGTTGTCGGTCCTGTTGGAGCTTGTTTCGATCGATTTAGCTTTAATGTTAATTTCATACAAAACGAGAACCGGACAGGTGGATTCTACGAAAGTTTTGACCAGAGCGAAACACTCCGAAAATGTACCGGATTGCACTGCAAAGTGTCGCCGGTCTCCCTGGAGCTTGTTTCGGTCTATTTCACTCTGATGTTATTTTCATTCAAATCGGGATCCGAACAAGTGTATTTTATGAAAGTTTGCCTCGAAGAGAAACACTTCGAAGACACACCGGATTGCCGACGTAGGTGTTGTCGGTCTTATTGGAGCATGTTTCGGTCGATTTCGCTTAGATGATAACATCATACAAATCAAGATCCGAATAGGTGGATTTTATGAGAGTTTGCGCCGTAGCGAAACTCTCCGAAAGTGCACCGGATTGCACTCCTAAGTGTAGCCGTTCTCATTCAAGCTTGTTTCGGTCTATTTCGCTCTGATCCTTATTTCATTCAAATCGGGATCCGAACCTGTGGATTTTATGAAACTTTGCCCCGAAGCGAAACACTTAGAAGACACTATGGATTGCCCTCGTAAGTGTTTTCGGTCTTGTTGGAGCTTGTTTTAGTCGATTTCATTTTGATGTTAATTTCATAAATATCGAAATCCGAACTGGTGGATTTTATGAAAGTTTGCACCGGAGCGAAACACTCCTAAAATGCACCTGATTGCAATCGTAAGTGTCGCCGGTCTCATTTCAATTTGTTTTGGTCGATTTCGCTCCGATGTTAACTTCGTTCAAATCGGGATCCGAACAAGGTGATTTTATGAATGTTTGCCCCGAAGAGAAACACTCCGAAGACGCACCGCATTGCCCTCGTAAGTATTGTCGGTCTTGTTGGAGCTTGTTTCGGTCATTTTCACTTTGATGATAATTCGCACATATCGGGATGCGAACAGGTGGATTTTACGAATGTTTGCACCGTAGCGAAACACTCCGAAAATACACTGGATTGCACTCCTAAGTGTCGCCGGTCTCCTTGGAGCTTGTTTCGGTCGATTTCACTGTGATGTTAATTTCATTCAAATCGAGATCCGAACAAGTGGATTTTATGAAAGTTTGCCGCGAAGCGAAACACTCCGAAGACACTCCTGATTGCCCTCGTAAGTGTTGTCGGTCTTGTTGGAGCTTGCTTCGGTCGATTTCGTTTTGATGATAATTTCATACAAATCGAGATCCGAACAGGTGGATTTTATGAGTGTTTGTGCCGGAGCGAAACACTTCGAAAGTGCATCGGATTGCACTCCAAAGTTTTGCCGGTATCATTGGAGCTTTTTTTCAGTCGATTTCGCAGCGATGTTAATTTCATTCAAATCGAGATCCGAACAAGTGGATTTCATGAAAGTTCGCCCCGAAGCGAAACACTCCGAAGACACACCGGATTGCATTCTTAAGAGTTGTCGGTCTTGTTGGAGCATGTTTCGGTCGATTTCGCTTTCATGCTAACTTCATGCAAATAGATATGCGAAGCGGTTGATTTTACAAAAGTTCACATCGGAGTGAAACACTCCGAAAATGGACCGGATTGCGCTCCAATGTGTGGCCGGTCTCATTGGAGCTCGTTTCGGTCGATTTGTCTCTGATGTTAATTTCATTCATATCGGGATACAAACGAGTGGATTATATGAAAGTTTGCCCAAAAGAGAAATACGCCGAAGACACACCGGATTGCCCACGTAAGTGTTGTCGGTCCTGTTGGAGTTTGTTTCGATCGATTTAGCTTTATTGTTAATTTCATACAAAACGAGAACCGGACCGGTGGATTCTATGAAAGTTTGCACCGGAGCGAAACACTCCGAAAATGTACCGGATTGCACTCCAAAGTGTCGCCGGTCTCCCTGGAGCTTGTTTCGGTCTATTTCATTCCGATGTTATTTTCATTCAAATCGGGATCCGAACAAGTGTATTTTATGAAAGTTTGCCCCGAAGAGAAACACTTCGAAGCCACACCGGATTGCCGACGTAGGTGTTGTCGGTCTTATTGGAGCTTGTTTCGGTCGATTTCGCTTAGATGATAACATCATACAAATCAAGATCCGAATAGGTGGATTTTATGAGAGTTTGCGCTGTAGCGAAACTCTCCGAAAGTGCACCGTATTGCACTCCTAAGTGTAGCCGGTCTCATTGGAGCTTCTTTCGGTCCATTTCGCTCTGATCCTTATTTCATTCAAATCGGGATCCGAACCTGTGGATTTTATGAAACTTTGCCCCGAATAGAAACACTCAAAAGACACTACGGATTGCCCTCGTAAGTGTTTTCGGTCTTGTTGGAGCTTGTTTTAGTCGATTTCATTTTGATGTTAATTTCATAAATATTGAAATCCGAACAGGTGGATTTTATGAAAGTTTGCACCGAAGGGAAACACTACTAAAATGCACCTGATTGCACTCGTAAGTGTCGCCGGTCTCATTTGAGTTTGTTTTGGTCGATTTCGCTCCGATGTTAACTTCGTTCAAATCGGGATCCGAACAAGGGGATTTTATGAAAGTTTGCCTCGAAGAGAAACACTCCGAAGACGCACCGCATTGCCCTCGTAAGTATTGCCGGTCTTGTTGGAGCTTGTTTCGGTCATTTTCACTTTGATGATAATTCGCACATATCGGGATGCGAACAAGTGGATTTTACGAATGTTTGCACCGCAGCGAAACACTCTGAAAATACACCGGATTGCACTCCTAAGTGTCACTGGTCTCTTTGGAGCTTGTTTCGGTCGATTTCACTATTATGTTAATTTCATTCAATTCGAGATCTGAACAAGTGGATTTTATGAAAGTTTGCCGCGAAGCGAAACACTCCGAAGACACTCCGGATTGCCCTCGTAAGTGTTGTCGGTCTTGTTGGAGCTTGTTTCGGTCGATTTCATTTTGATGATAATTTCATACAAATCGAGATCCGAACAGGTGGATTTTATGAGTGTTTGTGCCGGAGCGAAACACTTCGAAAGTGCATCGGATTGCACTCCAAACTTTCGCCGGTATCATTGGAGCTTTTTTTCGGTCGATTTCGCAGCGATGTTAATTTCATTCAAATTGTGATCCGAACAAGTGGATTTCATGAAAGTTCGCCCCGAAGCGAAACACTCCGAAGACACACCAAAAAGGGGGAGATTGAAAGTGCATTTAGGCACTTATGTTATTTTGGTGATTAATGACAAACGCATATAATGACAATCTATGTAATTGTGTAAATGCTTAGCTTAGTACTTAACAAATGACAAACCTCTAATATGATTATATTGCTATGAGACTAACATGTTTATTGCCAAGATTGAGTATTAGTCTCTTCTATTTAGAGGAAAATCAAGTGGGATAGGTAAGCAAAGATAAGGTATGCAATTTCGGTATCCCTTCTATATTTGTTATTGCATTCCTCTTGTGCAAATGCATAGTGAACTCCAAGTAACATGTTGATTATATATATGCACATTGATTCAAGTCATATTTATTTGTGCATATATATTCATTTGAGTTCATTATGTGCTTTGCTTTTAGTATGCATGTATTAACTAGAGTTAAACTTCACATTGCTATAGATTGACTTGGTGCATGCATGTCTTAGTTGTGTATCTTCTCATGCACCTCTCCTAGTGAAGTTTAATCTAGAGTTGGATCACATATTTACTCTTATTCCAAATATTATTTGCAAATGTACAATTCGTGTATATTCTATCATGTACTTCATTTAAAGTAAAGACTGTGATCCGTGCCATGATTTAATTGATTCATCATATTGGCGATTATCTCTCTAGTGCATATAGATCAAATTATATATTCATCATGATGCACTTAGTAGAGAACATTTCTTATATCAAGTGTTTCCATGTATGTTATGCTTCTTGATATGAAACACTTGTGGTATTCAACTGTTTACAAATATCAATTTCTTTATATCTATTGAGCTTTTGGGACTAATGCTTTTTATGAGTGGTTTGGAAAGAATTAGGTCCCGTGTGTGTATGATGACCAAGATATCTTGGAAGATGATCGTTAAGCCGAGGTCAACAAGACGACGGTGTCACCAAGAGCTGAGGACTAAGTCAAGATCGACTTGGCGTGGAGATCGTCAGAGAGGATGATCAAGTCAAGGTCGATAGGACGAGAGTCTCATGAGGTGAATCGAGTCAAGTTGGACAAAACGAAGATGTCATCAATCATTTGGTAAAAGACATCATGCACATTGCATCCACGGAGAAGACGGCATGCGGATTGAATGTAAGACTTAGATTTCTCATTTGAATTTGAGTCTAAGGATTGCCGTACTATTAAGAGGAATGCGAACGTTGAATGACTTTTAGATGTGTCAAGTGCTCAAGTGATGATCCTTATGAAAATTATAGAGAGTGGTGTTGGTAGAGTCGGAAAGTGAAAGTTGTAGGTCTCTCTTGGATTCTTTGTGAAATCTGAATTTATTTTTTGAGATTTGGGTAGTAAGACCTTGTTAGTTGTGTAGCCCTTGTTCTTAGCTTTCAATAGAGTCCAAAATCACTGAAATCGGAGTCCGGAGTCAAAAGTTATGCTCGTTTTGGTCGAGCTGCTCAGTGCACATCGGATAGTCCGATGAGGACTTAGAAAATTTCTGAAACATCTTTGAAAATGGGTACTCTCTGGAAATATCGGATAGTCCGATGTTTGATATCGGATAGTCCGATGTTCCCTTGGAAATCTGGAGATTTTCACACATCGGATAGTCCGATGTTCCATATCGGAAAGTCCGATCTGTGCTTTTTATTCAAGAGAATTTGAATTTCGTGTGGAGTCGATCTGGAGTTTTACACACATCGGATAGTCCGATGTTCAATATCGATAGTCCGATGTGGGTGCGACTGGGGCATAATTGCTAGTTTTTTGGAGCCTCTATTTAAAGCCCTCTCTTCCACATTTGAAAGGTGGCCGTTACTCCACTGGTTTGAGGGGTTCTCCTCTTGTTCTTGAGCCCCCTAAACACCCCTCCACCCTTAGATCTAAGTGATCCCCTTTTGTGTGAAGGGTTGGGAAGAGTTTGAGGAGTGAGGTGTTAGGTTGAGTGTGTTAAGTAAGATTTGACTTGTTTGAGCACTTGATTTCATCTCCAAGCTTGTTCTTTGTGAGCATTTGTTACTCTTGGAGGTTGAGGGCTCCTAGACGGCTAGGAGGTCGCCTACGAGCCACCGGAGCTTTGTGTGTGGTTGGCTGTAGGAAGTTTGTGAAGGCCGATTCCGCCTCCGCAAGGGAAGGAATCAAGAAGTGAAGCCGGCGAGTGCAAGGTGCAACACCGGGCGGCTAGCGGGTTGAAAGAGACCCCCGTGTCTTGGGTGACCAAGACATGGCGAGTCCAAAGTGCAACACCGGGAGGAAAAGGGTTGAAAGAGACCCCGGCTCAAGTGTGACCGAGCCGCCTCAACGGAGACGTAGGATCCCCTCAAGGATCCGAACTTCGGGAAAAACCAACCGTGCATCAAATCTTTGGTTTGGTCTTTCCTTGTTGCTTTGATTAAATTGGTCTTGAAGTAATTGTTGTAGCTAGCCTTCTACTCCTTTTATTGCTTAGCCTTACCTAGCTTTAACCTGTGATAAACCTGTCTGCTTGCGCTCTGATCGGATAATCCGATTGTGCATATCGGATAGTCCGATATACAAATTCGGATAGTCCGGTATCTCTCCGCTGCGATTTAGTTTTAAATTTTAATTCGCCTATTCACCCCCCCTCTAGGCGACATCCCCTATCCTTTCAATTGGTATCAGAGCTAGGACTCTCATTTTATTAGACTTAACCGTCTAGAGAGTAAAAAAAATGTTGACTAGAGGAGTAGAGCACTCACACGATCTACTTATGCTAAATGGTTCAAATTATGCTTCATGGAAATTATTTATGACTTCTCACTTTAAATCCATGAGCCCCAAATATGGTGGATCGTAGATGTTGGCTTTTCGTCTCCATTGAATGAAGTTGATCCAACTAAAGGAGAGACGAAATGCCTACATCTTGACGCTCAAGCTACTAACGTTTTATTTTGGGTTGTGAGCAATGAAATTTTTGATAGCATATGCAATCTCAAGAGCGCTCATGAGATGTGGATAAAGCTTCAAGAACTATTTGAATCATCCACGTCTTCAATTGAGGATTGCATTAAGGAAGAGATGTCGGGAGATGAAACCTCAAACTCCATCTCAAGCTCAAGTGATGAAGAACCGACATCACCATCAACCTCAGCCTCCGCCTCAAGTGACGATGAAGATTCACTCACATCTCGAATCCGTTGCTTCATGGCGAAAGGTAAGAATGAGGTAAGATGATGATGATGATGATGAGCTCTCTTGTGAAGAGTTTATGAATATGTTAAAGGAGCTAAATGAATGTCTTGGGAGGGAGAAAAAGAAATATAAAACTTTGAAGCTTGAACATGAATTACTTCAAAATGATTTTAATATGCTTCAAGAAAATCATGAATCCCTCCTTCTTAAAGAAATTCATAAGCCTAAGGTGGATATAGGAATCACATGTAATTTAATTGATGAAATGCCATGTTTAAATGTCAACTCTAATATTTCATCAAAAATTGACATGTCCACCTCTTGTGAAGATTTAATTGATACATCTTGTTGCTCTAATGAAATTTCTTCTAGTTCCTCTATGTCTTTGGATGCTAATCTTGTAGAGGAAAATAATGAGCTCAAGGCCCAAGTCATTAGATTGGAAAATGACTTGAAGAAATGCGTAAAGGGAAAAGCCATTCTCGATGAGATCTTGAGCAAGCCAACGGCGCCTCAAGATAAGCGAGGACTCGGCTACATCTCCAAGAAGGAGATGAGCAAGGACTCCGTATCTCTCACCGGCTGGGACGCCGTCGCGTGCCCGCAAGGACTCGCCGGAGTGCGTCGTTCGAACCGAGCCATTTCGCCGCTTCTTTCTCTTTATCCGGTGAGCCTCCGCCGCATATTTTGGTTCCGTTGAGTTCGTCGCGTCATCCACTTCCCGTTTTGCTAACTCTTCCGCTCGATCTGGTGTTACTTCGCCGTTTGCACATCGTCTTCTCCAGCTCCGAGCGCCTTGCGCCGCCACTTTGCCGTCGAACGCTCGCCCTCATCGTTGGCCGTCGATTCGCACCAAGAACGGCCGGATCTTCGCCGCACGATGTCGGTAAGTCCTGAACCAGCGCGCCTTACCAACCGCTGTGTCATTCCTACGTAGATGCCATGTCACTGCCATGTGTAGCACATGTAGGCGCCACCTCTGCCTATGCTCGCCACGTACACGCCATATACACGCCACGTCGCCACCACAGTACACATCAGAACCACGTGGCTGTTCTGTCGAGCCATATCACCGCCACCGAGCGCTGTAGATCCATGTGGCCGCCTCGTCAGCGCCACGTCACTGCCCCATCACGCCTCGTCACGCCATGTGTAGCCACGTATAAGCCACGCGTCCGCCACGTCCGCGCCACCTCACTCCTGACACACCGTGAACAGTGAGACTGCCGCATGGACCCCGCATGCCAGCGACACGGATTTTTTCGTTAAATCGCTGATAAACCCGAGAAAAATCCGAATATTCAACCAATCACAGCGCGACACGTGTCACCTTCTGTTTATATTCCGATTTTCTCTCCCGAGAAACTTCGGAAGGCCCGTTCTCCTCCGTTCGAACTCCGATTCGAACGATTCAAATTTCTAAATTCATATAAAATCAAGATCTATCTGTTGATGTCACTTTTGTGAATTTTTGAATTTTATTTATTTCTGTTTATTTATTGTTTTGCCTCGATTTGCGTGTTTCGCGTGTAGACGACGCATCGGTTGAGTGAGAGGAGCACCCAGCAGAGGTTGCAGCAGCGGTAGAGGGTGAAGGCAAGTCTCCTTGACCATGTTGAACCCAAATTTATGAAATGCTATTTTGTTTTAAACTATTGCATGCTATTTGAATTATGAATTGTATTTAACTATCATTTTAAAATGCTTAGATAAATGCCGAATTGTTATAACCACATTGATATTCATGTTGACAACCATTGATACCCTAGGAAAAGTAATTACTATAGTTAATGGTAATTAATCTTGCTATGGGAACGGTAGAAAATGCTTAGCGATGCTTAATCACGTCGGTACCTTACCATTATGGAAATGCTTTCATATTTGATTCAAATGGAATTGTGAAAATATGGCAATTGGTGTTGCCGGTATTAATTTGAAAAGTAAAAGTGAAAAATGGTTTAGACCAGGGCGGAATTGGTTGAATGGCGGGTGCGGGATGCACAAAATTTTTGGAATGTGATTGTCCGCCCTAGTCAATTAAGGACCGATCGTGTGTTACCATGGGCCATGCTATATAGTACAACCACATGTTTATATTGGTACGACCTGGCTAAGTAATTTGCATGTATCGTTATTTGACTTCGCCGATTAAATTTGTCATGCGAGTTTGTCGGTGACACTTGCAAGCGCAAAGGGGGGTGAGAGCGAAACCTTAGCGGGTGAAGTCGGTAACAGTATATGCATTGTAAAGGCCTTGTCATGATCTCCCTGCCGGCACACCAAAGGAAGTGTGTCAATAGCTTGGCGCAAAGGGTTGATCATGTCATGTGGGTAAAGTGTACCAGCTCTGCAGAGTCTTAAAAACTACTTGAGTAGCCGTGCCTACGGATAAGGGCAAGCGTGGAACGCTTTCACATAGTAGATTTTCTGGTTTTTGGTTTTAAATGGAAAAATGATGATTTGGTTTGAAATGAAAATGTGGTTGGGAATCCGCGAGCGGCTAGAGCTCCCGGAAGTTTAGATTGGCGGCTAGAGCCAACCAGGTAGTTGGAACCTGGAAAAGTGTTATACTTCAAAGTTATTTAATTATGTTATTTACATTTTGGTAAATGCTGCTTTAAGAAATTATTACTTGTATTTCCTTTAAATTTCACTTTATGCAAATGAGCCATGTTATGCCTTCCTTTGTTTAAGCCTTGCATTTAGTTAATTGCATTATGTTTCCAAGACTTGCGAGTATGTTGCATACTCACCCTCGCTTTTTATTGCGGGGGCTGCTTATTCCATAAAGCAGATGAAGAGATCAGAGCAGGCATTGCACCGTTCGACATTTGTGGTGAAGACTATGAAGAGGATGACGACTCGATCTTCTAGGGAGCGTACCCCAGTCGGTTGCCTGTGGGCACTCTGATTGGCTCTTTTTGATCTACATTTCCGCTGCTACAATTTCACTTAAGCCGTAAGGCTCCATACTTGTAATAAGGTGATGATGGATGTTTATGTTGTTACACTCTTTTGCTTATTACTGTTATTTACTTTTGATATGTCTGTGTTATCATCACTGTACGACTGTGTGCGCTAGCTGTTCCTGGACTAGCGCGGTTGAAACACAGAGGGGTCGGATTTGGTAATCCGGGTCCCCACACAATACAAGATACACGAAGACTATAAAGTGCTTCAAATGCAACAAAAAGGGCCACCTTGCCTCCGTGTGCCCTAACAAAGTGGAATCCAAGCCACAACTATCAACAATGAGGCAAACCGGCAAAGAGCAAGTTAAGAAGAAAAGACGTTCAAAGCCCACTTGCTACAATTGCCGGGTAAAGGGACACATCGGCAAGGATTGTCCCAAAGGTATGAACCCTAAGCCTACTCATCATTTCAATGATTATTTGCTTAGGAATGACAAGAATAGCAATGTGTTTGCCAAACTTGTCAAGTCCCCTATGCCCGTTAAAATTGATAATATTCATTTGCATAGGAAGAATAAATCTAGAAATGTGTTTGCTCATAATGCTAGATTTCCTAAGACTATGAAAAATCATGTTGATCATGTGCTTAGGAAAAATAACAATAGCAAAACATTTACTAGAAATACTAGATCCTCTAAGCCAATGCATAATTTCAATTATCATATGCTTAGAAGAGATCAAACTAGAAATAGTTTTGCAAAATATCATTGCCCTCCTAAGCCATTTCATAAAAATGCCAATCATTTGCCTAGGAGGAATAATTGTCGCAAACCTATTCCTAGTCATGTTAGTCTTATCAAAAATGCTAATATTAGGACCATTTGGCTTCCTAAATCTATTGTGACTAACATTGCTGGACCCAACAAGGATTGGGTACCAAAAATCGCCTAAAATATTGTTAGGCAATATGAGATGGATTGGACGCTTGGTTTCACCAAGAATATAAGGACTTCATCAAATTACAAGTTGGAACCAAGCATGAAGACAATCAAGTCCAACATGAGCCAACGCCATCTCGGTAACAAGCATTTAATTTGATTAATATTTTGCTTCTGGCCTTGTGTAGGTTTAGACGCATTAGTATCATGCAAATATTGAGTTAATTGCTTGTTGTGAGTACTTGCTCTCGCCTCTTATCTATTCTTTTATTGCAATCTTGAGCAAGTTAAAAAGTGGCACATTAAGGGAGAGTGCTAAATCATAATCATGTATATCATGTCTCTACATGTGCCCATATTTATATAAGTGCTAATATATATTTTCAAAATCAAACCATTTAGCCAAAAGTCAAAATTTTGTATACTATTAGTATTCTTGTGAAAAAGTAGTTGCAAAATATATACAAATGCTTTTGAAATGTTTTCCAAAGGTTTTGGCATTGCAAAATCTATTTTGAAAAGAAAATGAGTTTCATGATCAAACTCTAGTTACTAGTATCTTGTTTTGGATTTAAACTTATAATTTTCATAGAATTAAAAGTAAAATGTTTTTGAAAGAAATTCCAAAACGAAAATCCTAGAGTTGGTCATTCTTAACAATTCTCGTGTTCAAAATATTTTCAAAAGACCAACTTATCAAAAGTTATTTGATTTTAAAACTCGCCGAAAAACTATACTTGACCCATAATGGTCATATTCTAGCACTTTGTGAGTTTCACCATTTGGATCAATTCTTGTGTAGAATTTTGGTTCAAAATGGTATTCTAGACTCATACACAAAATTCAAATCTTTATATTTTACCCATTGCTTCTTTTTGAATTTGTGTGTTGATTGAATTTGACTTTGTGGTTTCTTTTGGTTCTTTAAAGGAACCCTCTTTGGACAAGAATCAAAAAGTGTGTTTGCAAAGCCTAAATTTGTGAAAAGCCTTGCAAAAGTATTTTATTATGTATTTCAAAAAGTTTTGCAAGCTTCCAAAAGGAGAAATCCTATCTTGGAAATTAATTTAGCCAAAATATTTGTGTTTAACTCAAATATACATACAAGTAGTATTTTGGCATTCAAATTAGATTTCATTGTATTCATTAGAAATTCATGGCTTCAAAATGAATTCCAAATTATTCAAGCCTTGAGAATTCAAATTATGGACGAAATCAAATTTGAAGTTGCACTTTGAGGTCTCTATGAAGTTTGTTTTCCTTTTCATGCCTCAAAGCGTAAATTGCCAAAATTATGCTAAAAGAAAATTATTTGCAAACAAAAATTGCTTAACAATGTTTTAAATAGTCCAAAGTTGGTTTCCTGAAAATTTCAAATCATTCGGAATTTATTTGAAGTGTTTTCAATTGGTTTTCAATCTGATTTCTAGAGTTTTCAACGTATCGGAATATCCGATTTCAAGTCAGAACTTCCAATTGGCCTGTTTTTTAAATTGGATTAGATTTCAAGCTTGGTATCAGTCTAGTATTCAATTAAATTGAGAAGTGATACTCACTTGATCTTTGAAAAGACAAAACTTGTGCAATTCAATTGTAAACAACTCCATGATTCATTTGTTGAATATCCTGGGGAGTTTACTTATTGCAAGTTTTGGGCACTTAATTGCTTCCAAGTGGTATCATCTTATTAATGTACTCTGATACTCTTTCTGAATCTTTGTGATTTAGATTTTAAAATTTAAAAGAAAAACCAAGTTCTTGATCTATCTTAAGTTGTCCATCTCTTTGATACCCAGAA
Source organism: Guadua angustifolia (assembly GCA_036346375.1). NCBI lineage: Eukaryota > Viridiplantae > Streptophyta > Magnoliopsida > Poales > Poaceae > Guadua > Guadua angustifolia. The sequence goes on along the minus strand of CM070507.1, from coordinate 44,623,186 downwards.
ATGTTTATTGCTCTGATACTCATCGATTTTGTCGATTATTCCTTCAAGTAATATCAATTCTTAGTGATTTGATTATAAGCAGGATCAATTGAGCATTTATTCATTTCTTATGTTTACAAATCGGTATCATTGAGTTTCTCCTAGTTTGACCATTGGTATCATTAAGATTTATTGCTTATACTTTCAAGTGATATCTTTTGGTTGTTTAAATTTTTTCTTGTGGTATCAGTGAACTCGATTATTTCCTACAAGTGGTATTTTAAATTTCCTTCTTGTAGCATAGATTCGATACCCAAAATTCTTGATTAAGAATTTCCTCCCAAGTTAAAATTGTAAGTTCAATTCCTAAGAATTCTCTATGTGAGATTCTTTATGCATTGAAATACATAAAGAGGAAAATTCCTAGTTGAGCATTGCTTTTCAAGCAAAATTTGAAAATGCTCATTTATGTTGTTTTTCAAGCAAAGCCATTGAGATATACTTTAAAGTGGTATCTAATTTATCAAATGGTATTTGTTTTGGGTTCCTCATTTAACCCTCTTTAGGCAAAATTTGTGGATTCTTCAGAAGAATCATGATGCGAGCTTTGTAAAGCCTAATAAAATGAGGAGTAAGTTATTTGATTTTGTTTCAAATAACTCATGTGATACCCTTCTTTCGCCTTTTTGTGCATCTCTTACATGTGGTTCTTCAAAAAGCCAAAAAGGGGAAAATTTTGTTTTTATAAGTGGTATTCTAAAAACTCCAAATATGGTCTGTTTTCATGGTTTCACTCTTTTGGGCCATATAAAGAAAAGGTGTGCGGAATTCTTGAATCTTATTAGAAATTCTCTTGTAAGCTCAAGAGTGAGTTTGAATGTGTTTTATCTATTGTCTCTCTTACAAGTGGATGTCAAGATTAAATTTGAATGAGTTTCAAATAATTTTTTATTGTAAATTGGCATAGTGAAATCTTCAATTGATATCTTAAATTTTTCAAATTGCATGCAAGTAGTATTATCATGTTTATCGTCTATATCATGCATGTTATACTTGGACATTATCAAACTAACTTGGGTTAAGTGGAAAGATATTTGTTCTCGGAAATCGTGTGCTTGTCTATTGATGTTCAGGGTATTGGAAAAGGGGTCATCTTCGATGGTGGGATGAAGGAAATGGAGAGGAGCTCCATTGTCCGAGGGATCTAAGGCCTGGCGCAGTGATCATGACCGATACGAATATGCGATGGACAAGAACCGACAAAGGGACGTATTTCTCTTTGACTACATTCAATAATGTCTTTGCACACCATTATGCTCAATTATCTCATTTTAAATGGTGTTGTATTTTTCAATTGATATCATCAATTAATATCTTTCAAGAGGTATCCTCTAATCCTAAATTACTTTGAAGTGTCATCTAACTTACATTTGGTATTATCAAGAATTAAAATGTACATATGGGTGACACTAGGGATGAAAACGGATATCCGAATTTCTGAACAAATTCGACATTTTTAAATAGATATATAACGATTTTGGTTTTCATTTTTTAACACTTTAGCAAGCTCATTATAAAAAATAAGATTATAAAATTAGATAAAAAAATTACGCATTATTTGCTTCCCATAAATAAAAAGGTGAAAAAATATCTGAATCCGTATCCGATTGATATCCGAATTTTGTTTCTATCATTTAAATAAATATATAATGAATTTGAGGTTCATTTTTTATGAATTTGAATAAGCTCAACACCACAAACAAGAATATGAATTCGGATAGAAAATTCTATATCCTATTTGTTTTCCATTGAAGAACAAAGACAAAAAAAATTGATATCCGAATTACTATCCGTTTTCATCCCTAGGTGACACATTGCAAAGAGGTATGCCCTTGATAATCTTGTGAAATTCTTGATCATGAAAGTGCATTTTACTTATACAATTTTGATTCATGATCTTGTATACATCTTATGATCATATAAGCAATTCTTTCTTGTGTAATCTTCTCTATATGATCTTGATTTTTAGAATTGAATTTGATCATAAGCATGTGCTTCAATTCTATAATTTTGCTATATGATCATGAGCATGTTCAATTTGCCATATGGAATCATATTCATGTGTCATGTTTTAAGCACCACTTACATCTTGTGAACCATGACTACATTTAATTTGGTATCATTGAACACATTCTTTACCTAAATCTTGGATATAATTGATATCATATCTTGCCTAGATTTAGGGGGAGCCTAATATCATTGCCCTATTCCTAGCTCCTTATTTCTATTTTGTTCTCCCAAATCTTTTTATTGAGTGTGCAATCAAGGGGGAGAACAGATTTTATTGAATGAACAATACGGATCTATTAAGCACCTTTTTGGGATTAATGACAAAAGGGGGAGAATTTATGGATTTATCAATTGTCCCCTAATAGATTGCCAAAAAGAGATGATTTGTAAGTATGATCTCTTATTGTTTCTTCATTGCCAAAAAGAGATGATTTGTAAGTATGATCTCTTATTGTTTCTTCACGTTTGTTTTAATGCTAAATATCTTAATATTGTCATTTGGTGCAATTGATAATAGGTTTGTCATAAATCACCAAAAAGGGGGAGATTGAAAGTGCATTTAGGCACTTATGTTATTTTGGTGATTAATGACAAACGCATATAATGACAATCTATGTAATTGTGTAAATGCTTAGCTTTGTACTTAACAAATGACAAACCTCTAATATGATTATATTGCTATGAGACTAACATGTTTATTGCCAAGATTGAGTATTAGTCTCATCTATTTAGAGGAAAATCAAGTGGGATAGGTAAGCAAAGATAAGGTATGCAATTTCGGTATCCCTTCTATATTTGTTATTGCATTCCTCTTGTGCAAATGCATAGTGAACTCCAAGTAACATGTTGATTATATATATGCACATTGATTCAAGTCATATTTATTTGTGCATATATATTCATTTGAGTTCATTATGTGCTTTGCTTTTAGTATGCATGTATTAACTAGAGTTAAACTTCACATTGCTATAGATTGACTTGGTGCATGCATGTCTTAGTTGTGTATCTTCTCATGCACCTCTCCTAGTGAAGTTTAATCTAGAGTTGGATCACATATTTACTCTTATTCCAAATATTATTTGCACATGTACAATTCGTGTATATTCTATCATGTACTTAATTTAAAGTAAAGACTGTGATCCGTGCCATGATTTAATTGATTCATCATATTGGCGATTATCTCTCTAGTGCATATAGATCAAATTATATATTCATCATGATGCACTTAGTAGAGAACATTTCTTATATCAAGTGTTTCTATGTATGTTATGCTTCTTGATATGAAACACTTGTGGTATTCAACTGTTTACAAATATCAATTTCTTTATATCTATTGAGCTTTTGGGACTAATGCTTTTCACGAGTGGTTTGGAAAGAATTAGGTCCCATGTGTGTATGATGACCAAGATATCTTGGAAGATAATCGTTAAGCCGAGGTCAAGAAGACGGCGGTGTCACCAAGAGCTGAGGACTAAGTCAAGATCGACTTGGCGTGGAGATCGTCAGAGAGGATGATCAAGTCAAGGTCGATAGGACGAGAGTCTCATGAGGTGAATCGAGTCAAGTTGGACAAATCGAAGATGTCATCAATCATTTGGTAAAAGACATCATGCACATTGCATCCACGGAGAAGACGGCATGCGGATTGAATGTAAGACTTAGATTTCTCATTTGAATTTGAGTCTAAGGATGCCGTACTATTAAGAGGGATGCGAACGTTGAATGACTTTTAGATGTGTCAAGTGCTCAAGTGATGATCCTTATGAAAATTAGAGAGAGTGGTGTTGGTAGAGTCGGAAAGTGAAAGTTGTAGGTCTCTCTTGGATTCTTTGTGAAATCTGAATTTATTTTTTGAGATTTGGGTAGTAAGACCTTGTTAGTTGTGTAGCCCTTGTTCTTAGCTTTCAATAGAGTCCAAAATCACTGAAATCGGAGTCCGGAGTCAAAAGTTATGCTCGTTTTGGTCGAGCTGCGCAGTGCACATCGGATAGTCCGATGTTGACATCGGATAGTCCGATGAGGACTTAGAAAATTTCTGAAACATCTTTGAAAATGGGTACTCTCTGGAAATATCGGATAGTCCGATGTTTGATATCGGATAGTCCGATGTTTGATATCGGATAGTCCGATGTTCCCTTGGAAATCTGGAGATTTTCACACATCGGATAGTCCGATGTTCCATATCGGAAAGTCCGATCTGTGCTTTTTATTCAAGAGAATTTGAATTTCGTGTGGAGTCGATCTGGAGTTTTACACACATCGGATAGTCCGATGTTCAATATCAGATAGTCCGATGTGGGTCTGACCAGGGCATAACGCCTAGTTTTTTGGAGCCTCTATTTAAAGCCCTCTCTTCCACATTTGAAAGGTGGCCGTTACTCCACTGGTTTGAGGGGTTCTCCTCTTGTTCTTGAGCCCCCTAAACACCCCTCCACCCTTAGATCTAAGTGATCCCCTTTTGTGTGAAGGGTTGGGAAGAGTTTGAGGAGTGAGGTGTTAGGTTGAGTGTGTTAAGTAAGATTTGAGTTGTTTGAGCACTTGATTTCATCTCCAAGCTTGTTCTTCGTGAGCATTTGTTACTCTTGGAGGTTGAGGACTCCTAGACGGCTAGGAGGTCGCCTACGAGCCACCGGAGCTTTGTGTGTGGTTGGCCGTAGGAAGTTTGTGAAGGCCGATTCCGCCTCCGCAAGGGAAGGATGATAGAAGTGAAGCCGGCGAGTGCAAGGTGCAACACCGGGCGGCTAGCGGGTTGAAAGAGACCCCCGTGTCTTGGGTGACCGGGCCACCGGCGAGTGCAAAGTGCAACACCGGGAGGAAAAGGGTTGAAAGAGACCCCGGCTCAATTGTGACCGAGCCGCCTCAACGGAGACGTAGGATCCCCTCAAGGATCCGAACTTCGGGAAAAACCAACCGTGCATCAAATCTTTGGTTTGGTCTTTTCTTGTTGCTTTGATTAAATTGGTCTTGAAGTAATTGTTGTAGCTAGCCTTCTACTCCTTTCATTGCTTAGCCTTTCCTAGCTTTAACCTGTGATAAACCTGTCTGCTTGCGCTCTGATCGGATAATCCGATTGTGCATATCGGATAGTCCGATATACAAATTTGGATAGTCCGGTATCTCTCCGCTGCGATTTAGTTTTAAATTTTAATTCGCCTATTCACCCCCCCTCTAGGCGACATACCCTGTCCTTTCAACTCCTAAGTGTCGCCGGTCTCCTTGGAGCTTGTTTCGATCGATTTCACTGTGATGTTAATTTCATTCAAATCGAGATCCGAACAAGTGGATTTTATGAAAGTTTGCCGCGAAGCGAAACACTCCGAAGACACTCCGGATTGCCCTCGTAAGTGTTGTCGGTCTTGTTGGAGCTTGCTTCGGTCGATTTCGTTTTGATGATAATTTCATACAAATCGAGATCCGAATAGGTGGATTTTATGAGTGTTTGTGCCGGAGCGAAACACTTCGAAAGTGCACCGGATTGCACTCCAAAGTTACGCCGGTATCATTGGAGCTTTTTTTCGATCGATTTCACAGCGATGTTAATTTCATTCAAATCGAGATCCGAACAAGTGGATTTTATGAAAGTTCGCCCCGAAGCGAAACACTCCAAAGACACACCGGATTGCATTCTTAAGAGTTGTCGGTCTTGTTGGAGCATGTTTCGGTCTATTTCGCTTTGATGCTAACTTCATACAAATAGAGATGCGAAGCGGTTGATTTTACAAAAGTTCACATCGGAGCGAAACACTCTGAAAATGGACCGGATTGCACTGCAAAGTGTGGCCGGTCTCATTGGAGCTCGTTTCGGTCGATTTCTCTTTGATGTTAATTTCATTCATATCGGGATCCAAACGAGTGGATTATATGAAAGTTTGCCCTAAAGAGAAACACACCGAAGACACATCGGACTGCCCACGTAAGTGATACGAGTGGTGCCCGACCTTCACGGCGTAGAATCAAAGATACACATGAAACTCGACGAAGTTAGTGTGGCCAATACACTGCCTATGCAGCAACCTGCAACACCCAGTTCGCCCAACCTCACGCAAGATAATCCTCGCTACAATCACAAGAGCTTGCAAGAACAACGGGAAGGAATGCACAATCTCAGAGTTTATTCAGCCGGTGGCTAGAATACCCAAGAACATGCATATAGCAGATCTGTTTGTAGTTTCAAATGGTCTAAAAAGTTCTCTTCACAAAGGGGTGCCTTCTACATATAATAGAGGAGGAGAGGAAGACAAAAGGGGTGCTGGACAAGCCCAGGTCGCAGCACAAAGGCCAAAGACAAGATATAATGGTGGCGCAGCACCCAACACATTGGAATCTGTTTCTGGCCGCCATATTAAACTGATGATATTTTCGTGCTCCGAATGAATTTAAGGGTGAGGCTGGATCCATTTGAAATCTGAAGAGACAAGCTTTCAAAGCTATGGTCAAACACTCCAATTGGACTCCATTTGCATTATCTGCACCCATTTTTCTCCAGACTGGTCACTGGAGGCCGAACCGAGTTCTTTTGCATTCACATCTTGCATGTTGACTTGTCCATGGTTCTCTTGGTCTTCCATAAGGTGTTCACACCTTCTCACATTGTCTTCATACTGGAGAATAATGAAATTACTTGCATTAGGTAGCAGCTGATTATCACTAGTAATATATTCTTACAAAGGAGCGAGTTCACCTGTTGATTGATTTGTTTAGCACGAGCGCGTGTTATTGGTCCTTGAAAATGATTTGGGGTCTCATGAATAGCACTAGGGGAAGGGCATCGCGATGGTGTTATGCTGCCCGTATCATCCTCCCCCTCTTGAAAAAGAGTCGTCCTCGACTCTGTGTCTTCTGATCCAAAGAATGGTGACAAATCAGCAACATTGAACGTAGTACTCACATTGTAATCATCACCAGGAAGCTCGATCTTGTATGCATTGTCGTTGATCTTCTCAAGCACTTTGAATGGTCCATCAGCTTAGACTTACGTTTCTCTGGAAAACGCTCTTTGCGGAGATATACCCAAACCAGATCACCTGGTTCAAACAACATTTTCTTCCTTGTCTTGTTTGCCTTTTCAGCGAAGTAGTGTGCCTTCTTTTCAATTGCTTCTTTTGTTTTTACATGAATGGACTTGACAAATTCAGCTCACTTCGCTGCATCCATATTAGCTCATTCCGCCCGGTTGTATGCAAATTCAACATGAGGAAGACAATCCTCCCACTCATTCAAGTTCTTCTTGATCATTGCTCGTAGCAACATGGACAGCGTGCGGTTCACCACCTCCGTTTGGCCATCGGTTTGTGGGTGACAAGTTGAAGAAAATAACAACTTTGTCACAAGCTTGGCCCACAATGTCTTCCTAAAGTAGCTCATGAACTTGACATCACGATCTGAAACAATAGTTCTTGGCATCCCATGCAATCTCACAATCTCCCTGAAAAACATGTCAGCTATATGTGACGCATCATCGCTCTTGTGACATGGAATAAAGTGTGCCATTTTAGAGAACCTATCCACAACCACAAATACAGAATCTCTCCCCCTCTTGGCCTAGGCAATCCTAAAACAAAATCCATGCTAATATCCTCCCAAGGTGTACTAGGAACAGGAAGTGGAGTGTACAAACCATGTGGATTAAGTTTTGATTTAGCTTTATGGCATGTCACACATCGTTGCACAAATCGTTCGACGTCTCATCGCATTTTTGGCCAATAGAAGTGATCGGACAGAATGACCAAGGTCTTTTCTCTCCCAAAATGTCCCATTAATCCGTCGGCATGGGATTCCTGCAACAATAGCAAATGTACGGACGAATCTGGAACACATAGCTTGTTAGCACGAAACAAGAACCCATCATGAACATGGAACTTTTCCCATCCTTTCCCTTCAATGCACTTAGAATATGGTTCGGCAAACTCATTATCTAAAATATATAACTCTTTCAAACTTTCTAAACCAGGGATCTTGATTTCAAGTTGAGTTAAGAGCACAATCTTGCGAGACAAAGCATCAGCCACCACATTCTCCTTACCCTTCTTGTATTTCACAATATATGGAAAAGATTCAATGAATTCCACCCATTTGGCATGTCTACGATTCAGTTTTGATTGGCCTTTCAAATATTTTAAAGCTTCATGATCAGAATGTATAATGAATTCTTTAGGCCAAAGGTAATGTTGCCAAGTTTCCAAAACACGAACCAAAGCATACAACTCCTTATCATAAACAGGATAGTTCAATTGAGCACCACCAAGCTTTTCACTAAAGTATTCTTCTGGTTTGCCCTCTTGCATCAAAACACCACCAATACCTATTCCACTAGCATCACATTCAATTTCAAAAGCTTTAGTGAATTCAGGTAAAACAAGCAATGGTGCTTCTGTTAAGCGCTTCTTTAATTCAGCAAAAGCATTCTCTTGAGCATCACCCCAAACAAAAACACTTCCTTTCTTGGTTAATTCATTCAAAGGGGCTGCAATTGTGCTAAAATCTTTCACGAATCTACAGTAAAAACCAGCAAGACCGTGAAAGCTTCTAACTTGATTAACATTTGTCGGTGTAGGCCAATTTTTAATTGATTCAACTTTTGATTCATCCACTTCTACCCCATTTCGAGAAACAACAAAACCCAAGAACACAATTTTATCTTGGCAAAAAGTGCATTTCTCTTTGTTTGCAAACAACCTTTCAGCCCTAAGCACTTTCAGCACTTGTCTTACGTGATCAGTGTGTTCCTCCAAAGTGTGGTTGTAAATTAAGATGTCATCAAAATACACTACAACAAATTTTCCAATAAATGCTCTCAAAACAGAGTTCATTAGCCTCATGAATGTACTAGGTGCATTAGTTAATCCGAATGGCATCACTAACCACTCATACAATCCAAATTTTGTTTTAAAGGCTGTTTTCCATTCGTCCCCTTCTTTCATCCTTATTTGATGGTACCCACTACGCAAATCAATTTTAGAGAAAATAACGGCACCACTCAATTCATCAAGCATGTCATCCAACCTCGGAATAGGATGGCGATATCTAACAGTGATGTTGTTAATTGCTCTACAATCTACACATATTCGCCATGTACCATCTTTCTTAGGAACTAAAATCACAGTGACAGCACAAGGGCTTAGGCTTTCACGCATGTACCCTTTCTTCAGAAGTTCTTGCACTTGGCGCTGAATTTCCTTTGTTTCTTCTGGATTGGTGCGATACGGTGGTCGGTTCGGAAGAGAAGCTCCTGGTACGAGGTCAATTTGATGTTCAATTCCTCGAACAGGTGGGAGACCAGCGGGTACCTCCTCTGGAAACACGTCATCAAAGTCCTGCAAAAGATTTGCATCAGCATTTCGAAGAGAAGTTATGTCGCTAGTGGAAAGTAACACATCTGAGCACAAAGTGCATCAAATGTGTGTTCTCAACCATATTCCTTATCTCAGATTTAGTGGCTAACATAACTAGCTTGTTTCCTTCAGTCCCTTTCTTACCACTTTCATTTGCCTTGTGGAGAGCACTTGTATTCTTCCTCTCTTTTTCCTTAGTACTATCAACGTATACCTCATTCTTTTGCATTGTATCAGCATGAATTTGAGTAGGAGACATTGGTCGAAGAACTATTTCCTTGTTGTTCCACTTGAATGAGTATTGATTTGTGTAACCATTGTGATGACTTGCTCGATCAAATTGCCATGGACGACCGAGCAGCAAGTGATATACCGTCATTGGGACCACATCACATTCCACGAGATCACTATACTCACCAATCTTGAAGGGCACTTTCACCATGAACTGAATTTTAACTTCTCCGCAGTCACTCAACCATTGCACATGATAGGGATGCGGATGCCGAAACAGCTTCAAACCAAGTTTATCACACATTTCTTTGCTGGCCAAATTGTGACTACTTCCCCCATCAATGATTACCTTACACACACGGTCATTGACCTTTGCTTTGGTGTGAAAAAGGTTGCAGCGTTGTTCTTGATCTTCCTTTTACTGAACACTCAATATTTTCTTGGTGACAATGAGAGATTGGCCCGTCTCAAAATCACAATAAGTCATCTCATTTTCCACATCTTCCAAATCAGCAATTGGAACATCCTCTTCTTCACTTGCAGATTCATATTCACCTCCCTCCGTTATAAGCATGGTGCGGTTGTTTGGGCAATCCTTGGCGATATGGCCTCTCCCCAAGCACTTGAAGCATTGAATGGCACTACTCTTCGCTTTAGATCCCACGGAAGAAGTAGCACTAGCTACTGGACCATGCTTAGTATTTGGAGTAGATGGCACTTTTCCACTTCGAGCTTCATGAGAACTTGGAGCAATACTTGCACTAGAAGTGTTAGTACGAAAAGAATTGAACCGAGAAGTGGATTTACCTGTAGCAGGTGCTGAACGAGGAGCAAATGAAGAAGTTCTTGTAATTTTTGTGTCTTGTTGCACTTGTCTTTCAGCTTTGGTTGCTTGATGCACTAACTCCACCACATTGCCATAAGGTTGAAATTCGGTGATGCGCTTGATGGGGTGGTTCAAACCAGCGAGGAATCGTGCCATAGTTTGCTCTTCATGTTCATATGCATTAGCACGGATCATGGCCATCTCTATCTCCTTATAGTACTCATCCACCGTGCGACTTCCTTGCTTCAATCCCTGCAACTTATCAAATAGATCACGTTTGTAATGTCGAGGGACAAACCTTGCTCGCATTTCAACCTTCGTCTCAGCCCACGATGCAATGGGATTCTCGCCATGTTCTACTCTTTGGCTCTGAATTTGTTCCCACCAAATCAGTGCATAATCATCAAATTCAAGAGAAGCCATTGCAAGTTTCTTTTCTTCAGTGTAGTTGTGCAGCCGAAAGATCTTATCAACTTTTAGTTCCCAAGTCAAGTAGTCTTCAGGATTATTTGTACCTGCAAATTTAGGCATAGAAAACTTAAGTTTATCAAACCTTTCTTCCTCGGGACGATTGTTGTTGTTGTGGTTATGACGTTGATTTGCTTCGTTGCGCGGCGGAAAATTAACATGAATGGGCTCAAATGCAGCTCCTCCAAGACCCATGCCACGACCACGTCCCCTTCCATGATTATTATCATTACCCCTTGCAGGCCTAGCAGGTTGATGGTTCACATTAGCAGCACGAGCCCTTCGTGCAGCGGCTTCCTCATCGGTCTCATCTAGCAAAGGTTCTTGTTCAGCTTGTGGTCGTAGTTGCCGTACAATGTCAGCAACTATGTTGGTGTGGAGTATGTTCAGTTGTTGATTCACTTCAATTTGAAGATCTTGTATGGAGTTATTTAATTCTTGTCGTAGCTGATCATTGTCAATGTTGAACTCTCGCCGTAGAGTGTCTCTCAAAGCACAATATTCAGTCCAATTTATTGGAGCATCTGGAGCACGCCCATCATTCTCATTGTCGCCTTGACTTGACATGGTTAGTTGTGCAAAACAGCAAGAGTAACAAAACAATATAATGTGTGGAAAATTCTCTCAACCTCACTTATCCTTACAACCGAAGTTCTTACTTACCCTTTGCTGATTGATAGAGGAGTTCACACTTGAGTGGTTAGGCAACATAATGTGAGGTTAAGCGAATTCAAAGCTGAGATTAAAGCACACAACAGGTTTGTATGTGGAGTTTGGAAGGGAAAATGTATGCCCTACACAATCTGAATTCTTGATATTGTTTCGTTAAGTAAATATCCAAGTAAGAACACAATGTCTAGTTGCTGAAAACAAGATATAAGTGATGAACACAACAACTCACACGCAAAGATGATGGAACCAAATTGCAATCAAAGGAGTGAGCTAGAACAAGATAGGAGACATCACAAAACAGCTCTATTGCGTTGGTTATAGAAAGACACTAGCTGGCTGCAATTGATGAACTAGGGCACAAGATTGCACAACAAGAATGATTTTCTCACGACGGTGCAAATAATTTTTGTTTTGGAAAGTTTTCTTCTTCTCCTTTTCTTTTCATACAGCTAGCAACCAGCCACAGGGCTTTTCTTTTCTTCTTCTCTTCTCACACAACTAGCAACCAGGCACAACGCTTTTCTTTTCTTCTCTCCTTTTGATTTCTTGCAACCGTGAGATCAAGATAAATGAGTGCAGCCCTAAGCAACAGATTAGCTAGTCTTGATGGGTGCAAAGTATTCGCAAAGGAGAGATTGGCTATCAATGGAGATCTATCAATTTTCGGAACTAGAACAGCAGCAAGGTTCAAGTCTAAGTTCGACTAAATTTTAGGTAGAATTAGCAAAAGTTGTCTATAACAAAGTTGTAGAGAATTTCATAATCTTTTCAAAAAGTACAAGAACGCAACGATCCGAGTTCGTATGTGGGAGTTATGGCCAAAATACTACACTGGACAGATTGGATCAAAAAGTGACGCGAAGGAAGATGAACAGTTTTCAGCAACAAATACACGATTCTATGGATAAAAACTTAGCAAAACACACAAGAATAACAGATTGGAGACTAACGTTCAATATTTTTGTGAGGCAAGTTTTCAGATTAGGAAAGAAAACACGAATCCAACCCAAGCGATTTTATGAATGTTCACCCCGAAGAGAAAAACTCCGAAGACACACTGGATTGCGTTCTAAAGAGTTGTCGGTCTAGTTGGAGCATGTTTCGGTTGATTCCGCTTTGATGCTAACTTCATACAAATAGAGATGCGAAGCGGTTGATTTTACAAAAGTTCACATCGGAGCGAAACACTCTGAAAATGGACCGGATTGCACTCCAAAGTGTGGGCGGTCTCATTGGAGCTCGTTTCGGTCGATTTCTCTCTGATGTTAATTTCATTCAAATCGGGATCCAAACGAGTGGATTATATGAAAGTTTGCCCTGAAGAGAAACACACCGAAGACACACCGGATTGCCCATGTAAGTGTTGTTGGTCCTGTTGGAGCTTGTTTCGATCAATTTAGCTTTAATGTTAATTTCATACAAAACGAGAACCGGATAGGTGGATTTTATGAAAGTTTGCACCAGAGCGAAACACTCCGAAAATGTACCGGATTGCACTCCAAAGTGTTGCCGGTCTCCTTGGAGCTTGTTTCGATCTATTTCGCTCTGAAGTTAATTTCATTCAAATCGGGATCTGAACAAGTGTATTTTATGAAAGTTTGGCCGAAGAGAAACACTTCGAGGACACACCAGATTGCTGACGTAGGTGTTGTCGGTCTTATTGGAGCTTGTTTCGGTCGATTTCGCTTAGATGATAACATCATACAAATCGAGATCCGAATAGGTGGATTTTATGAGAGTTTGCGCCGGAGCGAAACTCTCCGAAAGTGCACCGGATTGCACTCCTATGTGTAGCCGGTCTCATTGGAGCTTGTTTCGGTCGATTTCGCTCTGATCCTTATTTCATTCAAATCGGGATCCGAACCTGTGGATTTTATGAAACTTTGCCCCGATGCGAAACACTTAGAAGACACTACGGATTGCCCTCGTAAGTGTTGTCGGTCTTGTTGTAGCTTGTTTCGGTCGATTTCACTTTGATATTAATTTCATTAATATCGAAATCTAAACAGGTGGATTTTATGAAAATTTGCACCGGAGCGAAACACTCCTAAAATGCACCTGATTGCACTCGTAAGTGTTGCCGGTCTCATTTGAGTTTGTTTGGGTCAATTTCGCTCCGATGCTAACTTCGTTCAAATCGGGATCCGAACAAGGAGATTTTATGAAAGTTTGCCCCGAAAAGAAACACTCTGAAGACACACTGCATTGCCCTTGTAAGAGTTGTCGGTCATGTTGTAGCTTGTTTCGGTCGATTTCGCTTAGATGACAATTGTATACAAAACGACATCCGAATAGGTGAATTTTATGAGAGTTTACGCCGGTGCGACACTCTCCAAAAGTCCACCTGATTGCCTTCCTAAGTGTCGCCGGTCTCATTGGAGCTTGTTTCGGTCGATTTCGCTCTCATGCTTGTTTCATTCAAATCGGGATCCGAACCTGTGATTTTATGAATGTTTGCCCCGAAGCGAAACACTCAGAAGACACCACAGATTGCCCTCGTAACTGTTGTCGGTCTTGTTGGACCATGTTTTGGTCGATTTCACTTTGATGTCAAGTTTATAAATATCGAAATCCGAACAGGTGGAATTTATATAAGTTTGCACTGCAGCGAAATACTCCTAAAATGCATCTGATTGCACTCGTAAGTGTCGCTGGTCTCATTTGAGTTTGCTTTGGTCGATTTCGCTCCGATGTAAACTTCGTTCAAATCGGGATCCGAACCAGGGGATTTTATGAAAGTTTGCCCCGAAGAGGAACACTCTGAAGACACACCGCATTGCCCTCGTAAGAGTTGTCGGTCTTGTTAGAGCATGTTTCGGTCGATTTTGATTTGATGCTAACTTCATACAAATAGAGATGGGAAGAGGTACATTTTACAAAAGTTCACATCGGAGCGAAACACTCCGAAATTGGATCGGATTGCACTCCAAAGTATGGCCGGTCCCATTGGAGCTTGTTTCGGTCGATTTCCCTCGATGTTAATTTCATTCGTATCGAGATCAAAACGAGTGGATTTTATGAAAGTTTGTCGTGAAGAGAAACACACCGAAGACACAACGGATTGCCCACGTAAGTGTTCTCGGTCCTGTTGGAGCTTGTTTCGGTCAATTTAGCTTTAATGTTAATTTCATACAAAACGAGATCCGGACCAGTGGATTTTATGAAAGTTTGCTCTGGAGCGAAACACTCCGAAAATGCATCGGATTGCACTTCAAAGTGTCGCCGGTCTCCTTGGTTCATGTTTCGGTCTATTTCGCTCTGATGTTAATGTCATTCAAATCGGGATCCGAACAGGTGTACTTTTTGAAAGTTTGCCCCGAAGAGAAACACTTCGAAGACACACCAGATTGCCGACGTTACCGGTCTTATTGGAGCTTGTTTCGATCGATTTCGCTTTGATAATAACTTCATACAAATCGAGATCCGAATCGGTGGATTTGATGAGAGTTTGCGCCGGAGCGATACTCTCCGAAAGTGCTCCGGATTGCACTCCTAAGTGTCGCCGGTCTCATTGGAGCATGTTTCGGTCGATTTCGCTCTGATGCTTATTTCATTCAAGTCGGGATCCGAACCTGTTGATTTTATGAAAGTTTGCCCCGAAGCGAAACACTCAGAAGACACTACGGATTGCCCTCGTAAGTATTGTCAGTCTTGTTGGAGCTTGTTTCGGTCGATTTCACCTTGATGTTAATTTCATAAATATCGAAATCCGAACAGGTGGATTTCATGAAAGTTTGCACCGGAGTGAAACAATCCTAAAATGCACCAGTGTCGCTGGTCTCATTTGAGTTTGTTTTGGTCGATTTCGCTCCGATGTTAACTTCATTCAAATCGGGATCCGAACAAGGGGATTTTATGAAAGTTTGCCCCAAGAGAAACACTCTGAAGACACACCGCATTGCCCTCGTAAGAGTTGTCGGTCTTGTTGGAGCATGTTTCGGTCGATTTCGCTTTGATGCTAACTTCAAACAAATAGAGATGCGAAGAGGTAGATTTTTCAAAAGTTCACATCGGAGCGAAACACACCGAAAATGGACCGAATAGCACTCCAAAGTGTGGCTGGTCTCTTTGGAGCTCGTTTCGGTCGATTTCTCTCTGATGTTAATTTCATTCATATCGGGATCCAAATGAGTGGATTTTATGAATGTTTGCCCTGGGGAGAAACACACCGAAGACACACCGGATTGCCCACGTAAGTGTTGTCGGTCCTGCTGGAGCTTGTTTCGATCGTTTTAGGTTTAATGTTAATTTCGTACAGAACGACATCCGGAAAGGTGGATTTTATGAAAGTTTGCACTGGAGCGAAACACTCCGAAAATGCACCGGATTGCACTCCAAAGTGTCGCCGGTCTCCTTGGAGCTTGTTTCGATCTATTTCGCTCTAATGTTAATTTCATTCAAATCGGGGATCCGAACAAGTGTAGTTTTTGAAAGTTTGCCCCGAAGAGATTCACTTCGGAAACACACCGGATTGCCGACGTAAGTATTGTCGGTCTTATTGGGGCTTGTTTGATCGATTTTGCTTAGATGATAACTGCATACAAATCGAGATCCGAATAGGTGAATTTTATGAGAGTTTACGCCGGTGCGAAACTCTCCAAAAGTGCACCGGATTGCACTCCTAAGTGTCGCCGGTCACATTGGAGCTTGTTTCGGTCGATTTCGCTCTAATGCTTGTTTCATTCAAATCGTGATCCGAACCTGTGATTTTATGAAAGTTTGCCCCGAAGCGAAACACTCAGAAGACACAACGGATTGCCCTCGTAAGTGTTGTCGGTCTTGTTGGAGCTTGTTTCGGTCGATTTCACTTTGATGTTAATTTCATAAATATTGAAATCCGAATAGGTGGATTTTATGAAAGTTTGCAGCGGAGCGAAACACTCCTAAAATGCACCTGATTGCACTCGTAAGTGTCGCCGGTCTCATTTGAGTTTGTTTTGGTCGATTTCGCTCTGATGTTAACTTCATTCAAATCGGGATCCGAACGATGGGATTTTATGAAAGTTTGCCCCGAAGAGAAACTCTCTGAAGACACACCGCATTGCCCTCATATGAGTTGTCGGTCTTGTTGGAGCATGTTTCGGTCGATTTCGCTTTGATGCTAACTTCATACAAATTGAGATGCGAAGAGGTAGATTTTACAAAAGTTCACATCGGAGCGAAACACTCCGAAAATGGACTGGATTGCACTCCAAAGCATGGCCCGTCTCATTGGAGCTTGTTTCGGTCGATTTCTCTCTGATGTTAATTTCATTCATATCGGGATCCAAACGAGTGGATTTTTTGAAAGTTTGGCCTGAAGACAAACACACAGAAGACACACTGGATTGCCCACATAAGTGTTGTCGGTCCTGTTGGAGCTAGTTTCGATCTATTTAGCTTTAATGTTAATTTTGTTTTGAACTAGGCGTCCCGATCTTTCGATGAGAGGAGGTAACATCGATTTGGTGGAGGACGAAGTTGGCGGCCCGACTACAACGAACCCGACATTGCGCCTTAGCGACCGGTACACCACCCTCCTGAAGGTTATTGATCCGCGGGAAGCACGATCAACCTGACCACGAAGGTCTTTGTTCCTGCAAGCAATCGAAGAACCAGCAAGAACAAGAGATATCAAGCAACTTAATTGCGAATATGAATTCAGATCGGTTCTGAAACAAAAACCTGAAGTTGGGGTTCTGATGAACAAGTAGACGGGCGGCTTAGTCGGCACGCGCGAGTACAAGCAGTAGCAATGGCTAACTGAATCAAACAAAACCCCCAAAACCCTAATTGTGGTGGCGGCTGGCTAAATATAGACCAAGGGACGTGCAGCACTAGGCCTTTAACATGGGCTTGCTGATTACAACTCGAAATAAAAGACTGATTGGGACGGCGATCCCGATCTTTCGGTGAGATGATGATACGTCGATTTGGGGGTGTTGAAGGCACCGAATTTAGGGCTTCCAACCAGCAGGTCAGGAGCTTCACAATCGCAATGCCAATTCCACACAGATACACGATCCAAAGATCAGTAGTTCCTGCAAGAAATCGAGAACCCGCAAGAACCAAGCATGAAGCAATCTAGAAATATGGTATTGAAATCAAAAGAACAAGTTGAGGTTCTGTTTCTCGGCTCGGGCGGTCGAGTCGACACGCGCAAACACGAGGAGGGACGCACACAGCAAAACCTAAATGAAAAAGAACGGCGGCGGCCACATATATAGCGGCGGCCAGGAGGAGTAGGGCAGCCAAAACAGCGGTGCCCACCAAAACCTAAGATACATGGGCCTTGGGCCCAAAGGAAAGGTGGCATTGTTTTGTCCCGTGAAAGGTGGCATAAAACAGCACCTGGGATTTCTGTCCCGTGATATTGTTTTGTGATTTTCTGTCGCTCCAAGAGGAATTTGGCTGTGGGACCAGATCCATTGGAAAGCTTATCTCAATACCTTTCAAACGGGTGGTCGCACACTGAAAACGGAGTCCGGAAGCCCAAGTTATGTCCGTTTGAAGTACTAATGCTCCTGGATGGCCGAACCGGACTTGTGGACGAATTGGGCTTGATCTTGGGCCTTCCTTGGCGCGTGGGCTATCCTCGGTGGATGATCTTGACGTGCTGGTCCAGCAAAGTTGGTGGAAAGGCCTTGCTTCTGGATTAAGCCCTTCAAGCGTCGTAGATGAAGTAGCGGCCGAAATAGTGATGGTCGGGGACGAAGTAGTGGTCGTTGGGGAAGAAGGGGCAGCGGTTGTATCTTTGGTTGTGATGTCCTCATTATCCTCCCCTTCTTGAATTGGAGTCGTCCTCGACTCCTTCTCATGTTCCTGCAAAATGTTAGGGACAACAGGAGGAAAAGAAACAGATGGTTGCAAACTTGTAGTGATGCCATCATGCGCAATAACATTGGTAGCTAACAAAACAACACCTTTTAATTTGCGATCAGATTTATCACTTGTTGCTTTAGTTGAATTTAGCTCATTAGCTACACTCTTCTTTTTAGTGTCATTACTTTCGTGCTCCCTTTTTGCATGTTGTGCAGCAACCTTACGTAATTCAATGGGCGTCATTGGTTCCAAGATTATTTTCTTTCCCTTAAACATGAAAGTGTACTGATTGGTTCTACCATGATGTGTGGCATCTATATCATATATCCATGGTCTACCCAACAAAAGAGAACAAGCATCCATGGGTACAACATCGCAAACAATATGATCATGATATGAACCGATAGAAATAGGTACTTGAACGGTTTTTGTTACCTTAACCTTACCATTAGAATTGAGCCACTCAATCTCGTATGGTTGTTGTAGCGGACTTGTGGCCAAGCCAAGCTTCTCGACCATATCCACGCTAGCAAGGTTGTTGCAACTACCACCATCAACAATAACATGCACTGCTCGTTCATTGACTACAAACTTTGTTTGGAAGATGGTATGGCGTTGATTTTAATCATCACGTGTGGGCCACACATGCAATACTCGTGTGACAACAAGAGCTGGATACTTCTCTGTTGAGGCAGCGTCGCAAATCTCCTCTTCTTGTTCTGCAGTGTTAGTGACAACCAAAGCATATTCATTTTCATCAATGTCACTAGCACTAGAATACTCA
This sequence comes from Guadua angustifolia, assembly GCA_036346375.1. Lineage (NCBI taxonomy): Eukaryota > Viridiplantae > Streptophyta > Magnoliopsida > Poales > Poaceae > Guadua > Guadua angustifolia. The sequence continues at coordinate 44,604,024 of CM070507.1, read as the reverse complement.
CCATTTTCTCGGATTATTAGAGCACGTTGATTAGGGCAGTCTCGCATCACGTGCCCCATTCCTTTGCATCGAAAGCATTGTGTTTCCCGCGTTCGCCCGGTGGAGGCAACTGAGGAAGCACTCTTGGCGGGTGCTTGAAGTGTGACTGACTTGTTTGCCTCCGGAATGCGTGATGGCGTCGAAGTAGTAGGAACAGCGGGTGTAGGTAGACATCCAGGCGCGGAAGGTGATGCCTTGGTATGGATCTGGACCGACTTGGATGTGGAAGAGCCTCCAAAATTACCTCGCGTTGTCGATCGGCGACCCTGCACTTCCCTTTCTGCTTTCAAAGCAAGATGGTACAAACGAGTGATAGAATTGTATTCTTTATAATCAAGTATATCCTGTATGTCTCGGTTAAGCCCACCCAAAAACCTAGCCATTTTTGCATCTTCACTCTCTTCTAACCCACAGCGCAACATGCCAATTTGCAATTCCTGATAATATTCCTCAACCGTTTTATCACCTTGATTAAAGCGCTGCATTTTATTCAATAAATCACGAGCATAGTATGTAGGAACAAATCTAGCTTGCATGACACGCTTCAACCCATCCTAAGTTGTAGGTACATCACGGTTGGTTCTACAAAGTTTTTTCCACCAAATAGATGCAAAACCAGTAAATTCACTAGTGGCAGCGTGAACCCTTTTACGCTCAGAGAAGTCATAGCAAGAAAATTTTTGATCTACCGCCAACTCCCAATCTAGATAAGCATTAGGATTATAAGCACCATCAAAAGGAAGCATAGTAAATTTCATTTTTGCCATAGAATCATCACGTTCTTCCCTTTGATCATGTTGATTTCTAGCCATACCTTGTCTGTTGTTGAGGAGTCGACGATGAGGTCGGTCGTTGTTCACATTTACCCTTAGTCGTCCTCGGTATCGTGGCGTAGTTGTTCTCCTCTTGATCCACCCGCTCAAAGGAACAGTGGAGCACGCGCTGGCCCAAAGCATGACCAGCGACACCATTGTTGGGGACAGCACCTTGAAGAAATTGTGCTAGCTGTGCTTGAAGCTCAATGAGGGGTGCCAATTGCGCCTGAATTGCATCAAGAGTGTCACGAGTTCGCATTTCATGCTGATTGTGCAACCTGTTGAAATGAGTGACCCAACACCGTTCTTTGGGTGTGAGGGCGTCCTCACGTTCATTCCCACTGCCAACATTGCTCCCATGATTGTTTGGAATACCTGCCATAGTTTGTAAAATCAAAGAAACTTCACACAAATATGAAAACTCCTACGAACTACTAGGTGGTATGAATTGGCAAGCCTCACACACGCTCAAGCTTCTACCAAGTTCTTACAAGTCCTCGATGTGGCAAGCGATTGCAAATTCCGGAAACTATGTGGTTAGAAGATGGTGGAGCATGGACAGGCAATAATATGTAGCAAAGGAGGAACTAGTACCACTGATCCAAAGTAAGCTGAAAAGCCGTTCAAAATCAGTACAATGCTGGTCCTAGGCTAGACTGTGCTAGAGACGCGAGCCTAATCACAGACTTAGTCACAGAACAAAGATGAAGGTCCTTGAACAAACAAGATAAATATAGGCTAGGATCCTCAATATGCAACACCAAAATGATAAAGCTCCCTTTTGTTCTCCTTTGCTCACAGAATTTCTTCTCTTTTTTTTTTTTTTTCTTTCACAGCGCGGCTCTTTTGTTGCACTGGCCTCTTTTTATTTGGTTCTCCTTTGCTCAAAGAATTTCTTCTTTTTCTTTTTTTTTGCGGTGGATCAAAAATTAGCCTGACAAAGATTGTAACTTTTCTCACTATTAAAGGCCGAATTTGGAAATATCTGCTTTTGCAAAAGCTGGATCTGATAGGAAATTTCATGATCTTTCGAACGAGTCCAAGAATGTCCAAATCCGAGTTCGTATGCAGAAGTTATGACTGTTTTACTGCAGCATATGCAAAATTGCACGCGAGAACGAATTGGAGTAGGTTTCGGAGTTTCCTTTTTGGGCTTGGCTGAGTTGGGGAAGTGGTGGGGCTCGGCCAGGTGGATGTGGAGGGTGTTTTGGCAGGTGGTAATTGTGAAACTCTTACAAGGAAACCAATCCGCTATTTTTGGTGAAGATCAACCAAAAATTTTGGAAACCAATCTGCTATTTTTGGAACCGATCCACTCTTTTTGGAAGGTAAAGGCGCTGTGATATGGTTGGTTTGGGGCTGCAGCATTTGTTGTTAGCGGCGGCGAGATGGTGGCAGCGGCACAAAGGAAGACACGATGAACGCGAAAAACACTATGACAATTACGTGAACAGAACTCGAAACTCTAAAGGAACTAGACTCTAAAACCAGCAAAGACACAATTATGCATCCGACGATTCAACAAACCAAGAACAAGTAGTAAAAGTTAGGGCACAAATTGGCTCGGATAGAAAATCAATCTACTAATTTTTTGTGGTTCTTTTCGGACTCTAGGTGAAAAAATCAGAATTGAGGGAAATCTCACCAAGCAACCTTGAGCTCTGATACCACTTGATGGGGACGGCGATCCCGATCTTTCGGTGAGATGATGATACGTCGATTTGGGGGGGTTGAAGGCACCGAATTTAGGGCTTCCAACCAGCAGGTCAGGAGCTTCACAATCGCAATGCCAATTCCACACAGATACACGATCCAATGATCAGAAGTTCCTGCAAGAAATCGAGAACCCGCAAGAACCAAGCATGAAGCAATCTAGAAATATGGTATTGAAATCAAAAGAACAAGTTGAGGTTCTGTTTCTCAGCTCGGGCGGTCTAGTCGACACGCGCAAAGACGAGGAGGGACGCACACAGGGTCTACCAAACACAACAAAACCTAAACGAAAAAGAATGGCGGCGGCCACATATATAGCGGTGGCCAGGAGGTGTAGGGCAGCCAAAACAGCGGTGCCCACCAAAACCCTAAGATACATGTCCTCATCAAAGACTAAAGCCCAATTAGACTCGGACTGGAAAAGTGTTCCGACTTGTTTTGTGTATTCCCGTTGACTCAAAAGGAATTTGAGGTGATCTCGAATCGGTTTGAAAGAGGACGACCAGAGCTTTCGTTCCTGTACTCATAGACCTCTAGAAGCCCCCTGGATCAAAAGTTATGGACATTTGAAGTTGACCATCTCTGGGAGTCCAAATCTGATTCCAATTTGCTCTTCCCTCTGGACGCGAACTTCCTTGTGCGTTGTGCGTCTTCCCCAAGGTTCCTAAGAACAATCACATCATCACAAAAATTAAGTAGCATCCCATTCATGGTGTCATTAATTGGAATATTTAGGAACACCTTCACCTAATATTTAGTTGACGTGCATGGGCTCGAGTAAGTGGTCCTTGAAGTGGTGGTTCATCCTGGTGAGTGGAGTTAGAGCTGGTTGTATCCATTGTAGAGATGTCCTCATCAAATTTCATACAGAACGAGATCCGGCAGGTGGATTTTATGAAAGTTTGCATCGGAGCGAAACACTCCGAAAATGCTCTGGATTGCACTCCAAAGTGTCGCCGGTCTCCATGGAGCTTCTTTCGGTCCATGTCGCTCTGATGTTAATTTCATTCAAATCGGGATCCGAACAAGTGTACTTTATGAAAGTTTGCCCCGAAGACAAACACTTTGAAGACACACCGGATTGCCGACGTAAGTGTTGTCGGTCTTATTGGAGCTTGTTTCGGTCGATTTCGCTTTGATGATAACTTCATACAAATCGAGATACGAAAAGGTGGATTTGATGAGAGTTTGCGCCGGAGCGATACTCTCCGGAAGTGCACTGGATTGCACTCCTAAGTGTCGCCGGTCTCATTGGAGCGTGTTTTGGTCGATTTCGCTCTGATGCTTATTTCATTCAAATCGGGATCCGAACCAGTGGATTTTATGAAAGTTTGCCCCGAAGCGAAACACTCAGAAGACACTACGGATTGCCCTCGTAGGTGTTGTCGGTCTTGTTGGAGCTTGTTTCGATCGATTTCACTTTGATGTTAATTTCGAAAATATCGAAATCCGAATAGGTGGATTTCTTGAAAGTTTGCACCGGAGCGAAACACTCCTAAAATGCACTCGATTGCACTCGTAAGTGTCGCCGGTCTCATTTGAGTTTGTTTTGGTCGATTTCGCTCTGACGTTAACTTCATTCAAATCGGGATCCGAACAATGGGATTTTATGAAAGTTTGCCCCAAGAGAAACACTCTGAAGACACACCGCATTTCCCCCGTAAGAGTTGTCGGTCTTGTTGGAGCATGTTTCGGTCGATTTTGCTTTGATGCTAACTTCATACAAATAGAGATGCGAAGAGGTAGATTTTACAAAAGATCACATCGGAGCGAAACACGCCGAAAATGGGCCGGATTGCACTCCAAAGTGTGGCCGGTCTCATTGGAGCTTGTTCTAGTCGATTTCTCTCTGATGTTAATTTCATTCAAAACGGTATCCAAACGAGTGGATTTTATGAATGTTTGCCCTGAAGAGAAACACACCGAAGACACACCGGATTGCCCACGTAAGTGTTGTCGGTCCTGTTGGAGCTTGTTTCGATCGTTATAGCTTAAATTTTAATATCATACAGAACGAGATCCGGACAGGTGGATTTTATGAAAGTTTGCACCGGAGCGAAACACTCCCGAAATGCACCGGATTGCACTCCAAAGTGTCGCCGGTCTCCTTGGAGCTTGTTTCGGTCTATTTCGCTCTGATGTTAATTTCATTCAAATCGGGATCCGAACAAGTGTACTTTATGAAAGTTTGCCCCGAAGAGAAACACTTCGAAGACACACCGGATTGTAGACGTAAGTTTTGTCGGTCTTATTGGAGCTTGTTTCGGTCGATTTCGCTTTGATGATAACATCATACAAATCGAGATCCGAATAGGTGGACTTGATGAGAGTTTGCGCCGGAGCGAAACTCTCCGAAAGTGCACCGGATTGCACTCCTAAGTGTAGTCGGTCTCATTGGAGCTTGTTTCGGTCGATTTTGCTCTGATCCTTATTCATTCAAATCAGGATCCGAACCTGTGGATTTTATGAAAGTTTGCCCCGAAGCGAAACACTCAGAAGACACTATGGATTGCCGTCGTAAGTGTTGTCGGTCTTGTTGGAGCTTGTTTCGGTCGATTTCACTTTGATGTTAATTTCATAAATATCGAAATCCGAACAGGTGGATTTCATGAAAGTTCGCACCGGAGCGAAACAATCCTAAAATGCACCTGATTCCACTCGTATGTGTCGCCGGTCTCATTTGTGTTTGTTTTGGTCGATTTCACTCCGATGTTAACTTCATTCAAATCGGGATCCGAACAAGGGGATTTTATGAATGTTTGCCCTAAGAGAAACACTCAAGACACACCGCATTGCCCTCGTAAGAGTTGTCGGTCTTGTTGGAGCATGTTTCGGTCGATTTCGCTTTGATGCTAACTTCATACAAATAGAGATGCGAAGTGGTAGATTTTACAAAAGATCACATCGAAGCGAACCACGCTGAAAATGGGCCGAATTGCACTCCAAAGTGTGGCCGGTCCTATTGGATCTTGTTCTGGTCGATTTCTCTCTGTTGTTAATTTCATTCATATCGGGATCCAAACGAGTGGATTTTATGAAAGTTTGCCCTAAAGAGAAACAAACCGAAGACACACCGGATTGCCCACGTAAGTGTTGTCGGTCCTGTTGGAGCTAGTTTTGATCTATTTAGCTTTAATGTTAATTTCATACAGAACGAGATCCGGATAGGTGGATTTTATGAAAGTTTGCACCAGAGCGAAACACTCCGAAAAAGCATCGGATTGCTCCCCAAAGTGTCGCCGGTCTCCTTGGAGCTTGTTTCGGTCTATTTCGCTCTGATGTTAATTTCATTCAAATCGTTATCCGAACAGGTGTACTTTTTGAAAGTTTGCCCCGAAGAGAAACACTTCGAAGACACACCGGATTACCGTCGTAAGTGTTGTCGGTCTTGTTGGAGCTTGTTTCAGCCGATTTCGCTTTGATGATAACTTCATATGGATCGAGATCCGAATAGGTGGATTTGATGGGAGTTTGCGCCGGAGCGATACTCTCCGAAAGTGCACCGGATTGCACTCCTAAGTGTCGCCGGTCTCATTGGAGCTTGTTTCGGTCGATTTCGCTCTGATGCTTATTTCATTCCAATCGGGATCCGAACCTGTGGATTTTATGAAAGTTTGCCCCGAAGCGAAACACTCAGAAGACACTACGGATTGCCCTCGTAAGTGTTGTCGGCCTTGTTGGAGCTTGTTCGGTCGATTTCACTTTGATGTTAATTTCATAAATATCGAAATCCGAACAGGTGGATTTCATGAAAGTTTGCACCGGAGCGAAACACTCCTAAAATGCACCTGATTGCACTCGTAAGTGTCGCCGGTCTCATTTGAGTTTGTTTGGGTCGATTTCGCTACGATGCTAACTTCGTTCAAATCGGGATCCAAACAATGGGATTTTATGAAATTTGCCCCAAGAGAAACACTCTGAAGACACACCGCATTGCCCTTGTAAGAGTTGTCGGTCTTGTTGGAGCATGTTTCGGTCGATTTTGCTTTGATGCTAACTTCATACAAATAGAGATGAGAAGAGGTAGATTTTGCAAAAGTTCACATCGGAGCGAAACACTCCGAAAATGGACCGGATTGCACTCTAAAGTGTGGCCGGTCTCATTGGAGCTTGTTTCGGTCGATTTCTCTCTGATGTTAATTTCATTCATATCGGGATCCAAACGAGTGGAGTTTTTGAAAGTTTGCCCTGAAGAGAAACACACCGAAGACACACCGGATTGCCCACGTAAGTGTTGTCGGTCCTGTTGGAGCTAGTTTTGATCGATTTAGCTTTAATGTTAATTTCATATCAAGTTGGTATCGAGAGCTCAGGTTGCTCTCGTGAGATTTCAATTCTGATTTTGTTTTCACCTAGAGTCCGTAAAAATTGCCCCACAAGGAAATATTTGTCCCTCCGTCCGAGCTAATTTGTGCCCTAACTTTTACTACTTGTTCTTGGTTTGTTGAATCGCTTGCTGCATAGTTGTGTGTGCTTGTCAAGGTGTTAGCGCCTAGTTTTCTTTTGAGTTTTCGAGTTCTGTTCATGCGTAATTGTCATAGTGTTTTTCGCTCATCAGGTCTTCTTTGTCACTCACACCATCTCCGCCGCCGCTAACAACAAGCGCCGCAGTTCCCAAACCAACCATATCACGCGCTTTTTCCTTCCAAAAAGAGTGGATCGGTTCCAAAAAATAGCAGATTGGTTTCCAAAATTATTGCTTGTTTTCACAAAAATAGTGGATTGGTTTTCATGTAAGAGTTTGACAATTCCACATGCCAAAACACCCTTCCACATCCATCTGCCGCGAGCCCCACCACTTCCCTTCAACCTCAGCCAAGCCCAAAAAGGAAACTCCAAACCCTATCTAATTGTTCTCAAGCGTGCAATTTCAGGACTGCAGAAATAGTCATAACTTCTGCATACTTAACTCGGATTTGGACGTTTTGGACTCGCCAAAGATCACAAAATTTCCTATCAGAACCAGCTTTGTCTTTGACAAGGCTAGATATTTCCAAATTCGCCTATAAACATGAGAAAAGTTGCATCTTTGTCATGTTGTTTTTTGATCCATCTCAAAGTTGAAAAGAAAGAAAAAGGCAAGTGCAAAAAAAGCCGTAACAATAAAAAAAAAGAGGCCAAAGCAAACAAAAGAGCCGCTACTGTGAAAAGAAAAAGAAAAGAGAAGAAATTTTTTGAGCAAAGAGAGAACAAAAGGGAGCTTTATCATTTTGGTGCCTGCATATTGAAGATCCTAGTCTATATTTATCTTGTTTGTTCAAGGACCTTCATCTTTGTCTCTCTTGACTAAGTCAAGTGATTAGCTCGCTCTAGCTAGCACTGGTCTAGCTCCTGGGACCAAAGACTGCATCTATTTTGAATGAGACTTTTTAGCTTACTTTGTCTCAAGGGTACTAGTTTCCTCCTTTGCTACATATTTATTGCCTATCCAAGCTCCACCATCTTCTAACCACACAAAAGTTCAGAATTTGCAATCGCTGCCACATCGAGGACTTGTAAGAACTTGGTAGAAGCTTGAGCATGTGTGACGCCACTACTTCATACCCCCTTAGTAGTTCATAGGAGCTTTCATATCTCTGTAGTTTCTTTTGTTTCTACTAACTATGGCAGGTATTCCAAGCAATCATGGGAGCAACGTTGGTAGAGAGTGAACATGAGGACCTTCCACGCCAAAAGAACGGCGTTATGTCACATATTTCAACAGTTGCACAATCAGCATGAGATGCTAACTCGTGACACTCTTGATGCGATTCAAGCGCAATTGGCACCCCTCAATGAGCTTCAAGCTACAGCCTAGCACAATCCTTCTTCAAGGTCATCCCACACAATGTGTGTCATCAAGTCACGCTTTGGCCAGCTAACGCTTCCAATCTGCTTGTCCCCTGCTCCTTCAAACGGGTGGATCAAGAGGAGAACAACTACGCCGCCAACACCGAGGATCGCTTACATGGTGAACATGCACAACCATCACAAGCTCATCGCCGATTCCGCAATAATAGACAAGGTATGGCTAGAAATCAAGCGTGATCAAAGGGAAGAACGTGGTGACTCTATGGCAAAAATGAAATTTCACTATGCTCTCCTTTGATGGCACATATAATCCGATGTTTATCTAGATTGGGAGTTGGCGTATATCAAAATTTTCTTGCTATGACATCTCCGGATTGAAAAAGGTTCTGCCGCCACTAGTGAATTTATCGGTTTTGCATCTATTTGGTGGAAAGAACAATGTAGAGCCAACCGTGATGTACCTACAACATGGGATGGGTTGAAGCGTGTCATGAGGGCTAGATTTGTTCCTACATACTATGCTCGAGATTTATTGAATAAAATGCAGCGCTTTTAATCAAGGTGAAAAACGGTTGAGGAATATTATCGTGAATTACAAATTGGCATGTTAGCTACTGTGGGTTAGAAGAGAATGAAGATGCAAAATGGCTAGGTTTTTCTGGGCTTAATCGAGAGATACATGATATACTTGATTATAAAGAATACAATTATATCACTAAGCTTGTACCATCTTGCTTTGAAAGCAAAAAGGAAGTGCGAAATCGACGATCGACAACGTGAGGTAATCTTGGAGGCTCTTCCCACATCCAAATCGGTCCAGATCCATACCAAGGCATCATCTTCCATAATCAGATGTGTACCTACACCTACTGTCTCCAACTATCTTGACGCCATCACGATTCCGAGGCAAACAAGTCAGCCACCCTTCAAGCACCTACCAAGAGTGCTTCCTCAAGTTGCCCACCGTCGAACGCTGGTAACGCAATGCTTTCGATGCAAAAGAATGGGGCACGTGATGCGAGACCGCCTCTAATCAACGTGTTCTAATCATTCGAGAAAATGGTGAGTACACTAGTGCTAGTGACATTGATGAAAATGAATATGCTCCTGCGCAACATTAACACGCAGAGCCGTAAGAAGAGATTATCACTTCGCAGCCTCCGAGAAAATATCCGGCTCTTGTTGTCACATCATCGTACTTTAGCGCATGCCTTGCGAAAGCGATGTGAACGTAAATCAATGCCATACACTATCTTTTCGCATAAGTGTGTGTGGTGAATGAGTGCACTGCATGTCGTTGTTGATGGAGGTATCGCAACAATCTTGCTAGTGGTAGATACAAGGTCAAGAAGCTTTGCTTGGCCCACAAATCCACTTCTCAACGGTATGAAATTGAATGGCTCAATTCCACCGTAAGGTTCAGTAACAAAACCGTTCGAGTACCTATCTCATTGGTTCTTATCATTATAATGTTGTTTTCATGGTGTTGTACCCATGGATGCTTGTTCTGCTTTTGTTGGGTAGACCGTGATCTATGATATGGATGCTACACGCCATGGTAGGACCAATGAGTATACTTTCTGTATAAGGGAAAGAAGATTATTTTTGACACCCATGAGCCCTATGAATTACAGATAACATATGATGTTAAAAGAGCTCAAAGAGAAAAGAAGAGACTGGAATTCCAAGTGTAGCTAGTAAACCAACCCATTCAACTACACCAGTTGCTCAAAAACCGGATCTTAAGATGAAGGGTAAAGTATTGTTGGCTACAAAAGTTCTTCTCACAAGATATAACATGGATAGTATATAACCATAGATATAGAACCATTGCCATTATCCTGCTCTTTTGTTCATCGTTGTCACTAACATTTTGCAGTGAATGATGAGAAGGAGTTGAGGACACCCACCAATTCAAGGAGAGATGATGAGGTACATCCCAACCAAGGGATACATCCGCTGCCCTTTCTTCCCTATGACCGCCACTCATCCGACCGTCACTGCTTTGCTGGCCATTACTTGCTCACGACGCTTAGAGGGCTTAATCCAAGCAAGGCCTTTCACCCACCTTTGCTGGACCAGCACGCCAAGAACATCCACCGACAACAGCCCACGCCAAGGAAGGCCCATGATCAAGCTTCCAATTCGTCACCAAGTCCGAAGGTTCGGCCATCCAGAGCAGCAGTATCTCAAATGGGCATAACTGTGCTCCCCGGACTCCTTTTATTAAAGTATTCACCTCCGCTTGAAAGGTATCGAGATAACCTTTCCAATGTATATAGTCCCATGGCCAAATTCCTCTTGAGGCTAGAAATCATCACAGAACAATCTCACGAGACAGAATCTTGTGTGCTGCGCTTATCTTTCATTTGGGCCCAAGGCCCATGTATCTTAGGGTTTTGTGCATCACGTTTGTTTAGCTGCTCCTATTACCTCCTCCGTTTGCCATTTATATATGTGGCTGCCGCACCGCTTTCTTTACACGCTTTTGGTTTTGTTGTGTTTCGAGCGAAACATCTCGAAAATGGACCGGATTGCACTCTAAAGTGTGGCCGGTCTCATTGGAGCTTGTTTCGGTCGATTTCTCTCTGATGTTAATTTCATTCATATCGGGATCCAAACGAGTGGAGTTTTTGAAAGTTTGCCCTGAAGAGAAACACACCGAAGACACACCGGATTGCCCACGTAAGTGTTGTCGGTCCTGTTGGAGCTAGTTTTGCTCGATTTAGCTTTAATGTTAATTTCATACAGAACGAGATCCGGATAGGTGGATTTTATGAAAGTTTGCACCAGAGCGAAACACTCCGAAAAAGCCTCGGATTGCTCCCCAAAGTGTCGCCGGTCTCCTTGGAGCTTGTTTCGGTCTATTTCGCTCTGATGTTAATTTCATTCAAATCGTTATCCGAACATGTGTACTTTTTGAAAGTTTGCCCAAAGAGAAACATCAAGACACACGGATTGCATCCGTAAGTGTTGTCGGTCTTGTTGGAGCTTGTTTCACCGATTTCGCTTTTGATGATAACTTCATACAGATCGAGATCCGAATAGGTGGATTTGATGAGAGTTTGCGCCGGAGCGATACTCTCCGAAAGTGCACCGGATTGCACTCCTAAGTGTCACCGGTCTCATTGGAGCTTGTTTCGGTCGATTTCGCTCTGATGCTTATTTCATTCCAATCGGGATTCGAACCTGTGGATTTTATGAAAGTTTGCCCGGCGAGTTAAACACTCGGAAGACACTACGGATTGCCCTCGTAAGTGTTGTCGGCCTTGTTGGAGCTTGTTCGATCGATTTCACTTTGATGTTAATTTCATAAATATCGAAATCCGAACAGGTGGATTTCATGAAAGTTTGCACCAGAGCGAAACACTCCTAAAATGCACCTGATTGCACTCGTGTCGCCGGTCTCATTTGAGTTTGTTTGGGTCGATTTCGCTCCGATGCAAATTTCATTCAAATCGAGATCCGAACATGGAGATTTTATGAAAGTTTGCCCCGAAGAGAAACACTCTGAAGACACACCGCATTGCCCTTGTAAGAGTTGTCGGCCTTGTTGGAGCATGTTTCGGTCGATTTTGCTTTGATGCTAACTTCATACAAATAGAGATGAGAAGAGGTAGATTTTGCAAAAGTTCACATCGGAGCGAAACACTCCGAAAATGGACCGGATTGCACTCTAAAGTGTGGCCGGTCTCATTGGAGCTTGTTTCGGTCGATTTCTCTCTGATGTTAATTTCATTCATATCGGGATCCAAACGAGTGGAGTTTTTGAAAGTTTGCCCTGAAGAGAAACACACCGAAGACACACCGGATTGCCCACGTAAGTGTTGTCGGTCCTGTTGGAGCTAGTTTTGATCGATTTAGCTTTAATGTTAATTTCATACAGAACGAGATCCGGATAGGTGGATTTTATGAAAGTTTGCACCAGAGCGAAACACTCCGAAAAAGCATCGGATTGCTCCCCAAAGTGTCGCCGGTCTCCTTGGAGCTTGTTTCGGTCTATTTCGCTCTGATGTTAATTTCATTCAAATCGTTATCCGAACAGGTGTACTTTTTGAAAGTTTTCCCCAAAGAGAAACACTTCGAAGACACACCGGATTGCCGTCGTAAGTGTTGTCGGTCTTGTTGGAGCTTGTTTCAGCCGATTTCGCTTTGATGATAACTTCATACAGATCGAGATCCGAATAGGTGGATTTGATGAGAGTTTGCGCCGGAGCGATACTCTCCGAAAGTGCACCGGATTGCACTCCTAAGTGTCGCCGGTCTCATTGGAGCTTGTTTCGGTCGATTTCGCTCTGATGCTTATTTCATTCCAATCGGATTCAACTCGTGGATTTTATGAAAGTTTGCCCGGCTTAAACACTCGTAAGACACTACGGATTGCCCTCGTAAGTGTTGTTCGGCCTTGTTGGAGCTTGTTTGATCGATTTCACTTTGATGTTAATTTCATAAATATCGAAATCGAACAGTGGATTTCATGAAAGTTTGCACCGAGCGAAACACTCCTAAAATGCACTGATTGCACTCGTAAGTGTCGCCGGTCTCATTTGAGTTTGTTTTGGTCGATTTCACTCCGATGCTAACTTCATTCAAATCGATCCGAACAAGGGATTTTATGAATGTTTGCCCTAAGAGAAACACTCAAGACACACCGCATTGCCCTTGTAAGAGTTGTCGGTCTTGTTGGAGCATGTTTGGTCGATTTTGCTTTGATGCTAACTTCATACAAATAGAGATGAGAAGAGGTAGATTTTGCAAAGTTCACATCGAAGTTTAACCACTCGAAAATGGGCCGGATTGCACTCCAAAGTGTGGCCGGTCTCATTGGAGCTTGTTTCGTCGATTTCTCTCGATGTTAATTTCATTCATATCGATCCAAACGAGTGGATTTTATGAAAGTTTGCCTAAAGAGAAACACACCCAAGACACACCGGATTGCCCACGTAAGTGTTTTGTCGGTCCTGTTGGAGCTAGTTTTGATCTATTTAGCTTTAATGTTAATTTCATACGTAAGCGAGATCCGGATAGGTGGATTTTATGAAAGTTTGCACCAGAGCGAAACACTCCGAAAAAGCATCGGATTGCTCCCCAAAGTGTCGCGGTCTCCTTGGAGCTTGTTTGGTCTATTTCGCCTCGATGTTAATTTCATTCAAATCGTTATCCGAACAGTGTACTTTTGAAAGTTTTCCCCAAGAGAAACACTTCAAGACACACCGGATTACTGCCGTAAGTGTTGTCGGTCTTGTTGGAGCTTGTTTCAGCCGATTTCGCTTTGATGATAACTTCATACAGATCGAGATCCGAATAGGTGGATTTGATGAGAGTTTGCGCCGGAGCGATACTCTCCGAAAGTGCACCGGATTGCACTCCTAAGTGTCACCGGTCTCATTGGAGCTTGTTTCGGTCGATTTCGCTCTGATGCTTATTTCATTCCAATCGGGATTCGAACCTGTGGATTTTATGAAAGTTTGCCCCGAAGCGAAACACTCAGAAGACACTACGGATTGCCGTCGTAAGTGTTGTCGGTCTTGTTGGAGCTTGTTTCGGTCGATTTCACTTTGATGTTAATTTCATAAATATCGAAATCCGAACAGGTGGATTTCATGAAAGTTCGCACCGGAGCGAAACAATCCTAAAATGCACCTGATTCCACTCGTATGTGTCGCCGGTCTCATTTGTGTTTGTTTTGGTCGATTTCACTCCGATGTTAACTTCATTCAAATCGGGATCCAAACAATGGGATTTTATGAAATTTGCCCCAAGAGAAACACTCTGAAGACACACCGCATTGCCCTTGTAAGAGTTATCGGTCTTGTTGGAGCATGTTTCGGTCGATTTTGCTTTGATGCTAACTTCATACAAATAGAGATGAGAAGAGGTAGATTTTACAAAGTTCACATCGAGTTAAACACGCCAAAATGGACCGGATTGCACTCCAAAGTGTGGCCGGTCTCATTGGAGCTTGTTTCGGTCGATTTCACTCTGATGTTAATTTCATTCATATCGGGATCCAAACAAGTGGATTTTATGAAAGTTTGCCCTGAAGAGAAATACACCGAAGACACACCGGATTGCCCACGTAAGTGTTGTCGGTCCTGTTGGAGCTTGTTTTGATCGATTTAGCTTTAATGTTAATTTCATACAGAACGAGATCCGGATAGGTGGATTTTATGAAAGTTTGCACCAGAGCGAAACACTCCGAAAAAGCATCGGATTGCTCCCCAAAGTGTCGCCGGTCTCCTTGGAGCTTGTTTCGGTCTATTTCGCTCTGATGTTAATTTCATTCAAATCGTTATCCGAACAGGTGTACTTTTTGAAAGTTTTCCCCAAAGAGAAACACTTCGAAGACACACCGGATTGCCGTCGTAAGTGTTGTCGGTCTTGTTGGAGCTTGTTTCAGCCGATTTCGCTTTGATGATAACTTCATACAGATCGAGATCCGAATAGGTGGATTTGATGAGAGTTTGCGCCGGAGCGATACTCTCCGAAAGTGCACCGGATTGCACTCCTAAGTGTCGCCGGTCTCATTGGAGCTTGTTTCGGTCGATTTCGCTCTGATGCTTATTTCATTCCAATCGGGATTCGAACCTGTGGATTTTATGAAAGTTTGCCCCGAAGCGAAACACTCAGAAGACACTACGGATTGCCGTCGTAAGTGTTGTCGGTCTTGTTGGAGCTTGTTTCGGTCGATTTCACTTTGATGTTAATTTCATAAATATCGAAATCCGAACAGGTGGATTTCATGAAAGTTCGCACCGGAGCGAAACAATCCTAAAATGCACCTGATTCCACTCGTATGTGTCGCGGTCTCATTTGTGTTTGTTTTGGTCGATTTCACTTCGATGTTAATCATTCAAATCGGGATCAAACAATGGGATTTTATGAATGTTTGCCCTAAGAGAAACACTCAAGACACACCGCATTGCCCTCGTAAGAGTTGTCGGTCTTGTTGGAGCATGTTTCTTCGAACACTCTTTGATGCGAAAATGGACCGGATTGCACTCCAAAGTGTGGCCGGTCTCATTGGAGCTTGTTTTGGTCGATTTCTCTCTAATGTTAACTTCATTCATATCGGGATCCAAACGAGTGGAGTTTTTGGAAGTTTGCCCTGAAGAGAAACACACCGAAGACACACCGGAATGCCCACGTAAGTGTTGTCGGTCCTGTTGGAGCTTGTTTCGATCTATTTAGCTTTAATGTTAATTTCATACAGAACAAGATCCGGACAGGTGGATTTTATGAATGTTTGCATCAGAACGAAACACTCCGAAAATGCACAGGATTGCACTCCAAAGTGTCGCCGGTCTCCTTGGAGCTTGTTTCGGTCTATGTCGCTCTGATGTTAATTCCATTCAAATCGGGATCCGAACAAGTGTACTTTATGAAAGGTTGCCCTGAAGAAAAACACTTCGAAGACAGACCGTTTTGTTGACGTAAGTGTTGTTTCGGATTTCCCTTTGATGATAACTTCATACAAATCGAGATCCGAATAGCTGGATTTGATGAGAGTTTGCGCAGGGACGATACTCTCCGAAAGTTCACCGGATTGCACTCCTAAGTGTCGCCGGTCCCATTGGAGCTTGTTTCAGTCGATTTCATTTTCATGCTTATTTCATTCAAATCGGGATCCGAACCTGTGGATTTTATGAAAGTTTGCCCCGAAGCGAAACACTCAGAAGTCACTACAGATTGCCCTCGTAAGTATTGTCGGTCTTGTTGGAGCTTGTTTCGGTCGATTTCACTTTGATGTTAATTTCATAAATATCGAAATCTGAACAGGTAGATTTTATGAAAATTTGCACCGGAGCGATACACTACTAAAATGCACCTGATTGCACTCGTAAGTGTCACAGGTCTCATTTGAGTTTGTTTGGGTCGATTTCGCTCCGATGCTAACTTCGTTCAAATCGGGATCCGAACAAGGAGATTTTATGAAAGTTTGCCCTGAAGAGAAACACTCTGAAGACACACCGCGTTGTCCTCGTAAGAGTTGTCAGTCTTGTTGGAGCATGTTTCGGTCCTTCGCTATGATGCTAACGTCATACAAATAGAGATGCGAAGAGGTAGATTTTACAAAAGTTCACATCGGAGCGAAACACTTCGAAAATGGACCGGATTGCACTCCAAAGTGTGCCGGTCTCATTGGAGCTTGTTTCGGTCGATTTCTCTCTGATGCTAATTTCATTCATATCAGGATCCAAACGAGTGGAGTTTTGAAAGATTGCCCTGAAGAGAAACACACCGAAGAAACACCGGATTGCCCACGTAAGTGTTCTCAGTCCTGTTGGAGCTTGTTTCGATCTATTTAGCTTTAATGTTAATTTCATACAGAACGAGATCCGGACAGGTGGATTTTATGAAAGTTTGCATCGGAGCGAAACACTCCGAAAATGCACCGGATTGCACTACAAAGTGTCGCCGGTCTCCTTGGAGCTTGTTTCGGTCTATGTCGCTCTGGTGTTAATTCCATTCACATCGGGATCCGAATAAGTGTACTTTATGAAGGTTTGCCCCGAAGAGAAACACTTCGAAGACACACCGGATTGTCGACGTAAGTGTTGTCGGTCTTATTGGAGCTTGTTTCGGTTGATTTTGCTTTGATGATAACTTCGTACAAATCGAGATCCGAATGGGTGGATTTGATGAGAGTTTGCGCCGGAGCGATAATCTCCGAAAGTGCACCGGATTGCGCTCCTAAGTGTCGCCGGTCTCATTGGACCTTGTTTCGGTCGATTTCGCTTTGATGCTTATTTCATTCAAATCGTGATCCGAACCGGTGGATTTTATGAAAGTTTGCCCCGAAGCGAAACACTCAGAAGACACTATGGATTGCCCTCGTAAGTGTTGTCTGTCTTGTGTGAGCTCATTTCGATCGATTTCACTTTGATGTTAATTTCATAAATATCGAAATCCGAACAGGTGGATTTTATGAAAATTTGAACCGGAGCGAAACACTCCTAAAATGCACCTGATTGCACTCGTAAGTGTCGCCGGTCTCATTTCAGTTTGTTTGGGTCGATTTCGATCCGATGCTAACTTCGTTTAAATTGGGATCCGAACAAGGAGATTTTATGAATGTTTGCCCGGAAGAGAAACACTCTGAAGACACACCGCATTGCCCTTATAAGAGTTGTCGGTCTTGTTGGAGCATGTTTCGGTCGATTTCGCTTTGATGCTAACTTCATACAAATAGAGATGCGAAGAGGTAGAATTTGCAAAAGTTCACATTGGAGCGAAACACTCCGAAAATGGAATGGATTGCACTCCAAAGTGTGGTCGGTCTCATTGGAGCTTGTTTCGGTCGATTTCTCTCTGATGTTAATTTCATTCATATCGGGATCCAAACGAGTGGATTTTTTGAAAGTTTGCCCTGAAGAGAAACACACCGAAGACACACCACATTGCCCACGAAAGTGTTGTCGGTCCTGTCGGAGCTTGTTTCGATCTATTTAGCATTAATGTTAATTTCATACAGAACGAGATCCGGACAGGTGGATTTTATGAAAGTTTGCATCGGAGCGAAACAGTCCGAAAATACACAGGATTGCACTCCAAGGTGTCGCCGGTCTCCTTGGAGCTTGTTTCGGTCAATGTCACTCTGATGTTAATTCCATTCAAATCGGGATCCGAACAAGTGTACTTTATGAAAGTTTGCCCCGAAGAGAAACACACAGAAGACACACCGGATTGCCCACGTAAGCGTTGTCGGTCCTGTTGGAGCTTGTTTCGATCTATTTAGCTTTAATGTTAATTTCATACAGAACGAGATCCCGACAGGTGGATTTTATGAAAGTTTGCATCGGAGCGAAATAGTCCAAAAATGCACCGGATTGCACTCCAAAGTGTCGCTGGTCTCCTTGGAGCTTGTTTCGGCCTATGTCGCTCTGATGTTAATTCTATTCAAATCGGGATCCGAACAAGTGTACTTTATGAAAGTTTGCCCAGAAGAGAAACACATCGAAGACACCGGATTGCCGACGTAAGTGTTATCGGTCTTATTGGAGCTTGTTTCGGTTGATTTCGCTTTGATGATAACTTCATACAAATACAGATCCGAATAGGTGGATTTGATGAGAGTTTGCGCCAGAGCAATACTCTCAGAAAGTGCACCAGATTGCACTCCTAAGTGTCGCCGGTCTCATTGGAGCTTGTTTCGGTCGATTTCTCTCTGATGTTAATTTCATTCATATCGGGATCCAAACGAGTGGATTTTGTGAAAGTTTGCCTGAAGAAACACACAAGACACACGGATTGCCCACGAAAGTGTTGTCGGTCTGTTGGAGCTTGTTTGATCTATTTAGCATTAATGTTAATTTCATACAGAACGAGATCCGGACAGGTGGATTTTATGAAAGTTTGCATCGGAGCGAAATAGTCCGAAAATGCACCGGATTGCACTCCAAAGTGTCGCCGGTCTCCTTGGAGCTTGTTTTGGTCTATGTCGCTCTGATGTTAATTCTATTCAAATCGGGATCCGAACAAGTGTACTTTATGAAAGTTTGCCCCGAAGAGAAACACATCGAAGACACACCGGATTGCCGACGTAAGTGTTGTCGGTCTTATTGGAGCTTGTTTCGGTTGATTCCGCTTTGATGATAACTTCATACAAATACAGATCCGAATAGGTGGATTTGATGAGAGTTTGCGCCAGAGCGATACTCTCAGAAAGTGCACCGGATTGCAGTCCTACGTGTCACCGGTCTCATTGGACTTGTTTCGGTCGATTTCGCTCTGATGCTTATTTCATTCAAATCGGGATCCGAACCTGTGGATTTTATGAAAGTTTGCCCCGAAGCGAAACACTCAGAAGACACTACGGATTGCCCTCGTAAGTGTTGTCGGTCTTGTTGGAGCTTGTTCGGTCGATTTCACTTTGATATTAATTTCATAAATATCGAAATCCGAATAGGTGGATTTTCATGAAAGTTTGCACCGGAGCGAAACACTCCCAAAATGCACCTGATTGCACTCGTAAGTGTCGCCGGTCTCGTTTGAGTTTGTTTTGGTCGATTTCGCTCCGACGTTAACTTCATTCAAATCGAGATCCGAACAATGGGATTTTATGAAAGTTTGCACCAAGAGAAATACTCTGAAGACACACCGCATTGCCCTCGTAAGAGTTGTCGGTCTTGTTGGAGCTTGTTTCGGTCGATTTCGCTTTGATGCTAGCTTCATACAAATAGAGATGCGAAGAGGTAGATTTTACAAAAGTTCACATCGGAGCGAAACACTCCGAAAATGGACCGGATTGCACTCCAAAGTGTGGCTGGTCTCATTGAAGCTTGTTTCGGTCGATTTCCCTCTGATGTTAATTTCAATCAAATCGGGATCCAAACGAGTGGATTTTTTGAAAGTTTGCCCTGAAGAGAAACACACCGAAGACACACCGGATTGCCCACGTAAGTGTTGTCGATCCTGTTGGAGCTCGTTTCGATCTATTTAGCTTTAATGTTAATTTCATACAGAACGAGATCCAGACTGGTGGATTTTATGAAAGTTTGCATCGGAGTGAAACAGTCCGAAAATGCACCGGATTGCACTCCAAAGTGTCACCAGTCTCCTTCGAGCTTGTTTCGGTCTATGTCGCTCTGATGTTAATTCCATTCAAATCGGGATCCGAACAAGTGTACTTTATGAAAGTTTGTCCCGAAGAGGAACACATCGAAGACACACCGGATTGCCGACGTAAGTGTTGTCGGTCTTATTGGAGCTTGTTTCGGTTGATTTCGCTATGATGATAACTTCATACAAATCGAGATCCGAATAGGTGGATTTGATGAGAGTTTGCGCCAGAGCGATACTCTCAGAAAGTGCACAGGATTGCACTCCGAAGTGTCGCCGGTCTCATTGGAGCTTCTTTCGGTCGATTTCGCTCTGATGCTTATTTCATTCAAATCGGGATCCGAACCTGTCGATTTTATGAAAGTTTGCCCTGAAGAGAAACACACCGAAGACACACCAGATTGCCCACGTAAGTGTTGTCGGTCCTGTTGGAGCTTGTTTCGATCTATTTAGCTTTAATGTTAATTTCATACAGAACGAGATCCGGACAGGTGGATTTTATGAAAGTTTGCATCGGAGCGAAATAGTCCGAAAATGCACCGGATTGCACTCCAAAGTGTCGCCGGTCTCCTTGGAGCTTGTTTCGGCCTATGTCGCTCTGATGTTAATTCTATTCAAATCGGGATCCGAACAAGTGTACTTTATGAAAGTTTGCCCCGAAGAGAAACACATCGAAGACACACCGGATTGCCGACGTAAGTGTTGTCGGTCTTATTGGAGTTTGTTTCGGTTGATTTCGCTTTGATGATAACTTCATACAAATCGAGATCCGAATAGGTGGATTTGATGAGAGTTTGCGCCAGAGCAACACACTGAGAAAGTGCACCGGATTGCACTCCTAAGTGTCGCCGGTCTCATTGGAGCTTCTTTCGGTCAATTTCGCTCTGATGCTTATTTCATTTTAATCGGGATCCGAACCTGTGGATTTTATGAAAGTTTGCCCCGAAGCGAAACACTTAGAAGACACTACGGATTGCCCTCGTAAGTGTTGTCGGTCTTGTTGGAGCTTGTTCGGACGATTACACTTTGATATTAATTTCATAAATATCGAAATCCGAATAGGTGGATTTTCATGAAAGTTTGCACCGGAGCGAAACACTCCCAAAATGCACCTGATTGCACTCGTAAGTGTCGCTGGTCTCGTATGAGTTTGTTTTGGTCGATTTCGCTCCGACGTTAACTTCATTCAAATCGGGATCCAAATAATGGGATTTTATGAAAGTTTGCCCCCAGAGAAATACTCTGAAGACACACCGCATTGTCCTCGTAAGAGTTGTCGGTCTTGTAGGAGCATGTTTCGGTCGATTTCGCTTTGATGCTAGCTTCATACAAATAGAGATGCGAAGAGGTAGATTTTACAAAAGTTCACATCGGAGCGAAACACTCCGAAAATGGACCGGATTGCACTCCAAAGTGAGGCTGGTCTCATTGGAGCTTCTTTCGGTCGATTTCTCTCTCATATTAATTTCATTCATATCGGGATCCAAACGAGTGGATTTTTTGAAAGTTTGCCCTGAAGAAAAACACACCGAAGACACACCGATTGCCCACGTAAGTGTTGTCGGTCCTGTTGGAGCTTGTTTCGATCTATTTAGCTTTAATGTTAATTTCATACAGAACGAGATCCGGACAGGTGGATTTTATGAAAGTTTGCATCGGAGCGAAACAGTTCGAAAATGCACTGGATTGCACTCCAAAGTGTCGCCGGTCTCCTTGGAGCCTGTTTCAGTCTATGTCGCTCTGATGTTAATTCCATTCAAATCGGGATCCGAACAAGTGTAATTTATGAAAGTTTGCCCCGAAGAGAAACACATCGAAGACACACCGGATTGCCGACGTATGTGTTGTCGGTCTTATTGGAGCTTGTTTCGGTTGATTTCGCTTTGATGATAACTTCATACAAATCGAGATCCGAATAGGTGGATTTGATGAGAGTTTGCGCCAGAGCGATACTCTCAGAAAGTGCATCGGAGTGCACTCCCAAGTGTCGCCGATCTCAATGGAGCTTGTTTCGGTCGATTTCGCTCTGATGCTTATTTCATTCAAATCGGGATACGAACTTGTGGATTTTATGAAAGTTTGCCCCGAAGCGAAACACTCAGAAGACACTACGGATTGCCCTCGTCAGAGTTGTCGGTCTTGTTGGAGCATGTTCGGTCGATTTCACTTTGATATTAATTTCATAAATATCAAAATCCGAATAGGTGGATTTTCATGAAAGTTTGCATCGGAGCGAAACACTCCCAAAATGCACCTGATTGCACTCGTAAGTGTCGCCGGTCTCGTTTGAGTTTGATTTGGTCGATTTCGCTCCGACGTTAACTTCATTCAAATCGGGATCCGAACAATGGGATTTTATGAAAGTTTGCCCCAAGAGAAACACTCTGAAGACACACCGCATTGCCCTCGTAAGAGTTGTTGGTCTTGTTGGAGCATGTTTCGGTAGATTTCGCTTTGATGCTAACTTCATACAAATAGAGATGCGAAGAGGTAGATTTTACAAAAGTTCACATCCGAGCGAAACACTCCGAAAATGAACCGGTTTGCACTCCAAAGTGTGGCCGGTCTCATTGCAGCTTGTTTTGGTCGATTTCTCTCTGATGTTAATTTCATTCATATCGGGATCCAAACGAGTGGATTTTTTGAAAGTTTGCCCTGAAGAGAAACACACCGGATTGCCCTCGAAAGTGTTGTCGGTCCTGTCGGAGCTTGTTTCAATATATTTAGCATTAATGTTAATTTCATACAGAACGAGATCCGGATAGGTCGATTTTATGAAAGTTTGCAACGGAGCGAAGTAGTCTGAAAATGCAAAGGATTGCACTCCAAAGTGTCGCCGGTCTCCTTAGAGCTTGTTTCGGTCAATGTCACTCTGATGTTAATTCCATTCAAATCAGGATCCGAACAAGTGTACTTTATGAAAGTTTGCCCCGAAGAGAAACACACCGAAGACACACCGGATTGCCCACGTAAGCGTTGTCGGTCCTGTTGGAGCTTGTTTCGATCTATTTAGCTTTAATGTTAATTTCATACAGAACGAGATCCGGACAGGTGGATTTTATGAAAGTTTGCATCGGAGCGAAACCGCCCGAAAATCCACCGGATTGCACTCCAAAGTGTCGCCGGTATCCTTGGAGCTTGTTTCGGTCTATTTCGCTCTGATGCTAATTCCATTCAAATCGAGATCCGAACAAGTGTACTTTATGAAAGTTTGCCCCGAAGAGAAACACATCGTAGACACACCGGATTGCCGACGTAAGTGTTGTCGGTCTTATTGGAGCTTGTTTCGGTTGATTTCGCTTTGATGATAACTTCATACAAATCGAGATCCGAATAGGTGGATTTGATGAGAGTTTGCGCCAGAGCAATACTCTCAGAAAGTGCACCGGATTGCACTCCTAAGTGTCGCCGGTCTCATTGGAGCTTCTTTCGGTCGATTTCGCTCTGATGCTTATTTCATTCAAATCGGGATCCGAACCTGTGGATTTTAAGAAAGTTTGCCCCGAAGCGAAACACTTAGAAGACACTACGGGTTGCCCCCGTAAGTGTTGTCGGTCTTGTTGGAGCTTTTTCGGTCGATTTCACTTTGATCTTAATTTCATAAATATCGAAATCCGAACAGGTGGATTTCATGAAAGTTTGCACCAGAGTGAAACACTGCCAAAATGCCCCAGGTTGCACTCGTAAGTGTCGCCGGTCTCGTTTGAGTTTGTTTTGGTCGATTTCGCTCCGACGTTAACTTGATTCAAATCGGGATCCGAACAATGGGATTTTATGAAAGTTTGCTCCAAGAGAAACACTCTGAAGACACACCGCAATGCCCTCGTAAGAGTTGTCGGTCTTGTTGGAGCATGTTTCGGTCGATTTCGCTTTCATGCCAACTTCATACGAAAAGAGATGCGAAGAGGTAGATTTTACAAAAGTTCACATCGGAGCGAAACACTCCGAAAATGGACCGGATTGCACTCCAAAGTGTGGCTGGTCTCAATGGAGCTTGTTTCGGTCGATTTCTCTTTGATGTTAATTTCATTCATATCGGGATCCAAACGAGTGGATTTTTTGAAAGTTTGCCCTGAAGAGAAACGCACCGAAGACACACCGGAATGCCCACGTAAGTGTTGTCGGTCCTGTTGGAGCTTGTTTAGAACTATTTAGCTTTAATGTTAATTTCATACAGAACGAGATCCATACAGGTGGATTTTATGAAAGTTTGCATCGGAGCGAAACAGTCCGAAAATGCACCGGATTGCCGACGTAAGTGTTGTCGGTCTTATTGGAGCTTGTTTCGGTTGATTTCGCTTTGATGATAACTTCATACAAATCGAGATCCGAATAGGTGGATTTGATGAGAGTTTGCGCCAGAGCGATACTCTTAGAAAGTGCACCGGATTGCACTCCCAAGTGTCGCCGGTCTCATTGGAGCTTGTTTTGGTCGATTTCGCTCTGATGCTTATTTCATTTAAATCGGGATCTGAACCTGTGGATTTTATGAAAGTTTGCCCCGAAGCGAAACACTCAGAAGACACTACGGATTGCCCTCGTAAGTGTTGTCGGTCTTGTTGGTGCTTGTTCGGTCGATTTCACTTTGATATTAATTTCATAAATATCGAAATCCGAATAGGTGGATTTCGTGAAAGTTTGCACCGCAGCGAAACACTCCTAAAGTGCACCAGATTGCACTCGTAAGTGTTGCCGGTCTCGTTTGAGTTTGTTTTGGTCGATTTCGCTCCGATGTTAACTTCATTCAAATCGGGATCCGAACAATGTGATTTTATGAAAGTTTGCCCCAAGAGAAACACTCTGAAGGCACACCGCATTGCCCTCGTAAGAGTTGTCAGTCTTGTTGGAGCATGTTTCGGTCGATTTCACTTTGATGCTAACTTCATACAAATAGAGATGCGAAGAGGTAGAATTTACAAAAGTTCACATCGGAGCGAAACACTCTGAAAATGGACTGGATTGCACTCCAAAGTGTGGCCGGTCTCATTGGAGCTTGTTTCGGTCGATTTCTCTCTGATGTTAATTTCATTCATATCAGGATCCAAACGAGTGCAATTTTTGAAACTTTGCCCTGAAGAGAAACACACCGAAGACACACCGGATTGCACACGTAAGTGTTGTCGGTCCTGTTGGAGCTTGTTTCGATCTATTTAGCTTTAATGTTAATTTCATACAAAATGAGATCCGGACAGGTGGATTTTATGAAAGTTTGCATCGGAGCGAAACAGTCCGAAAATTCACCGGATTGCACTCCAAAGTGTCACCGGTCTCCTTGGAGCTTGTTTCGGTCCATTTCGCTCTGATGATAATTCTATTCAAATCAGGATCCGAACAAATGTACTTTATGAAAGTTTGCCCCGAAGAGAAACACATCGAAGACACACTGGATTGCCGACGTAACTGTTGTCGGTCTTATTGGAGCTTGTTTCGGTTGATTTCGCTTTGATGATAACTTCATACAAATCGAGATCCGAATTGGTGGATTTGATGAGAGTTTGCGCCGGAGTGATACTCTCCGAAAGTGCACCGGATTGCACTCCTAAGTGTCGTCGGTCTCATTGGAGCTTGTTTCGGTCGATTTCGGTCTGATGCTTAATTCATTCAAAACAGGATCCGAACCTGTGGATTTTATGAAAGTTTGCTCCGAAGCGAAACACTCAGAAGACACTACGGATTGCCCTCGTAAGTGTTGTCGGTCTTGTTGGAGCTTGTTTCAGTCGATTTCACTTTGATGTTAATTTCATAAATATCGAAATCCGAGTAGGTGGATTTTATGAAAGTTTGCACTGGAGCGAAACACTCCTAAAATGTACCTGATTGCACTCGTAAGTGTCGCCAGTCTCATTTGAGTTTGTTTGGGTCGATTTCGCACCGATACTAACTTCGTTCAAATCGGGATCCGAACAAGGAGATTTTATGAAAGTTTGCCCCGAAGAGAAATAGTCTGAAGACACACCGCATTGCCCTTGTATGAGTTGTCGGTCTTGTTGGAGCTTGTTTCGGTCGATTTCGCTTTAATGCTAACTTCATACAAATAGAGATGCGATGAGGTAGAATTTGCAAAAGTTCACATCGGAGCGAAACACTCCGAAAATGGGCTGGATTGCACTCCAAAGTGTGGCCGGTCTCAATGGAGCTTGTTTCGGTCGATTTCTCTCTGATGTTAATTTCATTCATATCGGGATCCAAACGAGTGGATTTTTTGAAAGTTTGCCCCGAAGAGAAACACTCTGAAGACACACCGCATTGCCCTTGTTGGAGAGTTATGATCTATTTAGCTTTAATGTTAATTTCATACAAAATTGTTGGTGGATTTTATGTTTGCCGAGCGAAACACTTTCGAAGACACTCGGATTGCCCTCCAAAGTGTTGTCGGCCTTGTTGGAGCTTGTTTGGTCGATTTCACTTTGATGTTAATTTCATAAATATCGAAATCCGAACAGTGTATTTCATGAAAGTTTGCACCAAGTGAAACACTCCTAAAATGCACTGATTGCACTCGTAAGTGTCGCCGGTCTAATTTGAGTTTGTTTTGGTCGATTTAGCTCGATGCTAACTTCAACTCAAATCGGGATCAAACAATGGGATTTTATGAAATTTGCCCGAGAGAAACACTGCCCTCGTAAACACACCGCATTGCCCTTGTAAGAGTTATGCATGCTAACTTTTCAAATCTTGTTGGAGCATGTTTGGGTCGATTTTGCTTTGATGCTAACTTCATACAAATAGAGATGGGAAGAGGTAGATTTTGCAAAAGTTCACATCGGAGCGAAACACTCCGAAAGTGCACCGGATTGCACTCCTAAGTGTCACCGGTCTCATTGGAGCTTGTTTCGGTCGATTTCGCTCTGATGCTTATTTCATTCCAATCGGGATCCGAACCTGTGGATTTTATGAAAGTTTGCCCCGAAGCGAAACACTCAGAAGACACTACGGATTGCCCTCGTAAGTGTTGTCGGCCTTGTTGGAGCTTGTTCGGTCGATTTCACTTTGAAGTTAATTTCATAAATATCGATATCCGAACAGGTGGATTTCATGAAAGTTTGCACCGGAGCGAAACACTCCTAAAATGCACCTGATTGCACTCGTAAGTGTCGCCGGTCTCATTTGAGTTTGTTTGGGTCGTTTTCGCTACGATGCTAACTTCGTTCAAATCGGGATCCAAACAATGGGATTTTATGAAATTTGCCCCGAGAGAAACACTCTGAAAACACACCGCATTGCCCTTGTAAGAGTTGTCTGTCTTGTTGGAGCATGTTTCGGTCGATTTTGCTTTGATGCTAACTTCATACAAATAGAGATGGGAAGAGGTAGATTTTGCAAAAGTTCACATCGGAGCGAAACACTCCGAAAGTGCACCGGATTGCACTCCTAAGTGTCACCGGTCTCATTGGAGCTTGTTTCGGTCGATTTCGCTCTGATGCTTATTTCATTCCAATCGGGATTCGAACCTGTGGATTTTATGAAAGTTTGCCCCGAAGCGAAACACTCAGAAGACACTACGGATTGCCGTCGTAAGTGTTGTCGGTCTTGTTGGAGCTTGTTTCGGTCGATTTCACTTTGATGTTAATTTCATAAATATCGAAATCCGAACAGGTGGATTTCATGAAAGTTCGCACCGGAGCGAAACAATCCTAAAATGCACCTGATTCCACTCGTATGTGTCGCCGGTCTCATTTGTGTTTGTTTTGGTCGATTTCACTCCGATGTTAACTTCATTCAAATCGGGATCCGAACAAGGGGATTTTATGAATGTTTGCCCTAAGAGAAACACTCTGAAGACACACCGCATTGCCCTCGTAAGAGTTGTCGGTCTTGTTGGAGCATGTTTCGGTCGATTTCGCTTTGATGCTAACTTCATACAAATAGAGATGGGAAGTGGTAGATTTTGCAAAAGTTCACATCGGAGCGAAACACTCCGAAAATGGACCGAATTGCACTCCAAAGTGTGGCCGGTCTCATTGGAGCTTGTTTCGATCGATTTCTCTCTGATGTTAATTTCATTCATATCGGGATCCAAACGAGTGGAGTTTTTGAAAGTTTGCCCTGAAGAGAAACACACCGAAGACACACCGGATTGCCCACGTAAGTGTTGTCGGTTCTGTTGGAGCCTGTTTCGATCTAATTAGCTTTAATGTTAATTTCATACAGAACGAGATCCGCACAGGTGGATTTTATGAAAGTTTGCATCGGAGCGAAACACTCCGAAAATGCACCGGATTGCACTCCAATGTGTCACCGTTGTCCATGGAGCTTGTTTCAGTCTATGTCGCTCTGATGTTAATTCCATTCAAATCGGGATCCGAACAAGTGTAATTTATGAAAGTTTGCCCCGAAGAGAAACACTTCGAAGACACACCGTTTTGCTGACGTAAGTGTTGTCGGTCTTATTGGAGCTTGTCTCGGTTGATTTCGCTTTGATGATAGCTTCATACAAATCGAGATCCGAATCGGTGGATTTGATGAGAGTTTGCGCCGGAGCAATACTCTCCGAAAGTGCACCGGATTGCACTCCAAAGTGTCGCCGGTCTCATTGGAGCTTGTTTCGGTCGATTTCGCTCTGATGCTTATTTCATTCAAATCGGGATCCGAACTGGTGGATTTTATGAAAGTTTGCCCCGAAGCGAAACACTCAGAAGACACTACGGATTGGCCTCGTAAGTGTTGTCGGTCTTGTTGGAGCTTGTTTCGGTCGATTTCACTTTGATGTTAAATTCATAGATATCGAAATCCGAACAGGTGGATTTTATGAAAATTTGCACCTGAACGAAACACTCCTAAAATGCACCGGATTGCACTCGTAAGTGTCGCCGGTCTAATTTGAGTTTGTTTGGGTCAATTTCGCTCCGATGCTAACTTCGTTCAAATCGGGATCCGAACAAGGGAATTTTACGAAAGTTTGCCCCGAAGAGAAACACTCTGAAGGCACACCGCATTGCCCTTGTAAGAGTTGTCGGTCTTGTTGGAGCATGTTTCAGTCGATTTCGCTTCGATGCTAACGTCATACAAATAGAGATGCGAAGAGGTAGATTTTGCAAAAGTTCACATCAGAGCGAAACACTCCGAAAATGGACCGGATTGCACTCCTAAGTGTCGCCGGTCTCGTTGGAGCTTGTTTCGATCGATTTCACTGTGATGTTAATTTCATTCAAATCGAGATCCGAACAAGTGGATTTTATGAATGTTTGCCGTGAAGCGAAACACTCCGAAGACACACCGGATTGCCCTCGTAAGTGTTGCCGGTCTTGTTGGAGCATGTTTCGGTCGATTTCGCTTTGATGATAATTTCATACAAATCGAGATCCGGGCAGGTGGATTTTATGAGTTTGTGAGCCAGAGCGAAACACTTCGAAAGTGCATCGGATTGCACTCCAAAGTTTCGCCAGTATCATTGGACCTCTTTTCGGTCAATTTCGCAGCGATGTCAATCTCATTCAAATCGAGATCCGAACAAGTGGATTTTACGAAAGTTCGCCCCGAAGCGGAACACTCCGAAGACACACCGGATTGCTTTCTTAAGACTTGTCAGTCTTGTTGGAGCCTGTTTCGGTCGATTTCACTTTCGTGCTAACTTCATACAAATAGAGATGCGAAGAGGTAGATTTTACAAAAGTTCACATCGGAGCGAAACACTCCAAAAAGGGACCGGACTGCGCTCCAAAGTGTGGCCAGTTTCATTGGAGCTTGTTTCGGTCGATTTCGCTCTGATGTTAATTTCATTCATATCGGGATCCAAACGAGTGGATTTTATGAAAGTTTGCCCTTAAGAGAAACACACCGAAGACACACCGGATTGCCCACGTAAGTGTTGTCGGTCCTGTTCGAGCTTGTTTCGATCGATTTAGCTTTAATGTTAATTTCATACAGAACGAGATCCGGACAGGTGGATTTTATGAAAGTTTGCACCGGAGCGAAACACTCCGAAAATGCACCGGATTGCACTCCAAAGTGTCGCCGGTCTCCTTGGAGCTTGTTTCGGTCTATTTCGCTCTGATGTTAATTTCATTCAAATCGGGATCCGAACAAGTGTACTTTATGAAAGTTTGCCCCGAAGAGAAACACTTCGAAGACACACCGGATTGCCGACGTAAGTGTTGTCGGTCTTATTGGAGCTTGTTTCGGTCGATTTCGTTTTGATGATAACATCGTACAATTCGAGATCCGAATAGGTGGATTTTATGAGAGTTTGTGTCGGAGCGAAACTCTCCGAAAGTGCACCGGATTGCATTCCTAAGTGTCGCCGGTCTCATTGGAGCTTGTTTCGGTCGATTTCGCTCTGATGGTTATTTTATTCAAATCAGGATCTAAACCTGTGGATTTTATGAAAGTTTGCCCCGAAGCGAAACACTCAGAAGACACTACGGATTGCCCTTGTAAGTGTTGTCGGTCTTGTGGGAGCTTGTTTCGGTCGATTTCACTTTGATGCTAATTTCATAAATATCGAAATCCGAACAGGTGGATTTTATGAAAGTTTGCACTGGAGCGAAACACACCTAAAATTATCCTGATTGCACTCGCAAGTGTCGCCGGTCTCATTTGAGTTTGTTTTGGTCGATTTCGCTCCGATGATAACTTCGTTCAAAATGGGATCCGAACAGCGGGATTTTATGAATGTTTGCCCCGAAGAGAAACACTCCGAAGACACACCGCATTGCCCTCTTAAGTGTTGTCGGTCTTGTTGGAGCTTGTCTCGGTCATTTTCACTTTGATGATAATTCACACATATCGTGATCCGAACAGGTGGATTTTACAAATGTTTGCACCGCAGCGAAACATTCCGAAAATACACCGGATTGCACTCCTATGTGTCGCCGGTCTCCTTGGAGCTTGTTTCGATCAATTTCACTGTGATGTTAATTTCATCTAAATCGAGATCCGAACAAGTGGATTTTATGAATGTTTGACGTGAAGCGAAACACTCCGAAGACAAACTGGATTGCCCTCGTAAGTGTTGTCGGTGTTGTTGGAGCTTGTTTCGGTTGATTTCGCTTTGATGATTATTTCATAGAAATCGAGATCCGAACAGGTGGATTTTATTAGTGTTTGAGCTAGAGCGAAACACTTCGAAAGTGCACCAGATTGCACTCCAAAGTTTCGCCGGTATCATTGGAGCTTTTTTCGGTCAATTTCGCAGCGATGTTAATTTCATTCTCATCGAGATCCGAACAAGTGGGTTTTATGATAGTTCGCCCCGAAGCGAAACACTCCGAAGACACACCGAATTGCATTCTTAAGAATTGTCAGTCTTGTTGGAGCATGTTTCGGTCGATTTCACTTTCGTGCTAACTTCATACAAATAGAGATGCGAAGAGGTAGATTTTACAAAAGTTCACATCGGAGCAAAACACTCTGAAAAGGGACCGGATTGCACTCCAAAGTGTGGCCGGTCTCGTTGAAGCTTGTTTCGGTCGATTTCACTCTAATATTAATTTCATTCATATCGGGATCCAAACGAGTGGATTTTATGAAAGTTTGCCCTGAAGAGAAACACACCGAAGACACACCGGATTGCCCAAGTAAGTGTTGTCAGTCCTGTTGGAGCTTATTTCGATCGATTTGGCTTTAATGTTAATGATGTCACTTTGGGTCCCGATCTTTCGATGAGAGTGATAACTTCGATTTAGAGGAATTGACTTTGACGATCCGACTACAACGTACGACGATGATGCGCCTTAGCAATCGCTAAACCAACTCTAGAGGGTTATTGATCTTGCCGTTGGCACGATCAACCTGAACACGAGGTTCAATTCCTGCATGCAACCGAAGAAGAAGCAAGAACAATGTTGAAGCAATCTAAAATTGTGAATATGAATGAAGGATTGATAAGGTGGGGTTTTGAAACAAGGAGCTTCTTAGGCGGCTGTTGTGCACGTCTGGAAGACTCAAAATAGCAGCAATGGCTAAACTATCAAATAAACAAAACCCAAGTCTCTACGGTGGCCTATTGCCTTTATTATATAGCGGAGGGAGGGAGGTGGATACTAAACAAAAGGCAATATGGGACTAAACTTGCAGCCATGCAACTTGGGCCTTCATGGACCGGAGGTGGGAGGAAGCCCTAGGGTTACATGGGCTTTGGGCCCAAAAAAAAGGTGGCGCAGCACCCCGAGTTTCTGGCCCGTGACAATCTTCTGCGCTTTCCTGTTGCTTCAAGATGAATTTGGCATTGGGGCTGGATCCATTGGAAAGCTTATCTCCTAAGCTTTCAAACGGGTGGTCGCACGCTGAAAACGGAGTCTGAGAGCCTAAGTTATGTCCGTTTGAAGTACTGCTGCTCCTGGATGGCCCAACCGGACTTGTCGACGAATTGGGCTTGATCTTGGGCCTTCCTTGGCGCGTGGGCTGTCCTCGGTGGATGATCTTGATGTGCTGGTTCAGCTAAGATGGGTGAAAAGGCCTTGCTTCCGGATTAAGCCCTCTAGGCGTCGTAGACGAAGTAGCGGTCGAAACAGCGACGGTCGGGGACGAAGTAGCGGTCGTAGGGGAAGAAGGGGCAGCGGTTGTATCCATGGAAGTGATGTCCTCATCATCCTCCCCTTCTTGCATTTGAGTCGTCCTCGACTCAAGCTCACCTTTTAGCACATCTTCAGCATAAAACATTCTTATATAGGTCCTGTATTTATTTAAATAAAATAGTAGCTCCGCCTCTTTATATATTTTGAAGACATAAAAAACATTTAGAGGATTCACTTGATAATTATCCATATAGCTCAACACTTCTTTCCAACTTATAATGACTTGATGAGCACTAGCACTCTTCGATGCTTCCTCCCCTCCTCGAAGGAAAACCATCCTCGGTTTTGGAAAAGCTGGAAAAGAAACAACTAACAAAAAGAAGAGTGTGTACACAACATATATGTATATATCCCATATTTCAATGTTCTTTTGGATTCACGGCAGGCTATTTTCATAACAACAAAAGAAGAAATCAAATTTAAGCAAATAACCTTTCCTCACAATTCTGCAAGTTGATTCGTGGTTATAAGTGAAGCATATAGCATCAAAATTAACATGATTTAGTTCGCAACTTGATTTGCAAATATAAGTAAAGCACATATCCATCCCTGACTTTTGATAAAGAAAACTCATGCTTTGTGAGCCGTGTTCAATAAAATGTTTTGTGGGCAAAACTACAAGTCCTGGCATCAAGCATGGATCATTCATATCATCAAATTGTAAATAAGCAATATCAAACCATTCCAATAATGGTGACATAATTTTAATGGGCTTCCACGCATCAATTACGACATGTTGATTTGTAATACAAGTTAATGTACTAAAATTCGAACAATGGGGCAACAAGCTATGGGTATCACACATTTCAGGAAAATTTGATGGTGCCGCAAATGAAACAAGTTGTTGCATACAACTAGAATTGCCCAAAATAGCAAACTTCAATTCAGCAAGTTTATCACAAGTTATGCATATTCTATAAACAAGAAACTTGCCATCTATGCCATAATCACCAACTAAATTGAATTTAAAACAATAGGCATAGGTGCTAGACAAAAACTTAAGAGATGAAATTTCAGAAATCTTGTCCATAGCAAGTCAAACTAATAGGCTCATTCAACATGATATAGCACAAAATAGTGGCAGGGGATATTCAAGCTATCACCTCCTTTTGCGTAATCAGCACCACATGATCAAAATTATAAGCATGCAATTCATCATATGGTTCTACAATTGTTGCAAAAGGTGGTAGTTCACAAGAATTTTGCATAGCAGGAATATACTCACAAATTTGCTCCCTTTCTTGCTGTAAAATCAGATCTGTACCGTGGTCATTTGTCTCCTCCTTAGAAGTAGGAACATCAAAACCTCCTAAATTTTCATCCGTTGTTGTAGATGTCGGGGTATCCATATCTCATTCCATAGTCGAAGGGATTGTCCCATGCTCGACTTTCTCATCTTCCACGTTCTCATTCTCTTTTCGCTTGTGCTCATTTGTCTGCAAAATGTTAGCCACAAGAGGAGGTGCAGCAACAGGCACCTCAAGTGAAGCTAATAGTAAATTCAAACATTCAATACTACAAGCACTTTCCAACAATTGTGAAAGAGAACGATATGTTTGATCAATAAGAATATCCTGAATACCCTTATTAAGCCCATGTATGAACCTAAACTGGATAGCTTCATCAGATTCTTCTAAACCACAACGTAACAAACAAGTTCGCAATTCACGATAGTATTCTTTAATAGTATTATTCCCTTGTTTTAAGCATTGAAGTTTAGTAAGCAAACACTCAGCATAATATTCAGGAACAAATTCAAGTCTCATAAATTTTTTCATGTCAATCCAATTCTCAGGTTTTCTCCCTTTCCTACAAATATGCTTCCACAATGTTAACGCATACCCACAAAGCACATTAGTGGAAAAACAAATTTTTTCATTTTCAGACAAATTATACATGCCAAATTGTTTGTCTACCGCTATTTCCCAATCAATATATGCTTCAGGGTCAAAGTTTCCATCATGTGGAGGCAATGTTAATTTGAGGTTACCGTGTTCAGGAGTAGGAAACGAAGCCGTCATGTTGTTCATGTCGCAAATCCTTTGGTTGAATCGAAGTGAACTCATTTCATGTGGACCTGTCATGATTAGTAGACAACAAGGAAAAACACAGCCATATGTGATCTTGATGAGGACATCACAACCAAGGATACAACTGCTGCCCCTTCTTCCCCTACGACTGCTACTTCGTCTACAACGCCTGGAGGGCTCAATCCCGAAGCAAGGCCTTTCCACCCACCTTTGCTGGACCAGCATGTCAAGAACACCCATCGAGGACAGCCCACACGCCAAGGAAGGCCCAAGATCAAGCCCAGTTCGTCGCCGAGTCTGGTTCGGCCATCCAGGAGCAGCAGTACTTCAAATGGACATAACTTGGGCTCCCGGACTCCGTTTTTAGCGTGCGACCACTCGTTTGAATGGTATCGAGATAACCTTTCCAATGGATCTGGTCCCAATGCTAAATTCCTCTTGGAGCGATGGGAATTCACAGAAAAATCTCACGGGACAGAAATTCTAGGTGCTGCGCCACCTTATTTTTGGGCCTATGGGCCATGTATGGTTAGGGTTGCATGGTGGCCGACCTTAGGGTGGTGGCCTACCCTAATTTGGGCGCCCCAAGTCTGGTCTCCACCCTATATAATGCCCCAGCCGTCGTACGTTGTCATCGAGGTTTTGTTGTGTTTGGTAGACCCCGTGTGCGTCCCTCCTCGTGTTTGCGCGTGTCGACTAGACCGCCTTGAGAGAAAACAGAACCTCAACTTGTTTCTTTGATTTCAATACTATCTTATCAGATTGCTTCCTGCTTTGTTCTTGCGGGTTCTCGATTTCTTGCAGGAACTATTGATCTTTGGATCTTGTATATGTGAGGATTGGCATTGCGATTGTGAAGCTCCCGACTTGTTGGTAGGAAGCCCTAAATTCGGTGCCATCAACACACCCCAAATCGACGTATCACCATCTCACCGAAAGATCGGGATCACCCGTCCCCATCAGATCTCCTAGCAACTACTAGATATGGCTAAACAAGTCGCTCAACTCTCAAACTTTAACCAAAGCTCTTACAAATTCTTACCGTGCAGTAGGGGTTGTCGGCCATTGGCGGCATCAAAAGTTCTCCCAAGCTTTGATAAAGCGATTGCCAAGGGACCGAACAAACGTACGAGGTAGAATATGTGGAGCTTGGTAGGTTAAGTTAATTTACTATGCAATCTGATAATTCTAGTTATTGTAATGATAAGTAATGATGCAAACTAGAATTCACAAGCCCTAGTTGCCGATCTCAAAGATATAAGTGAATTTCAAGGCAACACACACGCAAAGATAATGAAACTTAATGCAACCAATGGAATGAGCTAAATAAGAATAATTTCAGCACCAAAACTCGTGTTGCCTAAGTTATGGAGAGACGCTAGCTAATTGCATCAGAAAAGGTAAAAGGGCACAAGATTGCTCACTACTTAATACAATTGCACAATCTGAAAATGACAAACACAAATTAGGGTTTTGATCAATGTAGTGCTGCCGGCCACTATTCTCTTTTCTTTTCTCTCCTTTTGGCTCTTTCTTTCTCTCTTTTTTTCTTTTTAGTGACTTTCGGCCAACACTAGTTTGAGCAAAGTTTTGGAATCCCTAACTTGATATCACAAGAGTTATGATAGTGCAACGTATCAAAAGGAGCAGCCCCAAGCAATTTCAAATCGCTAGTCTCAATTGGGATCAAAGTATTCGCAAAGGATGAATTGGTTCCCAAAGGTATGTGCACTGGTATTTTTGGAATTTTATGGTTGTAGACGCTACTGGACTCAACCAACTCAAAGGAACAAAGCTAGAACACAAATTGAAGAAACAAACCCAAAATTCGGCCAGAACTATGCAGTAAGATTGTGGCTGCAATTAAGGTATGAAAATGACCGAATCAAGCTTGCTCACAATGTAACAAAATGATGCTACTATTCTAAGCTTTAAAACAAGTATTCAAACACACAATTTAGAGCTCATATGTAGAAGTTATGGCCAAAACACTAAGGTGCACAGATTTAACAGAATTCAGCCGATCTGACCAAATCCGAATCTGAGTCAAATTCGGTTTGAAGGTTTCCGAATCACAATGGACACGCAAAAACGTTTTTGTAGAGGACTCTTCAAGGATTCAGGAAAGTATAAACACTTCTCAATCGGAGTTCGGATGTGAGAGTTATGATCAAAATACCGAACCAACCTGGATTGCAATTGTAACTTGCTTCCCGAATTTGATGTCCAGATTAAACAACTTTTCGGATGGAATTAGAATTCGTGCCCAACTAGGTTTTTCTAGAGCTTGTCTCAAGGTTTTAGGAAAGTGCAAAAACACTAGAATCCAAGCTCGTATGCAAAAGTTATGAACAAAACAAATAACTAGACAGATTGGAATAAAAGCTACGTGAAGGAAAAACGATCAGCAACTAAACCAAGGACTCTAATGGATCAAAACCTAACAAAAGTCACTAAAATACCAGATTGAATCTAAACGTTGAATTTTTTGTGGAGGATTTTCAATTTTGGACAGAAAACAAAAACTAATCTAGAGTACTGAATCTCTCACTGAGCAACTTGGCGCTCTGATACCACCTGATGTGACTTTGGGTCCCGATCTTTCGATGAGAGTGATAACTTCGATTTGGAGGAATTGACTTTGACGATCCGACTACAACATATGACGATGATGCGCCTTAGCAATCGCTAAACAAACTCCAGAGGGTTATTGATCTTACCGTTGGCACGATCAACCTAAACACGAGGTTCGATTCCTGCATGCAACCAAAGAACAAGCAAGAAAAATGGTAAAGCAATCTGAAATTGCGAATATGAATGAAGGATTGATATGGTGGGGTTTTGAAATAAGGAGCTTCTTAGGCGGCTGTTGAGCACGTCTGTAAGACTCAAAATAGTACCAATGGCTAAACTATCAAATAAACAAAACCCAAGTCTCTACACGGTGGCCTATTGCCTTTATTATATAGTGGAGGGAGGGAGGTGGATACTAAATACTAGGCAATATAGGACTAAACTTGCAGCCATGCAACTTGGGCCTTCATGGGCCGGAGGTGGGAGGAAGCCCTAGGGTTACATGGGCTTTGGGCCCAAAAGAAAAGGTGGCACAGCACCCGGAGTTTCTAGCCCGCGACACTCTTCTGCGCTTTCCCGTTGCTTTAGGACGAATTTAGCATCGGGGATGGATCCATTGGAAAGCTTATCTCCTAAGCTTTCAAACGAGTAGTCGCACGCTAAAAACGGAGTCCGAGAGCCCAAGTTATGTCCGTTTGAAGTACTGCTGCTCCTGGATGGCCGAACCGGACTTGTCGACGAATTGGGCTTGATCGTGGGCCTTCCTTGGCATGTGGGCTGTCCTTGGCGGATGATCCTGATGTGCTGGTCCAGCAAAGATGGGTGAAAAGGCCTTCCTTCCGGATTAAACCCTCTAGGCGTCGTAGATGAAGTAGCGGTCGTAGGGGAAGAAGGGGCAGCGGTTGTATCCATGGAAGTGATTTTCTCATCGGTTAATTTCATACAGAACGAGATCCGGACCGGTGGATTTTATGAAAGTTTGCACCGGAGCGAAACACTCGAAAATGCACCGGATTGCACTCCAAAGTGTCGCCGGTCTCCTTGGAGCTTGTTTCGGCCTATTTCGCTCTGATGTTAATTTCATTCAAATCGGGATCCGAACAAGTGTACTTTATGAAGGTTTGCCCCGAAGAGAAATACTTCGAAGACACGCCGGATTGCCGACGTAAGTGTTGTCGGTCTTATTGGAGCTTGTTTCGGTCGATTTCGCTTTGATGCTATCATCGTACAAATCGAGATCCGAATAGGTGGATTTTATGAGAGTTTGTGTCGGAGCGAAACTCTCCAAAAGTGCACCGGATTGCATTCCTATGTGTCGCCGGTCTCATTGGAGCTTGTTTCGGTCGATTTCGCTCTGATGCTTATTTCGTTCAAATCGGGATCCGAACCTGTGGATTTTATGAAAGTTTGCCCCGGAGCGAAACACTCAGAAGACACTACGGATTGCCCTTGTAAGTGTTGTCGGTCTTGTTGGAGCTTGTTTTGGTCGATTTCACTTTGATGCTAATTTCATAAATATCGAAATGCGAACAGGTGGATTTTATGAAATTTTGCACCGGAGCGAAACACTCCTAAAATTATCCTGATTGCACTCGCAAGTGTCGCCGGTCTCATTTGAGTTTGTTTTGGTCGATTTCGCTCCGATGTTAACTTCGTTCGAATCGGGATCCGAACAAGGGGATTTTAGGAAAGTTTGCCCTGAAGAGAAACACTCTGAAGACACACCGGATTGCCCTCGTATGTGTTGTCGGTCTTGTTGGAGCTTGTTTCGGTCGATTTAGTTTTGTTGATAATTTCATAGAAATCGAGATCCGAACAGGTGGATTTTATGAGTGTTTGAGCCAGAGCAAAACACATCGAAAGTGCACCGGATTGCACTCCAAAGTTTCGCCAGTATCATTGGAGCTTTTTTCGGTCAATTTCGCAGCGATGTTAATTTCATTCAAATCGACATCCGAACAAGTGGATTTTACGAAAGTTCGCCCTGAAGCGAAACACTCCGAAGACACATCGGATTGCTTTCTTATGATTTGTCAGTCTTGTTGGAGCATGTTTCGGTCGATTTCGCTTTCGTGCTAACTTCATACAAATAGAGATGCGAAGAGGTAGATTTTGCAAAAGTTCACATCGGAGCAAAACACTCCGAAAAGGGACCGGATTGCACTCCAAAGTGTGGCCAGTCTCAATGGTGCTTGTTTCCGTCGATTTCACTCTAATGTTAATTTCATTCATATCGGGGTCCAAACGAGTGGATTTTATGAAAGTTTGCCCAGAAGAGAAACACACCGAAGACACCGGATTGCCCATGTAAGTGTTGTCGGTCCTGTTGGAGCTTGTTTCGATCGATTTAGCTTTAATGTTAATTTCACACAAAACGAGATCCGGACTGGTGGATTTTATGAAAGTTTGCACCGGAGCGAAACACTCCGAAAATGCACCGGATTGCATTCCTAAGTGTCGCCGGTCTCATTGGAGCTTGTTTTGGTCGATTTCGCTCTGATGCTTATTTCATTCAAATCGGGATCCGGACCTGTGGATTTTATGAAAGTTTGCCCCGAAGAGAGACACTCAGAAGACACTACGAATTGCCCTTGTAAGGGTTGTCGGTCTTGTGGGAGCTTGTTTCGGTCGATTTCACTTTGATGCTAATTTCATAAATATCGACATCCGAACAGGTGGATTTTATGAAAGTTTGCACCGGAGCGAAACACTCCTAAAATTATCCTGATTGCACTCGCAAGTGTCGCCGGTCTCATTTGAGTTTGTTTTGGTCGATTTCGCTCCGATGTTCACTTCGTTCAAATCGGGATCCGAACAAGGGGAATTTATGAAAGTTTGCGCCGAAGAGAAACACTCCGAAGACACACCGCATTGCCCTCGTAAGTGTTGTCGGTCTAGTTGGAGCTTGTCTCGGTCATTTTCATTTTGATGATAATTCACACATATCGTGATCCGAACAGGTGGATTTTGCAAATGTTTGCACCGCAGTGAAATACTCCGAAAATACACCGGATTGCACTCCTAAGTGTCGCCGGTGTCCTTGGAGCTTGTTTCGATCGATTTCACTGTGATGTTAATTTCATTCAAATCGAGATCCGAACAAGTGGATTTTATGAATGGTTGCCGCGAAGCGAAACACTCTGAAGACACACTAGATTGCCCTCGTAAGTGTTGTCGGTCTTGTTGGAGCTTGTTTCGGTCAATTTTGCGTTGATGATAATTTCATACAAATTGAGATCCGAACAGGTGGATTTTATGAGTGTTTGAGCCAGAGCGAAACACTTCGAAAGTGCACCAGATTGCACTCCAAAGTTTCGCCGGTATCATTGGAGATTTTTTCGGTAAATTTCGCAGCGATGTTAATTTCATTCAAATCGAGATCCGAATAAGTGGATTTTATCAAAGTTCGCCCCGAAGCGAAACACTCCGAAGACACACCGAATTGCATTCTTAAGAATTGTTAGTCTTGTTGGAGCATGTTTCGGTCGATTTCGCTTTCGTGCTAACTTCATACAAATAGAGATGCGAAGAGGTTGATTTTACAAAAGTTCACATTGGAGCGAAACACACCGAAAAGGGATCGGATTGCACTCCAAAGTGTGGCCGGTCTCATTGGAGCTTGTTTCGGTCGATTTCACTCTAATGTTAATTTCATTCATATTGGGATCCAAACGAGTGGATTTTACGAAAGTTTGCCCTGAAGAGAAACACACCGAAGACACACCGGATTGCTCACGTAAGTGTTGTCGGTCCTGTTGGAGCTTGTTTCGATCGATTTACCTTTAATGTTAATTTCATACAAAACGAGATCCGGACTGGTGGATTTTATGAAAGTTTGCACCAGAGCGAAACACTCCGAAAATGCACCGGATTGCACTCCAAAGTGTCGCCAGTCTCCTTGGAGCTTATTTCGATCTATTTTGCTCTGGTGTTAATTTCATGCAAATCGGGATCCGAACATCTGTACTTTATGAAAGTTTGCCCCGAAGAGAAATACTTCGAAGACACACCGGATTGCCAACGTAAGTGTTGTCGGTCTTATTGGAGCTTGTTTCGGTCGATTTCGCTTTGATGATAACATCGTACAAATCGAGATCCGAATAGGTGGATTTTATGAGAGTTTGCGTCGGAGCGAAACTCTCCGAAAGTGCGCCGGATTGCATTCCTATGTGTCGCCGGTCTCATTGGAGCTTGTTTCGGTCGATTTCGCTCTGATGCTTATTTCATTCAAATCGGGATCCGAACCTATGGATTTTATGAAAGTTTGCCCCAGAGCGAAACACTCAGAAGACAGTACGGATTGCCCTTGTAAGTGTTGTCGGTCTTATGGGAGCTTGTTTCGGTCGATTTCACTTTGATGCTAATTTCATAAATATCAAAATCCGAACAGGTGGATTTTATGAAAGTTTGCACCGGAGCGAAACACTCCTAAAATTATCCTGATTGAACTCGCAAGTTTGAGTTTGTTTTGGTCGATTTCGTTCCGATGTTAACTTCGTTCAAATCGGGATCCGAACAAGGGGATTTTATGACTGTTTGCCCCGAAGAGAAACACTCCGAAGACAAACCGCATTGCCCTCGTAAGTGTTGTCGGTCTTGTTGGAGCATGTCTCGGTCATTTTCATTTTGATGATAATTCACACATATCGTGATCCGAACAGGTGGATTTTACAAATGTTTGCACCGCAGCGAAACACTCCGAAAATACACCAGATTGCACTCCTAAGTGTCATCGGTCTCCTTGGAGCTTGTTTCGATCGATTTCACTGTGATGTTAATTTCATTCAAATCGAGATCCGAACAAGTGGATTTTATGAATGTTTTCCGCGAAGCGAAATACTATGAAGACACACCGGATTGCCCACGTAATTTTTGTCGATATTTTTGGAGCTTGTTTCGGTCGATTTAGCTTTGATGACAATTTCATACAAATCGAGATCCGAACAAGTGGATTATATGAGTGTTTGAGCCGGAGCGAAACACTTTGAAAGTGCACCGGATTGCACTCCAATGTTTCGCCGGTATCATTGGAGCTTTTTTGGTCAATTTCGCAGCGATGTTAATTCATTCAAATCGAGATCCGGACAAGTGGATTTTATGATAGTTCGCCCCGAAGCGAAACACTCCGAAGACACACCGGATTGCATTCTTAAGAATTGTTAGTCTTGTTGGAGCATGTTTCGATCGATTTCGCTTTCGTGCTAACTTCATACAAATAGAGATGCGAAGAGGTAGATTTTACAAATGTTCACATCGGGGCGAAACACCCCGAAAAGGGACCGGATTGCACTCCTAAGTGTGGCCGGTCTCATTGGAGCTTGTTTCAGTCGATTTCACTCTGATGTTAATTTAATTCATATCGGGATCCAAACGAGTGGATTTTATGAAAGTTTGCCCTTAAGAGAAACACACCGAAGACACACCGGATTGCCCACGTAAGTGTTGTCGGTCCTATTGGAGCTTCTTTCGATCGATTTAGCTTTAATGTTAATTTCATACAGAACGAGATCCGGACAGGTGGATTTTATGAAAGTTTGCACCAGAGCGAAACACTCAAAAAATGCACCGGATTGCACTCCAAAGTGTCGTCGGTCTCCTTGGAGCTTGTTTCGGTCTATTTCGCTCTGATGTTAATTTCATTCAAATCGGGATCCGAACAAGTGTACTTTATGAAAGTTTGCCCCGAAGAGAAACACTTCGAAGACACACTGGATTGCCGACGTAAGTGTTGTCGGTCTTATTGGAGCTTGTTTCGGTCGATTTCACTTTGATGATAACATCGTACAAATCGAGATACGAATAGGTGGATTTTATGAGAGTTTGCGTCGGAGCGAAACTCTCCGAAACTGCACCGGATTGCATTCCTAAGTGTCGCCGGTCTCATTGGAGCTTGTTTCGGTCGATTTCGCTCGGATGCTTATTTCATTCAAATCGGGATCCGATCCTGTGGATTTTATGAAAGTTTACCCCGAAGCGAAACACTCAGAAGACACTACGGATTGAACTTGCAAGTGTTGTCGGTCTTGTGGGAGGTTGTTTCGGTCGATTTCACTTTGATGCTAATTTCATAAATATCAAAATCCGAACAGGTGGATTTTATTAAAGTTTGCACCGAAGCGAAACACTCCTAAAATTATCCTGGTTGCACTCGCAAGTGTCGCCGGCCTCATTTTAGTTTGTTTTGGTCGATTTCGCTCCGATGTTAACTTCGTTCAAATCGGGATCCGAACAAGGGGATTTTATGAAAGTTTGCCCCGAAGAGAAACACTCCGAAGACATACCGCATTGCCCTCGTAAGTGTTGTCGGTCCTGTTGGAGCTTGTCTCGGCCATTTTCACTTTGATGATAATTCACACATATCGTGATCCGAATAGGTGGATTTTACAAATATTTGCACCGTAGCGAAACACTCCGAAAATACACCGGATTGCACTCCTAAGTGTCGCCGGTCTCCTTGGAGCTTGTTTCGATCGATTTCACTGTGATGTTAATTTCATTCAAATCGAGATCCGAACAAGTGGATTTTATGAATGTTTGCCGTGAAGCGAAACACTCCGAAGACACACCAGATTGCCCTCGTATGTGTTGTCGGTCTTGTTGGAGCTTGTTTCGGTCTATTTCGCTTTGATGATAATTTCATACAAATCGAGATGCGAACAGGTTGATTTTATGAGTGTTTCTGCCAGAGCAAAACACTTCGAAAGTGCACTGTGATGTCACCTTAGGTGTCCCGATGTTTCGATGAGAGGGATAGTTTTCGATTTGGTGGAAAGACGTTGACGATCCGACTACAACTGCACGGGACGGTTGCGCCTTAGCGATCGATACACCCACTCCGGCGGTTGTTGATCTTGCGGTCTTAATCAACCTGTTCGCTGCGTAATCGAATAACAAGCAAGAACAAGATGACAAGTAAACACACTTCATGAAATTAAATGATGAATCAATCTGATGGAAAACACGATGGAGTTCTGTAGACGATGAACGGGTGGTCTAGCCGACACACGCGATCCGCGAGAAAGATAGCGACGCTAACTTTGATCTAAACAAAACTCAAAACCCTAAGTGGGGTGGCGGCTGACTCTTTATACCATAAGGGACGCACAGGTTGGCCAAAACATAGGCCAAACCAATACAACTCGGATTACAAGGCCCGCAACCCAAACTGACTCGGACAGCAAAAATAGTCTCCATTGTTTTGCAATTTCCTGTTGACTCAGATGGAATTTGAAGGTGATTTTGGATCTGTTTGAAAGAGGATGAGCAGATCTTTCGATCCTGTACTCGTGGGCCTCGAGAAGTGCTCTAGATCAAAAGTTATGAACGTTTGAAGTTGATGCTATCTGCGAGTCCGAATCTGACTTGGACTTCCTTCAAGCCTCCGACTTGGATTCGAGCCTCTTTGCGCTTGGTGGCTCTTCTCCGTGGTTCCTAATAAGAGTACATGATCACAAGA
Source organism: Guadua angustifolia (assembly GCA_036346375.1). Classification (NCBI taxonomy): domain Eukaryota; kingdom Viridiplantae; phylum Streptophyta; class Magnoliopsida; order Poales; family Poaceae; genus Guadua; species Guadua angustifolia. Next base: position 44,559,530 of record CM070507.1, on the reverse strand, counting down.
ATTAAATAGCATTTCATTCACTAAATCATTAGTAGGAACACTTAGGAACGACTTCACCTGATAATTTAATTTGCGTGCACGAGCTCGATTGAGTGGTCCTTGTACAACAGGTTCATCTTGGGGAAGCGTGGTTGTATGGGTGGTTGTATCCACTGTAGAGATGTTCTCATCATCGTCCCCCTCTTGAATTAGAGTCGTCCTCGACTCAAGTTCATCCTCTTCACCCAAGTACAGCTTCAAATCAGCAACATTAAAAGAATCACTAACACCATAACCTGCAGGCAAATCAAGCTTGTTTGCATTTTCATTTATCTTAGCAATCACTTTGAAAGGACCATCAGCTCTAGGCATCAATTTAGACTTGCGAAATTCAGGAAATCTATCCTTTCTTAAATGCAGCCAAACAAGATCTCCTGGTTCAAAAGTTAATTCCTTTCTACCTTGGCTAGCAGCAACTCTATATTTCTCATTCATGCGCTCTATGTTCTCTTTAGTATTCTCATGCAATTTTAGCACAAATTCAGCACGTTTGGAAGCATCAAAACTCACTTTTTCAGACAATGGTAATGGCAAAATATCAATTGGAGCACGAGGATTAAACCCATATACCACCTGAAAAGGACTCCTCTTGGTAGTAGAATGCAATGAACGATTGTAGGCAAACTCCACATGAGGTAGGCACTCTTCCCACAATTTCTAATTCTTCTTCAAAATGGCTCGCAACATTGTGGATAATGTGCGATTAACGACTTCAGTTTGTCCATCAGTTTGGGGATGACATGTAGCAGAAAATAGCAGCTTGGTCCCCAATTTATTCCAAAGCGTTCTCTAAAAATGGCTCAAAAATTTAGCATCCCGATCGGAAACAATAGTAGATGGCATGCCATGTAGACGGACGATCTCCCTGAAAAATAAATCAGCAATGTTTGTAGCATCATCGCTCTTATGATAAGGTATAAAATGTGCCATCTTAGAAAATTGATCAACCACAACAAATATACTATCCCTCCCCCTCTTGGTCCTAGGCAGTCCTAAAACAAAGTCCATTGATATATCCTCCCAAGGAACACTAGGAACAGGAAGAGGCATATATAAACCATGTGGGTTCAATCGAGACTTAGCTTTATTGCATGTAGAGCAGCGAGACACATAGCGCTCCACGTCACGCCTCATCTTCGGCCAATAAAAATGGTTGGCCAACACATCCTCTGTTTTCTTCACGCCAAAGTGTCCCATAAGTCCTCCATGTGCCTCCTGAAGCAACAACAAGCGAACAGAACCAGCTGGAATACATAGTTTGTTAGCTCGGAATACAAATCCATCATTGATAATGAATTTGTTCCACGCTTTTCCTTCTTGACAATGCATCAAAACATCGTTAAAATCAACATCATGCACATATTGCTCCTTAATTGTTTCTAAACCAAAGATTTTAGAGTCAAGTTGTGACAACATGTTATATCTCCGAGACAAAGCATCAGCAATAACATTTTCCTTTCCCTTCTTGTGTTTTATGACATAAGGAAAAGACTCAATAAATTCAACCCATTTTGCATGTCTACGATTCAATTTACTTTGACTCCGAATATGCTTCAAAGATTCATGATCAGAATGTATGAAGAATTCTTTAGGCTATAAATAATGTTACCAAATCTCTAAAGCTCAAACAAGTGCATATAGTTTCTTATCATAAGTAGAATAGTTCAAATTAGGCCCTGACAATTTCTCACTAAAATAAGCAACTGGCTTACCTTCCTGAAACAGAACGCCCCCAATTCCAATTCCACTAGCATCACACTCCAGTTCAAAAGTCTTACCAAAGTCTGGAAGTTGGAGCAGTGGGGCATGAGTCAACTTCTCCTTCAGCAAATTAAAGGCCTCTTCTTGTGTTTTGCCCCATTGGAAAGGAACGCCTTTCTTTGAAAGTTCATTCAAAGAAGCAGCAATGGTACTAAAATCTTTCACAAAACGGCGATAGAATCCAGCAAGCCCAAGAAAACTCCTCACCTGTGTGACCGTTTTAGGAGTTGGCCAACTCTAAATTGCTTCCACCTTGGCTTGATCAACTTCAATTCCCTATGGAGTAACAACATAGCCAAGAAAAGCAACTCGATCGGTGCAAAATGTGCACTTCTCAAGGTTACCAAACAAACGTGCATCTCGTAAAACATCAAACACAGCACGCAAATGATCAAGATGTTCATCTAGTGATTTGCTATAGATCAAGATATCATCAAAGTATACCACCACAAATCTACCAATGAAAGCACGTAAAACTTCATTCATTAATCTCATGAAAGTTCTAGGTGCGTTAGTCAATCCAAAAGGCATCACTAACCACTCATATAAACCGAACTTAGTTTTAAATGCTGTTTTCCATTCATCACCTAATTTCATGCGGTTTGGTGGTAACCACTCATAAGTCAACCTTTGAGAACAAGTAGAGCCACTTAATTCATCAAGCATGTCATCCAACCTAGGGATAGGGTGGCGATATCTAATGGTTATGTTGTTGATTGCTCTACAATCCACACACATCGCCAAGTTCCATCTTTTTAGGCACTAAAATCACGAGCCTGACACAAGGACTAAGTGAGTCGCGTACGTACCCTTTATCAAGCAAGTCCTGGACTTGCTTGTGAAGGTTCTCAAGGTTGTGAGAAGCCCCGGCGAGTTTGTGAAGGTTCGGGTTGAGCCTACGCGCAAGCATGAAAAACCACGACTAGTGGAAAGAGGCGGGTGCTCGAGCGGGAGCCGGTCCAAGTGTGGGCTTGCCTCAACGTGGACTAGGGGAGACCGGCAAGTCTCCGAACACCACGGAAAAATATCGGTTGTCTCTTGTCTCATTTATATTCAAGCACCTTACATTATTGAATATTTATCAATTGCTTAAATTAGAATTGCTAGTATTATTTAGTTGATCAATTTAGCAATTCTTGTGTAGAGACATAATTTAGTTAGTGTACTAGTGAGCCTAGTTGATTTAGGCTTTAATTGTCAAAACCGATTTATCGCTTCCGCATATATAAATTGATTTGGTTTTGACATAGGGGTTGATTAGAGCGAATTGTTTAGTGAGCGATCGAATTTCGTAATACGCCTATTCACCCCCCCTCTAGGCGCATCCTTGACCCTACAAGTGGTATCAGAGCCACGGTCACTCTCATTTTAGGCTTAACTGTCTAGAGAGTAAAAAGGATGGCGCCTAGCGGTCTAGTGCACTCACACGATCCACTCATGCTAAATGAATCAAATTATGCTCAATGGAAATTATTTATGATTGATTATTTTAAATCCATGAGCCCACAAATTTGGTGGATCGTAGATGTCGGCATTTCTTCTCCACTAAACGATATTGCTCCAACTAAAGGAGAGGAGAAATGTCTACATCTCGACGCTCAAGCTACTAACGTTTTATTTAGCGTTGTGAGCGTAGAGATATTCAATCTCATTTGCAATCTCAAGAGCGCTCATGCTATGTGGATCAAGCTTCAAGATTTATTTGAATCATCCACATCAACAAATGAGGATTGCATTGAAGAGGAAATGTCGGTTGACAATTCTTCAACCTCTTCATCAAGTGAAGAACCGGCATTACCATCAACCTCAACCTCCGCCTCAAGCGACGACGAATCTTCACTTATATCAAAAATTCGTTGCTTCATGGCAAAAGGTAAAAATGAGGTAAGTGATGATGAAAATGATGATGAGCCCTCTTATAATGATTTAATTGATATGTTAGAGGAGCTCAATAATTATCTTGGGAAGGAGAAAACTAAATATAAGATTCTAAAGCTTGAACATGAATCACTTCAAAGTGATTATAATTTGCTTAAAGAAAATCATGAATCCCTCCTTCTCAAAGAAATTTATAAGTCTAAGGTGGATATTGGAACCACATGTGATTTAATTGATGAAATGCCATGCTTAAATGTAAATTCTAATATTTCATCAAAAATTGACATGTCCACCTCTTGTGAAGACTTAATTGATTCACCTTGTTGCTCTAATTCAATTGCTAGTACTTCCTCTATGCTTGTTGAGACTAACCTTGTAGAGGAAAACAATGAGCTCAAGGCCCAAGTCATTAGATTGGAGAATGACTTGAGGAGGTGCGTAAAGGGAAAAGCCGTCCTCGATGAGATCTTGAGCAAGTCAAGGGCGCCTTAAGACAAGCATGGACTCAGCTACATCTCCAAGAGGGAGAATAGCAAGACGAGGCACAACGCAAGACACTCGAAGACCATCAAGTGCTTCGCCTGCAACAAGAAGGGCCACCTCACCTCCGTGTGCCCTAATCAAGTGGATAACAAGGCCACAACACCAACAATGAGGCAAGCCAGCAAGGAGCAAGTCAAATCGGTCAAGAGAGGGCCAAATAGCGTGACATGCTTCAATTGCCGGAAAAAGGGACATTTCGGTAAGGATTGTCCCAAAGGTACTACCCCTAAGCCTATTCTCATCGATAATAATTATATGCTTAGGAAGGACAAGAATGGCAATGTGTTTGCCAAGCTTGTCAAATCCCTATCTTGGCTCAAAATGATATTCATTTGCATAGGAAGAGTAAATCTAGAAATGGGTTTGCTAAAATTGTTAGGACTCCTAAGCCCGCTCAATTCAATTCAAATATATTGCTTAGGAGAAATAACAATAGCAAAACATTTACTAGATTTGCTAGATCCTCTAAGCCATTTCATAATTTCAATAATCATATGCTTAGAAAGGATCAAACTAGAAATAGTTTTGCAAAGTATCAATGCCCTCCTAAGTCCTCTCACTTAAATCCAAATATTTTGCTTAGGAGGAATAATCATCGCAAAACTATTCCTAGATATGTTAGTCAATTTAAAAATGCTAAAATTAGGACCATTTGGGTTCCTAAATCTATTGTGACTAACGTTGTCGGACCCAACAAGGATTGGGTACCAAAAACCGCCTAAAAGAATTTTAGGCAATAAAGAGATGGATTGGACGCTTGCACATCAAGAGGAGAAGGATTACATTCGTCTACAAGTGGTGTCAAGCTTGAAGAAAATCAAGTCCATCATGAGCCAATGCCATCTCGGTAACAAGTATTTAAATTGATTACTATGTAGCTTCTAGCCTTGTGTAGGTTTGGATGCATTAGTATTAATGAAAATCAATTTAGATTACTTGTTATGGCCACTTGCTCTCGCCTCTTATCTATTCTCTTATTGCAATCTTGAGCAAGATAGGTAGTGGCACATTTAGGGGGAGTGTTAATTCATATTCATGTGTATCACATCCCTACGTGTGCCCATATTAATATAAGTGCATATATATGTATTTTCAAAATCAACCATTTAGCCAAAAGTCAAAATTTTGTATACTATTACTAATCTTGTGAAAAACTAGTTGAAAAATGTATACAAATGCTTTCAAAAGGTTTTCAAATGGTTTTGGCTTTACAAAAACTAATTTCAAAAGAAAATAAGTTTTTAGCCCAAAAACTAGTTACTAGTATCTTGATTTTGATTTAAACTTATATTTTTCATAGAATTAAAAGTAAAAGGATTTTGAAAGTAATTCCAAAACAAAAATCTTAGAGTTGGTCATTCTTAACAATTTTCGTGTTCAAAAGATTTTCAAAAGACCAACTTATCAAAAGATATTTGATTTTGAAACTCGCCGAAAAACTATACTTGACCCATAATGGTCGTATTATTGCACTTAGTGAGTTTCTCCATTTGGATCAATTCTTGTGTAGAATTATGATTCAAAATGGTATTTTAGACTCATACACAAAATTCAAATCCATATATCTTACCTTTGCTTAATTTGAATTCTTGTGTTGTTGATTTTGACTTGGCTTTTAATTGCTTCTTCAAATGGACTATTTAGGTCAAAAGTCAAAATTCATATTTAAAAGGCCCAAATTTGCAAAAAGCTTTGTAAAGGTATTCTATTACGTATTTCAAATATTTTACAAGCTTCCAAAATGAAAAACTATATGTTGAAATCAAATTTGGCTCAACACGTTTTGATTTAATCCAAAATGGCCTATTTAGGCATATAGCTCAAATGTTGGCATTTGAGTTGGATTTCATCATAAATCTTGGCTATACATATTCTTGATACACCTATCTAACCCATGGAAAAAGAAATTGCATGAAATCCAAACCGAAGTGCATTTTGAGGCTTTTCGTGAAAATTACTTTTCGTTTTTGCCTCAAAACGTAAATTTGCCATAACTTTGAAAATAAAATTGTTTTTGAGAAAATTCTTTTTTCAAAACCTTCTAATTAGTCCAAAGATCATCTCTGCAAATTTTTAAATTTATTGGACTTCATTTGAATCTTTTTGGTAAAATTTTGCAAAATTTTGAACCTCGGCTTTGCCAGAAGCGGTAGTACCGCCTGACCGTGATAATACTGAGTTTCTTGATACTACCGGCCCCGAGAAGCGAGTAATCCGGCTCTGGCAGATCAGTTCTGAATTTTCAGAATTTTCTCGCGTTTGCTTTTAGGATATCTTTTGATTGGAAATCCCTTTTTCAAAAATTCTTCTTGGAAAGGCTTTGTGTTATCCCAAAGTTCATTTGTGCAAAATTTGAAAAGCTCTGAAATTTATTTGATCGTATTTTCAAAGTGGTATCAGTTATGAGCATTAAATGGACTTAAAGCGTGATTTTCACTTGATCTTTTGAAAAGGCAAAACTTGTGCAATTCAAATGCAAATAACTCCATGATTCATTTATTGAATATCTTGGGGAGTTTATCTATTGCAAGTTTTGGGCACTTATTGGCTTCCAAGTGATATCATGTCTTTATTTTGCTCTGATACTGAATCTTCATAACTTTATTGATCCTTCTTGAGTTTTTGATACCAGTGAGTATATTGCTCTGAGAATATTGCTCTGATACCCATCAATGTTATCGATAATTCTTTCAAGTGGTATCAATCTTTGTGATTTGATCCTAAGTGGTATCAATTGAGCCCTTATTCATTTCATATGCTTACAAGGTGGTATATTTGAGTTTTTCTTTTCTCCAAGTGGTATCATGAATCTTATTGTCATTTCTTCTAAGTGATATCCTTGATTATTTGGATTACTTTTTTAGGTGGTATCATTGAATTCAATTATTTCCTACAAGTGGTATTTCATTGCCTCTTTGTAGCATTATTGCGATACCCAAATTCTTGATTAAGATTTTTTTTCCTCGCAAATTAAAATTGTAAGTTCAACCGCTTAAGATTTCTCTGTGTGAGAGTCTTTATGGTTTGAAATATATAAAAGAGGAAAATCTCAAGTTGAGCATTGTTCTCAATTCAAAATTTTCAAAATGCTCATTTCTTTTGGATCTTCAAGCACGCCCTTGAGATTAATTTTACAAGTGGTATCTAACCTCTCAAGTGGTATTCTTTTTGGGTTCCTCGTTTACCCGGTTAGGCAAATTATTGGATTCTTTAAGAGAATCATGTTGAAAATTTGCAAAGCCTAATAAAATGACGAGTGAATTATTTGAATGTGTTTCAAATAAACCGTGTGATACCCTTACTTCGTTTTTCATCCTTATCTTTACAAGTGGTATTTGTTTTACAAGTGGTATCCACAAACCCAAATATGGTCTCTTTTCGAGTTTTCTCTCTTTTTAGACCTTATTTCAAATAAAAACTTGTTTTACTTCTTGAATGTCCCTTCAAGTTTTTATTTGGTTTTAAATCTTAATTCATTCCCAAGATCATAAGTGTTTGTTTCAATTCTTGTATGACCTTCATTTAAAAGGAGATAATTAAATAAGGGGAGAATTAGGAGCTTAAAAAGAAATTGTTAAATGCCAAAAGGGGGAGAAAAATTGAATAATAAAAAAAAGGGAGAAATAATTCGAATATTCTTTTAAGATGGTTTATCTATTTTTGGTGTTTGATGCCAAAAGGGGGAGAATTAGGAAGCTTAATATCATTTGGTTTAAAAAGTAAGCTTGATACGATTAAGGGGGAGAATTAATATGCATATGTGTTCATTTAGCTTAAATTCTCTCAACATGATTAGTTTTAATCCAAATGTGCTTATTAAGCTTGGATTTGTCATTAATCACCAAAAAGGGGGAGATTGAAAGTTCAACCTTCATTAGTTATGGTTTTGGTGTTAATGACAAATCTAATCTTGTGTTAATGACAAATCCAATATTGAGTTTATCCCCTAATGCGATAGTGTTATTAATGACAATCTTATATCGAGACTAACATGTTTATTTAGAATATCTTTGATTAGTCTCATCGCATTGAAAAATGGAAAACCCAAGGTATGTTTGCATATTCATTCTAATATTAGTTGCATACTTTGGAGTCAAGTTGAAATATGAATGTCCCCGTTATATTAACCACAAAATGTGCATTATGTTTCTCAATCCATATATTACATGGATGCACATATTTAGGGGAGTTTGTAGTTTAACTTGAAAGTCTATTTGTATTGATCAATTCGTTATTGACACATATAAGGATCAAGACAAAGAAACTAAATCTTTGAGTATATATTCGAATTGCCTAGTTATAAGTATACTCATGGTAATATAGGATATACTCCAATACAATCAATTTGAATATGTGCATATTATCTCCAAGTCAATCATATTTATGCACATATACATGTGGGTTGTATTCTATAGTTGATGATCTAGAGTAATGATCATTTCCATACAATTTACATATAATGGATCATTACTTTCCATCAACATGAGTATATGAAAACTTGTGTAGTTAATATATACTCATATCAATTTAAATGATAATTTAAATTGAGTTCATTTGTCTTAATTAATTATTAACGAACACTTCATCATGTGTTGATGGTGTTCCGTGATTAATTGAGGACAAATGAATAGTTCTTAAGTATAATAAAGCATGAGTTGCATTATTGTACTTAAGACACATAAATCATTTCTATTGATTTAGGGTTGTGCTCAATTGATCTAGAGGCATCCATTATGTGTTAATGGAGTGCAAGAGATAATTGAGACAACCATGCATCTTGGACTAACTATTCTATGAGTTGTGATTGAGTTAGGTTAAGTCCAAGGATGATGAGAACAGGACAAGGGCGGCATCATGAGTTGATGGGTGTCAGAATGGATCCCGAAGATAAAGAAGAATAGCGATCCGGGGAATATCAAAGTGAAGATCATAAAGACCCCAAAGGGATTGCTTGTCTTGGAGCTTCTTTCGGTCGATTTCGCTTTATTGATAATTTCATACAAATCGACATCCGAACAGGTGGATTTTATGAGTGTTTGAGCCGGAGCGAAACACTTCGAAAGTGCACTGGATTGCACTCCAAAGTTTCGCCGGTATCATTGGAGCTTTTTTCGGTCAATTTTGCAGCGATATTAATTTTATTCAAATCGAGATCCGAACAAGTGGATTTTTTGAAAGTTTGCCCCGAAGCGAAACACTCTGAAGACACACCGGATTGCATTCTTAAGAATTGTCAGTCTTGTTGGAGCATGTTTCGGTCGAGTTCGCTTTGGTGCTAACTTGATACAAATAGAGATGCGAAGAGGTAGATTTTACAAAAGTTCAGATCGGAGCAAAACACTCCGAAAAGGGACCGGATTGCACTCCAAAGTGTGGCCGGTCTCATTGCAGCTTGTTTCGGTCGATTTCACTCTGATGTTAATTTCACTCATATCGGGATCCAAACGAGTGGATTTTATGAAAGTTTGCCTGAAGAGAAACACACCGAAGACACACTGGATTGCCCACGTAAGTGTTGTTGGTCCTGTTGGAGCTTGTTTCGATCGATTTAGCTTTAATGTTAATTTCATACAAAACGAGATCTGGACATGTGGATTTTATGACTGTTTGCACCGGAGCGAAACACTCCAAAATGTCACCGGTCTCCTTGGAGCTTGTTTCGGTCTATTTCGCTCTGATGTTAATTTCATTCAAATCAGGATCTGAATTAGCGTACTTTTTGAAAGTTTCCCCCGAAGAGAAACACATCGAAGAAACACCGGATTGCCGATGTAAGTGTTGTCGGTCTTATTGGGGCTTGTTTCGGTCGATTTCGCTTTGATGATAACATCGTACAAATCGAGATCCGAGTAGGTCGATTTTATGAGAGTTTGCGTCGGAGCGAAACTCTCCGGAACAGCACCGGATTGCACTCCTAAGTGTCGTCGGTCTCATTGGAGCTTGTTTCGGTCGATTTCGCTCTAATGCTTATTTCATTCAAATCGGGATCCGAAGCTGTGGATTTTATGAAAGTTTGCCCCGAAGCTAAACACTCAGAAGACACTGCAGACTGCCCTCGTAAGTGTTGTTGGTCTTGTGTAGTTTGTTTCGTTCGATTTCACTTTGATGCTAATTTCATAAATATTGAAATCCGAACAGTTGGATTTTATGAAAGTTTGCACCGGAGCGAAACACTCCTAAAATTATCCTGATTGCACTCACAAGTGTCGCCGGTCTCATTTGAGTTTGTTTTGGTCGATTTCGCTCCGTTGTTAACTTCGTTCAAATCGGGATCCGAACATGGGGATTTTATGAATGTTTGCCCCGAAGAGAAACACTCCGAAGACGGTGTGCATTGCCCTCGTAAGTGTTGTCGGCCTTGTTGGAGCTTGTTTCGGTCATTTTCACTTTGATGATAATTCACACATATCGTGATCCGAACAGGTGAATTTTACAAAAGTTCACATCGGAGTGAAACACTCCGAAAAGGGTCCGGATTGCACTCCAACGTGAGGCTGGTCTCATTGGAGCTTGTTTCGGTCGATTTCACTATGATGTTAATTTCACACATATCGGGATCCAAACGAGTGGATTTTATGGAAGTTTGCCCTGAAGAGAAACACACCGAAGACACACCGGATTGCCCACATAAGTGTTGTCGGTCCTGTTGGAGTTCATTTCGATCGATTTAGCTTTAATGTTAATTTCATACAAAACGAGATCCGGGCAGGTGGATTTTATGAATGTTTGCAGCGGAGCGAAACACTCCGAAAATGCACCGGATTGCACTCCAAAATGTCGCCGGTCTCCTAGGAGCTTGTTTCGGTCTATTTCGCTCTGATGTTAATTTCATTCAAAAAGGGATCTGAACTAGTGTACTTTATGAAAGTTTGCCCCGAAGAGAAACGCTTCGAAGACACACCGGATTGCTGACGTAAGTGTTGTCGGTCTTATTGGGGCTTGTTTCGGTCAATTTCGCTTTGATGATAACATCGTACAAATCGAGATCCGAATAGGTGGATTTTATGAGAGTTCACGTCAGAGCGAAACTCTCCGAAAATGCACCGGATTGCACTCCTAAGTGTCGCCGGTCTCATCGGAGCTTGTTTCGGTCGATTTCGCTCTGATGCTTATTTCATTCAAAACGGGATCCGGACCTGTGGATTTCATGAAAGTTTGCCCCGTAGCGAAACACTCAGAAGACACTACGGATTGCCCTCGTAAGTGCTGTCGGTCTTGTGGGAGCTTGTTTCGGTCGATTTCTCTTTGATGCTAATTTCATAAATATCGAAATCCGAATAGGTGGATTTTATGAAAGTTTGCACCGGAGCGAAACACTCCTAAAATTATCCTGATTGCACTCGCAAGTGTCGCCGGTCTCATTTGAGTTTGTTTTGGTCGATTTCGCTCCGATGTTAACTTCGTTCAAATCAGGATCCGAACATGGGGATTTTATGAAAGTTTGCCCCGAAGAGAAACACTCCGAAGACGGTGTGCATTGCCCTCGTAAGTGTTGTCGGCCTTGTTGGAGCTTGTTTCGGTCATTTTCACTTTGATGATAATTCACACATATCGTGATCCGAACAGGTGAATTTTACAAATGTTTGCACCACAACGAAACACTCCGAAAATACACCAGATTGCACGCCAAAGTGTCGCCGCTCTCCTTGGAGCTTGTTTCGATCGATTTCACTGTGATGTTAATTTCATTAAAATCGAGATCCGAACAAGTGCATTTTTGAATGTTTGTCGCGAAGCGAAACACTCCGAAGACACACCGGATTGCCCTCGTTAGTGTCGTCGGTCTTGTTGGAGCTTGTTTCGGTCGATTTAGCTTTAATGTTAATTTCATACAAAACGAGATCCGGGCAGGTGGATTTTATGAATGTTTGCAGCGGAGCGAAACACTCCGAAAATGCACCGGATTGCACTCCAAAATGTCGCCGGTCTCCTAGGAGCTTGTTTCGGTCTATTTCGCTCTGATGTTAATTTCATTCAAAAAGGGATCTGAACTAGTGTACTTTATGAAAGTTTGCCTCAAGAGAACGCGAAGACACCGGATTGGCGTATGTGTTGTCGGTCTTATTGGGGCTTGTTTCGGTCAATTTCGCTTTGATGATAACATCGTACAAATCGAGATCCGAATAGGTGGATTTTACAAAAGTTCACATCGGAGTGAAACACTCCGAAAAGGGTCCGGATTGCACTCCAACGTGAGGCTGGTCTCATTGGAGCTTGTTTCGGTCGATTTCGCTTTGATGATAATTTCATACAAACCGAGATCTAAACAAGTGGATTTTATGGGTGTTTGAGCCGGAGCGAAACACTTCGAAAGTGCACCGGAATGCACTCCAAAGTTTCACCGGTATCTTTGGAGCTTTTTTCGGTCAATTTCGCAGCGATGTTAATTTCATTCAAATCGACATCCGAACAAGTGGATTTTATGAAAGTTCACCCCGAAGCGAAACACTCCGAAGACACACCGGATTGCATTCTTAAGAGTTGTCAGTCTTGTTGGAGCATGTTTCGGTCGATTTCGCTTTGATGCTAGCATCATACAAATAGAGATGCGAAGATGTAGATTTTACAAAAGTTCACATCAGAGCAAAACACTCCGAAAAGGGACCGGATTGCACTCCAACGTGTGGCCGGTCTCATTGGAGCTTGTTTCGGTCGATTCACCCTGATGTTAATTTCAGTCATATCGGGATCCAAACGAGTGGATTTTATGAAACTTTGCCCTGAAGAGAAACACACCGAAGACACTCCGGATTGCCCACTTAAGTGTTGTCGGTCCTGTTGGAGTTTGTTTCGATCGATTTAGCTTTAATGTTAATTTCGTACAATACGAGATCCGGGCAGGTGGATTTTATGAATGTTTGCACCGGAGCGAAACACTCCGAAAATGCACCGGATTGCACTCCAAAATGTCGCCGGTCTCCTTGGAGCTTGTTTCGGTCTAATTCGCTCTGATGTTAATTTCATTCAAAATGGGATCTAAACTAGTGTACTATATGAAAGTTTGCCCCGAGGAGAAACACTTCGAAGAAACAACGGATTGCCAACGTAAGTGTTGTTGGTCTTATTGGGGCTTGTTTCGGTCGATTTCGCTTTGATGATAACGTCATACAAATCGAGATTCGAATAGGTGGATTTCATGAGAGTTTGCGTCGGAGCGAAACTCCCCGAAATTGCACCGGATTGCACTCCTAAGTGTCGCCGGTCTCGTTGGAGCTTTTTTCAGTCGATTTCTCTCTGATGCTTATTTCATTCAAATTGGGATCTGAACCTGTGGATTTTATGAAAGTTTGCCCCGAAGCGAAACACTCAGAAGACACTGCGGACTGCCCTCGTAGGTGTTGTCATTCTTGTGGGAGCTTGTTTGGTTCGATTTCACTTTGATGCTAATTTCATAAATATCGAAATCCGAATAGGTGGATTTTATGAAAGTTTGCACCGGAGCGAAACACTCCTAAAATTATCCGGATTGCACTCGCAAGTGTCGCCGGTCTCATTTGAGTTTATTTTGGTCGATTTCGCTCCGATGTTAACTTCGTTCAAATCGGGATCCGAACAAGGGGATTTTAAGAAAGTTTGCCCCAAAGAGAAACACTTCGAAGACGGTGTGCATTGCCCACGTAAGTGTTGTCGGTCTTGTTGGAGCTTTTTCGGTCATTTTCACTTTGATGATAATTCACACATATCGTGATCCGAACAGGTGGATTTTACAAATGTTTGCACCACAGCGAAACACTCCGTAAATACACCGGATTGCACACCTACGTGTCGCCGATCACCTTGGAGCTTGTTTCGAACGATTTCACTCTGATTTTAATTTCATTAAAATTGAGATCCGAACAAGTGGATTTTATGAATGTTTGCCGCGATGAAACACTCCGAAGACACACCGGACTGCACTCGTAAGTGTTGTCGGTCTTGTTGAAGCTTGTTTCGGTCGATTTCGCTTTGATGATAATTTTATACAAACCGAGATCCGAACAGGTGGATTTTATGAGTGTTTGAGCCGAAGCGAAACACTTCGAAACTGCACCGGATTGCACTCCAAAGTTTCACCGGTATCATTGGAGCTTTTTTCGGTCAATTTCGCAGCGATGTTAATTTCATTCAAATTGAGATCCGAACAAGTGGATTATACGAAAGTTCGCCCCGAAGCGAAACACTCCGAAGACACACCGGATTGCATTCTTAAGAGTTGTCAGTCCTGTTGGAGCATGTTTCGGTCGATTTCGCTTTGATGCAAGCTTCATACAAATAGCGATGCGAACATGTAGATTTTACAAAAGTTCACATCGGAGCGAAACACTACGAAAAGGCACCGGATTGCACTCCAAAGTGTGGCCGGTCTCATTGGAGCTTGTTTCGGTCGATTTCACTCTGATGTTAATTTCATTCATACCGGGATCCAAACGAGTGGATTTTCTGAAAGTTTGCCCTGAAGAGAAACACACTGAAGACACACCGGATTGCCCACGTAAGTGTTGTCGGTCCTATTGGTGCTTTTTTCAATTGATTTAGCTTTATTGTTAATTTCATACAAAACGAGATCCGGACAGGTGGATTTTATGATAGTTTGCACCGGAGCGAAACACTCCGAAAATGCACGGATTGCACTCCAAAGTGTCACCGGTCTCCTTGGAGCTTGTTTCGGTCTATTTTGCTCTGATGTTAATTTCATTCAAATCGGGATCCGAACAAGCGTACTTTATGAAAGTTTGCCCCGAAGATAAACACTTTGAAGACACACCAGATTGCCGACGTAAGTGTTGTCGGTCTTATTAGAGCTTATTTCGGTCGATTTCGCTTTGATGATAACATCGTACAAATCGAGATCCGAATATGTGGATTTTAAGAGTGTTCGCGTCGGAGCGAAACTCTCCGAAAGTGCACCGGATTGCACTCCTAAGTGTCACCGGTCTCATTGGAGCTTGTTTCGGTCGATTTCGCTCTGATGCTTATTTCATTCAAATCAGGATCTGGACCTGTGGATTTCATGAAAGTTTGGCCCGAAGCGAAACACTCAGAAGACACTACGGATTGCCCTCGTAAGTGTTGTCGGTCTTGTTGAAGCTTATTTCGGTAGATTTCGCTTTGATTATAATTTCATACAAACCGAGATCCGAACAGCTGGATTTTATGAGTGTTTGAGCCGGAGCGAAACACTTCGAAACTGCACCGGATTGCACTCCAAAGTTTAGCGGTATCATTGGAGCTTTTTCGGTCAATTTCAGCGATGTTAATTTCATTCAAATCGAGATCGAACAAGTGCATTATCTGAAAGTTCGCTTCGGGCGAAACACTCAAGACACACCGGATTGCATTCTTAAGAGTTGTCAGTCCTGTTGGAGCATGTTTTCGGTCGATTTCGCTTTGATGCAAGCTTCATACAAATAGCGATGCGAAGATGTAGATTTTACAAAAGTTCACATCGGAGCGAAACACTCCGAAAAGGGACCGGAATGCACTCCAAAGTGTGGCCGGTCTCATTGGAGCTTGTTTCGGTCGATTTCACTCTGATGTTAATTTCATTCATATCGGGATCCAAACGAGTGGATTTTATGAAAGTTTGCCCTGAAGAGAAACACACCGAAGACACACCGGATTGCCCACGTAAGTGTTGTCGGTCCTGTTGGTGCTTTTTTCGATTGATTTAGCTTTATTGTTAATTTCATACAAAATGAGATCCGGACAGGTGGATTTTATGAAAGTTTGCACCGGAGCGAAACACTCCAAAAATGTACCGGATTGCACTCCAAAGTGTCACCGGTCTCCTTGGAGCTTGTTTCGATCTATTTTGCTCTGATGTTAATTTCATTCAAATCGGGATCCGAACATGCGTACTTTATGAAAGTTTGCCCCGAAGAGAAACACTTCGAAGACACACCGGATTGCCGACGTAAGTGTTGTCGGTCTTATTGGAGCTTGTTTCGGTCGATTTCGCTTTGATGATAACATCGAACAAATCGAGATCCGAATATGTGGACTTTAAGAGAGTTCGCGTCGAAGCGAAACTCTCCGAAAGTGCACCGGATTTCACTCCTAAGTGTCGCCGGTCTCATTGGAGCTTGTTTCGGTCGATTTCGCTCTGATGCTTATTTCATTCAAATCAGGATCTGGACCTGTGGATTTCATGAAAGTTTGCCCCGAAGTGAAACACTCAGAAGACACTACGGATTGCCCTCGTAAGTGCTGTTGGTCTTGTGGGAGCTTGTTTCGGTCGATTTCACTTTGATTCTAATTTCATAAATATCGAAATCCGAACAGCTGGATTTTATGAAAGTTTGCACCGGAGCGAAACACTCCAAAAATTATCCTGATTGCACTCGCAAGTGTCGCTGGTCTCATTTGAGTTTGTTTTGGTCGATTTCGCTCTGATGTTAACTTCGTTCAAATCGGGATCCGAACAAGGGGATTTTATGAAAATTTGCCCCGAAGAGAAACACTCCGTAGACGGTGTGCATTGCCCTCGTAAGTGTTGTCAGTCTTGTTGGAGCTTGTTTCGGTCATTTTCACTTTGATGATAATTCACACATATCGTGATTCGAACATGTGGATTTTACAAATGTTTGCACTGCAGCGAAACACTTTGAAAATACACCGGATTGCACGCCAAAGTGTCATCGGTCTCCTTGGAGCTTGTTTCGATCGATTTCACTCTGATGTTAATTTCATTAAAATCGAGATCTGAACAAGTGGATTTTATGATTGTTTGTCGCGAAGCGAAACACTCCGAAGACACACCAGATTGCCCTCGTAAGTGTTGTCGGTCTTGTTGGAGCTTGTTTCGGTCGATTTCGCTTTGATGATAATTTCATACAAACCGAGATCCGAACTGGTGGATTTTATGAGTGTTTGAGCCGGAGCGACACACTTCGAAAGTGCACCGGATTGCACTCCAAAGTTTCGCCGGTATCATTGGAGCTTTTTTCGATCAATTTCGCAGCGATGTTAATTTCATTCAAATCGAGATCCGAACAAGTGGATTTTACGAAAGTTCGCCCCAAAGCGAAACACTCCGAAGACACACCGGATTGCATTCTTAAGAGTTGTTAGTCTTGTTGGCGCATGTTTCGGTCGATTTCGCATTGATGCTAGCTTCATACAAATAGAGATGAGAGGAGGTAGATTTTACAAAAGTTCACATCAGAGCGAAACACTCCGAAAAGGGACCGGATTGCACTCCAAAGTGTGGCCGGTATCATTTGAGCTTGTTTCGGTCGATTTCACTCTGATGTTAATTTCATTCATATCGGGATCCAAACGAGTGGATTTTATGAAAGTTTGCCCTGAAGAGAAACACACCGAAGACACACCGGATTGCCCACGTAAGTGTTGTCGGTCTTGTTGGTGCTTGTTTCGATCGATTTAGCTTTAATGTTAATTTCATTCAAAACGAGATCCGGACAGGTGGATTTTATGAAAGTTTGCACCGGAGTGAAACACTCCGAAAATGCACCGTATTGCACTCCAAAGTGTCGCCGATCTCCTTGGAGCTTGTTTCGGTCTATGTCGCTCTGGTGTTAATTCCATTCACATCGGGATCCGAATAAGTGTACTTTATGAAAGTTTGCCCCGAAGAGAAACAATTCGAAGACACACCGGATTGCCGACGTAAGTGTTGTCAGTCTTATTGGAGCTTGTTTCTGTCGATTTCGCATTGATGATAACATCGTACAAATTGAGATCCGAATAGGTTGATTTTATGAGAGTTCGCGTCAGAGCGAAACTCTCCGAAAGGGCACCGGATTGCACTCCTAAGTGTCGCCGGTCTCATTGGAGCTTGTTTCGGTCGATTTCGCTCTAATGCTTATTTCGTTCAAATCGGGATCCGGACCTGTGGATTTCATGACAGTTTGCCCCGAAGCGAAACACTCAGAAGACACTACGGATTGCCCTCGTAAGTGCTGTCGGTCTTGTGGGAGCTTGTTTCGGTCGATTTCACTTTGATGCTAATTTCATAAATATCAAAATCCGAATAGGTGGATTTTATGAAATTTGCACCGGAGCGAAACACTCCTCAAATTATCCTGATTACACTCGCAAGTGTCGCCGGTCTCATTTGAGTTTAATTTGGTCGATTTCGCTCCGATGTTAACTTCGTTCAAATCGGGATCCGAACAAGGGGATTTTAAGAAAGTTTGCCCCAAAGAGAAACACTCCGAAGACGGTGTGCATTGCCCTCGTAAGTGTTGTCGGTCTTGTTGGAGCTTGTTTCGGTCATTTTCACTTTGATGATAATTCACACATATCGTGATCCAAACAGGTGGATTTTACAAATGTTTGCACCACAGCGAAACACTCTGAAAATACACCGGATTGCACACCTAAGTGTCGCCGATCACCTTGGAGCTTGTTTCGATTGATTTCACTCTGATTTTAATTTCATTAAAATCGAGATCCGAACAATTGGATTTTATGAATGTTTGCCGCGAAGCGAAACACTCCGAAGACACACCGGATAGCACTCGTAAGTGTTGTCGGTCTTGTTGAAGCTTGTTTCGGTCGATTTCGCTTTGATGATAATTTCATACAAACCGAGATCCGAACAGGAGGATTTTATAAGTGTTTGAGCTGGAGCGAAACACTTCGAAAGTGCACCGGATTGCACTCCAAAGTTTCGCCGGTATCATTGGACCTTTTTTCGGTCAATTTCGCAACGATGTTAATTTCATTCAAATCGAGATCCGAACAAGTGGATTATACGAAAGTTCACCCCGAAGCGAAACACTCCGAAGACACACCGGTTTGCATTCTTAAGAGTTGTCAGTCCTGTTGGAGCATGTTTCGGTCGATTTCGCTTTGATGCTCGCCTCATACAAATAGAGATGCGAAGCTGTAGATTTTACAAAAGTTCACATCGGAGCGAAACACTCCGAAAAGGGACCGGATTGCACTCCAAAGTGTGGCCGATCTCATTGGAGCTTGTTTTGGGCGATTTCACTCTAATGTTAATTTCATTCATATCGGGATCCAAACGAGTGGATTTTATGAAAGTTTGCCCTGAAGAGAAACACACTGAAGACACACCGGATTGCCCACGTAAGTGTTGTCGGTCCAGTTGGTGCCATTTTCGATCGATTTAGCTTTATTGTTAATTTCATAAAAAACGAGATCCGGACAGGTGGATTTTATGAAAGTTTGCACCGGAGCGAAACACTCCGAAAATGCACCGGATTGCATCCCAAAGTGTCGCCGGTCTCCTTGGAGCTTGTTTCGTTCTATTTCGCTCTGATGTTAATTTCATTCAAATCGGGATCTGAACAAGTATACTTTATGAAAGTTTGCCCCGAAGAGAAACACTTCGAAGACACTCCGGATTGCCGACATAAGTGTTGTCGGTCTTGTTGGAGCTTGTTTCGGTCGATTTCGCTTTGATGATAACATCGTACAAATCGAGATCCGAATAGGTGGATTTTATCAGAGTTTGCGTCGGAGCGAAACTCTCTAAACGTGCACCGGATCGCACTCCTAAGTGTCGCCGGTCTCATTGGAGCTTGTTTCGGTCGATTTCGCTCTGATGCTTATTTCATTCAAATCGGGATCCGGACCTGTGGATTTCATGAAAGTTTGCCCCGAAGCGAAACACTCATAAGACATTACGGATTGCCCTCGTAAGTGCTGTCGGTCTTGTGGGAGATTGTTTCGGTCGATTTCATTTTGATGCTAATTTCATAAATATCGAAATCCGAATAGGTGGATTTTATGAAAGTTTGCACCGGAGCGAAACACTCCTAAAATTATCCTGATTGCACTCGCAAGTGTCGCCGGTCTCATTTGAGTTTGTTTTGGACGATTTCGATCTGATGTTATCTTCGTTCAAATCGGGATCCGAACAGGGGGATTTTATGAAAGTTTGCCCCGAAGAGAAACACTCCGAAGACGGTGTGCATTGCCCTCGTAAGTGTTGTCGGTCTTGTTGGAGCTTGTTTCGGTCATTTTCACTTTGATGATAATTCACACATATCGTGATCCGAACAGGTGGATTTTACAAATGTTTGCACCGTAGCGAAACACTCCGAAAATACACCGGATTGCACACCTAAGTGTCGCCGGTCTCCTTGGAGCTTGTTTCGATCGATTTCACTCTGATGTTAATTTCATTAAAATCGAGATCCGAACAAGTGGATTTTATGAATGTTTGCCGCGAAGCGAAACACTTCGAAGACACTCTGGATTGCCCTCGTAAGTTTTGTCGGTCTTGATGGAGCTTGTTTCGGTCGATTTCGCTTTGATGATAATTTCGTACAAACCGAGATCCGAACAGGTGGATTTTGTGAGTGTTTGAGCCGGAGCGAAACACTTCGAAAGTGCACCAGATTGCACTCCAAAGTTTTGCCGGTATCATTGGAGCTTTTTTCGGTCAATTTCGTAGCGATGTTAATTTCATTCAAATCGAGATCCGAACAAGTGGATTTTATAAAAGTTTGCACCGGAGCGAAACACTCCGAAAATGCACCGGACTGCACTCCAAAGTGTCGCCGGTCTCCTTGGAGCTTGTTTCGGTCCATTTTGCTCTGATGTTAATTTCATTCAAATCGGGATCCGAACAAGCGTACTTTATGAAAGTTTGCCCCGAAGAGAAACTCTTCGAAGACACACTGGATTGCCGACGTAAGTGTTGTCGGTCTTATTGGAGCTTGTTTCGGTCGGTTTCGCTTTGATGATAACATCGTACAAATCGAGATCCGAATAGGTGGATTTTAAGAGAGTTTGCCCCGAATAGGTGGATTTTCTGCGTATTTTATGAGAGTTTGCCCCGAAGAGAAACACTCCGAAGATGGTGTGCATTGCCCTCGTAAGTGTTCTCGGCCTTGTTGGAGCTTGTTTCGGTCATTTTCACTTTGATGATAATTCGCACATATCGTGATCCGAACAGGTGGATTTTACAAATGTTTGCACCACAGCAAAACACTCCGAAAATACACCGGATTTCGCTCTGATTTCACTCTGATGATAATTTCATTCAAATCGGGATCCAAACGAGTGGATTTTATGAAAGTTTGCCCTGAAGAGAAACACACCGACGACACACCGCATTACCCACGTAAGTGTTGTCGGTCCTGTTGGTGCCTTTTTCGATCGATTTAGCTTTATTGTTAATTTCATACAAAACGAGATCCGGACAGGTGGATTTTATGAAAGTTTGCACCAGAGCGAAACACTTCGAAAATGCACCGGATTGCACTCCAAAGTGTCGCCGGTCTCCTTGGAGCTTGTTTCGGTCTATTTTGCTCTGATGTTAATTTCATTCAAATCGGTATCCGAACAAGCGTACTTTATGAAAGTTTGCCCCGAAGAGAAACACTTCGAAGACACACCGGATTGCCGACGTAAGTGTTGTCGGTCTTATTGGAGCTTGTTTCTGTCGATTTTGCTTTGATGATAACATCGTACAAATTGAGATCCGAATAGGTGGATTTTATGAGAGTTCGCGTCGGAGCGAAACTGTCCGAAAGTGCACCGGATTGCACTCCTAAGTGTCGCCGGTCTCATTGGAGCATGTTTCGGTTGATTTCGCTCTGATGCTTATTTCATTCAAATCGGGATCCGGACCTGTGGATTTCATGAAAGTTTGCCCCAAAGCGAAACACTCAGAAGACATTACGGATTGCCCTCGTAAGTGCTGTCGGTCATGCGGGAGATTGTTTCGATCGATTTCATTTTGATGCTAATTTCATAAATATCGAAATCCGAATAGGTGGATTTTATGAAAGTTTGCACCGGAGCGAAACACTCCTAAAATTATCCCGATTGCACTCGCAAGTGTCGCCGGTCTCATTTGAGATTGTTTTGGACGATTTCGCTCTGATGTTATCTTCGTTCAAATCGGGATCCGAACAAGGGGATTTTACGAAAGTTTGCCCCGAAGAGAAACACTCCGAAGACGGTGTGCATTGCCCTCGTAAGTGTTGTCGGTCTTGTTGGAGCTTGTTTCGGTCATTTTCACTTTGATGATAATTCACACATATCGTGATCCGAACAGGTGGATTTTACAAATGTTTGCACCGTAGTGAAACACTCCGAAAATACACCGGATTGCACACCTAAGTGTCGCCGGTCTCCTTGGAGCTTGTTTCGATCGATTTCACTCTGATGTTAATTTCATTAAAATCGAGATCCGAACAAGTGGATTTTATGAATGTTTGCCGCGAAGCGAAACACTCCGAAGACACTCTGGATTGCCCTCGTAAGTTTTGTCGGTCTTGTTGGAGCTTGTTTCGGTCGATTTCGCTTTGATGATAATTTCGTACAAACCGAGATCCGAACAGGTGGATTTTGTGAGTGTTTGAGCCGGAGCGAAACACTTCGAAAGTGCACCGGATTGCACTCCAAAGTTTCGCCGGTATCATTGGAGCTTTTTTCGGTCAATTTCGCAGCGATGTTAATTTCATTCAAATCGAGATCCGAACAAGTGGATTTTATAAAAGTTTGCACCGGAGCGAAACACTCCGAAAATGCACCGGATTGCACTCCAAAGTGTCGCCGGTCTCCTTGGAGCTTGTTTCGGTCCATTTTGCTCTGATGTTAATTTCATTCAAATCGGGATCCGAACAAGCGTACTTTATGAAAGTTTGCCCCGAAGAGAAACTCTTCGAAGACACACCGGATTGCCGACGTAAGTGTTGTCAGTCTTATTGGAGCTTGTTTCGGTCGGTTTCGCTTTGATGATAACATCGTACAAATCGAGATCCGAATAGGTGGATTTTAAGAGAGTTTGCCCCGAATAGGTGGATTTTCAGCGTATTTTACGAGAGTTTGCCCCGAAGAGAAACACTCCGAAGATGGTGTGCATTGCCCTCGTAAGTGTTCTCGGCATTGTTGGAGCTTGTTTCGGACATTTTCACTTTGATGATAATTCGCACATATCGTGATCCGAACAGGTGGATTTTACAAATGTTTGCACCACAGCGAAACACTCTGAAAATACACCGGATTTCGCTCTGATTTCACTCTGATGTTAATTTCATTCAAATCGGGATCCAAACGAGTGGATTTTATGAAAGTTTGCGCTGAAGAGAAACACACCGACGACACACCGGATTGCCCACGTAAGTGTTGTCGGTCCTGTTGGTGCCTTTTTCGATCGATTTAGCTTTATTGTTAATTTCATACAAAACGAGATCCGGACAGGTGGATTTTATGAAAGTTTGCACCAGAGCGAAACACTCCGAAAATGCACCGGATTGCACTCCAAAGTGTCGCCGGTCTCCGTGGAGCTTGTTTCGGTCTATTTTGCTCTGATGTTAATTTCATTCAAATCGGTATCCGAACAAGCGTACTTTATGAAAGTTTGCCCCGAAGAGAAACAGTACGAAGATACACCGGATTGCCGACGTAAGTGTTGTCGGTCTTATTGGAGCTTGTTTCGGTCGATTTCGCTTTGATGATAACATCGTACAAATCGAGATCCGAATAGGTGGATTTTATGAGAGTTCGCGTCGGAGCGAAACTCTCCGAAAGTGCACCGGATTGCACTCCTAAGTGTCGCCGGTCTCATTGGAGCATGTTTC
This sequence comes from Guadua angustifolia, assembly GCA_036346375.1. Lineage (NCBI taxonomy): Eukaryota > Viridiplantae > Streptophyta > Magnoliopsida > Poales > Poaceae > Guadua > Guadua angustifolia. The sequence goes on along the minus strand of CM070507.1, from coordinate 44,535,801 downwards.
GGTTGATTTCGCTCTGATGCTTATTTCATTCAAATCGGGATCCGGACCTGTGGATTTCATGAAAGTTTGCCCCAAAGCGAAACACTCAGAAGACATTACGGATTGCCCTCGTAAGTGCTGTCGGTCATGTGGGAGATTGTTTCGGTCGATTTCATTTTGATGCTAATTTCATAAATATCGAAATCCGAATAGGTGGATTTTATGAAAGTTTGCACCGGAGCGAAACACTCCTAAAATTATCCTGATTGCACTCGCAAGTGTCGCCGGTCTCATTTGAGATTGTTTTGGACGATTTCGCTCTGATGTTATCTTCGTTCAAATCGGGATCCGAATAAGGGGATTTTATGAAAGTTTACCCCGAAGAGAAACACTCCGAAGACGGTGTGCATTGCCCTCGTAAGTGTTGTCGGTCTTGTTGGAGCTTGTTTCGGTCATTTTCACTTTGATGATAATTCACACATATCGTGATCCGAACAGGTGGATTTTACAAATATTTGCACCGTAGCGAAACACTCCGAAAATACACCGGATTGCACACCTAAGTGTCGCCGGTCTCCTTGGAGCTTGTTTCGATCGATTTCACTCGGATGTTAATTTCATTAAAATTGAGATCCGAACAAGTGGATTTTATGAATGTTTGCCTGAAAGGACCGATATGTCGCCTAGAGGGGGGTGAATAGGCGTAATTAAAATTTGCAATTAAATAAAATCACCCGATGGCCAAAATCCGGAGTGTCAGGACTTAATGTCCGGATAGTCCGGATAAAATGTCCAGAGTGTCCGGACAAGTGACCTCGAAATGAGAATTTTAAATCCTTGCAAATTTTCAACAATCTAGCTGAATACAAAGGTTCTAACTGAACTCAGGTACCTTAGAAAAATATGGATCTAGAGCCAAACACAGAGATAAAGTAGATCGGGGCACAACAAGTTTCAAGAACTACAAGCCCTAGCACAAGCAAGTGAAGAACACAAAGACAACGAATTTGTTACCGAAGTTCGGATTCTTGAAGGGAATCCTACGTCTCCGTTGAGGAGGCACAAAGCCCGGGTCCCTCTTGACCCCTTTCCTCCCGGTGTTGCACAAAGCACCCGCCGGTCTTCACTTCTTGCCTCTTTCCTTTCGGAGGCTAGGCTTGCCTTCACAAACGACCGAGGCTCTCCACACGAAGATTGGAGGCTCCCGGTGACTCCTTGCTGTCTAGGAGCCCTTCAAGCTCCAAGAGTAACAAATACGCCGCTAAATCAACTTGGAGGATGAACTTGTGCTCAAGAATCAACAAAGCAAGCTCAAATCACTTAAATGCCCCTCTTTTCTCCCAAAAGATTCAAGCCAAATCAAAGATTCAAGTGGGGAGAAGAGGCTAGGGCTCAAGAGAGTGAGCTTGAGACTTGAATCTCTGCAATGAATGAAGTTGCCAGCAGTTAGATTTGGAGTGGGGTTTAAATAGCTCACCCAAAATCCAAGCAATTCTGAGTTTTTCACAAGAAAGTCCGGACTATCAGGACATTTAGTCCGAGTGTCGGACTCAACTCATTTATTAACCGAGTAGGTGAGCTCGGAATGTCCGGACAATATCTTGGATACTCGGACAAATTCCCGAGTGTCGGACTAAATGTCCGGATACTCGGACTTCTGAGAGAAAAGCAACCGAGGACTCCACTGAGTATCCGGATTTAATCCCTGGATACTCCGGACATTTTCCCCGGAGTGTCCGGACTAAATGTCCGGATACTCCGGACTTACCACCTCGGCCAGGAGTACCCTGTAACATCCACGAAAATTCAGTAAAGTGAAAATAAATATTTTAATTCAAAAATAATTGCTTTTCAGTTTTTTGGCATTATTGGTTCTTATTTGAATTTTATTGGATTTTTTGTGGTGTATGGAAATTCAACAAATAGAATTAAAGAATGGAAAAGAGGAAAAGGCAAAAATATAAAAAGTAAAAATTTAGAAAATTGCCACGAGAACCCCGATCATTCAATTAAATCATCTTAGCCAAACAATTGAGATTTTATGCATAAAATAAAGAAGGAGTAAAATGAAAAGATAATTTTTAAATCCAAAATAATATGTTGTCAGAATTTTTATAAAATAATGGAATCATATTTTGACTTGAAAATTTTATAGAAGTATTTTGAGATCAAATACTTTTGAAAAACAAAGTTTCAAAAATAATAGACTTCAATTGATCTCAAAGAAAAATCAAAATCCGAAACAAGAAATTGGAGCAGTCACTGTTGTCGGAATATTAATAATTTTTCGGTAACTCATTTTAATCTAAAACTTTTACCAGACATCCAAATATATTCATCGACCTTGGTCAAAAAGTTTCATCATTCCCTGCCTCTAGTCGACCACCAATAAAATCAGAGAAAACCCTGTTTCCTTCGAGCAATCACCGACGCGTGGGCCATCCGTCGATTTTCCGTTCCGTTGGCACATTGTTGGAGCTTGCAGTCACTGGCAATGGACCCAGGAGCCTGCTACCGAATGCATCGTCCTCAATCCCGTTGGCTCCACCTTCAACCTCCGTTCGTTCCACTGGGAACCCTCCAGAAGCCGGAGTACAGCCCACTACCAAGCCAATGCATTGCTCCTTAGTGATGACCAGAGGCAGCGCCTTCATTTCCACTCACTTCTTCTTCTCCTCAAGCCAAGCCTGTGCGCAGGAAGTCCTCCCCATTCTCGCCATAGCCGAAGCCCAGAAGCTCCCAATCCCACTCACTCCCTGCAAATTCTTGGCCATAAGCTTTACCCCAGTGTCCGCAATAAGCCTCTCCCTCATTCCCCCTCAGTCCCCTTCACTTTCCTCAAGCCTGTGGCGCAAGAACTCATCCCGAAGCCGCCATTGCCAGAACCTCTGGAGCTAGAGCGCGAGGGGAAATCCGAGCGTGTGGGCCGATCATTCTCAAATTCGGTTGGGCAGGAGCATCACCAAGCTTCAGGCATCAAATCCCCTCAAGAAAATCCTGAGCTCTTCATGCGAAAATTGGCTGCCGTCGCTGCGCCTTCTCCTCCAAGTCCGGCGTGGGAAACAATCCGTGACTCTTCGATGAAGCGACCACGAAATGGACTCCACGGAGCTCGTGGATGCTCCCAAGGCTGCCGATTCAAGCTGAATCCTCTCCGGTCTTCGTCTCCACCGAGCGCCATTTCCGCCGCCTTGTTGGACCTCATTGCGGCTCGCGCCTCGACCTCCTCCGACGGAATCGACTTCACCTCCGAGTTTGCCTTTCCGTGCTGATGCCTGCTGTGCCCTCGCATTTGCTGAATCTTCGCCGAAAAGCCATAGCCAGCCAGCCCTAGCCATGCTCTGTTTCTGCCTCTGCGCGCAGGAGCCGTCGAGTTGAAGAAGAAGAAGAGCAGAGCCCAGAATGCGCCTCCTTCTCACTGAAAACGTATTCTCCTTTTTAGCATTCAATTATTGATAACTTGTGCATTTTTAGTGAGAAACCAGTGAAACAAATTTGTATAATCATATAAAATGAGAAAGAATCTGAATATGTAAAAGTATTTGATTTTTGAACTGCTGTATAATTATTTAATTAAGCCTTGGTTATGGTACTAATATGGTTTCTAATAAGAAATTGTGAATAATAAGTAATGAAGAGATGAAATCAGTGATCATGGGATTTTAGGATCAAAATGTATTCAAATATCCAAAAAAAACATTTAGTTTTTGAGTCGTAGGATGATTATTAGAATTGGAATGATACAAGCACTTCATTATGGGCAGTGCTGCACATATAGGATATATACTTCTTAAAATAATTAACTACATTTTTATGTGCCCCTGGGATCGTAATAAACTTAAATATACAAAAATATTTAAATGTTCAATTCAGTTTAATTTATTTACTCTATGATCATTAATGAACCTTGTTATGGCCATTAGCAAAGTATTTGGCAAAATGGCTCACAAAATGGTATGGCAAATTGCATCAAGTTCCTAAAACAGTGTAGACATATGTATGTGAAAATAATTGGAATAAAGTCTAACTTGAATTCTTTTATCATGCAGGAGTGTCAAATGTAACAATCATTAAATAGACAATCTATTGCAACTGAAGTTAAAATAATCCCAAATCAGCTTTGAAACATTCCTAGGATTGCTACCTGCTAACACCTGAAAAATGAATTAAAGATTGTGTATACTGAGGTCGTAAACGTAAAACGAAGTTGGCCGATTTAGGGTTTTCAAATATGGTCATTTAGGCTATTTCAGCAATAGATAAAATAACTCATCCAAATGCTAAAATCAGTAAAAATAGTCTGGAAGCATTGTACAAAGTTCATACTATCATATTCTATAAAAAGAATCTTAATCCGTTAAGGTTTTCGCATTAATCTTGTTAGTTCAAAACCCTTAAGCGTTATCCTCGCACTTCATATTTTTTTGGCCGATTCCGAATAACGTCAATTTAGCAATGCCACTTAAGCCTTTTCGGCAATGAAGATAATGTATCAGTTAAAGCCAAAAATTTATGAAATCAGCTTAGGATTGTTATAAAAAGTATAAATCATCTTATTGCGAAGAAATAACTATATTTCACCATGCTTTGCATACAAATCTTAATAGCTGAACAACGCTAAGTAATCATATTACTTTAGTCTTTAATGCGAATGAATAAACTTTAGGTAATAATGGGGAAACCTATAGTTAAGTTGTTTTTATCACCAGAACCTTCTTAAATATTATGTAAATTAGTCCAGTAGCCTAAATTAGAAGATCTAGCTTGTGCAAAACAAATTTTAAGCGAAATCAATCAAGGTAAAGAACTATTTAGTCATAATATAATATGATTGTTTAAGCCTTTTCATTAACTCGCAAAGCAGCTCATCTAAATCTGAATTTAGTAAAGAATGGTCTAGAATTGAGCCCTAAGATTTAATCTACAGTAATATAAGAAAATATCTTTCTTCCGCTTGCTTTGAATCTGAATCCTAATAGAGCAAAAACTATAAGTAATACGAATTGGTAGAACTCATATCATGAATAGTAAAACCATGAACTATTGTAACTAATGATTAATTCTATTAATCCAGCTAATCCTTGCATCTTGAATTCGTAAAATAAGATTAATAAATCCATCAAAGAGCAATCCCTGTTCTTGTAAAGAGTTTATTTGTTTTGCTGTCTATTTCTTTTGCTCTTATTGAAGTCATTTATTTGCGTTGTTTCCGTTGTTCGACGAGTAGAACCCGACGTCTTTGATCTCCGTCGTCGTCGTCGTCAACCGCAATCCCCGACTTCGTCGTAAGCGTCTATTAAGCACGGCAAGCATCCTTTGACCATATTGCTCCCAATATTTTATATTCCTTTTGTGCATCAAAGTGTTTTATGCATGCGTTTACTTTATGTAAATTGCTATTTTGTGGATTGGTAGATATACCTGTTGTCACGTGAATATCCTTTGACGATTATGAAATGTGATCCTTGATAACCACAGAATAAGGCTAGACATTGCTAATGTCATTTTGGGTATATGCGAACATATTTAACCTGCTTAGCCATGCTTTAGTATTTGAAGAACAGATGATCATGATTAAAGTTGTTTCTGAAATGTTTTATTTGGAACCTGAATGGTACTGTTGAGAAAATGGTTGCGGGTACTTCGATTTAAAAACCCAAAAGAAAACTATGCTTTGATGCGGGCGATTATTGGCAATAGCCGGATGTGCGAAAGGAATGGCACGTAGTGTAGGGTGAAGTGTCGCCCGTGTCGGATTAAGGACCGAGCAATGGGACGCTATTGATCCGAGATTTCCGTGCAACCACAAGGGTGAGGATGGGTTAGCCATAGCTTGTTATGTTAATTAGACATGGCTTTGTACATTGGTAGGCGGGAGCTAGCACAGGTTTTCCCGCCCAGGATGCCTGACGGGGTGATGAGGACATCGCCAACATGCACGTGACCGCTGTTTCCTCTTCCTCTACGACGTCTACTTTCCCGACGCATGGCGTTTTTTCTAAGTCGCATGAAGGCCTCAATCCCACACCCCAAGGATGGTCCATGCCTCCAGGATGGCCCAAGTCAAAGACTAATTCGTCGCCGAGTCCGGTTCGGCCATCCAGGAGCAGCAGTACTTCAAATGGACATAACTTGGGCTCCCGGACTCCGTTTTTAGTGTGCAACCACCCGTTTGAAAGGTATCGAGATAACCTTTTCAATAGATCTAGTATGAAGGCCAAATTCCTTACGGATCGACGGGAAATCACTGAACAATCAAGCAATCAGAATCTGCCAGGTGCTGCGCCACCTTATTTGGGCCGTGGGCCGTGTAATTTGTTGGAGGGATCTCGGCCCAGGTTGAGGACGTGGGAGCGAACCCTAGCACGCCCTCCACCTTGGCCGCCACCCCTTTGGCCGTCCTTTCTCTTCCTCCTATATAATGCTTTAGCCGTCGTACGTTGTCATTTAGGTTTTGTTGTGTTTTGGTAGACCCCTTGTGAGTCCCTCCTCGTGTTCGCGTGTGTCGACTAGACCACCCGTGACGAGAAACAGAACCTCAACTTGTTTCGTTTGATTTCAGTACTATCTATTCAGATTGCTTCATGCTTTGTTCTTGCGGGTTCTCGATTTCTTGCAGGAACTATTGATCGTTTGGATCTTGTATCTGTGAGGATTGGCATTGCGATTGCGAAGCTCCCGACCTGTTGGTTGGAAGCCCTAAATTCGGTGCCATCAACACACCCAAATCGACGTATCATCATCTCACCGAAAGATCGGGATCACCCGTCCCCATCAAGTGGTATCAGAGCTCAAGGTTGCTCGGTGAGATCTTCCTTCAATTTCGTTTCCTACCTAGAGTCCAGAAAATTGCCCCACAAAAATTTAGTAGATTGGTTCCTCTGTCCAAGCTAATTTGTGCCTTAACTTTTACTACTTGTTCTTGGTTTGTTGAATCGTCGGTTGCATAATCGTGTGCTTGCTGGTTTTAGAGTCTAGTTCCCTTAGAGTTTCGAGTTCGAGTCACGTTTTGTCACGATTACATTTGAATTGGAGTCGGTCTCTGTTAGTAGATCAGATTGGGTCGCTGAATTTCCGATCGCTTTTCCAATCCGAGTGGTTTCGGTGGTCACCAAAATCGAGAGTACCCCCCTTGAAGATCGCCACGACCACATGCCTTTGGTCGCCCAAGTGCTTTCGCGTCGTCGAGAGCTGGTCGCCCGTGTGCTCGCCCATCGTGTGCACTGGTCGCCGAGTGCTCATCCATTGTGTGCCTTTCGTCGCGAGTGCTCGCCCATCGTGTGCATGGTCGCCGAGTGCTCGCCATCACACCTTTGTCGCCGATTGGTCGCCACAGCGTGCATTGGTCGCCGAGTGCTCGCCATCGCTTGGTGTGGTCGCCGAGTGGTCGCCCACCGCATGGTCACCGGTGCTCGCCAGAAATCGTCGCCATCGCCGCCGATCGCAAAAGCTGATCACGATCGCCCGATCGCAAGAATCTGTCGCCAATCGTTCGCGACTACTTCCTCTGGGCGTGCACCAAATCAGAGAAGAAAAAGGCAAGTGCAATCTTCAAAAGCCGCACTAGATCTATTGCAAACCAAAGATCAGAGAGAGAGAGAGAGTATCTTTTAATTACCTTTATACCCCTGGTCAAAAAAAAAAGGTGTGTGTCGTGAGTTTTGTTGGAGTCCTTTCTGAGTCTGTTATTCAGTTTTGGGGCTCCCACAAAAAAAAAGAGAAGAAAAAAAAAGAAAAAAAAAGGAAAAGAGGAGCCCTAGCTGCTTGCTTTGTGTTGAGGTCGTTCTCCTTGCATCTCTGTGGCATCGTTGGTGTCTAGGCTCGCGTCTCTAGTACGGTCTAGCCTAGGACCAGCATTGTACTGATTTTGAACGACTTTTCAGCTTACTTTGGTTCAGTGGTACTAGTTCCTCCTTTGCTACATATTATTGCCTGTCCAAGCTCCACCATCTTCTAACCACACAGGTTCCGGAATTTGCAATCGCTTGCCACATTGAGGACTTGTAAGAACTTGGTAGAAACTTGAGCGTGTGAGAGGCTTGCCACTTCATACCACCTAGTAGTTGATAGGAAAATATATACTTGTGTATTTTCTTGTTTTCTACCAACAATGACAGGTCACATCACCAGACACCATGAGAAGAAGAGTACTGCAATCGCTCCATCTCCTTCTAGTGATGGATATGATGAATATGATGAGTTTGATGCTTTTATTGATTTGAAATGTCTGCAACAAGGTAAGATGAAGGTAAAGGAGTACTATAGAGAATTTAAAACCTTGTTAAGACTTAGTGGGTTAAATGAATGTGATGAGGTAATTGAAAATAGATTTTTTAATGGATTAAATAAAGAGATTCGGGATGTTCTCATGGATGAGACATACAATTCTCTTTCACAATTGTTTAAATGCGCCATCAGAGCTGAAAACATGGTACTTGAATCTTTGAAAGAATTTTTAGCTTCATTAGAGACACCCGCTGTTGTTTCTCCTCTTGTAGCTAACACTTCGCAGGAAGGTAAGCATTGCCGAGAGAAGAAGAATGAAGACAAGAAAAAGGAGAAAGATGAAAATATTGTTGCCGCATGTGCAAATGAAGGTCAAACCATTGAAATCACACCTACATCAACCGAAAATGACGTACAAGGTAATAAAAAAGGTGATGCACTTGCACATGGTGAGAATATTTATGAGCTAAATTTGTCCACTACTCATGCTATTAAAGAGCAACCATTAGTGGAACTCATAGGTGATTTTCCTTTGTCACAAGAAGATATGCTTGCTATTTCTTGTGATAAAGAAGAGTTGTGCGGTAATGCTTCACTTATATCAACTCCACAACTAGTGAATGAACATGAAACTTTTACTTGTGCTGACAATAGATATGTTCTTCACATCGCTAGAGAAAAAGATGAGCTTAAATTGATGTCTTCTTTTGATACTTTAGGTTACATTGAATTTAATACTCTATGTGATCTAAATAGTTTAGAGGAGAAACTTGCTCTTCACTGCAATTTGCCATGCTTACAGAGAAATATTCTTCATGTTATTGGTCAGTATAATGAGAAAGGAGATTATATGGTTCATCGTGTTTACATTTGTTCTTCTCCCATTACTTTGACGACAAAGGATGTGCCTGTTGTTTACTTTGTTGTTTTGCCCGTTGTTTCCACTAACCTTTCACAGAGATGTCATGGAGTCGAGGGCGACTCCAATTCAAGAAGGGGAGGATGATGAGGACATCGCCAACATGCACGTGACCGCTGTTTCCTCTTCCTCTACGACGTCTACTTTCCCGACGCATGGCGTTTTTTCTAAGTCGCATGAAGGCCTCAATCCCACACCCCAAGGATGGTCCATGCCTCCAGGATGGCCCAAGTCAAAGACTAATTCGTCGCCGAGTCCGGTTCGGCCATCCAGGAGCAGCAGTACTTCAAATGGACATAACTTGGGCTCCCGGACTCCGTTTTTAGTGTGCAACCACCCGTTTGAAAGGTATCGAGATAACCTTTTCAATAGATCTGGTATGAAGGCCAAATTCCTTACGGATCGACGGGAAATCACTGAACAATCAAGCAATCAGAATCTGCCAGGTGCTGCGCCACCTTATTTGGGCCGTGGGCCGTGTAATTTGTTGGAGGGATCTCGGCCCAGGTTGAGGACGTGGGAGAGAACCCTAGCACGCCCTCCACCTTGGCCGCCACCCCTTTGGCCGTCCTTTCTCTTCCTCCTATATAATGCTTTAGCCGTCGTACGTTGTCATTTAGGTTTTGTTGTGTTTTGGTAGAACCCTTGTGCGTCCCTCCTCGTGTTCGCGTGTGTCGACTAGACCACCCGTGACGAGAAACAGAACCTCAACTTGTTTCGTTTGATTTCAGTACTATCTATTCAGATTGCTTCATGCTTTGTTCTTGCGGGTTCTCGATTTCTTGCAGGAACTATTGATCGTTTGGATCTTGTATCTGTGAGGATTGGCATTGCGATTGCGAAGCTCCCGACCTGTTGGTTGGAAGCCCTAAATTCGGTGCCATCAACACACCCAAATCGACGTATCATCATCTCACCGAAAGATCGGGATCACCCGTCCCCATCACGGGGTATTCCGGTCAGGTCTACTTGCTAATGCAACGGTGTACGCCCTGCCGTGTTTAGAAACGTTGTGTTGGGTGTGTGAATGTGGATCCACGGCTTGGGTGTGTGTTTCTAGTTCTACGACAGGGGTTAACGTCTCGGGCTGGTCAAAGCTATGTCTAGGTAATGTAATGACTATGTATGGTCTTCTTGACGTCACACCTAAGGAAGTGTGTCGGGCAAAAGTTGATCATTCCTTGCGGGAAAAGATGCACACCTCTGCAGAGTTTAAATCTAATTAATTAGCCGCGCTCGCGGTCATGAGCACTTGGTGATTTCATTCCAATGTTAGATGTTTTATTATTTCTCAAATGGGTTGGTATCATTGTTTTGCAAACTGTGCTTTTTGCCAAAGGGCCGGCATGGATGATTTTCAGGTTATGGAATGTTCGCCGCTCACGTCATGGAGGACTGTGAGTGTTACATATGCTTTATTTATTTGCTATCAATCAATCTTGCTTTTATAAATTCCGTTTGCAAATAACTTGTTTTACAAATTCAATTTCGCTTTATGCAAATTAACTGTAGAAGCCTTCCGTTGAAATGGCCTGCATGTATTGTAGGTTTTGCTCAAGTCTTGCTGAGTATGTAAAATACTCACCCTTGCCTAATTATATTGTAGGTGGTTTAGAATGCGAAGCTTCGAGGTTGTCCATCGTAAGTTGCGGGTTCCTCTTCGCGTGTTCTATCTGAAGTTTATGCCTGGTCAGTTGCCTGCGGGATCGGTTGGGCAAACTACTTCGCTATTGTTTCTTTTGCTGCTATATTTCTCTGAGTTGTAATATTATTTGTATAATAGTTTCCGCTTAATTAATGTTTTGTATGGTTGTGATTTCCAATTGTTGTAAACATGTGAGTGCTAGCTACTGATCCAGGGAATAGCACAGTAATCACATGGAGGTTCCTGTTCATCCGAACGGGGTCTCACATACCCTTTGATAGGAAATGCATTGTTTTAAAATTCTTTTGAGATGCAATTTTCGTCCTATGAGCACAAGCATATCCTAGAAGCGATTTTCCGTCGTATCCCCCTTAATAGTACGGCTATCCTTAGACTCAATAAAATAAAAGGATTCAACTAAAGTCTTGATGCCGCCTTTTCAAATTTTAAATATGGTGGGGATCTCCAATCGCCATTCCAACCATGATATCTTCTTGATCACTGCATAGAATCTCACATGCATCGTTAGTATACTCAATTGTGTTGCCATAAATCACCAAAACTCTTTGAGGGGCCTAGATGCACTTTCAATCTCCCCCTTTTTGGTGAATTGATGACAACACAATTGGATTTAGATAAAATTTGAAATGAGATAGTATTTGGAAGACCAAATACACGGGGAAGCTCCCCCTAAATGTGTGCATTGAAATAATTTGAGTGAAAAGTCAAATGCACATATTTACGGGAAAGTTTTATGCAGAGCTCCCCCTAAGATTCTTGCTTTCAGGAGAATATGACATGATATATAGCAGATAATTTTGCATAAAGTAGATATGACATGATATCACACAAGTGCATAACGAAAAGGAACTAGATAATGATATTAAGCAAATAGTTCGACAGCCAACACAAGTTCACGAACACAACCATAAGCACAAGTTCAACGAAATGATAATTAAACACAGCACAACCAAGCATGGCAACGAAATAACAGAAATAACACTCTAGCTCTCTCCCCCTTTGGCATCAAGACACCAAAAAGGAAGAGTCTACGCAAGGAATCACTCGTAAATCGCCGGAAGGCTCGTAGTCCTCCTCATTTGTTGCCGCCATCGCCATCGACGCCGCCCGAGGTGCCGGAGGTGGTAGATCGAAGCTGCCGGGTAGCGGAATCCATCTGAGATACATGAGGTGACTCCTCGGACTCGCTCTTGGTGGAAGATCCTCACCTGTTTGGCGGTGGTAGGCGCGAACTCACGGCGGTGCTCACGAAGCTCACGACGGGTCTCCTTGACTTGGTTGGACACATCTTGACAAAGACAGAATAGGCACTTGACATCCTTTTGATAGTGTCGCGGCTAGTCTGAGGAGAGCCTTCTCCGTGGGAGAAATCGGAGCGATGCAGTGGTGGAGGAACAGAGGCGGAAGCCGGAGGAGGTCTGAAGGCCCGCATGGGAGGACGACCTCGGGGACGCTTCTCCAAAGGAGCTGCAAGAGCGGCAGAAGCGGATGCAGAAGGTGCACGGACCTTGTAGGGAAGGTGATCCACATCCTTGACAAAGTCAAGGCCCGTGACATGCTCGATGAGAGCCATGATGAATGGCGCATATCCGTTCTTTGGAGTGATTGAGCGAGTTATGGCGAATGGCCTCCCAAATAAAATCCTGACGTCGAAACCATGAGTCCGTTCCACCAAGTGATAAAGCAAATTCGCCCATCTGAAGCGATGGCGGACGCATCACCCTCCTTAGGCCAAAGAGTGACCAAGAAGCCTCGGAAGAATAGCACCCACGGGCTTGAGACCATAATCGTGCCAACCACGAAATGTTGCGATGAATCATAAAGATCTTCAAAATTTGCGCCAGGCCATCACCTTCTTATCATGTAATTTTGCATCACCGTCGGTGACCTTAGATGCAAAATCCTAGCAAACGTCCTCTTGGTGGCCACATACCATAACATGGGTCATCCACCATATGGCTTCTTGCTTCTTGTCGAGAAGAGAGTGGCATAGGCGCATAATCACTTCATCATTCCAAGCATACATAAAGCTCATGAGGTCCTTCACCTTATGCCTCTCACAAATCTGAATAACCTCATCAAAGATGGGATTACGAGCCTCGAGACATGTAGATCCGGCCAACCCACTTCATCTTCATCTTTGGATTCTCCATTGGAAGGAGAACGATCTCATAATAATCTGAGTGGAACTGTTCCGGAACCGCTTGTCGACATCTTGATCTTGATGGAACTCAAGCGGATCCTTGTTCATTGCGCAACAATCGCTTTGCCCTTCCGGCACCAACACGATAGTCAACCACACGTAGGAGCATCATCGCTGGATATCTCCTTTGTGGTGAAGCTTCTCAAGTGGACCAATCGCCACTTTTGACTCTTGAAAGTGCTTCTTCTTACGCTCACGACGCCTTGCATGAACATCCGGGATGCTCATCGGCAGAATCTCCTCGGGATCAACGAGGAGAGCACGAGCGGATGACGGAGCAGCAAGAGGAGCCATAAGCATATTTGCACGACTATGGCTGATCTTCTTCACGCCTTGCCTCTTCTTCTTGGGAGCACCGGAAGGAGAGGAAGGAGGTGACTCAATAGGGCGCTTTCTGGCACCAGAACCACCTTGCGAAGAAGCCATCTAAGAGGGAACAAGGATTAGAGTGAAAAAGAGTTACCTAAAGCAGATTTCACAATTTAAATTTTTGGGCGAGAGGTACAGCTCGGATACTCCGGACATTTAGTCGGACTGTCGGACAATTACTCGGATACTCAGGAGATTTAGTCCGAGTGTCAGGTGTTTTGTCAGGATACTCGGATAAAATATCCGGAGACTCGGGTTGAACAGATTGAACCCAAAACCCTAAATTACAAACAATGTGGGATTTCTAAAGGCACATTCTAGGATTTCAACAAGAATATGAATGTACTTTAGCAAGGGAACCCTAATCCTAAAATTTCAAGGATCAAAAGAAGATTAGGGCTAAAGATGACATACCACAAAGATGAACCACCAAAAGCGAAGAAAAATTGAGGAGATCCTTCCCACGCCCACCAAGGAAGATCCGGAGGCTCAGGAGGGTGAGAAACACGTCGGAGATGGAGGGGAAGGAGGGGCGGCTAGAACAAAGTTTTGAGGAGGATGGGTTGAAACAAATGAGAGAAGAGAGAGAAAGAATGCCCCCCGCACGGCTTAAATACCCAAAGCCATCTCAGTCCGGACACTCCGGACATTTAGTCCGGATACTCCGGACAATTAGTCCGGACTGTCCGAACTGACAGCTCGGGATCGGATTAGGAATTTCAAGGATTTGAAGGGAATGAATGACTTGAAGAATTGAGAAAAGAAGTCCTTAAGGACCCTTTGCACAATGTGACTAGCGAACACAAAATTAAACAATCCATAGTCACATGTCATTGGGCACGATCCGAAGATCAAATATTTCAACCAACACAAAAAGATTAGAGAAAAAGACCAAATAAGCTTTTTCAACATATTTTGCAAGCATCAATCAAAAGTGTTCACGCTTCAAGCCAAGTTGCGAGAATCAAGAATATTTAGCCCACTCCTCAATTTGTAAAATCTCTTTTCATCAAGAGGCTTGGTGAATATATCGGCTAATTGATCATTTGTGCTCACATGTTGGATATCGATATCGCCTTTAGTGGAATGATCCCTTAGAAAATGGTGGCGAATATCAATATGCTTTGTGCGGAATGTTGGGCGGGGTTGTTGGCAATTTTATGGCGCTCTCATTGTCACACAAAAGTGGCACACGGTTATAGGTTAGTCCATAATCATTTAGAGTTTGCCTCATCCAAAGCAATTCGCACAACAACTCCGTGACTATGTATTCGCTTCGGTGTGGATAGGACTCTTGAATTTTGCTTCTTAGAGGACCAAGAGACAAGGGATCTACCTAGAACCGACAAGTCCCAAGTACTTTTCCTATCCACTTTACATCGGCATAATCCGCATCGGAATAGTGACTAACTCAAATGATGAACCTTTAGGATACCAAAGCCGAAATGAGGAGTGTGCACTAAATACCTCAAGATTCTCTTCTGACCACCATGTGGCACTCTTTTGGAGCGGCTTGGCGTGCACACATGCACACACTAAGCATGATATCGGGCCTAGATGCACAAAGATAGAGTAAAGACCCAATCATCGAGCGATATACCTTTTGGATGACCGGTTTACCTTCTTTGTCGAGGTCTAGATGCCCGTTGGCTTGCATTGGCGTCTTGATTGGCTTGCGTTCTCCATTCCGAACTTCTTGAGCATGTCCTTGATATACTTTGTTTGGCATATAAAAGTTCCTTCCTTGAGTTGTTTGACTTGAAATCCGAGGAAGAACTTTAACTCGCCCATCATGGACATCTCAAACCTTTTAGTCATGATTCTACTAAAATCCTTGCACAAGTGTTCATTAGTAGATCCAAATATAATGTCATCAACATAAATTTGACAAACAAACAAGTCATTATCAATGTTTTTAGTAAAGAGAGTGGGGTCGGCCTTTCCGACTACAAAACCTTGACCGAGAAGGAAATCGCGAAGACACTCGAACCACGCTCTCGGCGCTTGCTTAAGCCCATAGAGGGCCTTGTGTAGGAAGTATACGTGGTCCGGATGGTTCGGGTCTTCGAAGCCGGGTGGTTGCTCAACGTAGACCATTTCGGAGAGTGGTCCATTCAAGAAGGCGCTTTTCACGTCCATTTGGTATAACTTGAAATCATGGTGAGTCGCAAAGGCAAGTAATATTCTAATAGATTCAAGCCTAGCTACAGGAGCGTATGTTTCATCGAAATCCAAACCTTCGACTTGCGTGAAGCCTTGAGCAACCAATCGTGCTTTGTTTATAGTCACTATACCGTTTTCGTCTTGCTTGTTCCGAAAGACCCATTTGGTTCCAATCACGTTTTGCTTGGGCCGTTCGACAAGCTTCCGCACTTGGTTCCGTTCGAAGTTGTTCAACTCCTCTTGCTTCGCCACCACCCAATCCGGATCTTGGAGTGCTTCTTCTACCTTTAGTGGTTCAAGAGAAGACACAAAAGAGTAAAATTCACGAAAATTTGCAAGTCGAGATCTAGTGGATACTCCCTTGTTAATGTCTCCAAGTATGTTGTCGTAGGGTGATCGCGTTGTATGCTTTGATGAACTCTCGGATGAGGGTTGTTGCGTTTATCGTTGAATAGGACCTCCGTCGTCTTGAGAAGTGTTGGAACCATCTTGAGTTTGAATGGATGAGGAGGATCAACATTTGGAGCATCGATGTAGGAATGTCGGGGTTAAGTCCGGACACTCGGAGATTTTGTCCGGATACTCGAACATTATCCGGACACTCCGGGTTGAGGTGCTCGGGATTGCATCCTGCTCCACGGTTTTACCTCCCCAATGGCCAATTTCTTGATTGCTTCACATGGAGATTCTTCCTATTAATTTCATCACAATTAACTTGTTCTACTTGAGAACCGTTAGTTTCATCAAATGTTAAATCACGCGAGATTTCAACTACACGGTGGTGTTATTGAAAACCCGATATGCGTAAGCATTTGATCCATAACCAAGTAAAATCCTTCATCTACTTTAGGAGCAAATTTAGATGACTTAGCTTTCTTGTTGAGGATGTAACATTTACTCCCAAATACTCGAAATAGGATACATTGGGTTTCTTGCGGTTAGAAGTTCATCGCCGTCTTCTTCAACAACTTGTGGAGATATAGTCGGTTGGAGCTGTGGCACGCGGTGTTGTGACCTCCGCCCGAATATGTCGGAGACCTTGTACTAAATCAAGCATCGTGCAGCGCCATCTCGATGAGGTTCGATTCTTCCTCTCGGCTACCCCATTCTGTTGAGGAGAATAGGGAGCCGAGAATTCATGCTTGATGCCTTCTTCATCGAGAAACTCTTCCACACTAGTATTCTTGAATTCGGTGCCGTTGTCGCTCCGAATTTTCTTGATCTTCACGTCGAACTCATTTTGAGCTCTTCTCATGAATTTCTTCAAGCTTCCTTGGGCTTCGCTTTTATCATGCAGGAAAAACACCCAAGTGAAGTGAGAAAAATCATCAACAATTACTAGACCATACTTGTTTCCTCCGATGCTTATGTAGGCGATCGGGCCGAATAAATCCATGTGTAGCATCTCCAATGGCCTCGAGGTGGTCATCACATTCTTAGTGGGGTGAGATGCTCCGACTTGCTTCCCGGCTTGACATGCGCTACATACCGTGTCTTTCTCAAAGACAACGTTGGTTAGTCCAAGAATGTGGTTGCCCTTAAGGAGTTTGTGAAGGTTCCTCATACCAACATGGGCAAGCCGGCGATGCCAAAGCCAACCCATGCTAGATTTAGCCATAAGACATGTTTCAAGGTTAACTCTATCGTGAGAGAAATCTATAAGATAGAGATTACCCTTTAAACGACCCTTAATGGCTCTTGAACCATCAACCCTCTTAATGACATCCACACCTTTCTCACTAAACACACAATTATAGCCGCTTCACATAATTGTGCAACGGACAATAAATTGTAGCTTAGAGATTCAACGAGTAAAACATTGTTTATATGAAAATCATTGGTAATCAATATCTTACCTAAACCTACCACTTCACCTTTTCCATTATCGCCAAAGATGAAGCTTTCACTATTTGATCCATTGGCTTCCAAATGCGCGAACATTGCCCTTTCTCCGGTCATATGATCGTACATCCGCTATCCAAGATCCAACTTGTTCCACGGTGATGTAGGCCTACAAAATGAAATTTAGTTTTTGCTCTTTGGTACCCAAACTTGTTTAGGTCCGCAAGACGTTAGTGACAAGTGATTTGGGAACCCAAATAGATCGCACATTAGAGGTACTTTTGGATTTACCTCCAATAGGATATGCAACTACTACGACCATGGTTAGTTCTCTTAAGTACATATGAAGCAAAGAAAGTGGATTGAGCCTTATATTTAGAGTTTGCTTCCCTTTTCTGAAGTGAATGGGCTTGTTCAAAGGCGTAACCACAATGTGGTTTCCTTTGCCCTTGGGAGGACATAACCAAGCCCATGCTTCATGGGGTTACCTTTAAACTACCGAGGAACTCCTCTAGTCCTTGCTAGCCTTATAGGACTTTTGTAGTCCATCATCGAGCATTCCTTGAGCTTCTCATTTTCATTAGCAAGTACTTGCAAAGTCTCAAGGTTAGTGGTACAAATATCAATATTGACATTATAGCACCTAGCGCATCCATTGCTAGTTGAAGGTAATGAAGAATTGGAGTTAATAGTTGAGGTAACCGGAGGGCTATTCTTGAGATCAACAAGCTTCAACTCAAGAGCCTTGCAAACATCCTTTGCCTTAGCAAGTTCCTCTTTGAGTGAAGCGTTGGTGATCTCGAGACTAGTCACCTCGGATTTGATTCATTTTGAATTCTCAACTAATTTCTCATTTTTCTCTTTTTCAAAAGACAAGCTCTTCTCTAGCTCACGGTTTTTCTCCTTTTCGAGGATGAGCAAATCCTCTTGAGCCTCAAGAGTAGCTTCCTTTTGTTCTACAACTTCCTCCAACTTTTCAATATTTTTTAAAAGCAAGTTTAATTTATGAATGTCAAAATTCTTCATAGATTTAAGCACAGTGTTAACATCATCTTCATCACTATCACTATCGTGCTCATCTAGACATTCATTAGCAATGGAGGGAATGGAGTCTTTTGGTAATACCTTATGCCCTTTTGCCATAAGGCACATAGGAGTGTTGTCGTCGTCATCGCTCAAGTTGTCGAAGAGGCTCTTCGACGTTGTTGAGGTGGTAGGCACGGCGATAGCGGCGGAGGCAATTCCTCCTTCCTCGTCGGACTCGGAGCTTGAGTCGAATCAAGTTTGAATCCTCTTCTCCAATATGCGCTTGACCCTTGTGCTTGTAGTGCTTGAATTTCTTGCTCTTTTCTTTGTCTTTGCCTCGATATTTGTCTTTCTTGTGAGGCTTCTCATCTTTGCTTTCCTTGTGCGGACACTCGGCAATGAAGTGGCCGGTTTCACCGCATTCATAGCATCTTCGTCTAGAATGTCTACCCTTTGACTTTCTTCCAAAGCTCTTCGACTGACCTCCTTGTTTGAAGTTCTGTTTCTTGAAGAATTTGTTGAATCTTCGCACAAACAGAGCCATATCTTCATTTGTCAATGGACCACACGACTCTTCGTCTTCGCTCAAACTCTCTTCTGCTTGGCGCACTATCTTGACGGCCTTGAGGGCAATCCCTTTCTTTTTGCCAGACTTGTGTTCTTCAACTACCTCGGCCTCCTTCACCATCATCTCGTCCATCATGAGCCGGCCAATGACATCATGAGGTGTCAACGTGTCAATGTTGGGCTGGTCTCGGATCAACTGAACAAGGTTGCGGTTGGTAGGAGTGATTACGCGGAGAATGATCTTCACAACGGCCTTGTCAGAAAGATCGGTGCACCCGAGACCTTTGGCTTGATTCACGAGCACCATTAGCCGGTCAAACATCTTGTTGTAGGACTCTCCTTCTTCCAAAGTGAACCGGCTTAGCTCACCAATGATGAGCTCTATCTTTGATTCACGAACACTTGAAATCCCTTCATGACTCACTAGGAGTCTATCCCAAATGGCCTTTGCTTCCTCAAGTCCATCCACTCGATTGAACTCGGAATCACTTAAAGCATTAAACAAGGCATTGACGGCCAAGTCATTGAAATGTTGATCTTTATCTTCTTCGGGAGTAAGATTCTCGGGATCATTAGGCTTGAAACCTGTTTGCACAATCTTCCAAATAGAAGGGTGAAGTGACCTCAAGTGCATCTTCATCTTATGTTTCCATGCCGCATAGTGAGTGCCATCGAAATGAGGCGCTCGACCGGAGGGCACGGAAACATACGATGAAGAGCTGAGGGAATTATAATTAAGTGGAATTCCCATCCTAAGATCATCCCCCGTACCCGAGGTGCGGGTGAGATCTTCGACAGACTTCCCTGTTTGCGACATATTGATTCTCCAAGCGGTTAAGCCAAACTAAGGAGATTTGGCTCTGATACCAATTGAAAGGACCGATATGTCGCCTAGAGGGGGGTGAATAGGCGTAATTAAAATTTGCAATTAAATAAAATCACCCGATGGCCAAAATCCGGAGTGTCCGGACTTAATGTCCGGATAGTCCGGAGTTAATGTCCGGATAGTCCGGATAAAATGTCCGGAGTGTCCGGACAAGTGACCTCGAAATGAGAATTTTAAATCCTTGCAAATTTTCAACAATCTAGCTGAATACAAAGGTTCTAACTGAACTCAGGTACCTTAGAAAAATATGGATCTAGAGCCAAACACAGAGATAAAGTAGATCGGGGCACCACAAGTTTCAAGAACTACAAGCCCTAGCACAAGCAAGTGAAGAACACAAAGACAACGAATTTGTTACCGAAGTTCGGATTCTTGAAGGGAATCCTACGTCTCCGTTGAGGAGGCACAAAGCCCGGGTCCCTCTTGACCCCTTTCCTCCCGGTGTTGCACAAAGCACCCGCCGATCTTCACTTCTTGCCTCTTTCCTTTCTGAGGCTAGGCTTGCTTTCACAAACGACCGAGGCTCTCCACACGAAGATTGGAGGCTCCCGGTGACTCCTTGCCGTCTAGGAGCCCTTCAAGCTCCAAGAGTAACAAATACGCCGCTAAATCAACTTGGAGGATGAACTTGTGCTCAAGAATCAACAAAGCAAGCTCAAATCACTTAAATGCCCTCTTTTCTCCCAAAAGATTCAAGCCAAATCAAAGATTCAAGTGGGGAGAAGAGGCTAGGGCTCAAGAGAGTGAGAGAGTGAGCTTGAGACTTGAATGCTGCAATGAATGAAGTTGCTAACGGTTAGATTTGGAGTGGGGGTTTAAATAGCTCACCCAAAATCCAACCGTTACAGGTTTTCTGCGCAAAGTCCGGACTATCCGGACATTTAGTCCGGAGTGTCCGGACTCAACTCATTTGTTAACCGAGCAGGTGAGCTCGGAATGTCCGGACAATATCTTCGGATACTCCGGACAAATTCCCCGGAGTGTCCGGACTAAATGTCCGGATACTCCGGACTTACCAGAGAAAAGCAACCGAGGACTCCAGCTCGGAGTATCCGGATTTAATCCCCGGATACTCCGGACATTTTCCCCGGAGTGTCCGGACTAAATGTCCGGATACTCCGGACTTACCACCTCGGCCAGGAGTACCCTTTGATAGGAAATGCATTGTTTTAAAATTCTTTTGAGATGCAATTTTCATCCTATGAGCACAAGCATATCCTAGAAGCGATTTTCCGTCGTATCCCCCTTAATAGTACGGCTATCCTTAGACTCAATAAAATAAAAGGATTCAACTAAAGTCTTGATGCCGCCTTTTCAAATTTTAAATATGGTGGGGATCTCCAATCGCCATTCCAACCATGATATCTTCTTGATCACTGCATAGAATCTCACATGCATCGTTAGTATACTCAATTGTGTTGCCATAAATCACCAAAACTCTTTGAGGGGCCTAGATGCACTTTCATTGCCGCGAAGCGAAACACTCCGAAGACACACTAGATTGCCCTCGTAAGTTTTGTCGGTCTTGTTGGAGCTTGTTTTGGTCGATTTCGCTTGGATGATAATTTCGTACAAACCGAGATCCGAACAGGTGGATTTTGTGAGTGTTTGAGCTGGAGCGAAACACTTCGGAAGTGCACCGGATTGCACTCCAAAGTTTCGCCGGTATCACTGGAGCTTTTTTCGGTCAATTTCGCTGCGATGTTAATTTCATTCAAATCGAGATCCGGACAAGTGGATTTTATGAAAGTTCGCCCCGAAGCGAAACACTCCGAAGAAACACCGGATTGCATACTTAAGAGTTGTCAGTCTTATTGGAGCATGTTTCGGTCGATTTCGCTTTCATGCTAACTTCATACAAAAAGAGATGCGAAGATGTAGATTTTTCAAAAGATCGCATCGGAGCGAAACACTCCGAAAAGGGACCGGATTGCACTCCAAAGTGTGGCCGGTCTTATTGGAGCTTGTTTCGGTCGATTTCACACTGACGCAAGCTTCCAAACCGATAAAGATGATTCACGATCGCAATCCGGTTTTGTATTCTGTCTCAATGGTGGGACAGTGAGCTGGAAAAGTTCCAAGCAAGAGACAGTGGCTGATTCCACGACTGAGGCTGAGTATATTGCAGCTTCTGAAGCTGCAAAGGAGGCTGTTTGGATCAGAAAATTTGTTTCTGAGTTGGGGGTTGTCGCTAGTGCATCCTGTCCAGTGGACCTCTATTGTGACAATAGTGGTGCCATTGCACAAGCGAAGGAGCCTAGGTCTCACCAAAAATCCAAACACATACTCAGGCGTTATCACCTCATCCGAGAGATCATCGATAGAGGAGATGTGAAGATTTGCAAAGTGCACACGGATTTGAATGTCGCAGATCCGCTGACAAAACCTCTTCCACAGCCGAAGCATGAGGCACACACAAGAGCCATGGGTATTAGATACTTGCATGATGCACTCTAGTGCAAGTGGGAGATTGTTAGTGATATGCCCTAGAGGCGATCATGTGAGATGATTGTATCATGCGTCTATGTTCATGTACTTATCAGTTCCATGAATAAATGTCACTCCTTTGTTCATTGAGTATGACTTAATTGTGAAACACATTGGTTATATGATATTATTCTAAAACGATCCCTGGTTACATATCATTATGTGGGACAATAGTGATTTGACCAGCACATGTATTGATTGATGGTAATGTTTCACGTACCATAGATATGGAGATATCAAATCAATAATGTGGGCACATGTTAAAGAACATGGGGTTGGATAGACCCACTCCGAGACACTGATGAGATTGTTATCTTAGAAGTGCCATCAGGGTATAGTCTCGAGTGGTATACCTATACGATCCTTTGACCTGAGATCCTTATTGATTCTCAGCATGTGTAATTGTATACTTTGAGGCTATCAAACGCTTCTCCGTAACAGGGGAGTTATAAAGTTAGCTTACGGGTATGCCATGAAACATGACGTGAGATATAAGAGATCAAGATGGAATTTGCCCCTCCTTGATAACGGGAGAGATATCTGTGGGCCCCTCGGTGTGGATGGATAATGAAAAGTGCATGGCCATGCCAAAGTGATTAAAGTGTTAATCACGAATTATATCCATTACATTGACGAGTGAATGGGTCGAGCTATCACAAGGATGGCACGATCTTGCCTTGAGCTTGACCGGTATCGCGTGGCAAAAGGATTGGTATATAAGTATATCAAGGTTCACCGATACGATCACTCTGTGCATTCGGGGACAACATGTCCCGCTAGGAACCATTGTTGTCGATGGTGCGAAAAGAGGTTTCAGGCCATGGCGTTTGCATGAACCTAACGGGTCACACACTTAACGGGTTGGATCATGTCGATGGATTGGATCCATTGGTGGGTTTCTGCGATTTGGATCCACTGGCGTCTTAATGGACTTCTACTGTAGAAGATCCATTAGCGTGAGTCCTAGTGGGCTTCTATATAGAAGGCCCATTAGTGCGCTCTATATAAAGGGGGCATGGGGCATGCAGCAAGTAGGCTCTCCCCACCACGAAACCCTAGCCGTCGACCCCTACCCCTGCCAGAAACCCTAGCCGTCGCGCGCGTGGTGCTAGCACACCGGCGCACGGCGTTCCACCCCTGGACGTGTGGATACCGAGAGGCGCCGTTGCTCTGTCCTCGGCCGATCGGCGATCGGTTTCACCTCTCCAACTGCGCGTGCACATCTACATCCGCTGGTGCGCACGTGCTGGCGAGGAGAGCGTCAAGGACTCGGCAACCACTCGCGAAAGCACTCGGGCGGTCCGGAGACCACTCGGCGAGCACTCGGGTGATCTCGCAAGCACTCGCCGAGCGATCGGAATACGTTCGACTACGCATGATTGCTTGAACACGCGAGGCTTCACCCACTCTACTTCGCCGCTAACGTGCTCCAAGGGTAATGCTCCATGATCTTTGACTCGCATGTATCTGGTTGAATGCGAGAAAATTTTGTTTTCGCTAGTGTAGCATACGCGTTCTCCAACAGTGGTATCAGAGCCGATCTTGCGTTGTTTTAGATCTGGATGTTGCGCATATGTTGATATGCTGTTGATTAGTCACGGGTTGATGTGATCAATCGATATAGGGTTCATGAGGTACGAGTTGGTAGTGCAACGAGGCCAAAAAGATTAGTTCGTGCTTTATCTAGATCATGTTGCGGTTGGTCCATACCTATTGAAACACCATCCGAGCTTCGTCATGTGCCATCTATGATATTAAACCAACAGATCGAGGCGGCGTGTGTGCAACCTTCTCGAGGGCCTCACGCATTTGATGTATGAGTTGATGGTTCTACACGATCGAAAAGATTAGTTCGTGCTCGTTACGATTCATGCGTGCATTACCCTACCGGGTGGTAACACCATCGGGTAGTAGCCCGTCTTTGAATAGATCGTGCCAACAGATCGAGATCGGTGTGGTTGCCGCCTTCTCAAGATCTTATGGAAATTGAGGCATTCGATGGCTCGGAATCGGTATGATTTGTTCAATCGATTGAATTTCCATAGCGCGCCACACCTGAGGGCGCCGCCGAACCCGCCCGCTAAGGCTAAGCGGACCGCCGTGATAGTCACGATGGCGGCCGTTAAATAAAACTTGATTCCCATCGCAGGTAGAATATGATTCTGCGCTTAACTTGTTTTTGCAGGAATGATGTGAATAGTATGGCTCCCTTGTGTGTATGTGATGCATTAATGTAATTTTCATAGCTGCGTGCTATGGTTAATTGCGACAGGCTGCCATGTTATTGTATAACGGCTCGTGTGTCGATTTGTGATGCTTGAAATCCTCATGTAAGTTGTTTACTAGCTATTAGGCGTAGTAGCGTGGTACTCGATCATGGAGGCGGCTTCAAGCATGATGGCTCGATGGACGGTGTAGCGACAATGGAGATTGGAGTGCTTTGGGCCATACTATTTCACAAGTTAATGTGATTATCTGTGATGATTCTTGTCATGCTATTCTATCATGTTTGGTGGATATGATTGTCATGTTAGAATGGTTTCCCTCGAAAAATTAAGAGTTTCATGCCCTTCCAATAGCTGCACCTATAGAGATCTTGTACGTTGAATGGTAGTTTTCTGCCAAAGCAGGGTGCCATCAACTTCCTTGATCAATAGGGTGGATGTCGGACATCTGCATGCATAGTATTGGTTTACTTATCGAAGCTATCAAAACGGTTTTGGGCTTCGGGGCATGGGTGTTGGGAGCCGGGCATTGGATGCCACCAACAAACAAGAATCACATATGATGTGATTGGCAATGTTATGCCTACCTATGTTCTTGGGTTCTAGCGGTGATGCCAAAGCTCACTAGGACTTTAGTGAATATGGATCTTGTCCTACTAAAAGTCGCCAGAGGAAAGTGACTTTAGTGGGAGTATCTTTTATTAAAATGTTTAATAGAAGATTTACATGAACATTGTGCTAAGACTTTGCGTATTTATTTACATTGTAGATGGCACCTATCTTGTCACTCAAAACACCGGCTTTAATTTGCGATCGATTACGAGAAAGAGAAACTCTCTGGAACAAACTTTATTGATTGGTACCGAAACTTGAGAATTGTTCTCAAGCAAGAGAAAAGGAATATGTCATTGAGGAGCCATATCCCGAGGAATTAGCCGAGGATGCTCTCTGGCTGAAGCAGCGAGCTTATGAGAAGCATGTCAATGATGAGGTTGATGTTGGCTGTCTCATGCTTGCTACAATGAACTCTAAGCTTCAAAAGCAATATGAGAACACGAATGCCTATGCTATGATCACAGGCCTTCGTAGCATGTTTGAGAACCAAGCTAGGGCTGAGAGATACTCGATCTCAAAAGCTTTGTTTGCGTGCAAGCTAACTGAAGGTAGTTCGGTGAGTCCTCATGTGATCAAGATGATTGGTTACATTGAGAACTTGGAGAAACTGAACTCCCCCTTAAGCCAAGAGTTGGCCTTGATGTGATTCTCCGCCGCTTCTGCAAGCTTTGAGCCTTTCATCATGAATTTTCATATGAATGGCATGGAGAAAAACATGTCGAATCTGCATGGGATGCTTAAGGCAGCAGAGGAAAGCATCAAGAAAAGAAATAATCATGTGATGATGGTCCAAAAGGATGGTGGTAAGAAAAGGCGTGGAGCAAAAGGCAAGGGTGTGGATCGATCCCCAACCCTAAACCTAAGACCAAAAGTGGTCCTATCTTCGATGCATGTCACTCTTGCCATAAGAAAGGTCATTGGCGAGGAAGCGCAAGAAATACTTGGAGGATAAGAAGAATGGAACTCTAGCTTCCACTTGGTATTAATGTTATAGAAATTAATCTTGCTACTTGTCCTAATGAGTTATGGGTATTTGATAACGGATCGATGATTCATGTTTGCAAATCGTTGCGGGGACTAAGAAAGACTAGAAGTTGTGCAAGTGATGAGGTGGACATTCGCGTCGGCAATGGCGCAAAGGTTCTTTGCAATGGTCGTTGGCGTTTATCCCTTATCGTTACCTTGAGGATTAGTTTTGGAATTAAATAATTGTTATTATGTTCCGACTTTGAGCGTAAACATTATCTCTTCTTTATGTTTGGAAGAAGATGGTTTTGATTTTGTAATAAAGAACAAATGTTGTTCAATTTATTTCAATGGTATGCTCTATGGTCATTGTCCATCATTGAATGGGCTATATGTGCTAAATCTTGAAGATAATTTTGTCTATAATGTTAATCTGAAAAGACTCAAAACAAATGATTTGAATTCCGCTTATACGTGGCATTGTCGCTAGGCCATATAAATAAGAAGCGCGGAGAAGCTCTATAAAGATGGTCTTCTTGATTCATTTGATTTTGAATCATTTGACACGTCTTGAGCCTTGTTTACTTGGCAAGATGACTAAAACGCCTTTCATTGGTTCAAGTGAGAGGCGAGTGACTTATTGGCCTTAGTACATCTTGATGTATGTGGACCGATGAGCGTTGGGGCAGAGGTGGATTTCGAAGCTTCATTACCTTTACCGATGACTTTAGTAGGTATGGCTATATCTATCTAATGAGGCATAAGTCTGAATCTTTTGAAAAGTTCAAAGAGTTTCAGAATGAAGTGCAAAATCATTTGGGCAAGACAATTAAATTTCTGCGATCTGATCGTGGAGGTGAGTATTTGAGCCATGAGTTTAATGACCATCTTAAGAATTGTGGAATAGTTCCTCAATTGACTCACCGAACGCCTCAATGGAATGGGGTATCCGAGCGGAGGAATCGAACTTTGTTGGACATGGTTTGGTCTATGATGAGTCAAACTGATCTTCCATTGTCATTTTGGGATTTGCTCTAGAAGCATTGCGTTCACACTTAATAGGGTTCCATCAAAATCAAGTAGAAGACGCCATATGAGATATGGACCGAAGCGTCCTCGTTGTCTTTTCTAAAGATTTGGGGCTGTGAAGCCTATGTAAAACGATATGACGTCGATAAGCTTCACGCCAAGTCGATAAGTGCTTCTTTGTGGGGTACCCTAGGAAACTAAAGGGTATTATTTTTATAACCGAGAAGAGGGCAAAGTGTTTGTCGCTCGGCATGGTGTCTTTTGGAAAAAGAGTTTTTCAAAAGAGCTAGTGGGAGCAAGGTGCAACTTGAAGAAATTCGGGAAACATCTGAAAATGTTTCAGCTCCGCTAACCCCGAACGGAAATGCAAAATGTTGCGAGAACCGTGGTAGAGGCACCACCCCCAGCAGTCTCGAGGGCTAGCCGTGCACCGAGAGGTACATGTTCCTCACGACGGAGACGGTATGACGTATTGTTGTTGGACAACGATGAGCCCAAAGACTATGAGGAAGCAATGGTGGGACCGGACTCACGGGAAATGGTTGGAAGCCATGAGATCTGAAATAAAGTCCATGTATGATAATCGGGTTTGGAACTTGGTTGATCTCGCTCGATGGGGTAAAACCTATCGAGTGCAAATGGGTCTTTAAGAAAAGATAGATATGGATGGAAATGTTCACATCTATAAGGCACGATTGGTGGCTAAAGGTTTGAGCAAATTCAAGGTGTTGATTATGATGAAACTTTTTCACCCGTCGCTATGCTTAAATCTATTCGGATCATGCTAGCAATTGCCGCATTCTATGATTGGGAATTGTGGCAAATGGATGTCAAAACGGCTTTCCTAAATGGAAACCTAAGTGAGGATGTGTACATGACACAGCCTAATGGTTTTGCCGATCCAAACGATGCTGGCAAGGTATGCAAGCTTCAGAAGTCTATTTATGGACTGAAGCAAGCATCTCGGAGTTGGAATCTTCGTTTTGATGAAGCAGTTAAAGAGTTTGGCTTTATCAAGAATGAAGAAGAACCTTGTATTTACAAGAAGGCTAGTGGGAGCGCACTTGTGTTTCTGATCTTATATGTAGATGACATATTGTTGACTGGAAATGATATTCCAATGCTTGAAGCTGTCCAATCTTATTTGAGAAAATGTTTCTCGATGAAGGATTTAGGAGAAGCAGCCTACATACTGGGCATAAAGATCTATAGAGATAGATCAAGAAGGCTAATTGGATTAAGCCAAAGTACATACATTGATAAAATATTGAAACGGTTCAATATGCAAGATTCCAAGAAGGGTTTCTTGCCAATGTCGCATGGTATTCATCTAAGCAAGACTCGGTGTGCCGACACCGATGAGCAAAAGAAAATGAGTGTGATTCCATATGCCTCCGCTATTGGATCCATTATGTATGCCATGTTATGTACGCCCGGATGTATCATATGCTCTAAGTGTTACGGCGGTATCAATCAAACCGGGTGAAAGTCTTTGGAAATTGTGAAGAACATCCTCAAATACTTACGTGGGGCCGAGGACATGTTCTTGGTCTTTGGAGGAGAGGAAGAGCTAGTTGTAAAGGGTTACAGCGACGCAAGCTTCCAAACCGATAAAGATGATTCACGATCGCAATCGGTTTTGTATTACTGTCTCAATGGTGGAGACGGTGAGTGGAAAAGTTCAAGCAAGAGACGATGGGTGATTCCACGATCGAGGTTGAGTATATTGCGCACGAAGCTACAAAGGAGGTGTTTGGATCGTAAAATTTGTTTACGAGTTGGGGGTTGTCACTAGTGCATCTGTCGATGGACCTCTATTGTGACAATAGTGGTGCCATTGCACTGCGAAGGAGCCTAGGTCTCACCAAAATCCAAACACATACTCAAGCGTTATCACCTCATCAGAGATCATCGATAGAGGAGATGTGAAGATTTGCAAAGTGCACACGGATTTGAATGTCGCAGATCCGCCGACAAAACCTCTTCCACAGCCGAAGCATGAGGCACACACAAGAGCCATGGGTATTAGATACTTGCATGATGCACTCTAGTGCAAGTGGGAGATTGTTAGTGATATGCCCTAGAGGCGATCATGTGATATGATTGTATCATGCGTCTATGTTCATGTACTTATCAGTTCCATGAATAAATGTCACTCCTTTGTTAATTGAGTATGACTTAATTGTGAAACACATTGGTTATATGATATTATTCTAAAGCGATCCTGGTTACATATCATTATGTGGGACAATAGTGATTTGACCAAAGACATGTATTGATTGATGGTAATGTTTCACATACCATAGATATGGAGATATCAAATCAATAATGTGGGCACATGTTAAAGAACATAGGGTTGGATGGACCCACTCCGAGACACTGATGAGATTGTTATCTTAGAAGTGCCATCAGGGTATAGTCTCGAGTGGTATACCTATACGATCCTTTGACCTGAGATCTTTATTGATTCTCAGCATGTGTAATTGTATACTTTGAGGCTATCAAACGCTTCTCCGTAACAGGGGAGTTATAAAGTTAGCTTACGGGTATGCCATGAAACATGACGTGAGATATAAGAGATCAAGATGGAATTTGCCCTACTTGATAACGGAGAGATATCTCTGGGCCCTCGGTGTGGATGGATAAGGAAAAGTGCATGGCCATGCCAAAGTGATTAAAGTGTTAATCACGAATTATATCCATTACATTGACGAGTGAATGGGTCGAGCTATCACAAGGATGGCACGCATCTTGCCTTGAGCTTGACTGGTATCGTGTGGCAAAAGGATTGGTATATAAGTATATCAAGGTTCAGCCGATATGATCACTCTGTGCATTCGGGGGACAACATGTCCTGCTAGGAACCATTTGTGTCGATGGTGCGAAAAGAGGTTTCGGGGCCATGGCCGTTCTTGCATGAACCTAACGGTCACACACTTAACGGGTTGGATCATGTCGATGGATTGGATCCATTGGTGGGTTTACGCGATTTGGATCCATGGCGTCTTAATGGACTTCTCTTGTAGAAGATCCATAGCGTGAGTCCTAGTGGGCTTCTATATAGAAGGCCCATTAGTGCGCTCTATATAAAGGGGCATGGGGCATGCAGCAAGTAGGCTCTCCCACCACGAAACCCTAGCCGTCGACCCTACCCCCGCCGAAACCCTAGCCATCGCGTGTGGTGCTAGCACACGGCGACGGCGTTCCACCCCTGGACGTGTGGATACCGAGAGGCGCCGTTGCTCGTCCTCGGATCGATCGGCGATCGGTTTCACCTCTCCAACTCGCGTGCACATCTACATCCGCTGCGTCGTGCACCGCGAGAGGCGTCAAGGACTCGGCAACCACTGGCGAGCACTCGGCGGTCCGGAGACCACTCGGCGAGCACTCGGGTGATCTCGCAAGCACTTTCGGAAAGCGATGGGAATACGTTCGACTCGTCTGATGCTTGAGCACGCGAGGCTTCACCCACTCTACTTCAGCGCTAACGTGCTCCAAGGGTAATGCTCCATGATCTTTGACTCGCATGTATCTGGTTGAATGCGTAGAAAATTTTGTTTTCGGCTAGTGTAGCATACGCGTTCTCCAACACGAAACACTCCGAAAATGCACCTGATTGTACTCCAAAGTGTCGCCGGTCTCATTGGAGCTTGTTTCGGTCGATTTCGCTCAGATGCTTATTTCATTCAAATCGGGATCCGGACCTGCGGATTTCATGAAAGTTTGCCCCGAAGCGAAATACTCAGAAGACACTACGGATTGCCCTCGTAAGTGCTATCGGTCTTGTGGGAGCTTGTTTCGGTCGATTTCAATTTGACGCTAATTTCATAAATATCGAAATCCGAACAAGTAGATTTTATGAAAGTTTGCACCGGAGCGAAACACTCCTGAAATTATCCTGATTGCACTCGCAAGTGTCGCCGGTCTCATTTGAGTTTGTTTTGGTCGATTTCGCTCCGATGTTAACTTCGTTCAAATCGGGATCCGAACATGGGGATTTTATGAAAGTTTGCCCCGAAGAGAAACACTCCGAAGAAGGTGTGCATTCCCCTCGTAAGTGTTTTCGGTCTTGTTGGAGCTTGTTTCGGTCATTTTCACTTTGACGATAATTCACACATATCGTGATCCGAACAGGTGGATTTTACAAATGTTTGCACCGCAGCGAAACACTCCGAAAATACACCGGATTGCACACCTAAGTGTCGCTGGTCTCCTTGGAGCTTGTTTCGATCGATTTCACTCTGATGTTAATTTCATTAAAATCGAGATCCGAACAAATAGATGTTATGAATGTTGGAGCTTGTTTCGGACGATTTCGCTTTGATGATAATTTCATACAAACCGAGATCCGAACAGGTGGATTTTATGAGTGTTTGAGACGGAGCGAAACATTTCGAAAGTGCACCGGATTGCACTCCAAAGTTTCGCCGGTATCATTGGAGCTTTTTTCGATCAATTTCGCAGCGATGTTAATTTCATTCAAATCGAGATCCGAACAAGTGGATTTTACGAAAGTTCACCCCGAAGCGAAACACTCCGAAGACACAGCGGATTGCATTCTTAAGAGTTGTCAGTCTTGTTGGAGCATGTTTCGATCGATTTTGCTTTGATGCTAGCATCATACAAATAGAGATGCGAAGATGTAGATTTTACAAAAGTTCACATCGGAGCGAAACACTCCGAAAAGGGACCGGATTGCACTCCAAAGTGTGGCCGGTCTCATGGGAGATTGTTTCGGTCGATTTCACTCTGTTGTTAATTTTATTCATATCGGGATCCAAACGAGTGGATTTTATGAAAGTTTGCCCTGAAGAGAAACACACCGAAGACACACCGGATTGCCCACGTAAGTGTTGTCGGTCCTGTTGGTGCTTGTTTCGATCGATTTAGCTTTAATGTTAATTTCATACAAAATGAGATCTGGACTGGTGGATTTTATGAAAGTTTGCACTGGAGCGAAACACTCCGAAAATGCACCGGATTGCACACCAAAGTGTCGCCGGTCTCCTTGGAGCTCGTTTCGGTCTATTTTGCTCTGATGTTAATTTCATTCAAATCAGGATCCGAACAAGTGTACTTTATGAAAGTTTGCCCCGAAGAGAAACACTTCGAAGACACACCGGATTGCCAACGTAAGTGTTGTCGGTCTTATTGGAGCTTGTTTCGGTCAATTTTGCTTTGATGATAACATCGCACAAATCGAGATCCGAATAGGTGAATTTTTTGAGAGTTCGCGTCGGAGCGAAACTCTCCGAAAGTGCACCGGATTGCACTCTATAGTGTCGCCGGTCTCATTGGAGCTTGTTTCGGTCGATTTCGCTCTAATGCTTATTTCATTCAAATCGGGATCCGAACCTGTGGATTTCATGAAAGTTTGCCCCGAAGCGAAACACTCTGAAGACACTACGGATTGCCCTCGTAAGTGCTGGCGGTGTTGTGGGAGCTTGTTTCGGTCGATTTCACTTTGATGCTAATTTCATAAATATCGAAATCCGAACAGGTAGATTTTTTGAAAGTTTGCACCGGAGCGAAACACTCCAAAAATTATCCTAATTGCACTCCATAGTGTCGCCAGTCTCATTAATTTGAGTTTGTTTTGGTCGATTTCGCTCCGATGTTAACTTCGTTCAAATCGGGATCCGAACAAGGGGATTTTATGAAAGTTTGCCCCGAAGAGAAACACTCCGAAGACGGTGTGCATTGCCCTCGTAAGTGTTGTCGGTCTTGTTGGAGCTTGTTTCGGTCATTTTCACTTTGATGATAATTCACACATATCGTGATCCGAACAGGTGGATTTTACAAATGTTTGCACCGCAGCGAAACACTCCGAAAATACACCGGATTGCACACCTAAGTGTCGCCGGTCTCCTTGGAGCTTGTTTCGATCGACTTCACTGTGATGCTAATTTCATTAAAATCGAGATCCGAACAAGTGGATTTTATGAATGTTTGCCGCGAAGCTAAACACTCCGAAGGCACACCGCATTGCCCTCATAAGCGTTGTCGGTCTTGTTGGAGCTTGTTTCGGTCGATTTCGCTTTGATGATAATTTCATGCAAACCGAGATCCGAACATGTGGATTTTATGAGTGTTTGAGCCGGAGCGAAACACTTCTAAAGTGCACCAGATTGCACTCCAAAGTTTCGCAGGTATCATTGGAGCTTTTTTCGGTCAATTTCGCAGCGATGTTAATTTCATTAAAATCGAGATCCGAACAAGTGGATTTTACAAAAGTTCGCCCCGAAGTGAAACACTCCGAAGATACACCGGATTGCCTTCTTAAGAGTTGTCGTTCTTGTTGGAGCATGTTTCGGTTGATTTCGCTTTGATGCTAACTTCATACAAATAGAGATGCGAGGAGGTAAATTTTACAAAAGTTCACATCGGAGCGAAACATTCCGAAAAGGGACCGGATTGCACTCCAAAGTGTGTCCGGTCTCGTTGGAGCTTGTTTCGGTCGATTTCACTCATATGTTAATTTCATTCATATCGGGATCCAAACGAGTGGATTTTATGAAAGTTTGCCCTGAAGAGAAACACACCGTAGACACGCCGGATTGCCCACGTAAGTGTTATCGGTCCTGTTGGAGCTTGTTTCGATCGATTTAGCTTTAATGTTAATTTCAAACAAAACGATATCCGGACAGGTGGATTTTATGAAAGTTTGCACCGGAGCGAAACACTCCGAAAATGCACCGGATTGCACTCCAAAGTGTCGCCGGTCTCCTTGGAGCTTGTTTCGGTCTATTTCGCTCTGATGTTAATTTCATTTAAATTGGGATCCGAACAAGTGTACTTTATGAAAGTTTGCCCAGAAGAGAAACACTTCGAAGACACATCGGATTGCCGACGTAAGTGTTGTCGGTGTTATTGGAGCTTGTTTCGGTCGATTTCAGTTTGATGATAACATCGTACAAATCGAGATCCGAAGAGGTGGATTTTATGAGAGATTGCGTCGGAGCGAAACACTCCGAAGGTGCACTGGATTGCAGTCCTAATTGCCGCTGGTTTCATTGGAGCTTGTTTCGGTCGATTTCGCTCTGACGCTTATTTCATTCAAATCAGGATTTGAACCTGTGGATTTTATGAATGTTTGCCCCGAAGCGAAACACTCAGAAGACACTACGGATTGCCCTCGTAAGTGTTGTCGGTCTTGTGGTAGCTTGTTTCGGACGATTTCACTTTGATGCTAATTTCATAATTATCGAAATCCGAAAAGGTGGATTTTTTGAAAGTTTGCACCGGAGCGAAACACTCCTAAAATTATCCTGATTGCACTCGCAAGTGTCGCCGGTCTCATTTGAGTTTGTTTTGGTCGATTTCACTCCGATGTTAACTTCGTTCAAATCGGGATCTGAACAAGGGGATTTTATGAAAGTTTGCCTGATGAGAAACACTCCGAAGACACACCGCATTGCCCACGTAAGTGTTGTCCGCCTTGTTGGAGCTTGTTTCGGTCATTTTCACTTTGATGACAATTCACACATATCGTGATCCGAACAGGTGGATTTTACAAATGTTTGCACGCATGACAAGCACTCAAAATATACCGGATTGCCTTTGCTAAGTGTCGCCTGTCTCCTTTGAGCTTGTTTCGATCGATTTCACTGTGAAGTTAATTTCATTCAAATCGAGATCCGAACGAGTGGATTTTAAGAATGTTTGCCGCGAAGCGAAACACTACGAAGACAAACCGGATTGCCCTCGTAAGTGTTGTCGGTCTTGTTGGAGCTTGTTTTGGTCAATTTCTCTTTGAAGAAAATTTCATACAAATCGAGATCCGAACAGGTGGATTTTATGAGTGTTTGAGCCGGAGCGAAACACTTCGAAAGTGCACCGGATTGCACTCCAAAGTTTCATCGGTATCATTGGTGCTTTTTTCGGTCAATTTCGCAGCGATGTTAATGTCATTCAAATCGAGATCCGAACGAGTAGATTTTATGAAAGATCGCCCCGAAGCGAAACACTCCGAAGACACACCGGATTGCATTCTTAAGAGTTCTCGGTCTTGTTGGAGCATGTTCCGGTCGATTTCGCTTTGATGCTAACTTCATACAAATAGAGATGCGAGGAGGTAGATTTTACAAAAGTTCACATCGGAGCGAAACACTCCGAAAAGGGATCGGATTGCACTCCAAAGTGTGGCTGGTCTCATTGGAGCTTGTTTCAGTCGATTTCACTCTGATGTTAATTTCATTCATATCGGGATCCAAACGAGTAGATTTTATGAAAGTTTGCCCTGAAGAGAGACACACTGAAGACACACCGGATTGCCCACGTAAGTATTGTCAGTCCTGTTGGAGCTTATTTCGATCGATTTAGCTCTATTGTTAATTTCATACAAAACGAGATCCGGACATGTGGATTTTATGAAAGTTTGCACCGGAGCGAAACACTCCGAAAATGCACCGGATTGCACTCCATAGTGTCGCCGGTCTCCTTGGAGCTTGTTTCGGTCTATTTCGCTCTGATGTTAATTTCATTCAAATAGGGATCCGAACAAGTGTACTTTATGAAAGTTTGCCCCGAAGAGAAACACTTCGAAGACACACCCGATTGCCGACGTAAGTGTTGTCGGTCTTATTGGAGCTTGATTCGGTCGATTTCGCTTTGATGATAACATCGTACAAATCAAGATCCGAACAGGTGGATTTTATGAGAGTTTGTGTCGGAGCGAAACTCTCCAAAAGTGCACTGGATTGCACTCCTAAGTGCCAGCGGTCTCATTGGAGCTTGTTTCGGTCGATTTCGCTCTGACGCTTATTTCATTCAAATCAGGATCCGAACCTGTGGATTTTATGAAAGTTTGCACCGAAGCGAAACACTCAGAAGATACTACGGATTGCCCTCGTAAGTGTTGTCGGTCTTGTGGGTGCTTGTTTCGGTCGATTTCACTTTGATGCTAATTTCATAAATATCGAAATCCGAACAGGTGGATTTTATGAAAGTTTGCACCGGAGCGAAACACTCCTAAAATTATCCTGATTGCACTCGCAAGTGTCACCGGTCTCATTTGAGTTTGTTTTGGTCGATGTCGCTCCGATGTTAACTTCGTTCAAATCGAGATCTGAACAAGGGGATTTTATGAAAGTTTGCCCCGATGAGAAACACTCCGAAGACACACCGCATTGCCCTCGTAAGTGTTGTCGGTCTTGTTGGAGCTTGTTTCGGTCATTTTCACTTTGATGACAATTCACACATATCGTGATCCGAACAGGTGGATTTTACAAATGTTTGCACCGCAGCGAAACACTTGAAAATACACCGGATTGCACTCCTAAGTGTCGCCGGTCTCCTTGGAGCTTGTTTCGATCGATTTCACTGTGATGTTAATTTCATTCAAATCGAGATCCGAACAAGTGGATTTTATGAATGTTTGCCGCGAAGCGAAACACTCTGAAGACACACCAGATTGCCCTCGTAAGTGTTGTCGGTCTTGTTGGAGTTTGTTTCGGTCGATTTCGCTTTGATGATAATTTCATACAAATCGAGATCCGAACAGATGGATTTTATGAGTGTTTGAGCCGGAGCGAAACACTTCGAAAGTGCACCGGATTGCACTCCAAAGTTTCGCCGGTATCATTGGAGATTTTTTCGGTCAATTTCGCAGCGAAGTTAATTTCATTCAAATCGAGATCTGAAGAAGTGGATTTTATGAAAGTTTGCCCCGAAGCGAAACACTCCGAAGACACACCGGATTGCATTCTTAAGAGTTGTCGGTCTTGTTGGAGCTCCAAATTGCTACTTGCTTCCCGAATTTTGATGTGCAGATTAAACAATCTTTTGGATGGAATTAGAATTCGTGCCCAACTAGGTTTTTGTGGAGCTGATGAGGACATCACTTCCATCTACACATCAATTTGAACCCGCTGCGATTATACGAGGCCCGGTTACTCGAGCTCGCACATGACAGTTTAATCATCAAGTGAATGCGTTCCTAAGCCTCCCCATTAGTGATAATATGAATGGGATGCTATTTAATACTTGTGATGATTTGATTGTACTTAGGAACCATGGAGAAGGACCCTCGTTGATGAAGACATCACAACCAAGGATACAACTGCTGCCCCTTCTTCCCCTACAACCGCTACTTCGTCCCCGACCATCGTTGTTTCGGCCGCTACTTCGTCTACGACGCCTGGAGGGCTTAATACGGAAGCAAGGCCTTTTCACCCACCTTTGCTGGACCAGCATGTCAAGATCATCCACCGAGGACAGCCCACGTGCCAAGGAAGGCCCAAGATCAAGCCCAATTCGTCGACAAGTCCGGTTCGGCCATCCAAGAGCAGCAGTATTTCACACGGACATAACTTGGGCTCTCGGACTCCGTTTTCAGCGTGCGACCACCCGTTTGAAATCTCAGGAGATAAGCTTTCCAATGGATCCAGCCCCATGTCCAAATTCCTCCTACTGCGATGGAAAATCACCAAACAATCTCACGGGACAGAAATTCCAGGTGCTGTGTCACCTCACTTTTGGGCCTATGGCCCATGTATCTTAGGGTTTTGGTGGCCGCCACTGTTTTGGCTGACCTACACCTCCTGGCCGCCGCTATATATATGGCCGCCGCCGTTCTTTTATGATTGGGTTTTGTTTATTTGAAAGTTTAGCCATTGCTATTATTCTAAGTCTTCCAGACATGCTCAATAGCCGCCTAAGAAGCTCCTTGTTTCAGAACCCCATCTTATCAATCCTTTATCTTTATTTGCAATTTCAAATTGCCTTTACCTTTGTTCTTGCTTGTTCTTCGGTTGCATGCAGGAATGGAACCTCGTGTTTAGGTTGATCGTGCCAACGGCAAGATCAATAACCCTCTGGAGTTGGTTTAGCGATTGCTAAGGCGCATCGTCGTTGTACGTTGTAGTCGGATCATCAAAGTCAATTCCACCAAATTGAAGTTATCACTCTCATCGAAAGATCGGGACCCAAAGTCACATCAGGAGCTTTTCTCAAGGTTTTAGGAAAGTGCAAAAACACTAGAATCCGAGCTCGTATGCAAAAGTTATGAACAAAACAAAGAACTGGATAGATTGGAATAAAAGCTACGCGAAGGAAAAACGATCAGCAACCAAAAGCTTCGCGTAGCTTTTATTTCAATCTAAAACCTTGGGACAAGCTCCACAAAAACCTAGTTGGGCACAAAATCTATTTCCATATAAAAGGTTGTTTAATCTTGACATCAAATTCGGGAAGCAAGTTGCAATTGCAATCCAAGTCGGTTCGGTATTTTGATCATAACTCTCACATCCGAACTCCGATTGAGAAGTTTTTATACATTCCTGAATCCTTGAAGAGTCCTCTACAAAAATGTTTTTGGGCGTACTTCGTGATTCGGACTCCTTCAAACCGAATTTGACTCGGATTCGGATTTGGTCAGATCGGCTGAATTTTGTTAAATCTGTGCACCTTAGTGTTTTGGCCATAACTTCTGCATACGAGCTCCAAATTGTGTGTTTGAATACTCGTTTTAAAGCCTAGAACGGTACCATCATTTTGTTACAATGTGAACAAGCTTGATTCGGTCATTTTCATGCCTTAATTGCAGCAACAACCTTACTACAAAGTTCTGGCCGAATTTGGGTTTGTTTCTTCAATTTGTGTTCTACATTTGTTCCTTTCAGTTGGTTGAGTCCAGTAGTGTCTACAACCATAAAATTCCAAAATATTAGTACAGATACCTTTGGGAACCAATTCATCCTTTGCGAATACTTTGATCCCAATTGAGACTAGCGATTTGAAATTGCTTGGGGCTGCTCCTTTTGATACGTTGCACTATCATATCTCTTGTGATATCAAGTTAGGGATTCCAAAACTTTGCTCATACTAGTGTTGGCCGAAAGTCACCGAAAAGAAAAAAAAGAGAAAGAAAGAGCCAAAAGGCCAAAAAAAAGAGAGAAAAGAAAAGAGAGTAGTGGCTGGCAGCACTACATTGATCAAAACCCTAATTTGTGTTTGTCATTTTCAGATTGTGCAATTGTATTAAGTAGTGAGCAATCTTGTGCCCTTTTACCTTTTCTGAAGCAATTAGCTAGCGTCTCTCCATAACTTATGCAACAAAAGTTTTGGTGCTAAAATTATTCTTATTTAGCTTATTCCATTGGTTGCATTAAGTTTCATTATCTTTGCGTGTGTGTTGCCTTGAAATTCACTTATATCTCTGAAATCGGCAACTAGGACTTGTGAATTCTAGTTTGGATCATTACTTATCATTACAATAACTAGAATTATCAGATTGCATAGGAAATTCACATAGCCTACCAAGCTCCACATATTCTACCTCGTACGTTTGTTCGTTCTCTTGGCAATTGCTCTACCCAATCTTCGGAGAACTTTTGACAACGCCAACGGCCGACAACACTGCTGCTTGGTAAGAATTTGTAAGAACTTTGGGTAAAGCTTGAGTGTTGATTGACTTGTAGCCACTTCCTAGTAGTTGATAGGAACATTATACCTGTGATTTTGTTTCTTGTCTTCTACTAATCATGTCAGGTGATGAGGGTTCGCTGCATCACTTGCCACGTACGAAGGGCATTGTTGCTCACTTTGAGAGGATGACGAGGGTCACCATCGAGGCGCT
Source organism: Guadua angustifolia (assembly GCA_036346375.1). Taxonomy (NCBI): domain Eukaryota; kingdom Viridiplantae; phylum Streptophyta; class Magnoliopsida; order Poales; family Poaceae; genus Guadua; species Guadua angustifolia. The sequence goes on along the minus strand of CM070507.1, from coordinate 44,496,056 downwards.
TAGTGAGGATGTACGACTTACTAATGAGTGAATGTCGCTGCAAGAAGACCGTCTCCGTTCCATTGAGACCGCTCAGGGAGTTGCTAACACTACCCTTGCCACTATTTTGTCTAGACTTGATATGCTTGCAGCTACTGCCCCTGGAACTTCCAGTCCTCCGCCTCGTCTCCCACGCGCACAACGAGTTCCCATTGCTGCTCCGCCTTCCCAACATGACCCCACTGCCTCGGCTGTTCGGACACACATCGCCAACACTTCGGCCCTAGCTTCGGGAGCGGAGGTGGAAGAGCAAGATGATAAGAACTACGATCACTACGCCACTGATTTGGGGGATGACAATACCATCAATTTCGACCACGACCGTGACCATCGACAACTACGCTTTAATTAGCAAGGTATGCAATGTGATCCACCGCGACATGAGGTACATGATCGTGATGACGTGTTCTCTAAAGTTAAATTTAATATACCTCCTTTTGAAGGTAAATATGATACTGATGGTTACCTCAATTGGGAATTACTTGTTGATCAAAAATTTGCATGCCATGATTTCCCTGAGGATAGTAGAGTTCGATTTGCTACTAGCGAATTTTACGATTTTATACATTTGGTGGAGAGAGCATTGCCGTGTTCATCCACATAATATACCCACCACTTGGGAAGCATTAAAATTGATCATGCGACATAGATTTGTTCCCTCCTACTATGCTAGAGATTTACTAAATAAATTGCAGCGCCTACGCCAAGGTTAAAGTTCAGTAGAAGAATATTATCAAGAATTGCAAATAGGCATGTTGCGTTGTGGTTTAGTTGAGAATGTGGAAGCGTCTATGACTCGTTTCTTAGGTGGTTTAAACCGCGAAATCCAGGACATTATAGATTATAAGGATTACAATTCGATGACTCGTTTATTCCATCTTGCTTGCAAAGTTGAACGTGAAGTGCAGGGACAACAATCGAGGGCAAAAGCTACATTTTCTGCAGGTCGTACTACTTCGTGGATGCCTCACACCCCCGCTACCCCATCCGGTCGTGCCACTACACCAAGCCCTTCCAACAACAAAACGACATCATCTCCTTCAAACTCGGTACCACGAGTACCCACGCCGACGAAAAGTGCCACACAAGCTCCTACAAAGAGTTCATCGTCGTCCGTCGCCTCAACGGGCCGAACAAAAGATATTCAATGCCATCGCTGCAAGGGGTTTGGCCACATCATGAGGGAGTGTCCGAACAAACGCGTGCTCATCATTCGCGAAGACGGCGAGTACGATTTAGCAAGCGATATTGATGAAGAAACATATGCTTTGTTTGCTGAAAATGAAGACGGCGAGCCAATTTCTGAGCCTCGAGAAGAGCACGTGAGCGCTGGTGATGCTGACCAATATTTGAGTATTGTTTCGCAATGTGTGCTTAGTGTCTAGATTGCGAGCAACTTGTTTCACTTTAAAGGTGTCGTCAAGGAGCGAGCAATACGAATAATCATTGATGGTGGGAGTTGCAATAATCTAGCCAGCATGGACATGGTAGAGAAGCTTGCACTCTCCACTAGGCGCATCCTCGGCCCTACTACATTCAATGGTTCAACAACGGTGCAAGCTCAAGGTAACTCGTATGGTAAGAGTAAATTTTGCTTTAGGTTCTTATCATGATTATGTTGATTGCGATGTCGTACCTATGCAAGCATGTTCTATGTTGTTAGGTAGACCGTGGAAATATGATAAAGATTGTTTACATCATGGTAGAACAAATGAATACTCTTTTGTGCATAAAGAGAAGAAAATTGTTTTACATCCAATGTCTCCTGATGCTATTTTAAAAGATGAGATTGCTAGAGCTAATAGAGTGAAAAATCAGGAGCATGCTAAGAGTGAAAATCAGATTGTAGCAAAGGAGCTTGAGCAACACAATAAGAAAGAATCTAAGCCTGTTCATGACAAAAGAAATGAGATTAAGTTGAAGGGTGCTTGTTTTCTTGCTACCAAAACTGATTTGAAAGAGCTGAATGATCTAAATTCTTTTTGCTGTGCTTTCGTTTACAAAGAAGTTTTGTTTTCATTTGAGGATGTGTCTTCTTATTTGCCTCCTGCTATCAATAACCTTTTGCAGGAGTACAATGATGTTTTTCCAAAGGATGTGCCACCAGGGCTGCCCCCAATGCGAGGCATTGAGCACCAAATCGACCTCATTCCCGGGGCATCTTTGCCTAATCGCGCACCATACAGAACCAATCCAGAAAAAACTAAGGAGATACAACGCCAAGTTCAAGAATTACTTGATAAAGGGTTTGTGCGTGAGTCTCTTAGTCCTTGTGCTATTACGGTCTTTTTAGTGCATAAGAAAGATGGATCATGGCGCATGTGTGTGGATTGTAGAGCAATCAATAATATCACCATTAGGTATCGTCACCCTATTCCTAGGCTAGATGACATGCTTGATGAATTAAGTAGCTCTACAGTGTTCTCTAAAGTTATTTACGTAGTGGGTACCACCAGATTCGCATGAAGATAGGAGATGAATGGAAAACGGCTTTTAAAACTAAGTTCGGTCTATATGAGTGGTTAGTAATGCCTTTTGGGTTAACTAATGCACCTAGCACTTTCATGAGATTGATGAACGAAGTATTGCATGCTTTCATTGGCAAATTTGTGGTGGTATATTTCGATGACATTTTGATATTTAGCAAATCATTGGAGGAACACCTTGACCATTTACGTGCTATTTTTAATGCTTTACGAGATGCACGTTTATTTGGTAACCTTGAGAAGTGCACCTTTTGCACGGATCGAGTATCTTTTCTTGGCTATGTTGTTACTCCCCAAGGCATTGAAGTTGATCGGGCCAAGGTTGAGGCAATACAGAGTTGGCCAAATCCTAACACGGTCACACAAGTGTGAAGTTTTCTAGGACTTCCTGGATTCTACCGTCGCTTCGTGAAGGACATCGGCACCATTGCTGCACCTTTGAACGAGCTCACCAAGAAGGGTGTGCCATTTGTTTGGGGCGATGCACAAGAGAACGCCTTCAACACATTGAAAGATAAGTTAACACATGCACCTCTGCTCCAAGTCCCAGACTTTTCTAAGACGTTTGAACTAGAATGTGATGCTAGTGGGATTGGGTTGGGTGGTGTGTTGTTACAAGGGGGAAAACATGTTGCATATTTCAGTGAGAAATTGAGTGGGCCTAGTTTGAACTATTCTACTTATGACAAGGAATTATATGCTCTAGTTCGAACTTTGGAAACATGGCAACATTACTTACGGCCCAAGGAATTTGTCATACACTCTGATCATGAATCTTTAAAGCATATTCGCAGTTAAACTAAATTGAATCGTAGACATGCTAAGTGGGTTGAATTCATTGAAACTTTTCCCTATGTCATAAAACACAAGCAAGGAAAGGAAAATGTTATTGCTGATGCTTTGTCTAGACAATACACTATGCTTTCACAACTTGATTTCAAAATCTTTGGCTTAGAGACGATTAAACAACAATATGAGCATGATGATGAATTCAAAGATGTGTTGTTGAATTGCAAAGAAGGAAAAACTTGGAACAAATTTGTCCTCAATAATGGGTTTGTGTTTAGAGCTAATAAGCTGTGTGTTCTAGCTAGTTCCGTCCATTTGTTGCTATTGCAGCAAGCGCATGGAGGTGGTTTGATGGGACACTTTGGGGTGAAGAAGACGGAAGACATACTTTCTAGCCATTTCTATTGGCCAAAGATGAGAAGGGATGTTGAAAGATTTGTTGCTTGCTGCACTACATGTCAAAAAGCTAAGTCATGACATAATCCCCATGGTTTGTATATGTCTTTGCCTGTTTCTAGTGTTACTTGGGAAGATATTTCTATGGACTTTGTTTTAGGACTTCCTAGAACAAAGAAGGGGAGGGATAGCATATTTGTTGTCGTGGATAGATTCTCTAAGATGGCACACTTCATACCATGTCACAAAAGTGATGATGCTACACACATTGCTGATTTATTCTTTCGTGAAATTGTTCGCTTACATGGTATGCCAAATACAATAGTTTCAGATCGTGATACTAAATTCCTTAGCCACTTTTGGAGAACTTTGTGGGCTAAATTGGGGACTAAATTGTTATTTTCTACTACTTGTCATCCCCAAACAGATGGACAAACTAAAGTTGTTAATAGATCATTATCTACCATGCTTAGGGCTATTTTGAAAAAGAACATAAGGTTGTGGGAAGAATGCTTGCCTCATATTGAGTTTGCTTATAATCGTTCATTGCATTCTACTACTAAGATGTGCCCTTTTGAGATTGTATATGGATTTGTGCCTCGTGCTCCTATTGATTTATTACCTCTTCCATCTTCAGAGAAGTTGAATTTTGATGCTAAACAACGTGCTGACTTGATTATGAAAATGCATGAGACAACTAAAGAAAATATAGAGCGCTTGAATGCTAAATATAAACATGCTGGTAGTAAGGGAAGGAAGCATGTTACTTTCGAACTCGGAGAGTTAGTTTGGTTACATCTGAGAAAAGATAGGTTTCCTGAATTAAGAAAATCAAAGTTGATGCCTCGAGTTGATGGTCCTTTCAAAGTTTTAGAAAAGATTACTGATAATGCATATAAGTTTGAATTGCCTGCAGATTTTGGGGTTAGTCCCACCTTTAACATTGCAGATTTGAAACCATACGTGGGAGAAGAGGAAGAGCTTGAGTCGAGGACGACTCAAATGTAAGAAGGGGAGGTTGATGAGGACATCTTCCCTATTGACACAACAACGCCGAGTGATTCTTCTCATACACAACAAGTTTTACAAGGACCTACTACTCATGCTCGAGCACGTCTACTCAATTATCAGGTGAATTCGTTCCTAAGTTTTTATACAAATGATTCACAGAATGGAATGCTATTTAATTCTTGTGATGATCTTATTGTCCTTAGGAACCAAGGAGAAGAACCTCCAAATGCCAAGCATAAAGCACGATCACCATATGCGCAAGTTGGACTTGGAATCAACAAATTCACTGGTTCGGCCACCGCGACAGCATCAAGTTCTAACGACCATAACTTTTGATCCAGAAGGTTGTTCTGGGCCCATGAGGACTTTCCTAAAAGCTTTCATCGTCCTCTTTCCAATGGATCCGCCCCAATGCCAAAATTGACATCAGGTGGTATCAGAGCTCCAAGTTGCTCGGTGAGAGATTTAGTACCCTAGATTAGTTTTTGTTTTCTGTCCAAAATTGAAAATCCTCCACAAAAATTCAACCTTTAGATTCAATCTGGTATTTTAGTATGTTTTGTGTGGTTTTGATCCATTAGAGTCCTTGTTGTAGTTGCTGATCATTTTTCCTTCGCGTAGCTTTTATTTCAATCTATCCAGATCTTTGTTTTGTTCATAACTTTCGCATACGAGCTCCGATTCAAGTGTTTTTGCTCTTTCTTAAACCTTGGGATAAGCTCCACAAAAACCTAGTTGGGCACAAAATCTAATTCCATATGAAAGGTTGTTTAATCTTGACATCAAATTTGGGAAGCAAGTTGCAATTGCAATCCAGGTCGGTTCGGTATTTTGATCATAACTCTCACATCTGAACTCCGATTGAGAAGTTTTTATACTTTCCTGAATCCTTGAAGAGTCCTCTACAAAAACGTTTTTGGGTGTCCTTCGTGATTCGCAATCCTTCAAACCGAAATTGACTCGGATTCGGATTTGGTCAAATCGGCTGAATTTTGTTAAATCTGTGCACCATAGGGTTTTGGCCATAACTTCTACATACGAGCTCCAAATTGTGTGTTCGAATACTTGTTTTAAAGCCTAGAACAGAACCATCATTTTTTAATATTGTCAACGTCGCCTCCACCAAATTGATCGTGTGTTTCTCATCGAAAGATCGGGACACCAAAGTGCTATCATGGATTTTATCAAACTTTGCACCGAAGCGAAACACTCCTAAAATGCACCTGATTGCACTCGTAAGTGTCACCGGTCTCATTTGAGTTTGTTTTGGTCGATTTCGCTCCGATGTTAACTTCGTTCAAATCGGGATCCCAACAAGGGGATTTTATGAAAGTTTGCCCCGAAGAAAAACACTCCGAAGACACACCGCATTGCCCTCGTTAGTATTCTCGGTCTTGTTGGAGCTTGTTTCGGTCGATTTCGCAGCGATGTTAATTTCATTCAAATCGAGATCCGAAAAAGTGGATTTTATGAAAGTTCGCCCCGAAGCGAAACACACTGAAGACACGCCGGATTGCATTCTTAGGAGTTGTCGGTCTTGTTAGAGCATGTTTCGGTCGATTTCGCTTTGATGCTAACTTCATACAAATAGAGATGCGAAGCGGTAGATTTTACAAAAGTTCACAACGTAGCAAAACACTCCGAAAAGGGACCGGATTGCACTCCAAAGTGTGGCCGGTCTCATCGGGGCTTGTTTCGGTCGATTTCACTCTGATGTTAATTTCATTCATATCGGGATCCAAACGAGTGGATTTTATGAAAGTTTGCCCTGAAGAGAAACACACCGAAGACACATCGGATTGCCCACGTAAGTGTTGTTGGTCCTGTTGGAGCTTGTTTCGATCGAGTTAGCTTTAATGTTAATTTCATACAAAACGAGATCCGGATAGGTGGATTTTATGGAAGTTTGCACCAGAGCGAAACACTCCGAAAATACACCGGATTGCACTCCAATGTGTCGCCAGTCTCCTTGGAGCTTGTTTCAGTCTATTTCGGTCCGATGTTAATTTCATTCAAATCGGCATCCGAACAAGTGTACTTTATGAAAGTTTGCCCCAAAGAGAAACACTTCGAAGACACACTGGATTGCCGACGTAAGTGTTGTCGGTCTTATTGGAGCTTGTTTCGGTCGATTTCGCTTTGATGATAACATCGTACAAATCGAGATCCGAATAGGTGGATTTTATGAGAGTTTGTGTTGGAGCAAAACTCTCCGAAAGTGCACCGGATTCCACTCCTAAGTGTCGTCGGCCTCATTGGAGCATGTTTCGGTCGATTTCGCTGTGATGCTTTTTTCATTCAAATCGGGATCCGAACCAGTGGATTTTATGAAAGTTTGCCCTGAAGCGAAACACTCAGAAAACACTACGGATTGCCCTCGTAAGTGTTGTCGGTCTTGTGGGAGCTTGTTTCAGTCGATTTCACATTGATGCTAATTTCATAAATATCGAAATCCGAACAGGTGGATTTTATGAAAGTTTGCACCGGAGCGAAACACTCCTAAAATTATCCTGATTGCACTCGCAAGTGTCGCCGGTCTCATTTGAGTTTGTTTTGGTCGATTTTGCTCCGATGTTAACTTCGTTCAAATCGTGATCCGAACAAGGGGATTTTATGAAAGTTTGCCCCGAAGAGAAACACTATGAAGACACACCGCATTGCCCTCGTAAGTGTTGTCGGTCTTGTTGGAGCTTGTTTCGGTCATTTTCACTTTGATGATAATTCACACCCATTGTGATCCGGACGGGTGGATTTTACAAATGTTTGCACCACAGCGAAACACTAAGAAAATACACCGGATTGTATTCCTAAGTGTCGCCGGTCACCTTGGAGCTTGTTTCGATCGATTTCGCTGTGATGTTAATTTCATTCAAATCGAGATCCGAACAAGTGGATTTTATGAATGTTTGTCGCAAAACGAAACACTCCGAAGACACACCGGATTGCCCTAGTAAGTGTTGTCAGTCTTGTTGGAGCTTGTTTTGGTCGATTTCGCTTTTATGATAATTTCATACAAATCGAGATCCGAACAGGGGGATTTTATGAGTATTTGAGCTGGAGCGAAACACTTCGAAAGTGCACCGGAATGCACTCCAAAGTTTCGCCGGTATCATTGGAGCTTTTTTCGGTCAATTTCGCAGCGATGATAATTTCATACAAATCGGATCCGAACAGGTGGATTTTGTAAGTGTTTGTGCCTGAGCGAAACACTTCGAAAGTGCACTGGATTGCACTCCAAGGTTTCACCGGTATCATTGGAGCTTTTTTCGGTCGATTTTGCAGCGATGTTAATTTCATTCAAATCGAGATCCGAAAAAGTGGATTTTATGAAAGTTCGCCCTGAAGCGAAACACACTGAAGACATGTCGGATTGCATTCTTAGGAGTTGTCGGTCTTGTTAGAGCATGTTTCGGTCGATTTCGCTTTGATGCTAACTTCATACAAATAGAGATGCGAAGAGGTAGATTTTACAAAAGTACACATCGGAGCAAAACACTCCGAAAAGGGACTGGATTGGACTCCAAAGTGTGGCCGGTCTCATTGGAGCTTGTTTCGGTCGATTTCTCTCTGATGTTAATTTCATTCATATCGAGATCCAAACGAGTGGATTTTATGAAAGTTTGCCCTGAAGAGAAACACACCGAAGACACACCGGATTGCCCACGTAAGTGTTGTCGGTCCTGTTGGAGCTTCTTTCGTTCGATTTAGCTTTAATGTTAATTTCATACAAAACGAGATTGGGACAGGTGGATTTTATGAAAGTTTGCACCGGAGCGAAACACTCCGAAAATACACCGGATTGCACTCCAAAGTGTCGTCGGTCTCCTTGGAGCTTGTTTCGGTCTATTTTGCTATGATGTTAATTTCATTCAAATCGGGATCCGAACAAGTGTACTTTATGAAAGTTTGCCCCGAAGAGAAACACTTCGAAGACACACCGGATTGCCGACGTAATTGGAGCTTGTTTCTGTCGATTTCGCTTTGATGAAACTTTCATAAAATCAAATTTGATTTCTTGGGTCCTTGAGTCATTCTAGTAGAGTTTTGGTGACCGCTGCAAAAAAAACTGTTGCAACCTTTGCGTTTTCTATTTGGGTTGATTATGGCGACATTTGTGTCCTCGGCTAGCTTTTTTAGTGTGGTTTGAGATTAGGACCAGCACCATACTATCGTGGAACGTTTATTCAACTTGTTGTGACTAATGTGGTATGAGCTATCCATTGTTACACTTGCCAGCCACCTATAGCTCCACAGAAAACTACAACTTACCAGGCTCTAGCGTTTGGCATCTGTACACCACCTCTCCAGGAGATTTTGACTCGCGGTTGCCGACACCTCCTGCTAAGGCTTGGTAAGAACTGTAAGAGCTTGGTGATACAAGTTGAGAGACAGTGCCCGTTCCTGTAAATTGTTTGTTCTTTTGCTTTCTAACCATGTCGGGAACAACGAGCAATGATGGTCGACATTCCCCGCCTTTGGGGAATCATTCAACATTCGGCGCCAAGTCAAGCGACATCTGAGAGGGCCTTGATGGTGATGTGCAGGTGGTAAATGAGCGGCTGGGACAGGTGGAGAAGGCTCAGATTGACACCAACACCAGGCTGACCAATTTGGAGGTTTCCGTTGGCACCATCAATACCAACCTAACGGAGGTATTGCGGCGCCTTGAGCATATGGGTCGAGTACCTCCTGCTGCACGCGGTAATGGTGTTTTGGGCAGCGAGGTGGATGAGAACGTCGCCAACTACGCTGCTGACTCAGAGCTTGAAGAAGACCCTACACGGCGTCAACTTCACCATAACCGGCATGGTATGGGTCTTTTGCGCCCCCGGCATGAGGTACATGACTATAATGATTCTCTTGGTAAGGTTAAGTTCACCATGGCTCCTTTTGATGGTAAATATGATCCTCATGCATACCTCACATGGGAATTAGCTGTAGAACAAAAGTTTGCATGTCATGAGTATCCTGAATACAAAAGAGTTAGGGCTGCCACTAGTGAGTTCACTAATTTTGCCTCTGTTTGGTGGAGTGAGTTCCGACGTAAGAATCCCAATACTGCGCAAAACTAGGCTGATTTGAAAAGAATCATGCGAGCTAGATTTGTTCCCTCTTATTACCAGCGTGATTTGTTAAATAAGCATCAGCTGCTTAGGCAAGATAGTAAGAGTGTAGAGGAATACTATCAGGAATTACAAATGGGCATGTTGCGCTGTGGTATAGAGGAGTCTAAGGAGGCTGCTATGGCTAGATTTATGGGTGTGCTGAACCGTGAGATTTATGACATTCTTAGTTACAAGGAATATAATTCAATCACTCGCTTGTTTCATCTTGCTTGCCATGATGAAAGAGAAGTGCAGGGACGACGCCAATGGTCTAGCACGAGAACTAATGTTTCTGCAGGTCGTGCTAACACTTGGTCAACACGAGCCCCATCTACAACCACAAGTCAACTGGCTGCACCGTCCTCCAACAACAACTGGAGTCAACCTTCATCTTCTGCGCCGACTTCCAAGGCTTCGGAGGTAACAAAAACTGCTGCACTAGAGCCCCCCAAGAGCTCTGCTTCGGTTGCTTCAACTGGGAGGACGAGGGATGTGCAATGCCATCAATGCAAGGGGTAGGTCACATGAGGAGTCAATGTCCGAGCAAGCGTGTGCTGATTGTGTGAGACAATGGTGAGTTTTCTTCTGCTAGTGATTTGGATGAAGAAACATATGCTATGCTTGCAGCTGACAATGCAGGGAGCGAAGATGATCATGACCAGGAAGAACACATTGATGCCAACCATGCTAACCATTATGAGAGCCTCATTGTACAGCGTGCATTGAGTGTCCAGATTAGAAAGGCCGACCAAAATCAGCGGCACAACCTGTTCCAAACCAAGTGTGTCGTAAGGAGCGATTATGTCGTGTGATCATTAACGGAGGAAGTTGCAACAACCTTGCAAGCTTGGACATGGTGGAGAAGCTTTCGTTGGAGACAAGACCGCACCCCCAGCCCTACTATGTTTAATGGTTCGACAACATTGGTAAGGTTAAGGTTACACGCTTGGTGAGAGTACAATTTGCTATTGGTTCCTATCATGATTTTGTTGAATGTGATGTCGTACCTATGCAAGCATGTTCTATATTGTTAGGTAGACCTTGGCAATATGATAAAAGTTCTGTGCATGATGGTAGAACCAACCAGTATTCTTTTGTGCGTAAGGGAAAGAAGATTGTCTTGCATCCTATGACTCCTGATTCCATTATTAAAGAGGACATTGCAAGAGCTAGTAAGCAAAAGATTGATGAAAATGCTAAAAAGAAAACATCTAGTTCTGTTTGTGATAACAAAAATGAGATTAAGTTGAAAGGTGCATGTTTTCTTGCTACCAAATCTGATGTGAAGGAACTGGTTGTTGATGAATTTGTTTGCTATGCCTTAGTTTGCAAGGATGTTTTGTTCTCATTTGAGGAGATACCTGCTGCTTTGCCTCCTGCTGTGACTAACCTTTTGCAGGAATATGCTGATGTTTTTCCCAAGGACGTTCCTCCAGGTTTGCCACCAATTCAAGGGATTGAGCATCAGATTGACCTCATTCCTGGAGCATCTTTGCCCAATCGAGCACCATATAGGACTAATTCGGAAGAAACTAAGGAAATACAACGCCAAGTGCAAGAACTGCTTAACAAAGGGTACGTGCGTGAATCTCTTAGTCCTTGTGTTGTTCCGGTCATTTTAGTTCCTGAGAAGGATGGATCATGGCGCATGTGTGTGGATTGTAGAGCAATGAATAACATTACCATTAGATATCGTCATTCTATTCCTAGGTTAGATGATATACTTGATGAATTACGTGGCTCTACTATGTTCTCTAAGGTTGATTTGCGTAGTGGTTACCACCCAATCCGCATGAAATTAGGTGATAAATGGAAAACAGCTTTCAAAACTATGTTTGGTCTATATGAGTGGTTAGTGATGCCTTTTGGATTGACTAACGCACCTAGCACTTTCATGAGACTAATGAATGAAGTTTTCCGTGCTTTCATTGGTAGATTTGTTGTGGTATACTTTGATGATATCTTGATCTATAGCAAATCATTAGATGAACATCCTGCTCATTTGCGTGCTGTTTTTGATGCCTTACGAGATGCACGTTTATTTGGTAACCTTGAGAAGTGCACATTTGGCATCAATCGAGTTGCTTTTCTTGGCTATGTTGTTTCTCCACAGGGAATTGAAGTTGATCAAGCCAAGGTTGAAGCAATTCAGAGTTGGCCGACTCCTAAAACGGTCACACAGGTGCGGAGTTTCCTTGGACTTGCAGTATTCTATCGTCGCTTCGTGAAAGATTTCAGTACAATTGCTGCACCGCTGAATGAGTTGTGCAAGAAAGGTGTGGCTTTCCAATGGGGCAAGCCACATGAAGATGCCTTTGACTTGTTGAAAGAGAAATTGACTCATGCACCACTGCTCCAACTCCCAGACTTTGGTATGACTTTTGAACTTGAGTGTGATGCTAGTGGCATTGGGATTGGAGGCGTGCTGATCCAAGAAGGTAAGCCAGTTGCTTATTTCAGTGAGAAATTATCTGGTTCTCGTTTGAACTATTCAACTTATGATAAGGAATTGTATGCACTAGTTCGAACATTAGAGACTTGGCAACTTATGATCATGAATCCTTGAAGCACATTCGTAGCCAAAATAAGTTGAACCGTAGGCATGTAACATGGCTAGAATTCATTGAGTCTTTTCCTTATGGTATCAAACACAAGATGGGGAAGGATAATGTTATTGTTGATGCTTTATGTCGACGATATACCATGCTTTCACAACTAGACTCTAAAATCTTTGGCTTGGAAACGATTAAAGAGCAATATGCGCTTGATGCTGATTTTAAAGATGTTTTGCTAAATTGTAAGGAAGAGTCTGGAATAAGTTCATTGTTAATGATGGTTTTCTGTTTTGTTCTAACAAGCTATGCATTCCAGCTGGATCTGTTCGTTTGTTGTTGCTTCAGGAAGCGCATGGAGGAGGACTAATGGGCCACTTTGGTGCGAAGAAGACAGAGGATGTGTTGGCCAACCATTTTTACTTGCAATAAAGCTAAGTCACGACTGAACCCACATGGTTTATATATGCCTCTTCCTGTTCCTAGTGTTCCATGGGAGGATATTTCAACGGATTTTGTTTTAGGCCTACCTAGGACAAAGAGGGGGAGGGATAGCATATTTGTTTTCGTGGATTGGTTTTCTAAGATGGCACATTTTATACCTTGTCATAAGAGCGATGATGCTACAAAATTGCTGATTTGTTTTTCAGGGAGATAGTTCGCCTACATGGAGTGCCTTCCACAATTGTGTCAGACCGGGATGCAAAATTTTTGAGTCATTTTTGGCGGACGCTTTGGAAGAAACTGGGTACCAAGCTCTTGTTTTCTACTACATGTCACCCTCAAAGCGATGGCGGTGAGTAAGTCAGCAATGAACATTGTCTACAATGTTGAGAGCCATTTTGAAGAAAAATTTGAAGATGTGGGAAGAGTGCCTACCTCATGTGGAGTTTGCCTATAACTGCTCATTGCATTCTACTACCATGATGACTCCTTTTCAGGTGGTATATGGTTTCAATCCTCGTGCACCCATTGATATTTTGCCGTTACCATGTTTTGAAAAAGTAAACTTAGATGCTGCTAAACGTGCTGATTTTGTGTTGAAATTACATGAGACTACTAAAGATAGCATTGAGCGCATGAATGCTAAATATAGAGCTGCTAGTAGTCAGGGTAGGAAGGAATTAACTTTTGAACCTGGAGATCTTGTTTGGTTGCACTTGAGAAAGGATAGGTTTCCTGATTTGCGAAAGTCTAAATTGATGCCTAGAGCTGATGGTCCTTTTAAAGTGATTGCTAAGATAAATGATAATGCATACAAGCTTGATTTGCCTGCAGACTACAGTGTAAGCAATTCTTTCAATGTTGCTAATTTGAAGCCGTACATGGGTGATGAAGATGAGCTTGAGTCGAGGACGACTCCATTTCAAGAGGGGGAGGATGATGAGGACATCTCCACAACGGATACAACCAGCTCTAACTCCACTCACCAGGATGAACCACCACTTCAAGGACCACTCACTCGAGCCTGTGCACGTCAACTCAATTATCAGGTGAAGGCGTTCCTAAGTATTCCAATTAATGATACAATGAATGGGATGCTACTTAATTTTTGTGATGATGTGATTATTCTTAGGAACCATGGGGAAGACCTACAACGCACAAGGGAGTTCATGTCCAGAGGGAAGAGCAACTTGGAATCAGATTCGGACTCCCAGAGATGGTCAAATTCAAATAGCCATAACTTTTGATCCAGAAGGCTTCTGGAGGTCTACGAGTACAAGAACGAAAGCTCTGGTCGTCCTCTTTCAAACCGATCCAAGATCACCTCCAAATTCCTTTCGAGTCAACGGGAATACGCAAAAAAATGCAGAGCACTTTTCCAGTCCGAGTCTAATTGGGCTTTAGTCTTTTATTTTGAGTTGTAATCAGTTGGCCGATGTTAAGGCCTAGTGTTGCACGCCCCTTGGTCTATAATTAGCCAGCCGCCACCATAATTAGGATTTTGGGTTTTTTTCATTCAGTTAGCCATTTCTACTGCTTGTACTCGCGCGTGCCGACTAGGCCGCCCGTCTACTTTTAATCGGAACCCCAACTTCGAGTGTTCTTGTTTCAGAACCGATCTAAATTCATATTCGCAATTGAGTTGCTTGTAATCTCTTGTTCTTGCTGGTTCTTTGATTGCTCGCAGGAACAAAGACCTTCGTGGTCAGGTTGGGCGCGCTTCCCGCGGGATCAATAACCTTCAGGAGGGTGGTGTACCGGTCGCTAAGGCGCAACGTCGAGTTCGTTGTAGTCGGGCCGCCAACTTCGCCCTCCACCAGATCGACGCTACCTTCTCTCATCGAAAGATCGGGACGCCTAGTTCATATCACATTGGAGTTTTTTTCGGTCGATTTTGCAGCGATGTTATTTTCATTCAAATCAAGATCCGAACAAGTGGATTTTATGAATGTTCGGCCCAAAGCGAAACACTCCGAAGACATACCGGATTGCATTCTTAAGAGTTGTCGGTCTTGTTGGGCATGTTTCGGTCGATTTCACTTTGATGCTAACTTCATACAAATAGAGATGCGAACAGGTAGATTTTGCAAAAGTTCACTCCGAAAATGCACTGGATTGCACTCCAAAGGGTGGCCAGTCTCATTGGGGCTTGTTTCGGACGATTTCACTCTGATGTTAATTTCATTCATATCGGGATGCAAACGGGGTGGATTTCATGAAACTTTGCCCCGAGGAGAAACACACCGTAGACACACCAGATTGCCCATGTAAGTGTTGTCGGTCTTGTTGGAGCTTGTTTCGATCGATTTAGCTTTAATGTTAATTTGATTCAAAACGAGATCCGGACAGGTGGATTTCATGAAAGTTTGCACCGGAGAGAAACACTCCGAAAATGCACCGAATTGCACTCCAAAGTGTCGTCGGTCTCCTTGGAGCTTGTTTCGGTCTATTTCGCACAAATGTTAATTTCATTCAAATCGAGATCTGAACAAGTGTACTTTATGAAAGTTAGCCCCGAAGAGAAACACTTTGAAGACACACCGGATTGCCCACGTAAGTGTTGTCGGTCTTGTTGGAGCTTGTTTCGGTGATTTCGCTTGGATGACAACTTCATACAAATCGAGATCCGAACAAGTGCATTTTTCTGAGAGTTTGCATCGGAGCGAAACTCTTTGAAAGTGCACCGGATTGCACTCCTAAGTGTCGTCGGTCTCATAGGTGCTTGTTTCGGTCGATTTCGCTTTGATGTTAATTTCATTCAAATCGGGATCCGAACCTGTGGATTTTATGAAAGTTTGCCCCGAAGCGAAACACTCATAAGACACTACGGATAGCCCTCGTAAGTGTTGTCGGTCTTGTTGGAGCTTGTTACGGTCGATCTCGCTTTGATGTTACTTTCATAAATATCGAAATCCGAACAGGTGGATTTTATGAAAGTTTGCACCGGAGTGAAACACACCTAAAATGCACCTGATTGCACTCGTAAGTGTCGCCGGTCTCATTTGAGTTTGTTTTGGTCGATTTCACTCCGTTGTTAACTCCTTTCAAAGAGGGATCTGAACAAGTGGATTTTATGAAAGTTTGCCCTGAAGTGAAAAACTCCGAAGACACACCGGATTACCCTCGTAAGTGTTGTCGGTTTTGTTGGAGCTTGTTTTGATCATTTTCACTTTGATGATAATTCACACATATCAGGATCCAAACAGGTGGATTTTATGAATGTTTACACCGCAGCGAAACACTCAGAATATACACCGGATTGCACTCCTAATTGTCGCCGGTATCATTGCAGCTTTTTTGGTCGATTTCGTAGTGAAGTTAATTTCATTCAAATCGAGATCCGAACAAGTGGATTTTATGAATGTTTGCCCAGAAGCGAAACACTCCGACAACACACCAAATTGCACTCTTAAGAGTTGTCGGTCTTGTTGGAGTATGTTTCGGCCGATTTCGCTTTGATGTTAAATTCATACAAATAGAGATGTGAAGAGGTAGATTTTACGAAAGTTCACACCGGAGCGAAACACTTCGAAAATGCACCGGATTGTATTGCAAAGTGTGGCCGGTCTCATTAGAGCTTGTTTCGATCGATTTCACTCTGATGTTAATTTTATTCAAATCGGGATCCATACGAGTGGATTTTATGAATGATTGCCCCGAAGAGAAAAACACCGAAGACACACCGGATTGCCCACGTAATTGTTGTCAGTCATGTTGGGGCTTGTTTTCGTCAATTTAGCTTTATGTTAATTTCATATAAAATGAGATCTGAACAGGTGGATTTTATGAAAGTTTGCACCGGAGCGAAACAGTTCGAAAATGCACCGGATTGCACTCAAAAGCATCGCCGGTCGACTTAGAGCTTGTTTCGGTTGATTTCGCTCTGATGTTAATTTCATTCAAATCGGGATCCGGACAATTGTACTTTATGAATGTTTGGCCTGAAGAGAAACACTTCGAAGACACACCGGATTGCACACGTAAGTTTTGCCGGTCATATCGGAGCTTGTTTCGGTCGATTTCGCTTTGATGATAACTTCAGACAAATCAAGATCCGAACAGGTGGATTTTATGAGAGTTTGCGTTGGAGCGAAACTCTCCGAAAGTGCATCGGATTGCACTCCTAAGTGTCGCCGGTCTCATTGGTGGTTGTTTCGGTCGATTTTGCTCTGATGTTAATTTCATCCAAATCGGGTTCCGAACATGTGGATTGTATGGAAGTTTGCCCCGAAGCAAAACACTCATAAGACACTACGGATTGCCCTCGCAAGTGTTGTCGGTCTTGTTGGAGCTTGTTTCGGTCGATTTCACTTTGATGCTAATTTCATAGATATCAAAATCCGAACAGGTGGATTTTATGAAAGTTCGCACCGGTGCAAAACACTCCTAAAATGCACACTTGTAAGTGTGGCCAGTCTCATTTGTGTTTGTTTTGGTCGATTTCGCTCTGATGTTAATTTCATTCAAATAGGGATCTGAACAATTGGATTTTATGAAAATTTGCCACCAAGAGAAAACACTCCGATGACACATCGGATTGTCCTCATAAGTGTTGTCGGTCTCCTTGGAGCTTGTTTCGGTCATTTTCACTTTGATGATAATTCACACAAATCGGGATCCGAATAGTTGGATTTTGTGAATGTTTGCACCACAGCGAAACACTTTGAAAATACACCGGATTGCACTCCAAAGTGTCGCTGGTCTCTATGGAGCTTGTTTTGGTCGATTTCACTGTGATGATAATTTCATTCAAATCGAGATCCGAACAAGTGGATTTAATGAAAGTTTGGTGAGAAGCGAAACACTCCGAAGACACACCGGATTGCCCTCGTAAGTGTTGTCGGTCTTCTTGGAGCTTGTTTCGGTCGATTTTGCTTTGATGATAATTTCATACAAATCGACACCCGAACAGGTGGATTTTATGAGTGTTTGAGCCGGAGCGAAACACTTCGAAAGTGCATCGGATTGCACCCCTAAGTTACGCCGATATCATTGGAGCTTTTTTCGATCGATTTCGCAGTGATGTTAATTTCATTCAAATCGATATCTGAACAAGTGGATTTTATGAAAGTTTGCCCCGAAGCAAAACACTCCGAAGACGCACCGGATTGCCCTCTTAAGAGTTGTCGGTCTTGTTGGAACATATTTCGGTCGATTTCTCTTTAATGTTGAACTATACAAATAGAGATGCGAACAGGTAGATTTTACGAAAGTTCACACCAGAGCGAAACACTTCGAAAATGCACCGGATTGCACTCTAAAGTGTGGCCGGTCTCATTGGAGCTTGTTTCGGTCGATTTCACTCTGATGTTAATTTCATTCATATCGGGATGTAAACGAGTGGATTTTATGAATGTTTGCCACAAAGAGAAACACACCGAAGACACCCCGGATTGCCCACGTAAGTGTTGTCGGTCTTGTTGGAGCATGTTTCGGCCGATTTTACGTGGATGATAACTTCATACAAATCGAGATCCGAACAGGCGGATTTTACGAGAGTTTGCGCCAGAGCGAAACTCTCCGAAAGTGCACCGAATTGCCCTCCTATGTGTCGCCGGTCTCATTGATGTTTGTTTCGGTCGATTTCGCTCTGATGTTAATTTCATCCAATTCGGGATTCGAACCTGTGGATTTTATGGAAGTTTACCCAGAAGCGAAACACTCAGAAGACACTATGGATTGCCCACATAAGTGTTGTAGGTCTTGTTGGACCTTGTTTCGGTCAATTTCACTTTGATGTTAATTTCATAGATATCGAAATCTGAACAGGTGGATTTTTTGATAGTTCGCACCGGAGCAAAACACTCCTAAAATGCACCTGATTGCAATCGTAAGTGTGGCCAGTCTCATTTGAGTTTGTTTTGGTCGATTTCGCTCTGATGTTAATTTCATTCAAATCGGGATCCGAACAAGTGGATTTTATGAAAGTTTGCCACGAAGAGAAAACACTCCGAAGACACACCGGATTGCCCTCGTAAGTGTTGTCGATCTTGTTGGAGCTTGTTTCGGTCATTTTCAATTTGATGATAATTGACACAAATCGGGATCCGAACAGGTGGATTTTTTGAATGTTTGCACCGCAGCGAAACACTTTGAAAATACACCGGATTGTACTCCAAAGTGTCGCCGGTCTCCTTGGAGCTTGTTTCGGTCGATTTCATTGTGATGTTAATTTCATTCAAATCGAGGTCCGAACAAGTGGATTTTATGAAAGTTTGCCGAGAAGCGAAACACTCCGAAGACACACCGGATTGCCCTCGTAAGTGTTGTCGGTCTTCTTGGAGCTTGTTTCGGTCGATTTCGCTTTGATGATAATTTCATACAAATCGACTTCCAAACAGGTGGATTTCATGAGTGTTTGCGCCGGAGCGAAACACTTCGAAAGTGCACCAGATTGCACCCCTACGTTTCGCCGATATCATTGGAGCTTTTTTTGGTCGATTTCGCAGTGATGTTAATTTCATTCAAATCGAGATCCGAACAAGTGGATTTTATGAAAGTTTGCCCGAAGCAAAACACTTCGAAGACACACCGGATTGCCCTCTTATGAGTTGTCGGTCTTGTTGGAGCATGTTTCGGTCGATTTCGCTTTAATGTTAACCTCATACAAATAGAGATGCGAATAGGAGATTTTATGAAAGTTCACACCAGAGCGAAACACTATGAAAATGCTATGGATTGCACTCCAGAGTGTGGCCGGTCTCATCGGAGCTTGTTTCGGTCGATTTCACTTTGATGTTAATTTCATTCATATCGGGATGCAAACGAGTGGATTTTATGAAAGTTTGCCCCGAAGAGAAACACACTGAAGACACACCGGATTGCCCACGTAAGTCTTGTTGGTCTTGTTGGAGCTTGTTTCAATCGATTTAGCGATAATGTTAGTTTCATACAAAACGAGATCCAGACAGGTGGATTTTATGAGAGTTTGCACCGGAGTGAAACACTCCGGAAATGCACCGGATTGCACTCCAAAGTGTCGACGGTCTCCTTCGAGCTTGTTTCGGTCTATTTCGCTCTGATGTTAATTTCATTCAAATCGGGATCCGAACAAGTGTACTTTACGAAAGTATGCCCCGAGGAGAAACACTTCGAAGACTCACCAGATTGCCCACGTAAGTGTTGTCAGTCTTGTTGGAGCTTGTTTCGGTAGATTTCGCTTGGATGATAACTTCATACAAATCGAGATCCGAACAGGTGGATTTTCTGAGAGTTTGCGCCGGAGTGAAACTCTCCGAAAGTGCACCGGATTGCCCTCCTATGTGTCGCCGATCTCATTGGAGCTTGTTTCGGTCGATTTTGCTCTGATGTTAATTACATGCAAATCGGGATCCGAACCTGTGGATTTTATGAAAGTTTGCCCCGAATCGAAACACTCATAAGTCACAATGGATTGCCCTCGTAAGTGTTGTCGGTCTTGTTGGAGCTTGTTTCAGTCGATTTCGCTTTGATGTTAATTTCATAAATATCGAAATCCAAACAGGTGGATTTTATGAAAGTTCGCACCAGAGTGAAACACTCCTAAAATGCACCTGATTGCACTCATAACTGTCGCCGTTCTCATTTGTGTTTGTTTTGGTCGATTTTGCTCTTTTGTTAACTTCATTCAAATAGGGATCCGAACAAGTGGATTTTATGAAAGTTTGCCACGAAGAGGAAAACTCCGAAGACACACCGGATTGCCCTCGTGAGTGTTGTCGGTGTTGTTGGAGCTTGTTTCGGTCATTTTCACTTTGATGATAATTCTCACATATCGGGATCCGAACAGGTGGATTTTACGAATGTTTGCACCGCAGCGAAACACTCCGAAAATACACCGGATTGCACTCCTAAGTGTCGCCGGTCTCCATGGAGCTTGTTTCAGTCGATTTCACTGTGATGTTAATTTCAGTTAAATAGAGATCCGAAAGTGCACCGGATTGCACTCCTATGTTTCACCGGTATCATTGGAGCTCTTTTCGGTCGATTTCGCAGTGATGTTAATTTCATTCAAATCGAGATCCGAACAAGTGGATTTTATGAATGTTTGCCAAGAAGCGAAACACTACGAAGACACACCGGATTGCACTCTTAAGAGTTGTCAGTCCTGTTGGAGCATGTTTCGGTCGATTTCGCTTTGATGTTAAATTCATACAAATAGAGATGCGAAGAGGTAGATTTTATGAAAGTTCACACCGGAGCAAAACACTCCGAAAATACTCCAGATTGCATTCAATGTGTGGCCAGTCTCATTGGAGCTGGTTTCGGTCGATTTCACTATTATGTTAATTTCATCCATATCGGGATCCAAACTAGTGGATTTTATGAAAGTTTGCCCCGAAGAGAAACACACCGATGACACACCGGATTGCCCACTTAAGTGTTGTTGGTCTTGTTGGGGCTTGTTTTGGTCAATCAGCCTTAATGTTAATTTCACACAAAACGAGATCCGAACAGGTGGATTTTAAGATAGTTTGCACCGAAGCGAAACACTCAGAAAATGCACCGGATTGCACTCCAAAGTGTCGCCAGTCTCCTTGGAGCTTGTTTCGGTTGATTTCGCTCTGATGTTAATTTCATACAAATCGGGATCCGGACAACTATACTTTATGAAAGTTTGCCCCGAAGATTAACACTTCAAAGACATACCGGATTGCACACGTAAGTTTTGCCTGTCTTGTTGGAGCTTGTTTCGGTCGATTTCATTTTGATGATAACTTCATACAAATCGATATCAGAACAGGTGGATTTTATGAGAGTTTGTGCCGGAGCGAAACTCTCCGAAAGTGCACCAGATTGCACTCCTAAGTGTCACCGGTCTCATTGGTGCTTGTTTCAGTCGATTTCGCTCTGATGATAATTTCATAAATATCGAAATCTGAACAGGTCGATTTTATGAAAGTTCGCACCGGAGCAAAACACTCCTAAAATGCACCTGATTGCACTCATAAGTGTGGCCAGTCTCATTTGAGTTTGTTTTGGTCGATTTCGCTTTGATGTTAATTTCATTCAAATCGGGATCCGAACATGTGGATTTTATGAAAGTTTGCGACCAAGAGAAAACACTCCGAAGACACACCGGATTGCACACGTAAGTTTTGCCGGTCATGTTGGAGCTTGTTTCGGTCTATTTCGTTTTGGCGATAACTTCATACAAATCGAGATCAGAACAGGTGGATTTTATGAGAGTTTGCGCCGGAGCGAAACTCTCCGAAAGTGCACCAGATTGCACTCCTATGTGTGGCCGGTCTCATTGGAGCTTGTTTCGGTCGATTTCACTCTGATGTTAATTTCACTCATATCGGGATGCAAACGAGTGGATTTTATGAAAGTTTACCTTGAAGAGAAACACAACGAAGACTCACCGGATTGCCCGCGTAAGTGTTGTCGGTCTTGTTGTAGCTTGTTTCGATCGATTTAGCTTTAATGTTAATTTCATAGAAAACGACATACGGACAGGTGGATTTTATGAAAGTTTGCACCGGAGCGAAACACTCCGATAATGCACCGGGATGAATTCCAAAGTGTCACCGGTCTCCTTGGAGCTTGTTTTGGTCTATTTCGCTCTGATGTTAATTTCATTCAAGTCGGGATCCGAACAAGTGTACTTTATGAAAATTTGCCCCAAGGAGAAACACTTCGAAGACACACAGGATTGCCCACGTAAGTGTTGTCGGTCTTGTTGGAGCTTGTTTCGGCCGATTTCGCTCGGATCATAACTTCATACAAATCGAGATCCGAACAGGTGGAATTTCTGAGAGTTTGCGCCGGAGCGAAACTCTCCGAAATTGCATCGGATTGCCCTCCTATGTGTCGCCGGTATCATTGGAGCTTGTTTCGGTCGATTTCGCTCTGATGTTAAATTCATTCAAATCGGGATCCAAAACGAAACACTCATAAGATACAACGGATTGCCCTCGTAAGTGTTGTCGGTCTTGTTGGAGCTTGTTTCGGTCGATTTCGCATTGATGTTAATTTCATAAATATCAAAATCCGAACAGGAGGATTTTATGAAAGTTTTCACCAGAGCGAAACACTCCTAAAATGCACCTGAGTGCACCGGATTGCACTCCTAAGTTTCGCCGGTATCATTGGAGCTTTTTTGGTCGATTTCGTAGTGATGTTTGTTTCATTCAAATCGAGATCCGAACAAGTGGATTTTATGAATGTTTGCCCCGAAGCGAAACACTCCGAAGAAACACCGGATTGCGCTCTTATGAGTTGTCTGTCTTGTTGGAGCGTGTTTCGGTTGATTTCGTTTTGATGTTAATTTCATAAATATCGAAATCTGAACAGGTGGATTTTATGAAAGTTTGCACTAGAGCGAAACACTCTTAAAATGCACCTGAGTGCATCAGATTGCACTCCTAAGTTTCACCGGTATCATTGGAGCTTTTTTGGTCGATTTCGTAGTGATGTTAATTTCATTCAAATCGAGATCCGAACAAGTGGATTTAATTAATGTTTGCCCTGAAGCGAAACACTCCGAAGACACACCGGATTGCACTCTTATGAGTTGTCGGTCTTGTTGGAGCATGTTTCGGTCGATTTCGCTTTGATGTTAAATTCATAAAAATAGAGATGCGAAGAGGTAGATTTTATGAAAGTTCACACCGGAGCGAAAAACTCCGAAAATGCACCGGATTGCACTACATAGCGTGGCCGGTCTGATTGGAGCTTGTTTCGGTCGATTTCACTCTGATGTTAATTTCATTCATATCGGGATCCGAACGAGTGGATTTTATGAATGTTTGCCCCGAAAAAAAACACACCGAAGACACACCAGATTACCCACGTCAGTGTTCTCGGTCTTGTTGGAGCTCGTTTCGATCGATTTAGCTTTAATGCTAATTTTGTACAAAACGAAATCTGGATAGGTGGATTTTACGAAAGTTTGCACCGGAGCGAAACACACCGAAAATGCACCGGATTGCACTCAAAAGTGTCGCCGGTCTCCTTGGAGCTAGTTTCGGTCTATTTCGCTCTGGTGTTAATTTCCTTCAAATCGGGATCTGAACAAGTGTACTTTATGAAAGTTTTCCCCGAAGAGAAACACTTCGAAGACACACCGGATTGCCCATGTAAGTGTTGTCAGTCCTGTTGGAGCTTGTTTCGGGTGATTTCGCTTGGATGATAACTTCATACAAATCGAGATCCGAACAGCTGGATTTTTAGAGAGTTTGCGCCGGAGCGAAACTCTCCGAAAGTGCACCGGATTGCACTGCTATGCGTCGCCGGTCTCATTGGAGCTTGTTTCGGTCAATTTCGCTCTGATGTTAATTTCATTCAAATCGTGATCCGTACCTGTGGATTTTATGAAAGTTTGCCCCGAAGCGCAACGCTCATAAGACACAACGGATTGCCCTCGTAAGTGTTGTCGCTCTTGTTGGAGCATGTTTCGGTCGATTTCACTTTGATGTTAATTTCATATATATCGAAATCCGAACAGGTGGATTTTATGGAAGTTTGCACCGGAGCGAAACACTCCTGAAATGCACTTGATTGCACTCGTAACTGTCGCCGGTCTTATTTGAATTTGTTTTGGTCGATTTCACTCTGTTGTTAACTTCATTCAAATAGGGATCGGAACAAGTGGATTTTATGAATGTTTGCTCCGAAGAGAAAAACTCCGAAGACACACCGGATTGCACTCGTAAGTGTTGTCGGTCTTGTTGGAGCTTGTTTCGGTCATTTGCAGTTCGATGATAATTCACACATATCGGGATCCGAACAGGTGGATTTTACGAATGTTTGCACAGCAGCGAAACACTCCGAAAATACACCGGATTGCACTCCTAAGTGTCGCCGGTCTCCTTGGAGCTTGTTTCGGTTGATTTCACTGAGATGTTAATTTCATTCAAATCGAGATCCGAACAGGTGGATTTTATGAGTGTTTGCGTCGGAGTGAAACACTTCGAAAGTGCACCGGATTGCACTCCTAAGTTTCACCGGTATCATTAGAGCTTTTTTGGTCGATTTCGCTGTGATGCTAATTTCATTCAAATCGAGATCCGAACATGTGGATTTTATGAATGTTTGCTCTAAAGCGAAACACTTTGAAGACACACCGGATAGCACTCTTATGAGTTGTCGGCCTTGTTGGAGCATGTTTCGGTCGATTTCGCTTTGATGTTAAATTCGTACAAATAGAGATGCGAAGTGGTGGATTTTATGAATGTTCACACCGGAGCGAAACACTCTGAAAATGCACCGGATTGCACTCCAAAGTGTGGCCGGTCTCATCAGAGCTTGTTTCGGTCGATTTCACTCTAACGTTAATTTCATTCGTATCGTGATCCAAATGAGTGGATTTTTTGAATGTTTGCCCCGAAGAGAAATACACCTAAGACACACCGGATTACCCACGTCAATGTTGTCGATCTTGTTGGAGCTTGTTTCGATCGATTTAGCTTTAATTTTAATTTAAAAAAAAACGAGATCCGGACAGGTGGATTTTATGAAAGTTTGCACCGGAGCGAAACACTCCGAAAATGCGCCGGATTGAACTCCAATGTGTCGTCGGTCTCCTTGGAGCTTCTTTCGGTCGAGTTCGCCCTGAAGTTAATTTCATTCAAATCGGGATCTGAACAAGTGTACTTTATGAAAGTTTGCCCCGAAAAGAAACACTTCGAAGACACACTGGATTCCCCATGTAAGTGTTGCCGGTCTTGTTGGAGCTTGTTTCGGTCGATTTCGCTTTGATGATAACTTCATACAAATCGAGATCCGAACAAGTGGATATTATGAGAGTTTGCGCCGGAGCGAAACTCTCGGAAAGTGCACCAGATTGCACTCCAAAGTGTCGCCGGTCTTATTGGTGCTTGTTTCGGTCGATTTAGCTATGATGTTAATTTCATTCAAATCGGGATTCGAACTAGTGGATTTTATGAAAGTTTGACCTGAAGCGAAACACTCAAAAGACACTACGGATTGCCCTCGTAGGTGTTGTCGGTCTTGTTGGAGGTTGTTTCGGTCGATTTCACTTTGATGTTAATTTCATAAATATCGAAATCCGAACATGGGGATTTTATGAATGTTTGCACCGGAGCGAAACACTCCTAAAATGCACCTGATTGCACTCATATGTGTCGCCGGTCTCATTTGAGTTTGTTTTGGTCGATTTCGCTCCGATGTTAACTTCATTCAAATCGACATTCGAACAAATGGATTTTATGAAAGTTTGCCCCGATGAGAAACACTCCGAAGATACTCCGGATGCACTCGTAAGTGTTGTCGGTCTTATTGGAGCTTGTTTCGGTCATTTTCACTTTGATGATTATTCACAAATATCGGGATCCGAATAGGTTGATTTTACGAATGCTTGCACAGCGAAACACTCCGAAAAAGCACCGGATTGCACTCCTAAGTGTCGCCGGTCTCCTTGGAGCTTGTTTCGGTAGATTTCTCTCTGATGTTAATTCGTTCAAATCGGGATTCGAACAAGTGGATTGTATGAAAGTTTGCGCCAAAGATAATCACTTCGAAGACACACCGGATTGCCCTTGAAAGTATTGTCGATCTTGTTGGAGCTTGTTTCGATCGATTTCACTTTGATGATTATTTCATACAAATTGAGATCCGAACAGGTGGAATTTTTGACAGTTTGCTCTGGAGCGAAACACTCCGAAAGTGCACCAGATTGGACTCCTAAGTGTCGCCGTTCTCCTTGGAGCTTATTTCGATCGATTTCTCTCTGATGTTAATTTCATTCAAAACGGCATCCGAACATGTGGATTTTATGAAAGTTTGCCCCGAAGCGGAACACTCAGAAGACACAATGGATTGCCCTCGTAAGTGTTGTCGGTCTTGATGGAGCTTGTTTCGGTCGATTTCGTTTTGATGTTAATTTCATAGAAATCGAGAACCGAATAGGTGGATTTTATGAAAGTTTGCACCAGAGCTAGACACTCCAAAAATGCTCCAGACTGCACTCCTAAGTGTCGCCGGTCTCATTGGAGCTTGTTTCGGTCGATTTCGCTCCGATGTTAATTTCATTCAAATCGGGATCCGAACAAGTGGATTTTGTCAAAGTTTGCCCCGACCAGACGCACTCCGAAGACACACCCCGGATTGCCCTCGTAAGTGTTGTCAGTTTTGTCGGAGCTTGTTTCGGTCGATTTCGCTTTGATGATAATTTCATACAAATCGACACCTGAACATGTGGATTTTATGTGTGTTTGCGCCGGAGCGAAACACTTCGAAAGTGGACCGGATTGCACTCCTAAGTTTCACCGATCTCATTGGAGCTTTTTTCGGTCAATTTCGCAGCGATGTTAATTTCATTCAAATCGAGATCCGAACAAGTGGATTTTATGAAAGTTTGCCCCTAAGCAAAAACTCCGAAGACACACGTGATTGTCCTCTTAAGAGTTGTCGGTCTTGTTGGAGCATGTTTCGGTCGATTTCGCTTTCATGTTAACCTCATACAAATAGACATGCGAACAGGTAGATTTTATGAAAGTTCACACAAGAGCGAAACACTCCGAAATGCAACGGATTGCACGCCAATTTGTGGCCGGTCTCATTGGAGCTTGTTTCGGTCGATTTCACTCTGATGTTAATTTCATTCATATCGTGATCCAAACAAGTGGATTTTATGAAAGTTTGCCCCGAAGAGAAACACACCGAAGACACACCGGATTGCCCACGTAAGTGTTGTCGGTCTTGTTGGAGCTTGTTTTGATCGATTTTGCTTTAATGTTAATTTCGTACAAAACGAGATCCGGACAGGTGGATTTTTTGAAAGTTTGCTCCGGAGCGAAACACTCCAAAAATGCGCCGGATTGCACCCCAAAGTGTCGCCGGTCTCCTTGCAGCCTGTTTCGGTCAATTTCGCTCTGATGTTAATTTCAATCAAATCGGGATCTGGACAACTGTACTTTATGAAAGTTTGCCCCAAATAGAAACACTTCGAAGACACACCGGATTGCACACGTAAGTTTTGTCGGTCTTGTTGGAGCTTGTTTCGGTCGATTTCGCTTTGATGATAACTTCGTACAAATCGAGATCCGAACAGGTGGATTTTATGAGAGTTTGCGTCGAAGCAAAACTCTCCGAAAGTGTACCGGATTGCACTCCTAAGTGTCGCTCGTCTCATTGGAGCTTGTTTCAGCCGATTTCGCTATGATGTTAATTTCATTCAAATCGGGATCCGAACCAGTGGATTTTATGAAAGTTTGCCCTGAAGCGAAACACTCAAAAGACACTACGGATTGCCCTCGTGAGTGTTGTCGATCTTGTTGGAGGTTGTTTCGGTCGATTTCACTTTGATGTTAATTTCATAAAGATCGAAATCCGAACATGTGGATTTTATGAAAGTTTGCACCGGAGCGAAACACTCCTAAATTGCACCTAATTGCACTCGAATGTGTCGCCGGTCTGATTTGAGTTTGTTTTGGTCGTTTTCGCTCTGATGTTGAGTTCATTCAAATCGGCATCCGAACAGATGGATTTTATGAAAGTTTGCCCCGAAGAGAAACACTCCGAAGACACACCGGATGCACTCGTAAGTGTTGTCGGTCTTGTTGGAGCTTGTTTTGGTCATATTCTCTTTGATGATAATTCACACATATCGGGATCCGAACAGGTTGTTTTTACGAAAGTTTGCACAGCTGCGAAACACTCCCAAAATGCACCGGATTGCACTCCTAAGTGTCGCCGGTCTACTTGGAGCTTGTTTCGGTCGATTTCTCTCTGATGTTAATTCATTCCAATCAGGATTCGAAACAAGTGGATTTTATGAAAGTTCGCGCAGAAGAGAAACACTTCGAAGACACACCGGATTGCCCACGAAAGTGTTATCGGTCTTGTTGGAGCTTGTTTCGGTCGATTTCGCTTTGATGATTATTTCATACAAATCGAGATCCGAACAGGTGGAATTTTTGACAGTTTGCTTCGTAGCGAAACACTCCGAAAGTGCACCAGATTGGACTCCTAAGTGTCGCCGTTCTATTAGGAGCTTATTTCGATCGATTTCGCTCTGATGTTAACTTCATTCAAATCGGGATCCGAACGTGTGGATTTTATGAAAATTTGCCCCGAAGCGGAACACTCATAAGACACAACGAATTGCCCTCGTAAGTGTTGTCGGTCTTGATGGAGCTTGTTTCGGTCGATTTCGTTTTGACGTTAATTTCATAGAAATTGTGAGCTGAATAGGTGGATTTTATGAAAGTTTGCACCAGAGCGAGACACTCCGAAACTGCTCCGGACTGCACTCCAATGTGTCGCCGGTCTTATTGGAGCTTGTTTCGGTCGATTTCACTCCGATGTTAATTTCATTCAAATCGGGATCGTTACAAGTGGATTTTGTCAACGTTTGACCCCGAATAGACGCACTCCGAAGACACACCCCGGATTGCCCTCGTAAGAGTTGTCGGCTTTGTCGGAGCTTGTTTCGGTTGATTTAACTTCAATGTTAATTTCATAAAAAACGACATCTGAACAGGTGGATTTTATGAGAGTTTGCACTGGAGCGAATCACTCCGAAAATGCTCCGGATTGCACTCCGAAGTGTCGGCTGTCTGCTTGGAGCCTATTTCGGTCGATTTCGCTCTGATGTTAATTTCATTGAAATCAGGATCGGAACAAGTAGATTTTATGAAAGTTGGCCCCAAAGCGAAACACTCCGAAGACACACTGGATTGCCCTCATAAATGTTGTCAGTCTTGTTGTAGCTTGTTTCGATCGATTTCGCTTTGATGTTAACTTCATACAAAAAGAGACGCGAACAGGTAGATTTTACGAAAGTTCACACCCGAGCGAAACACTCCGAAAATGCACTGGATTGCACTCCAAAGTGTGGCCGGTCTCGCTGGAGCTTCTTTCGGTCGATTTCTCTCTGATGTTAATTTCATTCATATCGGGAGTCAAACGAGTGGATTTTATGAATGTTTGCCCCGAAGAGAAACACACCGAATGATGAGGACATCACTTCCATGGATACAGCCACATCTACACATCAATTTGAACCCGCTGCGAATATACAAGGACCGGTTACTCGAGCTCGCGCACGACAGTTTAATCATCAGGTGAATGCGTTCCTAAGCCTCCTCACTAGTGATAATATGAATGGAATGCTATTTAATACTTGTGATGATTTGATTGTACTTAGGAACCATGGAGAAGGACCCTCGTGGACCAAAATTGGGCCAAAGATCAAGTTCAAGTCGGATTGGGAAGAGAACAAGTCTGAGTCCAGTTTTGCCTCACCAACAGTGCTAAATTTAAAAGGCCATAACTTTTGATTCCGGTGGTTTCTGGAGGCCCATGAGTGCACGTTTGAAAGATCTCGGAGTCTACTTTCCAATGGATCTAGCCCCAATGCCAAACTCATCTTGAAGCAACGGGAAATCGCAGAAGAGTGTCACGGGCTAGAAATTCCGAGTGCTGCGCCACCTTTTTTTTTGGGCCCAAAGCCCATGTAACCCTAGGGCACCCCCTTGGCCCCCCCATGGCTGCTGCACGCCCCTAGCTGCTCCCTAGCCGTCACTTACCTCTATATATTGTTTGCTACCTCCGTACTTTAGTTTTTGGGTTTTGTTATATGATAGTTTAGCCATTGCTACTATTTTGAGTCTTCCAGACGTGCTCAACAGCCGCCTAAGAAGCTCTTTATTTTAGAACCCCACCTTATCAATCCTTCATCTTTATTTGCAATTTTATATTGTCTTTACCTTTGTTCTTGCTTGTTCTTCGGTTGCATGCAGGAATTGAACCTCGTGTTCAGGTTGATCGTGCCAACGGCAAGATCAATAACCATCTGGAGTTGGTTTAGCGATTGCTAAGGCGCATCGTCGTCATACGTTGTAGCCGGATCGTCAAAGTCAATTCCTCCAAATCGAAGTTATCACTCTCATCGAAAGATCGGGACCCAATGTCACATCAGTGTAACATCCCAAAATTTCAGCTTTTAAATCAATTAATATTATTTTAATGCAATTTATGAATTTTATGATTTTTCTGGATTTTATTGGATTTTCTGAGATTTATTTGAATTAATTTTCCTTAAACAATATTACTTCTTGTTAAAGATTAATTATAAATATATAAAGTCAAAATAAAGTTTTTGTGAGAATATTTTATTTAGGTCCAGAACATTTCAAAGTATTTTTGAGAATTTTCTGGGAATTTTTAGAGTATTTTTACTACCCTAAATAAATTAGTTTATTTTCAGAATTAAATTAAATCGGAAAAACCGGAAAATCTGGCGTGAACGAGAATCGGCCCGGCCGACTCATGCAGAGCCGATCGGATTTTAAAAGGATTAATAGCGACCGTTGGATCACGATCCAACGGCCTTCATCACCCGTCTTAGAAATAAAACCCTAAGCCTTTCGATCACGGATCTTGATCGAACGGTCCGTGGTTGTCGTCTCCGCATGGAAAGAGTGCGCGCCGCCGTCTTCGACCCGAACACCGCCGCCGTCGTCTTTCATTGTTTAGCGCGCCCCGCCGGGTATAAATAGAGGTTCCGAGCCCCCTCCGATGCTCATCGCTTAGCGCCGCTCCTTTTCCCTCTTGTGCCATCGCCAGAGAGTCAGTGTAGCCACCGCAAAAGCTCGCCGGAGTAGCAAGATTGTTACCGAAGGTTTGCGCCGCATTTTCGTCGCCGTCGGTATCTCTTCCATCGACTTGGAGGAAGACTCGGATTCGTCATCGTGAGCCGCGTCGAATCAGCCAGTTCTTCATCGCCGGGGACCAGCGGAGCGCCGCGCGGGAGGTCATCTTCTTCATCTCCGGTAGCCTGCGCCACCGTCGTTCCTTCGCCGCTCGGGAGCTCTGTGGGCCGTCGGATCGTCATCGAACGGACGAGATTGAGCCACGTCGCGTCCGTACGATCGGGCGGGAAAAATCGGAATTTCCTTTATAAAAATAATTCGCTAAATTCGGAATTTCTATTTTCAGGGTATTTTCAAGATTTTCAAACTTCAAAACCTCATAACTTTCGCATACGAACTCCGATTGAGGTGATTCAAATTCCTAAAAATTTGTAAAATTGAGTTCTTTCTAATGGTTGCTTTTATTTGAATTTTTGAATTTGTTTGCTCCTTGGTTTTGGTTTTTATTTGCTTTTCTCTCTCGATTAGCGAGGCGTTGAATTGTGCGAGGCTTGGAAGGGATTTCTCAGCTCAGAATTATTTCAGACCAGGAGCAAGAGCTTAACGAAGGCAAGTTGTGCTTTGATCATGTTGCACCCATAAATTAGACTGCATGCTATTTTGGTTTACTTTATCACTTGTTATTTTATGAGTACAAATGATTTTGACCTAGATTGGGATTTAGATATTATATCCTCTTGAATTGCACCCTACCTTGTTAAATTGTATGCCATGATCCACTTGTCACGCTAGGTTGGTTAATTATAGTTGGTTAATAGAAAATCAAAATGGATGGTTAGAACGGAATAGAATTGCTTAGCCATGCCACGTCATCACATGCTCATGAAATATTGCTTAATAATCTTGACTAATGGAATATGGAACAATGATGATAACTTGTGGGCCATGTGTGGTCGCACAAAGAGATTGAGTTGTTGTGACAATGAGTCACATAACAATGTTGATTTGTGAAGTGCACGTGGTGCTTGGTAACCAGCAGGAGGTAATCACTTTAGATTGAAGCAAGTGGAAGGGCGGGTGCTGGTGGGCTCGGTGGAGCCGAGGGTATGCGTATGTCTTGCTTTAATCAATCCTAAGGACTTAACCTTGTGAGCCTTTGACTGAGTCAAACTTGCGACCCACGTCTGTTATGGGGCGACCTAGTGACTAATTTGCAAATGCTTAACTTAAGTGCTATCTTGGTGGTGTGAGTCCGGGTGCGGGGAAACTCACATGGCGCAAGAGGGGGCCTGTTGTGGCGTAGCCTTGAGTGTTGAAACCTTAGCGGGTAGCTTGGGTTAAGAGGATGCATTGTAAAGGCTTTGTTATAATCGTTCGCCTGTGTGGTGCATGGTTATATCGTGTGGGTAAAGTGCATAACCTCTGCAGAGTGTACAATCTATTCGGATAGCCGTGCTCACGGTATTGATCAATGCTCGGGAATTACAGTCAAGGGGTAGTTAATTTGAAATGAACAACTGGATGGGATGGCATGATGCCATATGGATAATGGAACTTGATTTAGGATAGAGAACTTGGGTTTGATTTGAGAAACAATGGAATCTATTTACTTGTTATTATTTGTTTTACTGTCTTTTCAATCTACATATTGTTTATGTTCGAAAATGCTGCTTTACTGCTTATGAGCCACTTAGCCATTCCTTTGGAATAAGCTTTCATATAGTTATAATAGAAATGCATTCTGTGCACAACTTGTTGAGTACGTGTTGGTGTACTCACCCTTGCTTACAAACCAACAACAGTGGAGGAGTCATCGCCTGTACTTAAGGAGGACTTTCAGGTGGACGCGAGTCACTAGGCAAAGCCTTGTCAGTCGCCTGTGGTGTACTGATGAGTCACTACGTCTTCTACGATTTTCCGCTGCATTTGTCTTATTTCATCTTAGTCTTGCCCTATGAGGCCGAATAAATGTAAGTGATCATAAGATCATACACTAGTTACATTTAAATAAATGAAGTCTTATTGTTATTATCGTTGTGTATGATATGATGCTTACCAATGTTAAGCCGTGTGCACTAGCATTGATCCTGGGAATAGTGCGGCATACACGGTGGATCCGAATTGGTGAATTCGGGTCACTACAATCAGGTGGTATCAGAGTGCCAAGTTTCTCGGTGAGAGATTCAGTACCCTAGATTAGTTTTTGTTTTCTGTCCAAAATTGAAAATCCTCCACAAAAATTCAACCTTTAGATTCAATCTGGTATTTTAGTGAGTTTTGTTAGATTTTGATCCATTAGAGTCCTTGTTTTAGTTGCTGAATGTTTTTCCTTCGCGTAGCTTTTATTTCAATCTGTCCAGTTCTTTGTTTTGTTCATAACTTTTGCATACGAGCTCGGATTCTAGTGTTTTTGTACTTTCCTAAAACCTTGAGACAAGCTCCACAAAAACATAGTTGGGCACGAAATCTAATTCTATCTAAAAGGTTGTTTAATCTTGACAACAAATTCGGGAAGCAAGTTGCAATTGCAATCCAGGTCGGTTCGGTATTTTGATCATAACTCTCACATCCGAACTTCGATTGAGAAGTTTTTATACTTTCCTGAATCCTTGAAGAGTTCTCTACGAAAACATTTTGGTGTGTCCCTTGTGATTTTTATTGGATTTTCTGAGATTTATTTGAATTAATTTTCCTTAAACAATATTACTTCTTGTTAAAGATTAATTATAAATATATAAAGTCAAAATAAAGTTTTTGTGAGAATATTTTATTTAGGTCCAGAACATTTCAAAGTATTTTTGAGAATTTTCTGGGAATTTTTAGAGTATTTTTACTACCCTAAATAAATTAGTTTATTTTCAGGAATTAAATTAAATCGGAAAAATCGGAAAATCTGGCGTGAGCGAAGAAAGGCCCGGCCCGACTCTTGTGCAGCCGATCGGATTTTAAAAGGATTAATGGCGACCGTTGGATCACGATCCAACGGCCTTCATCACCCCGTCTTGAAATAGGAAACCTAAGCCTTTCCGATGGCGGATCTTGATCGAGCGGTCCGTGGTTGTCGTCTCGCATGGAAAGAGTCGCGCCGCCGTCTTGACCGAACACCGCCGTCGTCTTTCATTGTTTTGAGAAACAATGGAATCTATTTACTTGTTATTATTTGTTTTCTTGTCTTTTCAATCTACATATTGTTTATGTTGAAAATCTTTGCTTCTGCTATGAGCCACTTAGCCATTCCTTTGGAATAAGCTTTCATATAGTTATAATAGAAATGCATTACATGCACAACTTGTTGAGTACGTGTTGGTGTACTCACCCTTGCTTACAAACCAACAACGATGGAGTCATCGCTTTGTACTTAAGGAGGACTTTCGGTGGGCCTTGAGTCACTAGGCAAAGCCTTGTCGATGCTTTGTGGTGTACTTGATGAGTCACTACGTCTTCTCTACGATTTTCATTTGCATTTGTCTTATTTCATCTTAGTCTTGCCCTATGAGGCGAATAAATGTAAGTGATCATAAGATCATACACTAGTTACATTTAAATAAATGAAGTCTTATTGTTATTATCGTTGTGTATGATATGATGCTTACCAATGTTTAGCCGTGTGCACTAGCATTGATCACGGGAATAGTCGCGGCATACGGTGGATCGAATTGGTGAATTGGGTCACTCATCAGTGGTATCAGTGCCAAGTTTCTCGGTGAGAGATTGATTACCCTAGATTAGTTTTTGTTTTCTGTCCAAAATTGAAAATCCTCCACAAAAATTCAACCTTTAGATTCAATCTGGTATTTTAGTGAGTTTTGTTAGATTTTGATCCATTAGAGTCCTTGTTTTGAGTTCTTGAATGTTTTTCCTTGGCGTAGCTTTTATTTCAATCTGTCCAGTTCTTTGTTTTGTTCATAACTTTTGCATCGAGCTCGGATTCTAGTGTTTTTGTACTTTCCTAAAACCTTGAGACAAGCTCCACAAAAACATAGTTGGGCACGAAATCTAATTCTATCTAAAGGTTGTTTAATCTTGACAACAAATTCGGGAAGCAAGTTGCAATTGCAATCCAGTTCGGTTCGGTATTTTGATCATAACTCTCACATCCGAACCCGATTGAGAAGTTTTTATACTTTCCTGAATCCTTGAAGAGTTCTCTCTGAAAACATTTTGGTGTGTCCTTGTGATTTTTATTGGATTTTCTGAGATTTATTTGAATTAATTTTCCTTAAACAATATTACTTCTTGTTAAAGATTAATTATAAATATATAAAGTCAAAATAAAGTTTTTGTGAGAATATTTTATTTAGGTCCAGAACATTTCAAAGTATATTTTGAGAATTTTCGGGAATTTTAAATATTTTACTACCTAAATAAATTAGGAAATTAAATTGATCGGAAAAATCGGAATCTGGCGTGAGCGATAACAGCGCCCGGCCCGACTCTCGCATCGGATTTTAAAAGTCGTGCGAGCCGTCTGGATCGACACACGCGGCCGTCGTCTTTCATTGTAGGAAACCCTAGCGCCCGCGGTATAAATAGAGGTTCAAAGTTGCCTCGATGCTCATCGCTTCAGCCGCTCCTTTTCCCTCTTGTGCCATAAATAGAGGTTCGAGCCCCTCCGATGCTCATCGCAGCGCTCTCCTTTTCCTCACCGCCATCGCCGAAAGCTTCACGCAAAAGTAGCAAGATTATTCACGAAGGTTTCGCGCATTTTAAATGCATATCGGTATCTCTTCCATCGACTTGGAGAAGACTCGGATTCGTCATCGTGAGCGCGTCGAATCCCCGATTCTTCATCGCGGGGACGGCGGAGGCTTGCATGGCGGGAAGTCATCTTCTTCATCTCCGTGCTGCGCCAATCGTTCATTCGCCCGCTCGGGAGCTCTGTGGGCGTCGGATCGTCATCGAGCGGAGCAATCGGTGTAACCCATAGCTAAAGCCGGAGTAGCAAGATTGTTACGAAGGTTTCGCGCATTTAAATGCGCCATCGGTATCTCTTCCATCGACTTGGAGAAGACTTCGGATTCGCCGTGAGCGTCGAATCAGCCCGTTCTTCATCATGGGGACGGCGCCATGAAGGTCATCTTCTTCATCTCCGTAGCTCGCACCGTCGTTCACCGCTCCTTCGCCGGAGCTCATCAGGCTGTCGGATCTCATCGAGCGGGCGAGATTGAGCCACGGGCGAGATTGAGCCACGTCGCGTCCGTACGATCGAGCGGGAAAAATCGGAATTTCCTTTATAAAAATAATTCGCTAAATTCGGAATTTCTATTTTCAGGGTATTTTCAAGATTTTCAAACTTCAAAACCTCATAACTTTCGCATACGAACTCCGATTGAGGTGATTCAAATTCCTAAAAATTTGTAAAATTGAGATCTTTCTAATGGTGGCTTTTATTTGAATTTTTGAATTTGTTTACTCCTTGGTTTTGGTTTTTATTTGCTTTTCTCTCTCGATTCGCGTAGACGTTGAATTGTGCGAGGCTTCGGAAGGGGATTTCTCAGCTCAGGAATTATTTCCAGACCAGGAGCAGGAGCTTAACAAAGGCAAGTTGTGCTTTGATCATGTTGCACCCATAAATTAGACTGCATGCTATTTTGGTTTACTTTATCACTTGTTATTTTATGAGTACAAATGATTTTGACCTAGATTGGGATTTAGATATTATATCCTCTTGAATTGCACCCTACCTTGTTAAATTGTATGCCATGATCCACTTGTCACGCTAGGTTGGTTAATTATAGTTGGTTAATAGAAAATCAACATGGATGGTTAGAACGGAATAGAATTGCTTAGCCATGCCACGTCATCACATGCTCATGAAATATTGCTTAATAATCTTGACTAATGGAATA
This sequence comes from Guadua angustifolia, assembly GCA_036346375.1. Lineage (NCBI taxonomy): Eukaryota > Viridiplantae > Streptophyta > Magnoliopsida > Poales > Poaceae > Guadua > Guadua angustifolia. The sequence goes on along the minus strand of CM070507.1, from coordinate 44,458,846 downwards.
TGGAACAATGATGATAACTTGTGGGCCATGTGTGGTCGCACAAAGAGATTGAGTTGTTGTGACAGCGGAGTCACGCAACAATGTTGATTTGTGAAGTGCCGTGGTGCTTGGTAACCAACCGGAGGGTAATCACTTTAGATTGAAGCAAGTGGAAGGCAGGTGTGCGGGGTGGGCTCGATGGAGTGAGGGTATCGTATGTCTTGCTTTAATCAATCCTAAGGACTTAACCTTGTGAGCCTTTGACTGAGTCAAACTTGCGACCCACGTCTGTTATGGGGGAGCCTAGGTGACTAATTTGCAAATGCTTAACTTAAGTGCTATCTTGGTGGTGTGAGTCCGGGTGCAGAAACTCACATGGCGCAGAGGGGGCCTGTTGTGGCGGCGTAGCCCTTGGTGTTGAAACCTTAGCGGGTATGGGTTAGAGGATGCATTGTAAAGGCTTTGTTATAATCGTTACTTTGTGTGGTGCATGGTTATATCGTGTGGGTAAAGTGCATAACCTCTGCAGAGTGTACAATCTATTCGGATAGCCGTGCTCACGGTATTGATCAATGCTCGGGAATTACAGTCAAGGGGTAGTTAATTTAAAATGAACAACTGGATGGGATGGCATGATGCCATATGGATAATGGAACTTGATTTAGGATAGAGAACTTGGGTTTGATTTGAGAAACAATGGAATCTATTTACTTGTTATTATTTGTTTTACTGTCTTTTCAATCTACATATTGTTTATGTTTGAAAATGCTGCTTTACTGCTTATGAGCCACTTAGCCATTCCTTTGGAATAAGCTTGCATATAGTTATAATAGAAATGCATTCTGTGCACAACTTGTTGAGTACGTGTTGGTGTACTCACCCTTGCTTACAAACCAACAACAGTGGAGGAGTCATCACGTACTTAAGGAGGACTTTCGGTGGGCCTTGAGTCACTAGGCCAAGCCTTGTCGATCGCTTTGTGGTGTCTTGATGAGTCACCTCGTCTTCTCGATTTTCATTTGCATTTGTCTTATTTCATCTTAGTCTTGCCCTATGAGGCCGAATAAATGTAAGTGATCATAAGATCATACACTAGTTACATTTAAATAAATGAAGTCTTATTGTTATTATCATTGTGTATGATATGATGCTTACCAATGTTAAGCCGTGTGCACTAGCATTGATCCTGGGAATAGTGCGGCATACACGGTGGATCCGAATTGGTGAATTCGGGTCACTACAATCAGGTGGTATCAGAGCGCCAAGTTTCTCGGTGAGAGATTCAGTACCCTAGATTAGTTTTTGTTTTCTGTCCAAAATTGAAAATCCTCCACAAAAATTCAACCTTTAGATTCAATCTGGTATTTTAGTGAGTTTTGTTAGATTTTGATCCATTAGAGTCCTTGTTTTAGTTGCTTTGAATGTTTTTCCTTGGCGTAGCTTTATTTCAATCTGTCCAGTTCTTTGTTTTGTTCATAACTTTTGCATACGAGCTCGGATTCTAGTGTTTTTGTACTTTCCTAAAACCTTGAGACAAGCTCCACAAAAACATAGTTGGGCACGAAATCTAATTCTATCTAAAAGGTTGTTTAATCTTGACAACAAATTCGGGAAGCAAGTTGCAATTGCAATCCAGGTCGGTTCGGTATTTTGATCATAACTCTCACATCCGAACTTCGATTGAGAAGTTTTTATACTTTCCTGAATCCTTGAAGAGTTCTCTACGAAAACGTTTTGGTGTGTCCCTTGTGATTCGGACTCCTTCAAACCGAATTTGACTCGGATTCGGATTTGGTCAGATCGGCTGAATTTTGTTAAATCTGTGCACCTTAGTATTTTGGCCATAACTTCTACATACGAGCTCCAAATTGTGTGTTTGGATACTTGTTTTAAATCCCAAAATAGTACCATCAATTTGTTACATTGTAAGCAACCTTGATTCGGTCATTTTCATGCCTTAATTGCAGCAATATCCTTACTGCAATGTTCTGGCCGAATTTGGGTTTGTTTCTTCAATTTGTGTTCTAGCTTTGTTCCTTTCAGTTTGTTGAGTCCAGTAGCATCTAGAACCATAAAATTCCAAAATATCAGTGCACATACCTTTGGGAACCAATTCATCCTTTGCGAATACTTTGATCATATCTCTTGTGATATCAAGTTAGGGATTCCAAAACTTTGCTCATACTAGTGTTGGCCGAAAGTCACCGAAAAGAAAAAAAAGGGAAAGAAAGAGCCAAAAGGCCAAAAAGGAAAAAAAAGAGATAGAAAAGAAAAGAGAATAGTGGCTGGCAGCAATAGAAAAGAAAAGAGAATAGTGGCTGGCAGCACTACATTGATCAAAACCCTAATTTGTGTTTGTTTTTTTCAGATTATGCAATTGTATTAAGTAGTGAGCAATCTTGTGCCCTTTTACCTTTTCTGAAGCAATTAGCTAGCGTCTCTCCATAACTTATGCAACACGAGTTTTGGTGCTGAAATTATTCATATTTAGCCCATTCCATTGGTTGCATTAAGTTTCATTATCTTTGCGTGTGTGTTGCCTTGAAATTCACTTATATATTTGAGATCGGCAACTAGGGCTAGTGAATTCTAGTTTGGATCATTACCTATCATTACAATAACTAGAATTATCAAATTACATCTCAATGGATGTATCTTATGCCGTCTCATCTTGAATCTGGCGATAGCTGATCTGTCATGAGAAGATTGTCAGTACTCATCATCGGATCTCAATGATCGTCTAGGTATACTACTGCAGGTAAGTATGACTGTAACAGTAGAATGCAAATTCTTCAGAGCATTGTGATGACACTATCCTTCAGTTTCATAAGGTTGTTAGATCACTGGTCAAGAATTTTCACATTTCACATATTTCATATCAGTTTACATCTTTCAGAGTATTGTGAGTAATATTTATAGTTCTAATTACATATGTTTGAGTAAGATTATGTGTATCCTATCTGTATTGCCTTATGCATCATTTTATCAATACATGGACATCATTGATACTATATGTCATAAATTAGCATTATGTACATAATGACGTCTCATTACTAACTGGCATCACATATCTATATTTCCATGGTGAATCAATGCAGCTTCGTACATCTTCACTATGAGAACAGTGCGTAGTTCTTAAGTATGGCACCACATTATGCGATTTCATTAGTAGTCTTGTCATTCTCATCATTCTGACTCTGTAGCGTTTGCAACAATCTAGTTAACCTGATATATTTTGGGTTATCACAATTGGTGTCATTAACTATAGCTATGTGACTCTACTTCGAAGCTACACAGTCTTTCATGTTTCATTCGGTTGTAATGGATCATCAATTTGTATTCTGCATCTTAGTCTTCTATGGACAGCTATTTCAGGATTGTGATATCATGCTAGTTATGATTAGCGAAGCTACAATAATTCTTCTATGTAAAGCAATACATGATCCTGCAGTAACTGCTAAGTCTACACGATGTAATGCATGGTTGAGCAATCGTGACAAGGATAGTACAGGTAAGCGATCAATGTTCATTATGAGATCGAACCTCATGTTTTAGTGACGTCTATTCATCTCTTTAAGGTAATCTGGTATGATGATCACTTAATAGCTTAAACTAGTCGATTTTGACATCAGTGACTACTCATAGCATGAGATTCAACTGTTCTTGAATCTGCATCTTGTGGACATGCAATGATACTGAAGTCGAGATCAATTATAGTCAGTCAGACTCTTCAAACTAGAACATCTATTAGTACAGACATCACTGTTGACTTATGAACAATGATGCTCTTAAGCAAGTTATTCAATCTGATTTCAGTTAGATAGCTGCGCATAGAAGTCTATCGAATTTATATCAAAGCAATAGACGTATCAGAATGCACTGATTTATAAGTGGAATGCAAATTATTACATCGACAATTGCTGAACTCAGATAGATTGCAATAGAACCAAGGCGATATGCACTGAGCGATGCTCATAATGTAGTCAATGATAGCAAATCATTGGAGTTATCGAACATCATGAATGCAAGACTTCAATGACTTCAATTAAATTAGGATACTGAACGAATGAGAATGAAGAAATGCAAGATCAGCTGAAGATTAACTAGGATCAAAACGAACAATGCAATGCCGAGATAGACAGAAATAGGACATACCGCTGACAAGCATGCGATCAATTGCTCCAGTTGTGAAGGAAGCCATTCTCCTGGAGAATGTCCTATGAACGACATCACATGTTTCCTTTATGAAGGCCAAGATCACTGTCCAGCTCAATGTCCCTTGAATTCGATAGTCATTGCTGTGATCCAGCATCAACAGAAGAATCTACGGACCCTAGTTGCACGAGAATAATCAATAAGAGGGGAAAAGTTAGTTGCACCGGAGACGTCGCTTGGAGAATTAAAAACGCACCCTCTTGAACCTGTCGACCTTAATCAGGAAACCAGTAAGTGGCCATCACCCACGGTAGGTCCCTTGTATGGTGAAGAAGATTGTTTTGCCAAGGGACGTGCTGTGAATCAACAAGTGAAGAATCACAAGAAGAGCAGCCTTGAGTGCTACAACTATCACAGAAAAGGCCATTACGCTAACCGATGTCCACAGAGAAGACAAATATTTTATACAGCCGCGGACATACCAGAAGTCACCTCTGTCCGGTATATAATACCAAGAGTGAGTGGTAAAGTTGCAAGAGAAGTTTGCCTAGAGAATCAGTTGAAGAAAAGGAGTCTAAGCGAAGACACTGTCTTGAACAAGGAATGCTCAAGGAAAAGAGTTTGCCTTAAACTCCACTATATCTGCCGCAAGCCCGAGCATTTTGCCAATAAGTGCCCTCAAAGGAAAGCGATCACGTCGGTTCAAGTCAATCCCAACTCCGTCCCTGTCGAAGCCCTAGCGCCAATGCTAAATCAAGGAAGTCAGGAGCCATGAGTTTACTTAGTGCAATGTCGTAACCCTACTTGTAAAGTAAAGGGATTAGTGATGAATTCCATGTAAATGTTTCCTTGTCGAAAGAAATAAAGCAGAAATGGTTGATACGTTGGTATACGGAGTATTGGAATGAAAAGCAATAATGATGTGTTAGATGTTTCTCTAGGAGTATTCTTGAGTTATGGTTCACCTGGAAATGATACATGTGCAATGATGGTTAGTTTTGTGGTACTCAGCATGATCTTGTTAACCAGAGGATTTTTCATTGTCAGTAAGTACTCAGTTGTGCTAGATTTAACCAGGATGTTGAGAGTTCAGTGCTTATTGAGTGAGTAGAGTTCGAAGCAAATCATATTATGTGGGATACTTAGACCTTTGACGTTATTCCTGGAATTAGTTGGATGCTCAAACATAAGGCTATTTTGGTGAAGAGTATATCAATTTAAAAACCCTGAATGTGAAAAGAAAGGGGTTTCAATTGATGATAGTAAGTGTTAGCCAGTTGATGGATAATAGTGTGAAATTCGCTAGTTGGAAGATGCGCCAGTTGTTAGAGAATACCTTGATATAGTTTCCAAGAATTTGCCTGGTATGCCGTCATATCGAAAGATCAAGTTTGTGAGCGAATTAGTGCCTGGTACAACACCAAGAGCGAAAAGACCATGTCAAACGTACTAAAGAATTAGTGGGAAATGGAAAAGCATATCGAAGAGTTAGTAGGAAGAGTTCTGGGAAGAAATAGCACGTCACCATGGGAGCTCTTGTTAAAAAAATGGAAGATTGGGAGAGTGCACTGAATCATGCTCTAAATGAGGAAAAGATCGAAAACAAGTATCCAATGTCAGGATCGACAACGTGTTTGGACAATTGAGAAGAGAGTTGGAATTTTTCTAGGATAAAACTTCACTCCAGCTATCATCAAATGAGGAGTCACGTGAAGGATGTTTCTAGGATTGCGTTCTCTGCGCGATATGGACAATATGAGTTTTGGCTATATCTCCTGGATTGACCAATGCCCCCGTATACTTCATGAACATGATGACTAAGGTGATGATGGATTATTCGGATAAATTCATGGTTGCCATATAGATGACATTATAGTATACTCTAAGACAAGAGGAAAACATGCAGAACCTTGAGATGAGTTTTTGTGAGAGCAGCAGTCATATGCTAAATTCAACAAGTGTGATCCCTGGAAGAAAAAGGTTGAATTCTTTGGTCATATAAAGACTGCTAAAGGAGTTGATGTTGAATCATGCAAGGTAGAAGTTGTGTTACATTGGGAGCAACCAAAGTTCGTTACTTAGATTCGAATGGCAAGATATTTTCACTGGTTCATAGGAGGGTTTTGACAACAGCTAGACCTCTTATGTGATTGTTGATGAGAAAAAGTTGCATGGACGCCGGAGTGTGAAAAGAGATTTTGGAAGTTGAAGAAGCGGTTAATATCAACACCGTGTTAGTATTACCTGCAGTGCGGAACAGTTTCGACATATATGGTGATGCTTCTAGACATGATCTGGAATGCGAATCAATGCAAAATGGCAACGTTGTTGTCTATGCAATGATGGAATTGAGATGGCATGAGGAGAATTGCCCTACGCATGAAATGGAGTTAGCTATCGTAGTGCACGATTTGAAAATATGGTGTCACTATCTCATCGAAAATAGATGTGAACCATAAGAGTCTAAACTATATATTTACTCAGTCAGACCTTAATATGGAATGAAGAAAATGACTGGAAATGATCAAAGGTTCTAGTGTCCGAATCCATGGGCATTCTAGTAAGGCCAATGTGGTAGTCGACGATTGAGTTATGAGGCCGCAGTGCAAATATGTTGATAATGAACGGTCAACCAGGGTTATGCAAAGAATTCGAGAGGCCGAAACCGGAGATGTTCGACAAAGTTTCATAGCTGCTTTGGAAATAAAACCAACATTTGAGGAACAAATCACAGGAAGTTCGAAGGGAGAGGAAATACAAAATCAAGTCAAGGAAAAAAGAAGGCTTAGCCAAGAAGCAGAATTTTGAGTGATTAGGATACTAGGAGGATTTAAGGCCGAACCAGTGTGCCAGATAGGAAGATCATAAGCAGATGATACTTGAGGAAACCCATGATTCTAAGTATTTGATTCATCCAGAAAGTGCCAAGATGTAATGAGGTCTAAAGAAAAATATTGGTGGCCTAAGGTGAAGAGCGAAGCTACTGGATATGATACTCGATGTGATGTGTGTCAGAGAATAAAGGCAATGCATTAGAGACCTTAAGGTTCGTTGCAATCATTATAGATCCCTGAGTGGAAATGGGAGGTAAATCATTAAAAGGATCCCTAGTGTGAATTGACCATAAAGGATACGAACTCAGAGAAATCATTATTGATTGATTGACCAAAGTTGCTCATTTCATACCACTGAAGACTGCGCATTCAAAAGATCGTTTGGCAGATCTGTATGTGTCAGGGATTGAGTGACTGCATAGGTGCCCAAGAAGATTGTGTCCGATTGAGGTATCCAGTTCATCTCGAGGTTTTAGAACAAGTTACATGAAGCAATGATAACTCGCTTGAATTTCAGTACAGTTATCATCCGCATACCGATAGTCAAACAGAAAGAGTTAATCAGATTCCAGAAGATATGTTGAGAGCTTGTGCGTTAGCTTACGCCACGTCTTGGGATAAATGCTTGCCATGTGCAGAGTTCGGTTATACAATAGTTACCGGGCCAGTTTGCAAATGTCACCATTTGAGGCCTTATATGGTCGTGCCTGTCGTACCTCGTTAAATTAGAATGAAACGGGAGAGCGTTCCATGTTTGGGCCTGAGATTCTCAAAGAGGCCGAAGAACAAGTTGCCATGATTAGGGAAAGACTGAAAGCAGCACAGTCAAGGCAGAAGAGCTATGCTGACAATCATCGCTGTGATTTGAGTTTTGAACCTAATGACTTCGTGTATCTTAGAGTCACTCCCCTCAAAGGTGTAAAAGGATTTCATGCCAAAGGGAAGCTTGCACCTAGGTTCGTTGGGCCGTTCAAAATATTGAGCCGTCGAGGAGAGGTTGCTTACTAGCTAGACTTCCCCAGTCATTAGCAGGTGTGCACGATGTGTTCCATGTGTCACAGCTCAAAAAGTGTATCAGAGTGCCAGCAGAGCAGACGCCGTTAGAAACAATCGAGCTGCAAGAGGACATGACTTACAAAGAGCAGTCGATCAAGATTCTGGATGTAATGGAGCGCCGGACCAGAAACAAGTCTGCCCGCTTTCGCAGAGTTCAATGGAGCAGTCACTCAGAGAGCGAAGCAACTTCGGAGTGCGAAGAGGACTTGAAGGCAGAATTCCCAAACCTATTCTCTATATAGCCCTGAATCTCAAGGTCGAGATTCTGTTAAGGGGGGGGGGTTTGTAACATCCTAAATTTTTGGCTTTTTATTTAGTTAATAGTGTTTATTTGCAATTTGTGCTTTTTGTGAATTTTTGGATTTATTAAAATTTTTTGAGATTTATTTGAATTAGTTTAAATTAAAAATATATTACCTTTTGCTCAAAACTAAGTATATGTAACTAAATTTAAAATAAAGTTTTGCCAAAAATATCTTATTTGAGTCCAAAATGTCTCAAAGTATTTTTGAGATTTTTCTTGGAATTTTCCTGGTATTTTAATTGCCCCAAATAAATCAAAACTATTTTCTGTAATTATTTTAAAAGAAAAATTCGAGTAATTCGGTTTGAACAGTACTGGGTCGAAGCCCAGCACTGTGTGCGCCATGGCCCAGTCGCTGGATCAACTTGCCCGTTCGGCCCGTCGGATAAATGGACATTCCCGGCCGTCGGATCTCCATCCAAGAGTCGTCAGCAAGTCGCGCCACCGTGAAAGCCTAACACGTCATCGCCGTTGGATTTTGTTCGCACGATCTCCGTTAGCCGGATCAAATAAAAACCCTAACCTCTTGTGGCTGTTGGATGAGGCGTGCAGACGAGATCGTATCAAGGTTGGAGTCTCGCGTGGCCGTTTGATGGAAATCGGACGGTGGCTGTGCATCGTCTCCGAGAAGAATTCGGACGCCGCCACCGCCAGCCGTTAGGTTTTTGAGATTTGCGTGCACACCGAGGCCTATTTAAGGACTTGAACCGCAGCCCGAGGTTTGTCAGAGGCCTCCACACATCTTCGCTGAAGCGCCGACGTTCGAGGAGCTTGAGGATTCATGCGCGAGCTCGCCGGAGTGCCGAGAAGCTTGCCACCATGTTTCACCATCGTCAAGACCCTCTTCCACCATTCCAAGACCAGATCCGAGTTCATCTCGTCGCATCGTATCCGCTCCACCGCTCCGCGTCGCCAAGATCTCGCCAGAGCGCCGTACTCCAAGTCGTCGTCTTTGTGTCCGATAGAACTGCACCGCCGCATCGCAATCGCCGAGAGCAAGCATCGTCAGCCATTGGATCATCACTGGACCGTCAGGGTCACGCCGCATCGCCTCGGTGAACAGTGAGTCGCTCGGTATGCAATCACCGTCCGATCAAAGATGAGCGCCTCGGATTGTGCTGCGTGGAGGATTGATCGTGCGACATTAGATCGGAATCATGCAAATCAGATTGCAGCTTGGGTTGGTCCAACCAGAAGGCGACGCGTGTCGGCTGACGTCACACTCACATCGGCTGGTGTACGGCACAGTGTCATGGGTTCACGGTGCACTCGTTCCACGGTGCACCCAGTCCACAGCACAGTGCCGAGGCCACGTGTTGCATTCTGATTAGTCCGAGCCAGGGCTGACGTCACGCTGACGCAATAATCAGATTTTCTTTTACAAAAATAATTTGGTTAAATTTTGATTTTCCAATTTTATGAATTTTCAGGAATTTGAATCTTCCGAGAGCTCGTTCTCCCTCATACGAACTCCGATTGAGGTGATTCAAATTTCTAAAAATTTGAAAAATTGAGATCTATCTAGTGGTAGCTTTTGTTTGATTTTTAGAGTTCATTTTCTCTCTATTTTGGGTGTTTATTTGCTATTCTTTTTTGATTCGCGTAGACGTTGAGTTGTGCGAGGCTTCGGAGGAGGAATTAGTGACTCAGGATCAATTTTCATATCAAGACCAGGAGCTTAACCAAGGCAAGTTGTGCTTTGATCATGTTGAACCCATGTTTGCAAAATTTCTATTTTGTTTTACTCTATTGCATACTATTTCATGTGTAAAAATGATTTCAACTTAAATTGGGACTTAGCTAGCATACTCGTTGAATTATACCCCACCTTGTCGATCGTATACCATGATTCAATTGTCGCCCTAGATTGGTTTACTATAGTTGGTTAATAATAAAATCAACATGGGATGGTTAGATCAGATTAGATTGCTTAGCCATGCCACGTCAACACATGTATTTGAATCATTGATAAATAATCTTGATTAATAGAATATGGAACAATATTATGAATTTGTGTGTCATGTGTGGTCACACGATGAGATTGAGTTGTTGTGGCAATGGATGTCACGCAACGATATTGAAATGTTGATAGCACGTGGTGCTTGGTAATCAATTAGGGTGGTTATGATTTTAGATCGGAGCAAGTGGCAAGGGCAAGTGTGCCTGGGTGGGCCGATGGGCAAAGGGTACGTGCAAGTCTTGCTTTGATCAACCCTAAGGACACCTTGCGAGCGTTTGACCTGAGTCAATCATGCAACTACATGTCTATTATGGGACAGTCTACCTAACTAATTTGTAATTTCTTAGCTTTGGTACTACCAGTGGTGGTGGGGTTCACCCTTTTTAATGAACCCAGATGGCGCAAGAGGGGGGCCCTGTTGTGGTAACCAGTCCTTTCAGTGTTGAAACCTTAGCGGGTGGTACTGAGTTAAGACAGAGCATTGTAAAGGCTTGGTCATGATTCTCTACCGGCACACCAATGGAAGTGTGCTAATAGCCTGGCAACAAGAGATGATCATGTCGTTTGGGTAAAATGCATAACCTCTGCAGAGTGTACAAACTATTTGGATAGCCGTGCTCACGGTATTGAGCAATGCCCAAGAATTATAGTCAAGTGATTAGATTTTTGAAAAATAAAAACTTGGGATGGATGGCAGGTTGCCATGGGAGGTTGAATCTTGACTTAGGATGAGAAACTTGGTTTACTTGAGAAATGCTGAATCTATCTATTACTGTTATTTGTTTTACTGTCTTTTCAATCTATGTATTGTATTTGTTCATAAATGCTGCTTTACTGCAAAATAGCCGTTGATAGCCATTTCTTTGGAATAAGCCTTGCATATAGTTATGTTAGAATTGCATTATGTGCACAACTTGTTGAGTGCTTTATGTACTCACCCTTGCCTACAACATCATCAGTGCTGAAGAAGGTGTACCATGAAGGGACGAATGCTTAGGGTGCGAGCCTTGTCAGTTGCCTGTGGTATACTGAGGGGTTACCTACGTCTTCATTTCCAATGTAGTTCAATTTGTTGTTCAGCCTTATGAGGCATCGTTATGTAAGTTTGCCATAAGGTCATTCAACTAGTAATATTTAGTATATAATGTTTTTTATCTTATTTCCTCTGTGTATGATTGTGATATTCACTAATGTTGAGCCTGTGTGCACTAGCGTGATCCTGGACTAGTGCAGTATACACAGAGGTTCCGGATTTGCATATTCGGCTCCCGAGACCCATACAAAATTTGAGCCGACCCTCGCAAGTTAACAAGGAAGCATACCATTCTCCCTTCGATCATTTATTCAGCTAGGCAGGGTATCAATGGTCTAATTATGAAATCTTTATATTAATGCCCGGGACTTTCATCCTATCCCACTCTCTTTCTTCTTTCATTTTAAGAAAAGGAAGGAATTTCTAAATCCTTCTTGTCCTTCTATAAAATCCAATCATGCAGTCTAGCTCTACATTACAATGATATATCTAACTTTTAGTTTTGTTGAACTGCGCTTATCTTAGGAAATGAGGATAACTTAACAGAGCCCAAACACACTTGAAATAGGTTTTCTTGTCTTAGGCTTAAATAAAAGATCCAACTAACTTGTGGGATAGAGCTGTCTTCAAGGCTTGAACAGGATGGTCCCTTATGATTTCAATAGGAAATGGCTTGCTTGCATGGATCCAAAAAGAAAACTGAAACCAACTATTCAACAATTAGTGGGAGCTATAATGAAACTACCATTGTCTTCCCATACTCATCTACATCAACAACTGGCTACAGAGGGAGCTATCCTGGAAAGAAAAGGAAATGAATGGTGGGTAATACCAAAGTATTTAACTAGTAAATTCCCTTCATTAAAACCGACAAACTCCTAAATAGTTTGTATCAAAGACTTGAAAATACTACTAAAGCAAAGGTGGTAGATTGGCCTTTCTATACAATTTTCGTTTTCGTCATGATTTTTAGGACAAAGAACAGAACAAAGAAGAACGATCGGCCACATTGAAACAATAAACATTAGGCAATAGTTTGAATGATAACCCACATGGTGAAAACTCATGCATGTCCAAGACAAGAGACTTACTGAGTGGAGTTAGGGGGCACCAGCAGCTCCTTATCCTGAATGAATCACACAAACGAACATGCTCGCGTCACGTAGGAAGATAAGGAACAACCAAACAAAAGGTGCCATGCCGATACTAGCGTGATATAAGCTGTTGTAAGAAAACTCAGGAAGGTGCAAGTGATCCAACCAGGCACCAGACATAGTGAGGGCAATATTATTAATGATGTACTCTAGCCTCAGGTGGGAGTGTGGGACTGGATCACATCACTACCTTTTATCTTGCGATAACCTTTAAGCTTTATAGCTGTCCTTCGGATTAAGTTTTAAAATGGGAGAAGGAAATGAAATTCAAAGTGAAAATTCTCGAGTGAACGATTGACTCTAACGATAACAGACGACAATAACGATGGCACGGCTATGAGGAAGAGAGTTTGGATCTAGACAAGGTGCCACAGTGCTCATTGTGACATGGTTGGTTTCAACCAAAAGTGACCACGATGACCAAAACCTGGGAAGAGAGAAGTGGCAAGGTGGGCTTACGGAGGGAATAGCGAGACAAAGGGTCATCAGGGTAGACGAGTGGAGCACCACATAGAACGTGAAGTAGAAAAAGCTAGGGAAGTAGATGATGGCAACAGAGGCTTACTGATGGCAATGAATTGGCCAACGAAGGGTGGTGACGATGCAAAGCTTTCCAAGCTTCAAATAGCGTTGATGCGCAGCAGTCTTGGGTGGCATGCTAAGGTTCTACTAGAGTAGGACAAGGCAAACCTCGTGACAAGAGTGGCTTGCCCTTTTATGTATGTGCAAAGGCAGTGGACTACGATGTGGGACGTGGAGTCCTTGTCGGACGCAATGTAGACTCTGCTGGGAAGAAGAACAGTGTTGCATAAATGGGATGGGCCACAGTGGATCTAGGCCAAGCGGACTAGTGCTGCTGCAACATGCGTCGTGGGGATGGCTGGCAGGCTAGTGGCCCAGGAAAAGAAGATGGGCTGACCAAAAATTGGCCCACTGGAATTAAATCTTTTCATTAATGGAAAATTCTAATGTTACAAAATGTAGGACTAGCTATGTGGTAATTGCATTTTTCGGAGGTGGTTTGTACATTTTTTAGATATGTTCCTTTTTATGTGCGTATATGAAGGTATTTGCAAAATACACTAAAAACTACGTACTCCCTTCCAATTTTTTTCATTTGATTCACATTGGAATATCTTATAATTAGTATATAAGTGTATCCAAACTGATAAAAAGGAGTATTTCAAGTTCGTTTAGGTTGTATTTCAGAGATGGAAGTAATTACTCCTAGGAGTAGAATGTGTGTGTGTGTATTGTTAATCCCAATTTACAAACTTTGAATCTCATAATAATCCTACATTACTGAGAGAGTATATTTTTACAAGTTTTAAAAAGGAATTTACCCCCTGCAGCGGGATATTTGAAAGTTCAAGCTTCATTAATTTGGTTTTGGTGTTAATGACAAATCTAATATTGAGACTAACTATTTTGATAATCATATTTTTTATTAGTCTCAATTATTAATTAATGACAAATATTTTTATGAGACTAACTATTTTGTTGAGTTCAACTTTTATTAGTCCGTTTTGGATGAAAAAGGTGAAAATATTAAAGGTATGCATTCGAGTTCATATTGTCATATCTTGTTGTATTCCTTGAATATAATTTTTCATAATCATATTGATAAATCTAAATATGAAACTAACTCTTTTATTGAGTATATCTTTGATTAGTCCCATCTCATTGAAAAATGAAAAACCTAAGGTATGCACTCGTATTCATTTTATGATATCTTAATGCATATTTTGGATTTAAGTTAAAGGATGAACTCTACCATTATTTAGGCCTCAAGATGTGCATAATGTTTTCAATTCCATATATACATGAATATACACATTTAGAGGGAGTTCATACTTTACCTTGATGTTTCAATAGTATTGATCTAATTCACCTTTCTATATCAAGGATCATTACTTTGAAACAACCCATTGAGAATATTTAACATGTGTAGTTGTAGTATACTCATGGCAATATAGGATAAATTCCAAAGCAATCAAAAATTTAATATGTGCATATTTATTCAAGTTCAATTATTTGTATGCTCACATTTAATGGAGTTTATTCTATAATTAATGGTCTTAAAAGTATTGATCCCTTTCCACCACTCTACATAAATTGGATCATTATTTTTAGATTCCATCGAATTGAGTATATAAAACTTGTGTAGTTAATATATACTCATCACAATTTAAATTCTATTTAAATTGTGTTTGGTTGCCATTCAATCAACAAAGAACTAATCATGTGTTGATGGTTCACTTTGTTGATCCTAGGACAACCGAAAGTTTTTGAGTATATGAAGCATTTGTTGCATTAGTATACTCAAGACACAATTTATCTTTCTATCAATTGGTGTTTGGGTTGTGGTCAATCATCAAAGGAAAGGATCAAAGGATCTCGGGAGTGATGAGGACATAGCTACGTCGGATACATCCATGGCATCAATGGTCAATGATCAACAAAATCTTTCCTGTGATCAACAACATTTGACCCATATAAAAGGACTAATTACCCGAGCACATGCACAATAGCTAAATCAACAGGTGAACTCGTTTCTTGGGTTGCATAATTGTATTTTAATGGATGGACCACTACATAATAATGTGCTTGTGCTTAGGAGTCATGGATTAGAACAGCAAGGATGCCATCTCTCATCAATACAAACTAGTACAAGTTATTCCCGAGGAAGAAGCTGAAACGTCCACACTGGAGCAGTCCACCTTCAACTGGCCATAACATTTGCATGCGGACTCCGTTCGGGATGAGTGAGTACTTGATTGAAAGGTAATTTCGTACTCTTTCCAATGGATCTAGCCTCATCATCAAATTCCACTCGAACTAGACACAACAATTAAAAACGTGCGATGGTATCAGTCTCTTTGGGTGTTGCAACACCTTTATTTTGGGCTGAGTTCCTATGTAATCAATGTAATGTGAATCCACCTCCTAGCAGCCATCTCCTTGGCTATATATTGGACAAGCTCTCTCTCTATCCCCTTAGGTTTTGTTAAGTTTAGTTACCCTGATGTGTGGAACTATAACCTTGTTCACCTGACTCGTTTAGAGCAGCAGTAAACAAGTTCAGAACCTCAGTTCGTGTGTGTGTGGTTTATCCTTGTTCTTACTAGTTCTTCGATTGCTTGCAAGAATAGACCTACGTGGTCAGGTCATCCGGGCTTTTGGCACGGTTGATAACAACTAGGAGTGTGGTTTAGCGATTGTGGGCGCTTATCCTTGTGTGGTTTGTAGCCGGATCGTCAAAGTCATCCTCCATCTAATCAAGTTATCCCCTCACCGGAAGATCGGGCACCCGTGTGCCCATCATTTGGTATCAGAGCAACGGTTGACCGGTGAGTTCTTGTATCTTGTTGTCTGATTGTGTTCTTCCTAGAGTCCAGAAAATTTGCCCCATAAAAATATTGTTTGTTCGCTGTCCAAACCCCATTGTGCCTTCCAATCGTTAATTTTGTTTTTACTAAATTGAGTTTGTGCCCATAGTGTTGTCTTGTTTCTGCTCATCTTCTTGTTCATTTCCCTACCCAAACATCCATCCAAAAGAAGAAGAAGAAAGAAACAACCCATCTCGGCCTGAAATCCCTTTCTGCAGCCACCACCAAAAATGCCATAACTCTCAATTTCCGCATCATTTTTGAGTGGGACCAAAAGGAGAATTTTCCTCACTCAACCCAACATACACAAATCAATTTTTGTGCAAATCTATCCAGGGAGTAAAGAATTAGGTGCATTGCAATCTGACCTAATTGCTGTCCCGAAATCTACATCTGTGTGCAATTCCAAAATTTGTGCAAAATTCTCAGTTAATTTTCAGATTGTTTTCCCAAAAGAAAAGTTGTTTAAACACCCGTCAAAAAGAGAAAAAAGAATCATTGAAAATAGGTATCTGACCAAAAGTTACGGTTAAAATACCGACCTGCTATCTGGTGGACAGAAATCAACAATCTGGAAAGTTGGAATTCATCTTGTGCTCCCAAATTGCAAATTACAAATTCGTGAGTTTTGCTGTGTTTATCACTTGTATCCTCTACCGTATCATTTGTTTTATCCTAATATCCATCCTTGTTTGATCAGCAACATAGGCTAATTGCTAGACACGAACACTTATTCAGTTTTATGCAAATTGTGAAATTGATAGATTGATTCCCTTTGCTACTCATTATAAAGCCTTTCTAAGCTCCACTTTCTACTAACCATACAAGTGATAGCCTTGCAATCACTTTGCTGACATTTGAGTTTGGTTTATCATGAACCAGCCACCAGTTGCACCCCTTGCTGCATTTGCAAGAATTGGTAAGAGCTTGGTAAAAAGCAAGAGAGTGACACTTGATCATTTCAGCAAGTAGTAGTGATTGGGAACTGATACGCACTAGGTCGGCCCGATCTTCTGATGAGAACGATACGTCGGTTTGATAGCGCATGAAGTAGATGGATCAGCTACTAACCACGAGATCAGCAACCAAGCAATCGCAACGTCACCACACGAGGCGATCAACCAAATCAAAGACCCGATCGATCCTTATACCTACTGCAACCGACAACATGCAAGAACAAGGTGAGAGCAATTCCAATGCAATAATCTCAAAGAAACAAGGGTGAGGTTCTGTTTCTCGTCACGGGTGGTCTAGTCGACACACGCGAACACGAGGAGGGACGCACAAGGGGTCTACCAAAACATAACAAAACCTAAGCGTAAAAGAACGGTGGCGGCCACATATATAGCGGCGGCCATGAGGTGTAGGGTAGCCAAAACAGCTGCGGCCAACAAAACCCTAAGATACATGGGCCATAGGCCCAAAAGTGAGGTGACGCAACACCCTGAATTTTTGGCCCGTGACATTGTTTCGCATTTTCCTATTGATCTGGAGAGAATTTATTGGTGGGGCTGGATCCGTTGGAAAGCTTATCTCCTAAGATTTCAAACGGGTGATCGCACGCTGAAATCGGAGTTCGGGATCCTGAGTTATGCCCATTTGAATTTGGCTTACTTTTAGATGGCTGAACCGGGCTTTTTAGCATCTTGGGCTTCCACATGGGCCTTTCTTGGCACGTGGGCTGTCCTCAAGGTGGGTTCTTGATGCCCTTGTCCATTGATGTGGTTTTGAATGGCTGAGCTTCTGGATTAAGGCGTCTCGGTAATGAAGATACCGCAGTGTCGATCGTATGTGACGAAGTTGGAGCGGCGTCGTTAGTCGTTGGAGCGGCCGGAAAGGAAGAAGGGGCAGCGGTCACACTGGTCGTATCCATGCTGGTGATGTCCTCATCATCCTCCCCTTCTTGAATTGGAGTCGCCCTCGACTCCTTCTCATGATCCTGCAAAAGGTTAGTAACAACAGGAGACAAAGGAACAAGTGTTTGCAATGCGGTATCAGGGGAGGACACAACCTTATCAAAATGAACTACCTCCTTTATCTTTGTTTCAGTGTTTTGTGCATGGTTAACAATTTCATCACCCTTTTTTCCATGACTTTTAACTCTGTTTGCAATAATTTTATTTATTTCAGCAGGAGTCATTGGTTCCAAAATCATTTTCTTTGTATAATACATAAAGGAATATTGATTGGTTCCACCATTGTGAATAGCTTCTACGTCATATAACCATGGTCTTCCTAATAAAAGTGAGCATGTTTCCATGGGTACAACATAGCAATCAACAAAATCATAATATGTTCCAATAGAGAAATTCACTTGCACAGTTTGTGTTACCTGAACCTTACCACAGGAATTGAACCATTCGATCTCATAAGGTTGTTGAAGTGGAGTTGTGGTCAAGCCAAGCTTCTCAACCATGTTCTGACTTGTGAGGTTGCTACAATTTCCTCCATCTATGATGACTTGTACCCCACGTTCTCGGACAACAAACTTAGTATGGAATAAGTTGTTGCGTTGAGTTTGACTAGTATGTGCCGGTGGAGCACTAAGTACACGTTGCAACCTTAGGCTCTTGTAGCTGTTCGTCATTACAGTACTCAAGTACACACCATCTTGATCATTCTTGCCTACAGGGTTAGTGGCAGGAATAGCAAGAACATTCTTATCATTATATATTGAAATACACTTACTATCCTTCTTCTTGGGGGAGGTAGGCTTCAAATCTTTCTTCAGTGGTGTGTTCTCATTCTTGGTCGAAGGGATAATCCCATGCTCGACCGTCTCACCCTTTGTTTTCTGCAGGGACTCAAGTCGCTTATGTTTTCGCAAGTATTTCTTTTCTCTTTCTGTCAATAATGGACAATCCTCAATATCATCCTCGTAAGTTGTCTTGCTATGTGAACCTGCCATTGTTAGGGGCAACAAACAGAGAACTCACAAGAGAATTAGTTCCCATGAACTACTAATATGTGGATAGTGGAGGATCTCACACGCTCAAGCTCACACCAAGTTCTTACCAGTTCTTACCATGCGGCTTTTCAAGGTTCAATCGGTGGATGATGGTAATCTGCACTCAAGGGTGACAAAGCGATTGCATGGTGCTTCTCGTGTGGTTAATAGTAGGTGGAGCTTGGATAGGTATAATATGTAGCAAAGGATATACTAGAACCACACTAGCCAAAACAAGTTGAAAGAACGTTCAACGGCGGTACTTTGCTGGTCCTAGGCTAGACCGTACTAGAGACGCGAGCATAGACACCAATGAAGTCACAGAAACAGCAACCAGAACGACCTCAACACACAAGCAAATGGCTAGGGCTCCTTTTTCCACCTTTTAGTGCGGCTCTTTTATATGCACTTTCCTTTTCTTATTTTTCTTCCTTCTATATCAAAAGTGGCACATATGATGAATTACAACTCAAACTTTCTTTTTCTGCTGCAAACAGATCTACTATGCAGAAACTTCAAATGCTGTTTTTGGATTTTTATTGGATTCCAATGCAAAAATGTATAACTGGAAAGTTGTAGATCTTTTCGAGCTGATCAATTTGCATATATGGAACATCTATTTTGGATAAGGGAAGCCAGAGATATTGACCCCGAAATACAGACTGCTCAGAAAATCCAAGAAGAAAACAGATTCCAATCCGATGGGATTTTGCGCAAGAAGACGGCGTTTCTGGAATGTTTCACAATGAACAAAGTTGTAGATAATTTCTTAAGATTTTAGGAAAGTATAAGAACAGCAAAATCTGAGTTCGTATGAGGGAGTTATGACCAAAATACCGAACTGGACAGAGGAGGATCCGAATTGGATGCGACGACGCGATGGAGTTCAACTCGGTGACAAAAACGTGACAAGAACTCGAAACTCTAAAGATCAAATTGCTAAGACCAGCAACGACATGACGATGCAACGCAAATTCAATAAGAATTAAACTAGGTAGTAATAGTAAACGCCAAAAGGGGCTCAGATTAGATCGAACACACGACAAACACAATTTTTCTGTGGCTATTTTTCTGGACTCTAGGACGAACAAGAAGAACTAAACAAGGATAAGGGTGTTCTCACCAGGCAACCGTCGCTCTGATACCACTTGATACGCACTAGGTCGGTCCGATCTTCTGATGAGAACGATACGTCGGTTTGATAGCGCACGAAGTAGATGGATCGGCTACTAACCACAAGATCAGCAACCAAGCAATCGCAACGTCACCACACGAGGCGATCAACCGAATAAAAGGCCCGATCGATCCTTGTACCTGCTGCAACCGAGAACATGCAAGAACAAGGTGAGAGCAATTCCAATGCAATAATCTCAAAGAAACAAGAGTGAGATTCTGTTTCTCGTCACGGGTGGTCTAGTCGACACACGCGAACACGAGGAGGGACGCACAAGGGGTCTACCAAAACACAACAAAACCTAAGCGTAAAAGAACGGTGGCGGCCACATATATAGTGGCGGCCAGGAGGTGTAGGGCAGTCAAAACAGCGGCGGCCACCAAAACCCTAAGATACATGGGCCATAGGCCCAAAAGTGAGGTGACACAACCCCTTGAATTTCTGGCCCGTGATATTGTTCCGCATTTTTCTGTTGATCTAGAGAGAATTTGGAGGTAGGGCTAGATCAGCTTATCTCCTAAGCTTTCAAAAGGGTGATCGCACGCTGAAATCGGAGTCTGGGAACCCGAGTTATGCTCGTTTGAATTTGGCCTGCTTCTGGATGGCCGAACCGGGCTTTTTAGCATCTTGGGCTTCCACATGGGCCTTTCTTGGCACGTGGGCTGTCCTCGGGGTGGGTGCTTGAGGTCCTTGTCCGTTGATGTGGTTTTGAATGGCTGAGCTTCTGGATTGAGGCCTCTCGGTGAAGAAGATGCCGCAGTGTCGATCGTATGTGACGAAGATGGAGCGGCGTCGTTAGTCATTGTAGCGGCGGAAAGGAAGAAGGGGCAGCGGTCACACTGGTCGTATCCATGCTGGTGATGTCCTCATCAGGAACTATATACCTGTTGTGTGTTTTCCTGTTTATCACTAACAATGGCAGGTTCTCAATGTCGTAGTGCTGGGACCAACAGCCTCCTAGGAGAAGAGATACTTCACATTTCGAGATACAAAGAACATACGAGCACAATTTCAACACCACGGGACATGATGATCCCTTAGGAAAGATTAAATTTACATTGCCTTCATTTGCTGAAGAGTACGATCCTAATGCATATATTAATTGGGAGATAGACAAAGAATTTGCAAAGTATGACATATCTGAAAAACAAAAGATTAGTGCCGCTGTTAAGGTGTTAACGTCACGTGCAATACTTTGGTGGAAGCATATATCTAGACATAATAAAGAACCAAAAACTTGGATTGCCATGAAAAGACTTATGAGAGATGATCATGTTCCTGAATTTGTTGCTGATTATTTGTTTACTAAACTTCAACGCTTGAAACAAGGTTCTAAAACTTTTATGGAATACTATCATGAATTGCAAAATCGTTTGTTACGTTGTGGTTTAGAAGAATGTGAAGAATCTACTGAGCTTAGGTTCATGCGTGGACTTAATCTTGAAATTCAGGATGCTCTTGTTTTTGAAACATACAGCTCTCTGTCAGGCTTGATAAAATGTGCTTGTAGTGTTGAAAACAAGCTTGATGAATCTTTGACAGAGTCTTTAGCTTCATTTGAGGTGCCCATTATTGCACCTCCTGTTGTAGCTAACATTTTGCAGAAAAGTGAGCTTCATTAAGACGATGAAGAAGAAAATGTGCAAAAAGAAGAGTTCTTTGCTGCTCCATACGTATGTGAAGAGCTGGAATCTGAAGTTGCACCTGCAACCACTGAGAATGTTTTAGAAGGTAACATAAAAGGTATGGACTGTGCACATGGTGAAAATCATTTTGAAGAGATAAAACTGTCCACGAATCATGCTAACGTAGAGAAACTATCAACAGAATCAATTGCTGATTTTCTTGTGATACATGATGATTTGCTTACTATTCCTGGTAATAAAGAAGAGTTGTGTGATAATGCTTCACTTATATCCACACCACAACTAGTGAATGAGCATGAAACTTTTACATTTGAATTAAACACTTACGCTGAACATAAACATGTTATCCACTTTGCCAGTGAAGAAGATGAGCTTAAATTGATGTCTTCTTTGAATACTTTAGGTTACATTGAATTTGATGTTCTGTGCGATCTAGAAAGTTTCAAGGAAAATATTTTTGTACATTCTAATTTGCCATGGTTATCGCGAAATATTTTTCATGTTGTTGGCAAACATAATGATAAAGGTGAGTACAAAGTACATAGAGTATACATTTGTTCAAATCTGAAACCTCTATTACACATGCAACAATGTGATCAATTTGATAATTTCAATATCATATCAAGTAAGCCTACTTTTGCTTATAATTTATATGATAATTTCCATGAAAGGGAGTGTTTGGGTGATTGTGATTCTCGAGCCAGTGATTTGATCACAAGAGATATGCATGTTGCTACACCCTTTGTCAATACTAACTTTTTGTAGGAGAATGTGACGGAGTTGAGGACGACTCCAATTCAAGAAATGGAGAATGCTAAGACCATACTCATCGTGGATATGACCAACGCTACATCAATTTGGCGACACTTCACGTCATCCTTTGCATCATTTACATCTACTAGGAAGGGTGTATCTACATGGCTTCACCGATCCACACCAGAGCACGATCAATCAAACAGTTGGCCTCCTTGGTCTTTGTGCATGGCGCCATCACCTACATCAGTTCTGCCACCACCTTGGCCGCCTCCCATGTTTGATGGCGTTTTCAAGAAAGCGTGTCTCCACCTCTACCACATGCTAATATATGCTGGAAAGAAGTGTTGAGCTATATGGATAATTATCAGGTGAATCCTCTAAAAGTTTTTCTTGTCTTTAAAATATATAAAGAGGCGGAGCTACTATTTTATTTAAATAAATGCAGGACCTATATGAGAATGTTTTGCGCTAAAAAGAAGTTAAAAGGTGAGCTTGAGTCGAGGACGACTCAAATGCAAAAAGGGGAGGATGATGAGGACATAGCTACGTCGGATACATCCATGGCATCAATGGTCAATGATCAACAAAATCCTTCTTGTGATCAGCAACATTTGACCCACATAAAAGGACTAATTACCCGAGCACACGCACAATAGCTAAATCAATAGGTGAACTCGTTTCTCGAGTTGCATAATTGTATTTTAATGGATGGACCACTATATAATAATGTGCTTGTGCTTAAGAGTCATGGATTAGAGCAGCAAGGATGCCATCTCTCATCAATACAAATTAGAGTACAAGTTATTCCCGAGGAAGAAGCTGAAACGTCCACCTAGGAACAGTCCACCTTCAACTGCCATAACTTTTGCATGCGGACTCCATTCGGAATGAGTGAGTACTTGATTGAAAGGTAATTTTATGCTCTTTCCAATGGATCTAGCCTCATCATCAAATTCTACTCGAGCTGGACAGAACAGTCAAAAAACGTGCGATAATTTTAGTCTCTTTAGGTGCTGCGCCACCATTATTTTGGGCTGAGTTCTCATGTAATCAATGTAATGTTAATCCACCTCCTAGCAGCCATCTCCTTCACTATATATTGGACAAGCTCCCTCTCTATTCCCTTAGGTTCTGTTAAGTTTAGTTGTCCCCATGTGTAGAACTATAACCTTGTTGTCTCAGTTCGTGTGTGTGTGCGTTTCATCCTTGTTCTTCCTAGTTCTTCGATTGCATGCAAGAATAGACCTTCGTGGTTAGGTCATCGGGCTTTTGGTTCGGTTGATAACAAGTAGGAGTGTGGTTTAGCGATTGCGGCGTTTATCCTTGTGTGGTTCGTAGAAGGATCGTCAAAGTCATCCTCCATCTAATCGAAGTTATCCCCTCACCGGAAGATCGGGCACCCGTGCACGCATCAGGGAACATCCATTCTATGTTAATGGAGCGCATTGATGATTGAGACAACCATGTGTTTTGGGACTAACACTTTCAATGAGTTTGAAATAGGTTAAGTCCAAGGTTGAGATGGTTAAAAGGGATAAGTACATCGTCGTGTGTTAATGAACTTTAAGAGAGTATCCCGAAGTGAAGTGAAGCTAGAAAAGGTTCATCATGTGTTGATGTACAAGAAGAAAGGACCCAACTTAAAGAGGAGAAGATTGAAATCATAAAAGCTCCAGGTAGATGTGCTAGAGGCAAAGGTATAACTAGTTAGAGCTAAGGATATGTTCCTAGTCTTTTACCAGTCTCGGTGTTTGGATGAGAAACTGGGTTGCTAGTGTACGTTGCCATACTAATAAGAGGGGTCGAGTCTTATAGCTTGAGTCTCATCATGCGTTGATACTTTAATCACGCTTGCTCTAGCTCACTCTCTTGATTTGGTCTTTGCATGTAGTGAATATTAGCAAATGGGTTTTGTAAATAGTTGTAGCACATGCTTGCTTATTTGATCTTAATCGATTTGGTTTTTACAAGGAACTATTGATTTGCATGTATTGCAAAAGGGAGATAGCTTACGTAACTTGGTTTATATGGTTTTTGTATGGAGCTAAGTTTTACATGTGTTGCAAAAGGTGAAAGCTCATGCAAAAGGTGAAAGTTTATGCTTTGTATTTGCAAAATAATGATTTGTTATTTGCAAATAAGCTAGAGGTTATGGGTTTCAATCCTAGAGCATGTTTTGGCATTTGCAAATGTGTTTTCCAATAGTGCCGGGATCATGTGTTGATCCTTACACGTCTAGAGGATTTATCTCATAGGTTCTCGGCTTATTTGCAAATGTGTTTTGTAAAATTGTTTTGATCATGAGTTGATCATTACATAGCTCAAGATTTGATCTTATTGACTCTCGCTAGCTTGCAGTCATGCCCTTGATTAAGTCTATGTGAGGAATTTTGAAAAATCATATTTTAGACTTGAATGACTACATTAGAGTTTTGTTTTGGTGATATTTAAAGATATCCATGATTGCTTAAATCTTTAAAATAGGTGGAGATTGTAGCCCTCTTGATAGGCTTCACATAGAGCCCAAGATCATCTAAATCGGAGTTCGGAGTAAAAAATTATGACTATTTTTCTTGCTGAAACAGTGGTACTACTGAGGTTTACACAGTTGTAGTACTGATTTTCAGTACTACCGATGTTTACATGGCGGTAGTACCGCTTGGGTGGTACTACCGCTCTAGAAAGTTGGTAGTTATTTTTTAGAACCGTGTTTTTGAGTTGTTGGGGCCAAAAAATATCGGTACTACCAGGATGTACATGTCAATAGTATGGGGATATTGTAGCAATAGCTATTTTCAATGCTTTTAATGCCCAGAACTATCCATTATCATTGAGGCCAGTACTACCGGGAATTACATGGCGATAGTACCAGGAATTGCATATTTTTTCGATTTTGCCCCCGCACGGCTAGTTTCTTTGAGGGGCTTTATAAGAGGCCGAATGGGGAGGGTTTTATAGCTGCTCTAGCACTCATTTGAGTTATTCTTGTAGAGCAAAACCTCAAGAGCTCCTAGAACAAGATTTGAGTGATTTGAGAAGCTTTTGAGTTAGAGTTTCTTGTGTTGAGTCTCTTTGGTGTTGATTTGCATTCTCTTGAGTCAGTGTGAGCCTCTCCTCTACATTGTGTATGTGTTGCACTTTGTGAGCAAGGAGAGAAGTCTCTAGTTGCATGTGTTACATCTAGAGAAGGATTAAGCATCCTTGTGCATGTGTTGTACTTGATGAGGATCAAGTAAGAGGCTTGACTATTACTCTTGGTGTTTGCCGACTCCTAGACGGCATGGAGGCGTCGTGCACGGTGAACTTCTTAAGGAGATTGTGAGAAGGCCTAGCAACGTTGTGAAGGTCGGAGCTCACCTACTCGGAAAAGGGAAAAAGCTAGCACTAGTGGAATCGAGGCGGGTGCTCAATTCATGGAGCTAGTCCAAAGTGGTTTGGGCTAGCCTCAACGTGTAGTAGGGGAGACTAGCAAGTCTCTGAACACAACGGTAAAATATCGATGTGTCTCCTTGTGGTTGCTTACAATTCTTATTTATATTGTTGCAATTTACATTCATAGAGTTAAATTGCTTGATTGTCGTTATTCTTGTATATTCTTGTTAGAGACAATATTAGCTAGTGCACTTAGTGAGCCAAGTTGACTTAGGCTTAATTGTCAAAACCTTAGTTTCTCAGTTCCACATTATTATTTGCTAGGTTTTGGCATAAGGGTAATTAGGGGTGAATTGATTTGTAAAAATTTGTAGAGTAGAAGAAAATTTTTAAAAGCTGCCTATTCAACTCCCCTCCCTAGTCGACATCCTCGATCTTACAATATTGTTCCACACAAGTCCTAGCGAGTGATCCTCAGACGATTATGTCTAGTTTTACCGGTGAAAATAGTATATACGGTTATGTCTAGTTAATGAGGCATAAATCGAAAACTTTTAAAAAGTTCAAGGACTTCTATAATGAAGTACAAAATCATAGTGGCAAGAAAATAAAGTTTCTATGGTCTGATTGCGGAAGAAAATAAAGTTTAAGTCATCTAAGAGTTGCGGAGTTGTTCCACAACTTACGTATTTAGGCACGCCTCAAAGAAATTGTTCGTACCATGTAAATCTGTAGATAATACACCACATGGGATGTGGACTGGAAAGAGTCCTTGTTTACATTTTATAAAAATTTAAGGGTTTTGATACATATGTTAAATGTTAGACATCCCACAAACTCACACTCAAATCAGAAAAATACTTTTTCATGGGATATCCTAGAGAAACAATATAATATTACTTGTACAACTAAGAAGAGGAGAAAGTATTTGCTGCTCAAAATAGTGTCTTTTTAGAGAAAGAGTTCCTCTCATGAAAGCAAAGTGGAAGAAGAGTACAACTCAATGAATTTCGAGACACCCACTTAGGCAGGACTTGGTCAGAGACACACCCTATCGAGGAGAATCTGGTCGAGGAACACAAGCCCAAGTTGTGTGTGCCCCCTGGCTACTCACAACCCTAGGACGGCCCTCTCACATCCCTCCCTCTCATATATTCCGTAGTTGCCACTTTAGACACTTGGGTTTTTGTTGAGCATAATTTTAGCCTAGGTCCAAACTACAATGTCCTCTAGACGTGTCGAACGACCTCCTATTGAGTCTTCTTCACAGAACCCCACCTTTGATCTATATTTTCATGAACTTTGACTCTTATTTGCAATTTCAAATTGCTTTTACTAATGTTCTTGCTTGGTCTTCGGTTGCTTCCAAGAAGTGAACCTCGTGTTCAGGTTGATCATGCCCACGGAAAGATCAGTAACCCTTTGAAGTTGGTTTAGCGATTGCTAAGGCGCATCATTGTCATACGTTGTAGTCGGATCGTCAAAATCAGTTCTACCAAATCGATTGTTATCGCTCTCATTGAACGATTGGGACACAATCTTACATCAGGTGGTATCAGAGCGCCAGGTTGCTCGATGAGAGATTTAGTACCTTAGATTAATTTTTTTCTTTTCAAAATTGAAAATTACTTCACAAAAATTCAACCTTTAGATTCAATCTGGTATTTTAGTGAGTTTTGTCAGGTTTTGATCCATTGAGTCCTTGTCTTAGTTGCTGATCGTTTCTCCTTCCTATAGCTTTTATTTCAATCTGTCCAATACATTGTTTTATTCATAACTTTCGTATACGAGCTCAGATTCAAGTGTTCTTATCTTTCTTGAAATCTTGGAATGAGATCTACAATATCATAGTTGGGCATAGACTCTAATTCTGTTTCCAAATCAGTTTAATCTTGATGTCAAATTTGGTGAAGCATGTTGTACTTCCAATCTAGATTAGTTCGGTATTTTGATCATAGTCCTCATATCTGATTTCCGATTGAGAAGTTTTTATACTTCTTTGAATCCTTGATGAGTGCTTTACAAAAACATTTTCGACTGTCCTCTGTGATTTGGACTCTTTCAAACCGAATTTCATTCGGATTCTGTCTCATTAAGCTGAAATTGGACTATTCTATGGTGTATCAATTTTAAAGCTATAACTTTCACTCCCGAGGTCCAAATTGCATGTTCTTGTACTCTATTAAAAGCTGAGGACATAAGCTTAAATTCATCCATAGTGAACCATCCAAAATCTTGGCAGCAACTCTACTGCCCTAGAAACACTGAATTAGGGTTTCTTGAATCATTCTAAGGTGAACTTGTTCCTTTGAGTACAGTAGCATCTAGAAAGTATAAAATCTCAAAAATATCAGTACACCTACCATTGGGTACCAATTCATCCTTTGCGAATGCTTTGATCCCAATTGAGACTAGCTATGGCTTCTCTATTTGATATATTCATAATCCTGAATTATCATTATGTGGCATCAAGTTAGGGATTGCAAAACTTTGTTCATACTAGTGTTGGCCAAAAGTCACTCAAAGAAAGAAAAGAGAAAGAAAGAGCCAAAAGGCCAAAAAAAGAAGAAGAAAACAAAAGAAAAGAAAATAGGGTCAGGTCGCACTACATTGTGCAAAACCCTAATTTGTGTTCATTATTTTCAGATTGCATAATTGTATTAATTATTGAGCAATCTTGTGTCCTCTGTACATTCTCGAAGCAATAAACTAGTGTCTGATATGGGCAGCCTAGCGTCATCATCATTTCCTTCCCCTACTGATCAAGATATTCCAAATCATTTTGATGCAGCAATAACCCATGCTCGTGCAAAGCAAATAAATCAACAAGTGAACTCGCTCCTAAATAAAAATAGCATTACACATGAGAATCAGCTGCTACCTAATGCCCATAATTTAATTGTTCTCAGGTATGAAAATGTTGAAGAGTGGCCAAAGGAGCAGCACCAAGTCATCAACAGCCATCAATCAAGCAATGAATGCAATGAAGGCCATTTCGGGTTCCAGTGACTGCATAGAAACTGCATCTTAAATCCAATAAATGTGTTCAACCACAGCATGGAAAGCTTACGAGATAAGCTTTCCAATGGATCTGGCCCCATCCAATAATTCCACAAGAGCAGAGAGTTATCGTTGAATTAATATGGCGACCAGAAACTGTCAACCTTTTATTTGCCTTAATTAGGGTGATGTGCACCAATATTGGCTTAATGCCATGTAAAATGTCCCGATCAGATCTGGACACCTCTCCATCTCTCTCTCCATCCCTTCTCTATAATAGGATCTTTCTCAATGTGTGGAGGACTTCTGGATATTTTCAGATTGAAACAATTATTGTTTATGCATGTTCTTGAGTGTTCTAGCCACCAGCTGAATCATCTCTGAGAATCGTGCATTCCTTCCAGTTGTTCTTGCAAACTCTTTGCGATTGCAGCGAGGATTGTATTCCACTTGACTTGGTTGAGTGGACAACGTGAGGTTGGGCGAACTTCGGTCTTGCGAGTTGTTGCCGGCAACTGGTTGGTACAAGACTCGTCAGGTTTCACGAGTATCTTCGATTCTACGTCGTGAAGGTCATGCACACCCTCGTATCAGTGTCTCTCTACGAACTGTGCAATAGAGTTTTTGGTGCCTCACTTATAATTTATAGCACATTCCTTGATTGCATTAGTACCATTATCTTTGTGAGTGTGTTGTCTTCAAATTTGCTTATATCCCTGTGGTCGGCAACTAGGATTTGTGAATTATAGTTTGGGTCATTACTTATCATAACAATAACTAGAATGATCAAAATGCATAGGAAATAAGCTTAGCCTACCTAGCTCCACATTTTCTACGATTGTATGTTTGATCGGTCCCATGGCAATTGCTGCATGGTAAGAACTTGTAAGAGCTTTGGTTAAAGCTCTAGAGTTGAGTGACTTTCACCACATCCAAGTAGTTGCTAGGAACATATCCTTGTGATTTGTTTCTTGTCTTCACTAACAATGGCAGGTTCTCAACGCTATAGTGCTTGGGCTAACAACATCCTAGGAGAAGTGGTAGTTCACACTTCGAGATACGAAGCATGTACGAGCACAGCTTCATCACCATAGGAAGTACGATAGCATGGCACACATACCAACAATATGTTCATCGTACAAATTTTTAGTGGTAAATATGATCCTAAAGGTTATCTTACTTGGGAATTAGCTGTAGAACAATCATTTGATAAATATGGAATTCAAGAGCATGATAAGGTTAGGGTTGTTACTAGTGGATTTATTAATTTTGCTGCTCTTTGGTGGAATGAATAAACGAGTAAAACTCAGGACATCCCTAACACATGGATTAAATTGAAGAAAACTATGAGAGTTAGATTTGTTCCTTCATATGTTGCTCACCAATTACGGAAAGAATTGCAATGTCTAGAACAAGATAGTAAAACTGAGGATGAGTACTATGATATCTTGTATTTTGGACAACTTTTATTTTGGACATGATTTTGGTATTCAGACTATGATATTTTGTAAAGAATTTAATTCTATGTCATATTTGCTTAATCTTTCATTGGAAGTTGAAAGAAAAATACAGAGAAGACAATCAACCACTGTTCTAGTTCACTCGTGCTACATGCACTGTACCAAACCTTAATGAGAACATACACCCCAAGCATGTGAAAGAAATATGAGAAAATTCGAGTGAAGAAAAGGATAACACATGTGAGGATGATTCTACTAACATAATCCACTCTACTTCTGTTACTTGTGTTGTTGTTATTCCATGTAATATGAAGGTAACTACTGAAGAAGGGGAGCTACAAGCTGAAAAACATGCGTCATCAAGTGAAAGATTTGTGGTACCAACTTCTTTTGAGGTGGACTCTAATGTCCATGGTACAGATCTAATTTTGCAGTAAGGAAGGGTGCAAATTTGTGAGTTATTCCTGTTGTAATTAATTCTAGTGAGTTACCACCTTGTGTCACAATTGTAGAACCATGTGATGAATTGCATGCTTATAATTTTGACCATGTGGTGATAATTACGCATATGGAAGTGATAGCTAGAATATCCCTTGCCACTGTTTTGTGTTGTATGAGCTTGTTAGCTTGAATTGTTGTTGGATAAGATTTTTGAAATTTCATCCGTTAAGTCCTTATCTAGCACATATGCCTACTATTTTAAATTCAATTTATTTGGGGATTATAGCATAGATGGTAGTAATAAACTTGCTGAATTGAAGCTTGCTGTTTTGGGCAGTCCTAGTTGTATGCAACAGCTTGTTTTACATGTGGTACTATCAAATTTTCCTAATATATATGATACCCATAGCTTATTACCGCATTGTTTGAATTTTAGTACATTGAGTTGTATTTCAAATCAACAAGTTGTAGTTGATCGATTAGTGGATGGCCATTAAAATTGTGCCACTATTATTGGAATAGTTTGATATTGCTTATTTACAAGCTGATGATATGAACGAGCTATGCTTCTTGCCAAAACATGTAGTTTTTCCCACCTATGTTGTAGAGATGATTATATTTCCTTATGTTCATGATTTCTTATCTTGTTCCATGAATATATCATTATTATTTATTAGCAAGTATGTAACTTGTTTGTGAAACTACTATATATGTCCTTGTGATGATTATTCTAAAATTAATCCTTACTAGATATACTTACAAGGACATATATGAATAGACTAGCATATGTATTGGTTGATGACCATGTTTCACGGGTCATAGATATAGACATATCAAACCAATAATATGGACACATGTTAGATAACATGGTGTTCAATTGACCCACTTTGAGACACTATGAGAACGTTATAATCTTACTTGTCATTAGCTGGTCTCATATACAATGTATATGCTATATCCTTAGACTTGAGGTTGACGTATATACTTGAGATGTGTAGTGACTTACTTAGGGGTTGCCAAACGCTACTCCATAACTGGGTAGTTATAAAGGTAGCTTTCAGGTTTGTCGTGACACATGTTGCGAGGCATGGTCAATCAAGATAGGATTTGCCTCTCCATACAACAGGAGAGATATCTCTAGGCCTCTCGAGTGGTTAGTTAAAAAGTTAACCGCAGTCAGGGATTACAAGTCATGTAATGAACAAAAAGTGGTCAGGCTAACTAAACAAGGTTGTCACATACTCAGCTTGAGTTTGACCGATATCATGAGGCAAAGGGAAATGCATATAACTGGGTATTATTAAGGTTCATCTGATGTGATATTTACATATGCTCGGGAGTTGGCATGTCCTGCTAGGGACCACTACTAATTAATTGTCGAGTAAAAGTACTCAGTCCATGTCCAAGTATGTGTGAACTTATAGAGTGGCGCACTTAAAGGGTTGGAATTTAAATGGTGATCTGAATTCTGATGAGCTTCAAGTTCTTAACGGGCCTTTAATGTAGAGTCCCATTGTGGGGCATCCATATAAACGGAGGGGTGGTGGCTTTATGATTGAGAGACATCATAGGAATTCAAAATTTTTGAAACCCTAGCTACCACACCTCCTTTGCCCAAAACCATGCAGCCAGTGCTAGCACTCTGGCTCATGGCATCCATGCCCCTTTCACGTGCATACCTTGTGATACAAAGGGATTGCCCGATCTTCACATATTGTACGTCATGGTTTCATAACTTGACCAGCAAAGTAAGGCCAACAATCCGACTGAAAGGAAAGCTCACTTCTCACAAAATTCACTCGTCGTGGTGCTCTCGGTCCTTTCCAAATGAAGTGAGGCCAACCAGCTACGAACAATCGACTTGCACACCACAGAATTCACCCAGAAACAATCATGATCCTGTCTATTCGACCATTGGGAAGTAGACACAAAGAACATATACACTAGTGAGGGGTGAACATGTATGCTCAGCCCCTCTCTGAATTTGCAGATTGCAAATAGGAAGAACAAAGCATAGAAGTTGTTGTGTTAAATCTAAATAATGTGGTCTAAGCTAACCATGGACTACAGAGGTATTTCTAATCCCTTGGGTGCCCTACTTATTATTGGTATGGCAATCAAAATCTATCTCTAGTTTCTAATTATACGCAACTAATTACAGTTTCTACCAATTACTCATGCTCGATCATGTCGACTCAATTATCATGTGAATAAGTTCCTAGGTGTTCATACAAATGATTCACAGAATGGAATGCTATTTAATCCTTGTGATGATTTTATTGTCCTCAGGAACCAAGGAGAAGAACCTCAAAACACCAAGCATAAAGATAGGTCGTCATGCACATAAGTTTTGATCCACAGGGGTGTTCGGGGCACATGAGTACTTGATTGAAAGATTTCTTCGTCCTCCTTCCAATGGGCTTGTCCGAAATATGCAAAACAAATAACATCACTTTTCCAGTCCAAGTCAAAGAGGGTGTTGTGCCTTGTAATCAAGTTGTATTCAGTCTCCCAAGGTTTTGGATGACCTCCGCCTCTTATCTCACAAATAGCCAGCTGCATCCTCATATAGGGTTTGGGTTTAGTTTGATTAGTTTAGCGAAGTGCAAACTTTGAGTCTTCGAGTTGTGCTGGACAACCACCTTGTCAAGATCTTCAATAAAACCCCACCCTATTTTTGCCTTCACTCATATTCATAATTTTAGATTGCTTTTACTGCTGTTCTTGCTTGTTCTTTCAATTGGCTTCACTCATATTCATAATTTTAGATTGCTTTTACTATTGGTTTAGCGATTTCTAAGACGCATCGTCGTCGTACGTTGTAGTCAGATCGTCAAAATCAGTTCCACCAAATCAAAATTATCGATCTGATCGAACGATCGTGAACAATCTGGTGGTATCAGAGCACCAGGGTACTCGATGACAAATTTTCAGAGTTTTGTAGTTAGATTGTTTCATCCATAAAGTCCAGATAAAGCCACAAAAAAATAGTAGTAGATCATCCGCAGTCGAAAACCATATGTGCCTTGCATTATTCTTGTTGATAATTTGCAATGTGAATTTTTGGTTGCATCGTCATGTTGAGTTGCTGGTCTTAGTTTCGCTCCAGAGCAAACTTTCGTCACAATCCACCTGTTCGGGACTCGTTTTGGTCAAAACTAACATCGGAGCAAAAACAACCAAAACAAGCGCCAACGTGACAAACAACACCTAGGAGGACCAGCTGGTGCATTTTTGGCGCATTTCACTCCTTGCAAACTTTTGTCAAATTCCACCCGTTTGGTACCCGTTTTGCTCAAAATTAACACCAGAGTGAAATCGATGCAACAAGCTCCATCGTGACTAACAACAACTAGGAGGACCAACTAGTTCGTTTTCGATGTGCTTTGCTCTAGTGGAAACTTTGGTCAAAATCCGCTCGTTTGGGACCCATTTTGGTAAAAATAAACACTGGAGTGTAATCGATTGAAACAAAATCCAACTTGAACGACAACACTTAGGAGCATAATTCGATGCCTTTTGAGGACTTTCACTTCGGTGCAAACTATATTCAGAATACACCCGTTAAGGACCCGTTTTGAGCAAAATTAAAACTAGAGTGAAACCAACCGAAACAAGCTCCAACTTGACCGACAACACCTAGGAGTACAATCCGATGCGATTTCAGCAAGTTTTGCCCTGATGCAACCTCTCGTCAAAATCCATCCATTCAGGACCCGTTTAGGTCAAAATCAACACTAAAGCAAAATCAACCAAAACTAGCTCCAACGTGATTGACAACACCTAGGACGACCAATCGGTGCATTGTCGATGCGTTTCGCTCCAGTGGAGACTTTCATCAAAATCCACTCGTTTAGGGTTCGTTTTGGTGAAAATTAATACTAGAGCGAAATTGAACAAAATAAGCTCCAACACGAACGACAACACCTAGGAGTATAATTTGGTCATAATCCACACATTCAAAACCCATTTTGGCCAAAATTAACACTGGAGCAAAATCGACCAAAACAAGCACCAACATGACCAACCCACCTGTTCAGGACCCGTTTTGGTCAAAATAAACCCCAAAGCGAAATCAACCGAACAAGCTACAACGTGACCAACAACATCTAGGAGGACTATTCGGTGCTTTTCGCTTCGGAGAAAACTTTCATCAAAATCCACCCGTTCGGGGCCCCCGTTCTGGTCAAAATTAACACCGGAGCGAAATCAACCGAAACAAATGCCAACATGACTGACAACACCTAGGAGGTGCTGGTGTGTTTTCATCGCGTTTTGCTTCAATGCAAACTTTCGTCAAAATCCACCCGTTTGGGATGCATTTTTCTCAAAATTAACGGGAGTGAAATCTACCGCAACAAGCTCCAACGTGACTGAGAACACCTTGGAGGACCAACGGTGCATTTTCGACGTGTTTCACTCAGGTGGAAAGTTTGGTCAAAATCCGTTGGATTAGGAGCTATTTTGATCAATATACACAGAGCGTAATCGACCGAAACAAGCTCCAACATTAGCGACTACACTTGGGAGCATAATCTAATGCCTTTTTAGCACTTTTCACCCATTCGAAACCCGTTTTAGTCAAAATTGAAAATGGAGTAAAACCAACTGGAACAAGTTCCAACGTGACCTCTCACCTAGGAGCATAATCCGGTGTAATTTCAGCATGTTTCACTCTGGTGCAAACTATCATCAAAATCCACCCATCTGGACCCTTTTAGGTCAAAATTAACACTAGAGCTCCCACGAGATTGACAACACCTAGGAAGACCAACCCGTGCATTTCATAACAGTGGAGAGTTTCGTCAAAATCCACTCGTTCGAGACCCATTTTGGTGAAAATTAACTCTGGAGAAAAATCGATGGAAACAAGCTCCAACGTGAATGACAACAATAGGAGTATAATCTGGTGTGTTCTCGGCATGTTTCGCTGCGGCGCAAACTTTCATCATAATCCACCCATTCGGGACCTATTTTGGTCGAAATCAACACTGAAGCGAAATCGACCGAAACAAGCTCCAACGTAGACGACAATACCCAGGAGTATAATCCTATTCATTTTTGGTGTGTTTCACCCCACTGCAAACTTTCGACAAAATCCACCCGTTCGGGACCCATTTTGGTCAAAATAAACATCACAGCGAAATCTACCAAAACAAGCTCCAACGTGACCGACAACAGTTAGGACGACTATTCATTGTGTTTTTGGTGCATTTCGCTCCAGAGCAAACATTCATAAAAATCCACTAGTTCGGGATCCGTTTTGCTCAAAATTAACACCAGAGCAAAATCGGCCGAAATAAGCTCCAACGTGACCGACAACTCCTAGGAGTATAATCCGATGTGATTTTGGCATGTTTCATTCCGGTGCAAACTTTTATCAAAATCCACCCATTCGGGACCCGGTTTGGTGAAAATTAACACTAGAGCAAAATCGATCGAAACGAGCTCCAACGTGAATAACAACGCCGAAGAGTATAATCCTATGCATTTTTGGTGTGTTTCACTCCGCTGCAAACTTTCATCAAAATCCACCGTTCGGGACCCATTTTGGTCAAAGTTAACACGAAAGCGAAATTGACCGAAACAAGCTCCAACGTGACCGACAACATCTAGGAGGACAATTCGGTGCGTTTTCAATGCATTTTGCTCCGGAGCAAAATCAACCAAAACAAGCGCTAACGTGACTAACAACCCCTAGGAGGACCAGCCGGTGCATTATTTTGCGCATTTGCTCCAGAGTAAACTTTCATCAAAATCCACTCGTTTGGGTCCCGTTTTGCTCAAAATTAACATTGGAGCGAAATTGACCACAACAAGCTCCAACATGACTGACAACACCTAGGAGGACCAACGGTGCATTTTCAGCATGCTTCGGTCTGGTTGAAACTTTGGTCAAAATCCACTCGTTCGCGACCCGTTTTGATCAAAATAAACACTGGAGTCCAATCGACCGAAACAAGCTCCAACTTGAATGACATGTATCCTTAGGGTTCCATGGTGCTGGCCGCCACCCATGTTTTGGGTGCCTCAATGGCCGCCGGCACCCCTCTACACATAGCCGCCACCTACGCACATTGTTCTTTAGGTTTTGTTGAGTGTGTTGGACCCCCTTGTGCATCCCTCCTCGTCTTGCGTGTGTCGACTAGACCATCCAACACGAGAAATAGAACCTCATCTTTTGTAACGTGAGTTTGAGTAATACCAATTTCTAGATTGTTTCTTACTTTGTTCTTGTGTGTTTCTCGATTACTAGTAGGGATAAAGGTTGATCGAGTTCGACACATTTGATAGCAATTTGACACGGTGGCATTGCGATTACGGTTTCCTTATTCACTGGTTTGAAGCCAAGATCACGTGTTCAACATCTACCAAATTGATGTATTGTTCTCTTCAGAAGATCGGGCACCCCCGTGTGCGCATCATGTGGTATTAGAGTTAGGTTGCCTGGTGAGAACACATCTATCCTAGTTGTTTATATCTGTTTTTGTTCATCCTAGAGTCCAGAAAACAGCCATACAAAAAAAATTCGTGTGATTCCCTTTTAATCCTAGCCCGTTTAGCATCTACTATTTCTGCCTAGTTTATATACTTGTTGAATTTTCGTTGCATTGTCGAGTCATTGCTGGTCTTAGTGTTTAGTCCTTTAGAGTTTCGAGTTCTTGTCACATAGCTGTCACAGTGTTCTTAATGTTCGTCATATCTTCCTTTGTGTAGCCGCCACATCCGCTCAACAAAATCTAGTAACAGATTGCCTATCATATTTGCCATCACCAAATCCTCAAATCCGACTAGCCATCCATCCTTCCGTATTTGCATGCCCCAAAAATAGTAGATTTCCTACGAAAAATAATGCTTCGGTTGCCAAGTTTATCTAGCTGTGCACTTTTCCTCCCAACCGAAACCTTTTCCTTTTTTAGCGATTTTTTCCACCTCTCCCTTCCATCAATAGCCAAGCCGAAGTGCACTACATCCCTCTTTCCATAGCTTCGGTTGATAAAAAAAAGGGTTGGTGTAGCTACAAAAGCCACACAAAATTAGAGTTGAAAAAAAGGCTGGTGCAGCTACAAAAGCCGCACTAAATAAGAGACAAAAAAAGGTAGGTGCACAGTAAAAATCCACACAAAAAAAGTCGGGTATTAGAGAGAATTGCGAAGCCTCTCTCGACCCTCTCTTTCTATTTTGGAATGCAATCCATGCTTGTCACAAGTCAAAGTGTGTGTGGTGAGTGTCGCTTGGAGTTCTTTTTGAGTCCATTATTCTGTTTTGGGGCTCTCTCAGCAAAAAAAGGTAAAAAAACAGGAGCCCTAGCTACTTGCTTTGTGCTGAGGACATTCTCATTGCATTTTTGTGACATCATTGGTGATTAAGCTCGCATCTCTAGCACAGTCTAGCCTAGGACCAGCACAGTACTACTGTTGAATATTTATTCAACTTGTTTTGTCTAGTGTGGTTCTAATTTTCCTTTGCTACATAGAAATACTTATCCAAGCTC
Source organism: Guadua angustifolia (assembly GCA_036346375.1). Lineage (NCBI taxonomy): Eukaryota > Viridiplantae > Streptophyta > Magnoliopsida > Poales > Poaceae > Guadua > Guadua angustifolia. The sequence goes on along the minus strand of CM070507.1, from coordinate 44,420,691 downwards.
CACCTCTACTAACCATACAGGAACAGGGATTTGCAATCGTATTGCCACCTTCTGAGTGCAACAATCTGCCACCGGTTCCATCTTTTCTTGCAGTTTGAGAAACTTGTATGAATTTGGTAGGAGCTTGAGTGTGAGAGCATAGATATCTGTCATAATTCAGTAGCTCATAGAACTAGTCATATTCTTGTGAGTTTTCCCTTTGTGTCTACTAACCATGGCAGATAATTGAAGCATTCGAGGTAGCAACTCTGGAAGTGAACAAGAAGACCTCCTTTCTCCAAAGTAGTGAAGATGGGTGAACCAATTCCAGGGTCAGTTGTACAGGCATGAGATGAGGACTCATGCGCAGATTGATGAAATGCGTGGGCAATTTGATGAAATCCGTGGGCAGCTAGCACAACTGCTGGCCATAAACAATGCTGCACGCGGTCTAGTTGGACAAGTCCAACCTGTTGCCCACGCTCCACCTGCTGCTCGTGCCCCTTTAGGTAGGGTAGGACAAGAGGAGAACAACTATGTCATTGATTCTGAGGGTGACTACATTGTGAACATGAACAACAATCCAGCCCGTCGTCGACTCCGCAACAACAGACAGGGTTTGGGTAGACATTAGCATGCTCAAAGGGAAGAACGTGATGATTCTATGGCAAAAATGAAATTTTCTATACTTCCTTTTGATGGTAAATATGATCCTGATGCTTATCTTGATTGCGAGTTGGCAGTAGATTAAAAATTTTCTTGCTTTGATTTCTCTGAACGTAGAAGGGTTCGAGCTGCCACTAGTGAATTTGCTGGTTTTGCATCTGTTTGGTGGAGACAATTTTGTAGACCAATCAGGATGTGCCTACAACTTGGGATGGGTTGAAGCAAGTTATGTGTGCTAGATTTATTCCTTCATATTATGAATGTGAATTGCTTAACAATTTGCAATGCTTTAATCAAGATGATAAATTTGTCGAAGAGTATTATCAGGAATTGCAAATCAGCCTATTGCGTTGTAGATTAGAAGAGGGCAAAGTTGCAAAATAGCTAGAGTTTTTAGTGGGCTTAACCGAGAAATATAGGACATGCTTGATTATAAAGCATATAATTCTATCACTCGTTTGTATCATCTTGCTTTGAAAGCAGAAAGGGAAGTATAGTGACGATTATCGACGATGCGAGGTAATTCTGGAGGACCAACCACATTCAGGTTTGTTCAGATCCAAACCATGATGTCACCTTCCACTCCGGGACGTGCTCCTTCACTAGCTGTCCCTGCTTCCTCTACACCAGCAACACCCTAGAGTCAAGCAAATCAGCAGCAAAACAAGCTCTAGCGAAGAGTGCTTCTTCCATTGCCTCCACAGGTCGTACGAGAGAAGTACAATGCTTTCGATGTAAGGGACATGGTCATGTGATGCGTAACTGTCCATACCAACATGCGCTAATAATCAGAGAAGATGGTGAGTACTCTAGTGCTAGTGACATTGATGAAAATGAATATGTTCTTGTTGCCACTAACACTGCACAACCAAAAGGGGAGATTTGCACTGCTTCAGCATCAGAGATATATCCAGCTCTTGTTGTCACACATGTGCTTAGTGCACAACCTACACACGATGAACAAAGCCAGTGCCATACTATCTTTCAGACAAGGTTTGTGGTGAATGAGCGAGTTGTGCATGTCATTGTTGATGCAGGTAGCTGGAACAACCTTGCTAGTGTGGACAAGGTCGAGAAGTTTGGCTTGGCACAAATCCACTACAACAACCATATGAGATTAAATGGCTCAATTCCATTGGTAAGGTTCAAGTAACAAAAACCGTTCGAGTACTTGTCTCTATTAGTTCTTATCATGATAATGTTGTTTGTGTTGTTGTACCCACGGTGCTTGCTCTCTTTTATTAGGTAGACCGTAGATATATGATATGAATGCCATACATTATGGTAGGACCAATCAGTATATTTTCTTGTTTAAAGGGAAGAAAATCATTTTAGAACCCATGAGTCCTACAGAACTATGAAAAATTGATGTAAAAAGGGCTCAGAGAGAAAAAGAAGAGAGTGGAAATAAAAGTGTAGCTAGTAAATCAACCTATTCAAATTCAAGTACACCATGACACACCTTTGCCAATAACTATTAGTCGGGAAAGGTGGTTTATTGCCGTCAATTTATCTGTCGGCAAAGGTCCAACAATTTCTATCATATAAGCTGTGGGGATTGGTCGCTTATGTCAACAAGTAATCTGTCAGCGTTCATCGTTCTGACTAATAAACTGTCGGCATAGGTCTACCCATATATTAAGTGTTGGCCTTTCCATAATACTCGGTCGGCGTTGATATAGACCAAAAAAAACTGGCGCGCAGGCAAGAATTTTTGCGTGGGCCTTCCCCACCCTTTCCCCTCAAAACCCTAAAAACACCCAGCCCCATCCTTCCCCGCCGCCCGTGCCCCCACTGGCCACCTCGTCCCCGCCAGCCACCGCTCCCTCCATCCGCTGCGTCCCCCGCCACCCACGACCCCCACCATTCGCGCCCCACGCCAGCCACCGGATCCCGCCACACGCGCTTCGCCGCGCCCCCGACGCCACCACCACCCCGACGCCGCGTCCCCACCGCTAGCCACCGCTCTAGGGCATTGTCCCCCCCGCCGCCGCCCGCGTCCGCCCTTCACCAACCGCCCAGGTGGGAGCTGAGTCACCCACCGCCAGCCGCTGCTCCCCCCGGCCGCGACGTGCTCGCTCGTGGCCTCCTCCCTCCCGCGCTGCTCCTCTCGTCCCCTACGGTTAGTATTCCATTCACTTGATGCTGAAATCTTCAGGATTGTCGGTCCAAGGAAGTGGTGAATGTGTTGCCTGCCGGTAGCAATGGCATGGTTGAGCTGCTCTACATGCAGGTAGGAAATTGCCTCGTTAATCCTATTACACTTCTCCGCTGATGCCATATCATGAACTTGAAATTTGTTCCATCTTTAGCTCTATGCTCCGATAACACTAGCACCGACTCGCGACTTCTGGTTACTGCGGTACACCTCCATTCTTGATGATGGGAGTTTAGTGGTGAGTTGCTGAGCATCAAACATTCATGTGCAATTAGTATCATAGTGTGTGTATGTTCCGGCTGCTTGACTGTTCTTGCTCTAAAGGTATGTGAAAGATCACGGGATGGGGAAGGCAGCCTGCAGCTATGCGGGCTCTGAGCCAAAAGCTCACCAGGTTGTGTTCTTGAACAGCACAGACAGATCGTAGATGCTTAGATGCATTCTTTGCTTCCGCGATGAAACCTAATTTCTGCAATCTACCTATGTCTCGTCTTGGAGGATTTAGTGGTTAGGTTATACTTCCTTTAGCACACACGTCGACCTCAAGAAGTGAGCTCTGTTCTCATGTAAATTTTTCAAAAAACCTTGTTTGATTAAGTTCTTCTGCTCAATGTTTTGATTACACTAATTCTTCTTTCAGTTCCTGGAAGTTATCAAGTTAGGAAATGCTAGTAATTATCAAGACACACTGATGCATCGCGATCTGTTTCTCTTGCAGGTAAATTTTACTTGCTAGTGCCATTTTTACTCTTGTTTTGTGGAAGAATTAGTGCCATTTTGGGAAAATCATTTATGTTTCCATTGTAAAACTTGTGCTCTGGATTAGATATACAATGGAGTAGATGAAAACATTGTAGGCACTAGTTTAGAGCTTATATTTGCACCTATAGATGCATCGTTCAATGATGATTCTCCACTGCTGCCGTCTGGTTTCCACATCATTCCAATTGATTCTCCTCTTGTAAGTAGATCTCACCCAAACAAGTGGAGATAGCATTTCAACTTGAACCACAAAAGAACTCAACTTGCTTTCCCGGCATATGTCAGGACACATCGAGTCCGAATTGCACGTTGGACCTTGCGTCTACCCTTGAAGTCGGAACACCCCGAAGCAGGATAGGAGGTGGAGGTGGTTTTGGGAAGGGTACCTATGCTAGTTCGAAGGCTGTGATGACAATTGCATTTCAGTTTGCTTTTGTGAGCCACCTGCAAGATAATGTTTCCTGTTCAATTTTGACTTCGAAGAAGGTCCTTTTTCTTCTGCTTTTTTAACCTATTCAAATGGCAAGTGTCCTCAAAATTCAGAAAGAAAAAATAGCGTATCTAGTGCTTGAGGTGATTAGAGTAAAGGCTAAGTACCTTATCATACAGTTCTTTATACTTGACGCGATCATTTAGTAGCACAGAACAACGAGCAATTTGTGCCTTCTTGCCACTTTGTTGAGTACCAAAGAAATGTGCCACAGCATGGCATGCTTAAATTGCATCGGGCCAACTAACTGCCCTTGATTGCAAAGGGAGATTGTTGATACATTAATGTGTGAACATTGACAACTCAACTCACAAATCTCCCTTCCTAATGAGTTAATCTGACATCCACCCTAGGAATCCTGGCACTGTAATTTTCACTAGGCAATGTGCATGCACCTGCGGTTAATGTTCACATTTCTGTTGTTATCCCTTACAATTTTTACTAAGCAAAGTTCATGCCATGCCATCTTTACCTGTACGTGTTCAATGTCGTGCAACTAAACGATCCATGGTCACACCAAGTTTGTGAATTGTGGGCAGGTACGAGAGGTTACATAGGTAAGATAATATGTAAAGAAAGCATCAGTAATTTAGCATATTGATATTGCCAAACAAGTGATAGATTCATAGAGTGACACATTGATGAGGACATCACTCCTATGCATACGCCCGAGACTCCTCTAGTTGTGATGCAAGGACCCATCACAAGAGCATGAGCACGGCAATAGAATCAACAAGTGAGCTCGTTCCTATGTGCCTGTGTATATACTTGTGAGGATGGTATGCTACCTAATGATATTATTGATTATATTGTACTTTGGAACTTTGGAGAGGATCATGAAGGCCTTGGGAACCAGCAAGGGCCAGGAGGGAGGCAAGGAGGGCGTCCAAGTCAAGTTGGAGTCCCAATTCATCTCGGAGTCCCAATTCAACTCGGAGTCGACTACCTCGGCCACCAGGAGCAGTGTTCACTAAAATCATCGCCCAGGCCACAAACGGACTCTGATTTCAATGATCCACATATGTATCGAAAGCTAAGGAGACAACCTTTCCAATGGCACCGGTTTTAGGTCCATTGGACTTCGGAGTCAACGGGAATACGCAAAACAATCCAGAACACTTTTTCAGTCCGAGTTCGAGTCCAGTTCGGCCTCAGCAACAGCACTGACTTTAAAGTGCCATAACTTTTGATTCGGAGGGCTCTGGAGACCCATGAGTACGCGTTTGAAAGATCTCGGAGTCTACTTTCCAAAGGATCCATCCCCACCTCAAAATTCCTTGAGATACGTCCAGAAACTGCCAAAAACTAAACATTACTTTTTCAGTCCGAGTCAAACTCTAGTCAAAGTAGGCTTGGTGTTTTCAATTTGAGTTGTATTAGATCTCCAATGCTATGGATGACCCCCTCCGGCTCCCCTAGTATAAATAACCACCCAAACCCTCATCTAGGACTTGGGTTTTGCTTAGATCAATTCTGTCTTTGAACAGTATCGCCGTTCATCGGTTTGTGGAACCCCAACTCGTGTGCTTAATATAATTCGCAATTTCAGATTACTTCTTCTACGTTCTTGCTTGTGTTCTCGATTCGCATGCAGGGATAAGCCTTCTTGGCGAGGTCAACCGTGTTTGTGCAAGGTTGATAACCAACGGAGCCGTGGTGTAGCGATTGCTGGGTTCGGATCGGTTCTGATCGGAAGCCGGATCGTCAACGTCGAGTCTCCACCAATCGACTTAGCTCTACCTGTCGGAAGATCGGGCCACTGTGCACATCAAGTGGTTTCAGAGCCTCGGTTTCCCGTCAGGTATCATTGTATCCCCTTTAGTTTTGTTTTGCCATCGTCCTAGAGTCCAGAAAAACTGCCCCACAAAAAGTTCATCATCAATTCATTGTCCTACAACCCTTTGAGCCTTGCAATTTCGTTTTCGAGATCGTATTGTTGAGTATTGATCCATAGTCATCGTCTTGTTGCTGGTTTGAGGTCGTGATTCTAGTTGCTAGTTGTCCCTGTCCGTTGCCCTAGTTCTTGTTTTGCATCAATTATCAACCCATCGTCGCCAACCCTAGAACCGAACCGAATTCTTCTCGGTTGGTCCTTGCCGCTGCTCTGCATTATAAAAACCTATTCCGCACACCCTAGATAGGTCATGAGCCGCCTTGTGTCAATTGCCCTGCACCGCTGGCCATCCTTTTTCACCCGCAAACCTAATCCCATTCTAGCCTAACCGGGAGAAAGATCTGAATTTGCGAGCAATTCCAGATTGTGCAGTGTTCACTAAAACTAGCATAACTTTTGCATACGAACTCCGATTTGGGATACTTTTTTTTGTTTCGAAGGGGACGCCGACGCGCATCTGAAAATTCCACATGTCTTTAGACCTGTGCAATTTTTGACCCTAAAAAAAGCCTCTAAGACTGAGTTTCGGCGCCCGGAAGTTTGCCGTCCTGTTTTGTCAATTCTTTCGGGCATCGGTTTCCTGTCGTCTGTTGCTTCAAATTGTGAGATTTTTGTTTCTCCTCTGAATTAAGAGGTATATATTTGTGTTAGAAAAAAAAGAAGTAAAAAAAACAGAGAGAAGAGAAAGAGAAGTAGAAAATCAGAATTGCTTGCATCCTTTGAGTCCTTTGTGCTTCGATATATCCCTTACTAGGTTGAACTAGTTCTAGGAGCACGCTTAGGCCAGCAACTGTGACAAGAACTTTGAATCTTTATTCAGCTTTGCTAACTGTTTTCGAAATTTGCTAATCCTTGCTACTATACTTTGCCTTCCAAGCTCCACCTTTCTTCTGATCAGTTCAGGTTCAATTCGGCAATCGCTACACTCAAGCTTACCACGGTATCACGAACCAGCCGCCGGTTGTACCACCGTTGCATTGGTAAGAACACTTGTAAGAGCATGGTAAGACGCTTGAGAGTGAGTGAAACCACCTTCTGCCACCAAAGTAGTTGATAGGGATTATACCACCGGTTGTTTTTGTTTCTTTTGTCTTTCTTTCAACTAACAATGGTAGGTAATGAGGAAGATAAGTGTATTACACGGAACGAGCTTAACAACGCGCTCAATGACATCAACGCAAACATCGCAAGGATCGATCAAGATAACGACCAAAGATTGGAGAGGATAGAGCGAAGCATCGCCAATCTTCTTACCAGGTTGGAAAATTTTGAGAGACAGCTGCCTCCCAATGGAGCTCGCAGAGTGGAAGATCAAGAAGAGTCTGTCACGGGAGATGAGGTGGATGGAGAGGGCCACGATGCCTTTGCCGCCAAGGCAGATTGCACGAGGATGTGCGACAACAACAACGCTGAATAACAACCGTCAAGGTATGGGAGGTAACAATTTTAATCCTCGTAATGGTCGTGGACATGATGATTCTTTTGCTAGGGTTAAATTTACCATACCATCTTTTTCTCGGTACTTATGATGTGAAGTTTACTTAGATTGGGAAATAACAGTTGAACAAAAATTTAACTCCCATCTTGTTCTGAGATACATAGAGTTAGACAAGCTACTAGTGAGTTTAAAGATTTTGCTATCATTTGGTGGAATGAAATAGTAAATCTTGGATTAGCACGTCGTGGGATAGATTAAAACAAGCCATGCGTAGAAGATTTGTTCCTCCTTCTTATAAGCGTGATATGCGCAAGAAATTGCAACGCTTAAATCAAAATAATAAATCTGTTGAGGAGTACTACCAAGAGCTACAAATAGGCATATTGCGTTGTGAGGTAGTTGAGGATGAGGAGGATAAGATGGCTCGTTTTTATGGGGGTTTACGGCGTGAGATTCAGGACATAATTGATTACAAAGAATATAATTCTATCAATAGATTGTTCCAGCTTGCTATGTTGGCAGAAAAAGAACTGCAGGGAAAACAACAAAGGCCAAGGAGCAATTTCGGCAACATACCCACACCAAAGACGACGCTGGGGACAACCAAATCAGCGCCACCCCTTTCTGTTTGGTCTGCTGCCCCCTCCATGAGTAGGGCGCGTTCAGCAGCACCATCACCGCCATCACGAAAGTACCCGAGGTGAGTAAATCTAACCATGTGCAGGCACCAACAAAGAGTTCTTCATCGGTGGCTTCCACGGGTCGAACAACGGAAATTGTGTGCCACCGATGCAAGGGGATGGTCCATGTCATGAAGGATTACCCAAGTCATCGAGCGTACATTGCAACAGAAGAAGGTGGGTACATTAGTGCTAGTGATGTTGAGGATGAATATGCTCTTGCAGCTAACCTTGCAGATAATGAGGATGACCATGAGACGGGCGACGATGATGAGGAAATTTTAGGGACTGCTGCCACCAAGAATTATAGGACAATCATCATGCAACGAGTGTTGAGCGCTCAAATGGAGCAAGCAGACAAGCTACAACGCCATAATTTTTTTTAGATGTACCTCATCGTTAAGGACCGTCGTGTTCGTGTCATAATTGATGGTGAGAGCTGCAATAACTTGGTGAGTTCAGATCTAGTGGAGAAGCTTTGCTTGCCCACACGTGCACACCCTCATCCTTACCATATTCAATGGTTCAATAACAGCGGTAAGGTGAAGGTAACACAAACTGCGAGAGTGCAATTTTCCATTGGAACATACCATGATTTTGCTGATTTTGATGTAGTGCCTATGCAAGCATGTTCCCTTTTGTTAGGCCGTCCATGGGAATTTGATACTGATGCAATTCATCACGGTAGAAGTAACAAATACACTCTTATGCACAAGGGGAAGAAAATCACTTTGCTTCCTATGACTCCTACTGAAATTGTGCAATGTGACAAAGAGAGAGCTGAAAATGAGAGAAAGGAGAGTGCGCTTGAATCTGAAAATCAGCAAGTGGCTAAAAATATTTTCCCACCTAAGAAAGACAAGAAAGAACCTAGTTCTAGGTCCGAGGGAATTAAATTGAAGGGTGGTGTTATGCTTGCTACAAAATATGACCTTGCTGAAATTAATGAGAATGATGCACCGTGCTATGCTTTGATATGCAAAGATGCTTTGTTTTCATTGGATGATATACCCAGTACTTTGCCTCCTGTTGTCACTAACCTTTTGCAGGAGTATGTGGATGTTTTTCCTGCCGAGATACCTCTAGGACTCCCACCCATTCGAGGGATTGAGCACCAAATTGATTTGATACCTGGAGCGAGTTTGCCAAACCGAGCTGCTTATAGGACCAACCCCGAGGAGACTAAGGAGATTCAGCGCCAAGTCCAAGATCTTTTGGACCGCGGGTATGTACGTGAGAGCCTTAGTCCTTGTGCTGTTCCTGTTCTTTTGGTTCATAAGAAAGACGGCAGTTGGCAAATGTGTGTGGACTGTAGAGCCATTAACAATATCACCATAAGGTATCGTCATCCTATTCCAAGGTTAGACGACATGCTTGATGAGATAAGTGGTTCTATAATTTTTTCTAAGGTTGACTTGCGTAGTGGATACCACCAAATAAGAATGAAATTGGGAGATGAATGGAAAACAGCCTTTAAAACCAAGTTTGGATTGTATGAGTGGTTAGTCATGCCTTTTGGTTTAACTAATGCACCTAGCACTTTCATGCGCTTAATGAACGAGGTTTTACGAGCTTTCATTGGAAAATTTGTGATGGTTTATTTTGATGATATATTGATTTACAGCAAGTCGTTACACGAACATCTTGATCATCTACGTGCTGTTTTTGATGCTTTGTGTGCTGCACGTTTATTTGGTAACCTCGAGAAGTGCACTTTTTGCACCGAACGAGTATCGTTTCTTGGCTATGTTGTGACTCCGCAGGGAATTGAGGTGGATGAAACCAAGGTGCACACGATTAAGAGTTGGCCAACGCCCACGACGATTTCACAAGTGCGGAGCTTCCATGGACTTGCCGGATTTTACCGCCGCTTTGTGAAGGATTTCAGCACCATTGCAGCCCAATTGAACGAGTTGACGAAGAAGGGAGTTGTGTTCCATTGGGGATAAGCACAGGAGAATGCCTTCAACCTTTTGAAAGATAAGCTTACTAATGCACCTTTACTCCAACTTCCTGATTTTAATAAGACCTTTGAGCTTGAATGTGATGCTAGTGGGGTTGGAATTGGTGGTGTTTTGATGCAAGATAATATTTTTGTGGTGGTTGATAGATTTTCTAAGATGGCTCACTTTATTCCTTGTCATAAGAGCGACGATGCTGTTAATATTGCTAACCTTTCTTTCAAGAAATCGTTCGCTTGCATGGTATGTCTTCTACTATTGTTTCAGATCGTGATGCCAAGTTTTTGAGCCACTTTTGGATATGGAATAAATTGGAGACCAAGCTGCTGTTTTCAACAACATGTCATCCCCAAACCGACGGCCAAACCGAGGTAGTAAATCGTACATTTTCTACTATGTTGAGGGCTGTTTTGGAGAAGAATTTGAAGATGTGGGAAGAGTGTTTGCCGCATGTTGAGTTCGCTTATAATAGGGCGGTACACTCCACCACCAAGGTAAGTCCTTTTCAGGTAGTGTATGGCTTCAATCCCCATGCTCCTATTGATCTATTACCTTTACCTACTAGTGAACGAGTTAATCATGATGCTAAGGAACGTGCTGAATTTGTTCTGAAATTGCATGAAAAGACTAAAGAAAATATTGAAATGATGAATGAAAGGTATAGGACAGTTGGAAGTAAAGGTAGAAAGGAAGTAAAACTTGAACCGGGTGATTTAGTATGGTTACACTTGAGAAAGGATCGTTTTCCAGAATTGCGAAAGTCTAAATTAATGCCTAGAGCTACTGGTCCTTTCAAGATACTTGAGAAAATAAATGATAATGCATATAAACTTGAGTTGCCGCCCGAATTTGGGGTTAGTCCCACATTTAACATTGCAGATTTGAAACCGTTCATGGGAGAAGAAGATGAGCTTGAGTCGAGGATGACTCCACTTCAAGAGGGGGAGGATGATGAGGACATCACTCCTATGCATACGCCCGAGACTCCTCTAGTTGTGATGCAAGGACCCATCACAAGAGCACTAGCATGGCAATTGAATCAACAGGTGAGCTCGTTCCTAAGTGCCTGTGTATATACTTGTGAGGATGGTATGCTACCTAATGATATTATTGATTATATTGTACTTAGGAACTTTGGAGAGGATCATGAAGGCCTTGGGAACCAGCAAGGGCCAGGAGGGAGGCAAGGAGGGCGTCCAAGTCAAGTTGGAGTCCCAATTCATCTCGGAGTCGGAGTCCCAATTCAACTCGGAGTCGACTACCTCGGCCACCAGGAGCAGTGTTCACTAAAATCATCGCCCAGGCCACAAACGGACTCCGATTTCAATGATCCACATATGTATCAAAAGCTAAGGAAACATCCTTTCCAATGGAACCAGTTTCAGGTCAATTGGACTTTGGAGTCAACAGGAATATGTAAAATAATCTAGAACACTTTTTCAGTCCGAGTTCGAGTCCAGTTCGGCCTCAGCAACAGCACTGACTTTAAAGTGCCATAACTTTTGATTCCGGTGGGCTCTTGTCGGGACCCGGATATGCAAATCCGAAACCCTCTGTGTATACTGCACTAGTCCAGGATCACGCTAGTGCACACAGTGGAAACATAGATGACATATCATTCCATACATCGAAATAACTAAGAAGCAAATTATTATTGAATAAAGCAAACGACCTTATGGTCAAAGTTCATACACCAATGCCTCTTGGCTTAAGAAACAAGTGAAACTGTTGCAGCGGAAATATAAAAACTTTAGGCCATTCGACATGCCACAGGCAATCGTCTGGGGAACGCCTTCCTAGTCCACGTAATCTTCATAGTATTCCTCCTCATCAAAGTCTTCACCACAAATGTCATCATCTGCTTTATGGAATAAGCAGCCCCGCAATAAAAAGCGGGGGTGAGTATGCAACATACTCGCAAGTCTCGGAAACTTAATGCAAGTAACTAAATGCATGGCTTAAACAAAGGAAGGCATAATATGGTTCATTTGCGTAAAGCAATAACTTGAATTGAAATACAGTAAATAGATTGAAGGCAGATTAATAAAACGATAATAAATAACTGGTAAATCAATGGTAGACAACATGAAGCAGTAATGACGAGGCATCACCCTACATCATTCAAACAAGTATCAACCACACAATTCAACTGCTTAGTTTTAGACAACAGAACAACAAAGTGAACTCCTGCTCACATCCCAACAATTCCACATTTCAAGAAAACACTCTATACCCCGTGTGAAATTCCTGCTTGTCCATGACGCATGACACGGCTATTCGAATAGTTTTACACTCTGCAGAGGTTGTACAGCTTTACCCACAAGACATGATATTCTCCTTGCGCCTGGCCATTAGCACACTTCCTTTGGTGTGCCGGCAGAGAAATCATGACAAAGCCTTTACAATGCATGTTTAAACTCGGTACCGCCTCTAAGGTTTAGCCCTCGGGGCCCCCTCTTGAGCCATGTGAATCTACCCGTACAACCCGGAACCCACACCAACATTTGGCAGTACTCAAGACTAAACATTGCAAATTAATCGGCTAGGTCTGTCCCATACCAGACTTATGGTTGCACGGTTAGGCCCAGTTCAATGGCGCACAAGATTAAGTCCTTAAATTATCTCAAGCAAGACAACCACATCCTAATGTGCCGGATAGCACCCCCTTTACTGCACGATCACTTGCTCAAGGGAAAACATTTTGTTCAACCAAGACCATTAACATCCCTTGCCATGGTACAACAAGTTTTACTACAGCGGCCAACGGCCACAATTCCATATCTCATTAAGTCAAGATTAACATTAATTCTTATGTGATATGAATCCCATCGGACAACTAAGCATGGCTAAGCATAGCTATGATAACCCAATGCTGGTATTATGATTATGTCCAACTAGTAAACAACCCAACCTAGGGTGACAATGGACACATGACATCTCAATTAATCAAGGTGGCATAATAAAAATTTGGCATATAGCTATTCCCAGTAAATAGTTCTTGTATCACATAGCATGCATTTGTATGAAACAAAATAGTTTTGCAAACATGGGTTCAATATGATCAAAGGACTACGACTTGCCTTCGTCGATGAGGTGTGATGCGCTACTCTGAAAGTCTTCTCCCTCGTTGGCGACGACGACCGCTTCTTCGACTACGCGCAAAACGGTACACGAAAAGAATAAAATAAATTTCGAAGAAACTAAAAATTATAATAAAAATACTGGCAGATAGAGGATGAATTTAGATGAATTTAGCAATTGGAATCACTTGATTCGGAGTTACGACGGAGGAGAAACAATTGTTTGAATTCTCAAAATCTTAAAAATTGGAAAACCGAGAATATTCTTTTGGAATCTTTCTTTTTTTCCAGCGTTTCCTGATTTCTAATCTCTCTTATAGCTGGGCCCCATGCGTCATTGAGCATTGCCTTCTTCTCTAATGGTCTGTACACAGAGAAGAAGCAAGGAACGCCATGGCCTGAGAAAAAGCAACGTCGGCCAAAGGAAAGGAGCTCGCCAGCGCATGGGCAGCGGAGGGCGGCATCGCAGGGCAGAGGCAAGGCCGCTGGGTGGCGCAGGGAGGAGCAACAGCGGCGCATGGCGACGCAGGCGGCGGCGCTCGGGCGCACGGCTGGCTCGGCCGGCGAGGCTCGGCGGCGACGTCCGAGGCCGGGGAAAGGTGCGGCGAGGGTGGCCGGATGTAATGAGCGCGGTGGCCAGCGACGACGAGCACAAGAACGGCCACGGCGAAGTAAAACCGACGACCAAAAACAAGCCGACGGCATGACGTTCAAACTCACCCGAAATCATGATATTTCTCGAAACTAAGATGAGCATCGCGTAGAGAATGACAAGGTGATTCTACAGCTAAAAGGAATTGTGCTAGAAGTTACTGGATTGGAAGGAATCGACGACGAACGGAGCGACGGCCGACGACGAACAAACTCGAAATCCAGGGTCAAACTGCAACGAAAATCAAATCCGTTTGATTGTTTGTGTTCCTGGAAGCATATGGCACAAAGTGACGCGGTTGGTTCACCGGAAAACTCACCGGAGCAAAATATGACTCGCCGGTGTCTTTGGAGGACGTTGGGCGTATTGTTTTCTTGAGTTTTGGGATGGTAAACGATATAGAACCAAAGGATCAAGGTGAGCATGGTGTAGAGGACGTCGTTACGCACGTTTGGAGTACTCACACGCTCGGAGAGACGAAGAAACGGAAAAGTTATGGCTAAAACAAGAAACGGCAAAGAAGTGCTTGCAGTTTCGGTTTCACTTGATTCCAGAGGGGCAAACTGTAGCAGAATTAAAGTCCTTGATGACACGGTCGTTTTGCAACTGACCTCACTCAATTTCGTTGAGAATTGCAAAAGTTATGAGCATTTGAAGTTTGGGCTGCAAATGGGGCTGGAACGTGAACAGTGCGCATGGCTGGAGGTTGAAGATGAACAGTACGGACACGTGTCGCTGTATTATTGGTTGGATGAAATGAAGAGACAAAAGCGCGAAGAATAAAATAGTACAAATAATCTAAAAATTCTGGAAAAATTCCTAAAAATACTAGAGATTATTTGGAACCCTATAAAATTGGTTTCATTGAATTTTGATGAAATTTGGAATTTAGATTATTCCGGAACGAATATATTGATTTTGATGAAAGACCGCGAGAGATAAAATAGCAAATAGATTCTAAAAATCTTGGAACAATTCCCAAAAATATTTTGGAATATTTGGAACCTAATGCAATAGGTTTCGGGATTTTTGAAGCATCTTGGAACGTAGGTGAAATTTTGGGTAAGAACCGAAATTCCGAATTCCGACTTTTGCGGACGGTCAAGGATTGAACTTTAATTTAGGAAGGATATGGATGCCAGGTTAATTAGAACACCGAGGAAAAACCAAATTTTGAAATTAATTATTTTATATTAACTTTGAGCCGAAACCCGAATTTGAGGATGTTACAAACCTCCCCCCCTTAAATGGAATCTCGACCCCAAGATTCGGACTGGCTAGAGAATAGGTGGGGAAACTCGGACTTCAGATCCTCTTCTCACTCCCAAGTGGCTTCCTCTTCTGAATGGTTGCTCCACTGGACTTTGCAGAAATGGATGATCTTGCTTCTCGTGATGCGCTCTGCAACTTCCAAAATCTTCACTGGCTGCTCCTTGTAGGTGATATCCTCTTGCAAATCGATGGCTTCCAACGACATCTGTTCTTCTGGCACTCGCAAACACTTCTTCAATTGCGACACGTGGAACACATCATGGATTCCAGCGAAGGACTGAGGCAACTCAAGCTTGTAAGCAACTTCTCCTCTTCGTTCCAAGACTTTGAACGGTCCCACATATCTAGGTGCAAGCTTTCCTTTTACTTGAAATCTCTTAACTCCTTTTAGAGGGGTGACTCTAAGATACACATAATCATTGGGCTCGAAACTCAAATCTCGGCGACGATTATCGCATAACTCTTACATGCGCTTTGAGCTATCTTTAACTTATCTCAATTAATCGCACTTGCTCTTGATTTCTTGTAATATGGCGAGAACCAAATAACCTGCTTTTCTCCTGTCTCTTTCCAATTGAGAGGGTTCGCACTTTCTTCCGTATAAGGCTTCGAAGGAGACATTTGCGATCGCTTGATAACTATTATTGTAAGAAAACTCTCAGATAGGGCAAACACTTGTCCCACTTAGCACCATAGGTTAGGGCACAAGCTCTTAACATGTCTTCAAGAATCTGGTTCACTCGCTCTGTCTGTCCATCGGTTTGAGGATGATAGGCAGTACTGAACCTGAGATGAGTTCCCATAGCTTCATGCAAACTCTGCCAAAAACGAGAGGTGAACTGGGTTCCTCTATCGGAGACTATCTTCTTAGGTACTCCATGAAGACTGACAATCCTTGACATATATAATTCTGCCAATTTATCTTTGGTGTAGGTAGTCTTAACTGGAATAAAGTGAGCTACCTTAGTCAATCGATCCACTATCACCCAGATCGAATCATAACCTGCTTGGGTCTTAGGAAGTCCGGTAATAAAATCCATACCAATTTCTTCCCATTTCCATTCAAGAATCTTCAATGGTTGAAGCAATCCCTTTGGTCTCGATGCTCGGCTTTGACCTGGCGCAGACATCACAAAGAGCAACATATTCTGCAATCTCACGCTTCATGCTAGGCCACCAATATCTTTCCTTGAGGTCTTGGTACATCTTAGTACTTCCAGGGTGAATGGAGTACAAAGTCTCATGCGCTTCTTTGAGTAACAACTCCTTGAGCTCTTTACTCGTCGGGTTACGATATCGATTCTTATACCAAATGGTACCTCTTTCATCTTGATGAAACACAGGCTTTTCCTTTCTTCATATTACTCTTAATCTCTTTGATATCGGTATCCTCAACTTGGGCTTCTCAAATCTGATCTTCCAATGTTGGACGCACTTCCAAAGTAGCCAAGTAACCTTCTTGAACCACTTCCAGACTAAGCTTCTGAAATTCCTCATAAAGAGCTGGCTGATTTTCTTTAATCATCAGGGTATTGCAGTAACTCTTTCTGCTCAAAGCATCAGCTACGACGTTGGCTTTGCCCGGATGATAATGAATACCAATGTCGTAATCCTTTATCAATTCTAACCATCTTCTTTGCCTCATATTGAGATCAGTCTAGGTGAAAATGTACTTCAGGCTCTTGTGATCCGTATAAACCTCACAGCGATTACCAATGAGATAATGGCGCCAAATCTTTAAAGCATGCACTACGGCAGCCAATTCCAAATCATGGGTCGGATAGTTGACTTCGTGTGGCCTTAATTGACGCGAAGCATATGCCACAACCTTCTTATCTTGCATTAGCACACAACCGAGTCCTTGACGGGATGCATCACAGAATATCTCAAAATCCTTCCTGATATCTGGCAAAATAAGCACTGGGGCAGTTGTCAAATACTTCTTTAGCTCTTGAAAACTTCGCTCACACTCTGATGTCCAAGCAAATTTCTTCTCCTTTTTCAAAAGCTGAGTGAGCGGTCTAGCTTTTCTAGAAAAACCTTCTATGAAACGGCGATAATATCCCGCCATTCCAAGGAAACTTCTAACTTGGGTTACCGTTTTGGGTGACTCCCAATTGAGCACATCTCGACTTTACTGTGGTCAACAAATGACTCCTTGGTGATATGACATGACCTAGGAAAGCGACTTCCTTCATCCAAAACTCACATTTCTTGAACTTAGCATAGAGTTGATGTTCTCTTAGCTTTGTCAATACTTTCGCAAGTGATCCTCATGTTCTTCCTCACTCTTGGAGTAGACCAGAATGTCATCAATAAAGACAACGACAAACTTGTCTAGATATTCCATAAATACTTTATTCATTAAGGTCATGAAATAGGCAGGAGCATTGGTCAAACCAAAAGACATCACGGTATACTCATACTGTCCATACCGAGTTACAAAAGCTATTTTGGGGATATCCTCTTTACGAATCTTCATCTGATGGTAACCTGACCTCAAGTCAATTTTTGAGAAAACTCCTACTCCTTGAAGCTGGTCAAACAAATCATCAATCCTTGGTAGAGGGTACTTATTCTTGATGGTGACTTCATTGAGAGCACGATAATCCACACACATCCTCTGAGTTCCATCTTTCTTTTCTACTAGAAGAACTGGGGCTCCCCATGGCGAAGAACTTGGTCTCACAAAACCCTGATCTTGTAACTCTTTGATCTGTCTCTTTACTTCGGCTAACTCATTAGCAGGCATCCTGTACGGTCTCTTGCAAATGGGTGGTGTTCCAGGAACTAGCTCAAACAAGAACTCTATGTCTCTATCCGGTGGCATCCCGGGCAACTCATCTGGAAACACATCAGGGAAATCTCTGGCAATTGGCACATCTTCCAAGTTTATTCCTTTGGCACTACAAACTTTTATTCCTTGATTCCGATCTCATGTGACTTGAAACTTTAACTTGGTTCCGTCTAGACTGGTTAATGTGATCTCTCTGTTTCCACAATCCAGAACTGCTTGGTTCCTGGAGAGCCAATCCATTCCTAGAATCACATCTAAGGACTTGGTGTCTAGGACAATGAGGTTTGCTAGGAATTCTACCCCTCTGATTAATATCTTAACTTCGGGGCAGCCTTGGTTCATACTTAAATCAGAACCAGGTGATGGTTTGGGGTCATCATGGGCAGCGTTATGGTTCTCCCACCATTCAGCGGTGGTGCTCTCCAACTGATGAGTGGTCATAAAGGACTTTCTCTTGATTTGTGCACTGAGCAATGGCAGTCTTCTTCTCAATGGAGCGAATCCAATCATCTGTGTCCAAGCGTTCTGAAGAGTTGGAGAAGGTAGGCGGATGAGTCCTCATAAATTCTGCTAGCTTGGACTGCGGACGAGCTTGAGGAGGTGCAGCAGCGGCAGCTTTATTTTGCTGATTCAACAAATTAGCCAGAGCAACTGCGGTCTGATTCTGTTGATTCCTCATATTATTCATGTTCTGCATCATGTCATTCATAAGCTGAGTCTGGGCTGCCAAGAGATATTCCCAAATTCTGATCTGACACTGCAGGTGGGGAGGTGGTGGGTTGGCACTGGCATTAGCATCCACTGGCGGACTGTGACTGGCTCCAGAACGAATGTCAACCATTTGCGACGTAGCACAAGGGTTTGATAGGTAAGAGAGAAAAGCAGTAGATAAGTGGTAAGGTCATCCAGGGGAGAAGGTAATACCCAAGGACAAAAGCCAACCAAAGGCATAGCCGAAAAGGCTATAAAACAAGGAGCCAAATAAAGTTTTGAACTTAAGGTACGATTGTAACACCGTGCTGGAGGCAAGTGTACAACATACCCGGCACCCAAGCGATGAAAATCCTAGTATACGCAGACTAAACGTAACTAAGCCAAAAGAAATGGCATACTCCAACCCACGGAGCACCTTAACCTATCTTATATGGTAGTCTTCTCAAACATACTCTTCAATGACTTGATCTTCACCTCCTTGATTTGATTCTTGCAGATGCCTTGGGGTTTGAGAAGTTTCATGAGATAAGGTCAATTTAAATTTCAAAGCAATGTTTCAGCAAAGGAGAGGAATTAAGAACCTAGGAATAAGATGAGAAGAGACAAACTATTAAATACCAATTTGTTGGTTTGATTTAGAAAATAATTTTGAAGACCATGCTAACTAAGAGAGCGACCTACAGTCGATATGGCTCTGATACCATCTCTGTCGGGACCCGGATATGCAAATCGAAACCCTTCAGGTATATCTTGCACTAGTCCAGATCACGCTAGTGCACACAAAGTGGAAACATAGATGACATATCATTCCATACATCGAAATAACTAAGAAGCAAATTATTATTGAATAAAGCAAACGACCTTATGGTCAAAGTTCATACACCAATGCCTCTTGGCTTAAGAAACAAGTGAAGCATTGCGGTGGAAATATAAAAACTTTAGGCTATTCGACATGCCACAGCAATCGTCTGGGAACGCCTTCCTAGTCCACGTAGTCTTCATAGTATTCCTCCTCATCAAAGTCTTCACCACAAATGTCATCATCGCTTTATGGAATAAGCACCCGCAATAAAAAGCGGGGTGAGTATGCAACATACTGCAAGTCTCTAAACTTAATGCAAGTAACTAAATGCATGGCTTAAACAAAGGAAGGCATAATATGGTTCATTTGCGTAAAGCAATAACTTGAATTGAAATACAATAAATAGATTGAAGGCGATTAATAAAACGATAATAAATAATCGGTAAATCAATGGTAGACAACATGAGCAGTAATGACGAGGCATCACCCTACATCATTCAAACAAGTATCAACCACACAATTCAACTGCTTAGTTTTAGACAACAGAACAACAAATGAACTCCTGCTCACATCCCAACAATTCCACATTTCAAGAAAACACTCTATACCCGTGTGAAATTCGGGCTTGTCCATGACGCATGACACGGCTATTCAATAGTTTTACACTGCAGAGGTTGTGCGGCTTTACCCACAAGACATGATATTCTCCTTGCGCCGCCATTAGCACACTTCCTTTGGTGTGCGCAGAGAAATCATGACAAAGCCTTTACAATGCATGTTTAAACTCGAGATCGCCCTCTAAGGTTTCGCCCCTCGGGGCCCCCTCTTGAGCCATGTGAATCTACCCGTACAACCCGGAACCCACACCAACATTTGGCAGTACTCAAGACTAAACATTGCAAATTAATCGGCTAGGTCTGTCCCATACCAGACTTATGGTTGCACGGTTAGGCCCAGTTCAATGGCGCACAAGATTAAGTCCTTAAATTATCTCAAGCAAGACAACCACATCCCAATGTGCCGGATAGCACCCCCTTTACTGCACGATCACTTGCTCAAGGGAAAACATTTTGTTCAACCAAGACCATTAACATCCCTTGCCATGGTACAACAAGTTTTACTACAGCGCCAACGCCACAATTCCATATCTCATTAAGTCAAGATTAACATTAATTTTATGTGATATGAATCCCATCGGACAACTAAGCATGGCTAAGCATAGCTATGATAACCCAATGCTGGTATTATGATTATGTCCAACTAGTAAACAACCCAACCTAGGGTGACAATGGACACATGACATCTCAATTAATCAAGGTGGCATAATAAAAATTTGGCATATAGCTATTCCCAGTAAATAGTTCTTGTATCACATAGCATGCATTTGTATGAAACAAAATAGTTTTGCAAACATGGGTTCAATATGATCAAAGGACTACGACTTGCCTTCGTCGATGAGGTGTGATGCGCTACTCTGAAAGTCTTCTCCTCGTTGGCATTTACGACCGCTTCTTCGACTACGCGCAAAACGGTACATGAAAAGAATAAAATAAATTTTGAAGAAACTAAAAATTATAATAAAAATACTGGCAGATAGAGGATGAATTTAGATGAATTTAGCAATTGGAATCACTTGATTCGGAGTTACGACGGAGGAGAAACAATTGTTTGAATTCTCAAAATCTTAAAAATTGGAAAACCGAGAATATTCTTTTGGAATCTTTCTTTTTTTCCAGCGTTTCCTGATTTCTAATCTCTCTTATAGCTGGGCCCCATGCGTCATTGAGCATTGCCTTCTTCTCTAATGGTCTGTACACAGAGAAGAAGCAAGGAACGCCATGGCCTGAGAAAAAGCAACGTCGGCCAAAGGAAAGGAGCTCGCCAGCGCATGGGCAGCGGAGGGCGGCATCGCAGGGCAGAGGCAAGGCCGCTGGGTGGCGCAGGGAGGAGCAACAGCGGCGCATGGCGACGCAGGCGGCGGCGCTCGGGCGCACGGCTGGCTCGGCCGGCGAGGCTCGGCGGCGACGTCCGAGGCCGGGGAAAGGTGCGGCGAGGGTGGCCGGATGTAATGAGCGCGGTGGCCAGCGACGACGAGCACAAGAACGGCCACGGCGAAGTAAAACCGACGACCAAAAACAAGCCGACGGCATGACGTTCAAACTCACCCGAAATCATGATATTTCTCGAAACTAAGATGAGCATCGCGTAGAGAATGACAAGGTGATTCTACAGCTAAAAGGAATTGTGCTAGAAGTTACTGGATTGGAAGGAATCGACGACGAACGGAGCGACGGCCGACGACGAACAAACTCGAAATCCAGGGTCAAACTGCAACGAAAATCAAATCCGTTTGATTGTTTGTGTTCCTGGAAGCATATGGCACAAAGTGACGCGGTTGGTTCACCGGAAAACTCACCGGAGCAAAATATGACTCGCCGGTGTCTTTGGAGGACGTTGGGCGTATTGTTTTCTTGAGTTTTGGGATGGTAAACGATACAGAACCAAAGGATCAAGGTGAGCATGGTGTAGAGGACGTCGTTACGCACGTTTGGAGTACTCACACGCTCGGAGAGACGAAGAAACGGAAAAGTTATGGCTAAAACAAGAAACGGCAAAGAAGTGCTTGCAGTTTCGGTTTCACTTGATTCCAGAGGGGCAAACTGTAGTAGAATTAAAGTCCTTGATGACACGGTCGTTTTGCAACTGACCTCACTCAATTTCGTTGAGAATTGCAAAAGTTATGAGCATTTGAAGTTTGGGCTGCAAATGGGGCTGGAACGTTAACAGTGCGCATGGCTGGAGGTTGAAGATGAACAGTACGGACACGTGTCGCTGTATTATTGGTTGGAAGAAATGAAGAGACAAAAGCGCGAAGAATAAAATAGTACAAATAATCTAAAAATTCTGGAAAAATTCCTAAAAATACTAGAGATTATTTGGAACCCAATAAAATTGGTTTCATTGAATTTTGATGAAATTTGGAATTTAGATTATTCCGGAACGAATATATTGATTTTGATGAAAGACCGCGAGAGATAAAATAGCAAATAGATTCTAAAAATCTTGGAACAATTCCCAAAAATATTTTGGAATATTTGGAACCTAATGCAATAGGTTTCGGGATTTTTGAAGCATCTTGGAACGTAGGTGAAATTTTGGGTAAGAACCGAAATTCTGAATTCCGACTTTTGCGGACGGTCAAGGATTGAACTTTAATTTAGGAAGGATATGGATGCCAGGTTAATTAGAACACCGAGGAAAAACCAAAATTTGAAATTAATTATTTTATATTAACTTTGAGCTGAAACCCGAATTTGAGGAT
Organism: Guadua angustifolia; assembly: GCA_036346375.1. Taxonomy (NCBI): domain Eukaryota; kingdom Viridiplantae; phylum Streptophyta; class Magnoliopsida; order Poales; family Poaceae; genus Guadua; species Guadua angustifolia. The sequence continues at coordinate 44,398,024 of CM070507.1, read as the reverse complement.
GTTACAGCTCTGGAGACCCATGAGTACACATTTGAAAGATCTCGGAGTCTACTTTCCAAAGGATTCAGCCTCACCTCAAAATTCCTTCAGATGCGTCCGAAAACTGCCAAAAATCAAACGTTGCTTTTTCAGTCGGAGTCAAACTCTAGTCAAAGTAGGCTTGGTGTTTTCAATTTGAGTTGTATTAGATCTCCAATGCTATGGACGACCCCCGCTCCCCTAGTATAAATAGCCACCCAAACCCTCATCTAGGACTTGGGTTTTGCTTAGATCAATTTCGTCTTTGAACAAGACGCTGCGTTCATCGGTTTGTAGAGCCCTAACTCGTGTACTTAATATAATTCGCAATTTGATTGCTTCTTCTACGTTCTTGCTTGTGTTCTCGATTCGCATGCAGGGATAAGCCTTCATGGCGAGGTCAACCGTGTTTGTGCAAGGTTGATAACCAACGGAGCCGTGGTGTAGCGATTGCTGGGTTCAGATCGGTTCTGATCGGAAGCCGGATCGTCAACGTCGAGTCTCCACCAATCGACTTACCTCTACCTATCAGAAGATCGGGCCACCGTGCGCATCACACATTGAAGAAGGATGTTAAAAAAAAGAAAAAGAATTCTAGATCTAGTTCTCTTAATTAAGAAGTTTGTTTGAAAATCTGCTTTGGAATGGAATCATATATAGCTAGCAAAGGAGCTGGACTTATTAACATCCTACACAGTTTAGCACTTGAGTTGTTTCTGAAATTTTAATGTGCTACTCAAACTTTCCATCATGTCCAGTCTTATTGTGGCATAACTTTTTATCCATTTGTCTGATTTTGTCACATATTTGAGATTACCTCTGACTTAGCTACTTAACACTAATTTTCTCATTGCTTTTTCTTGATTATTCCTTTTCTTCATCATGGTAGGTACACAGTACAAGGTGATAAGTTTCGGAGTAGTAACTTTTGTGTAGTTGGGGTGCTACAAGTTTTGGAGTGGCAACCTTTTGTGCAAAGAAGAAAGTAGTCTTTGTTCATGGTTACAAATGTTAACTAGTAGCTAGAGAAGCATATACATCCTCTCTTTTAGTGAAAAGGTATGCCCTTATTTACTAAGCTGAGACTTAGCTCATTACCTCTCACTGACTGTACGTTACTTATTTTGGACGGGCATGTATGCAACTTAACTTTTTTGAAGGATCTATGTTTATCAAACCCTGTATGTCATGTGTGCTATGATTGTGTATGTATATGGTGATTGTGTATCAACTTAACTTATGTGATGTGCAACTTAACTATTTGAATTGTGATTGTGTATGTATATGGTCATATATGTGAGTGGCACTATTTGCATGTACAAGTGTGTATGTCAATTCAATGGTGGATAATGTGGAATTGGTTCTGTATATATTGCATATTTAATTAATCTGCATGTCATGTGTGCTGGCACCTTTGCCGACACAAAACTTGTGTAGAAAACCAGCTTTGGTCTATGAGGGGGAAAATGATTAGCCAACAAGTAAAGTGTCGGAAATTCATATTAATAGTTGGTAAAGCTTGTACTGTCGGCAAAAACCAACTGTCGGCAAAGATTGGAACTGTCGGCAAAACCTAGATCTTTGCCATCAATTAATCTATCGGCAAAGCTATCATCTGTCGGTAAAGCCTAAGCCGATTGCTTCTACCGCTACTGTTTAGTTCCCGTTGGCCAAACTTTTGCCGACAGTTTTTGGGTCGGGGAAGGAGCCTTTTGCCGACTGTACCATGTGTTGGCAAAAGTGTGGCATGGTGTAGTGGAAAGGAAAGCTCACTTCTCACAAAATTCACTCGTCGTGGTGCTCTCGGTCCTTTCCAAACGAAGTGAGGCCAACCAGCTACGAACAATCGACTTGCACACCATAGAATTCACTTAGAAACAATCATGATCCTGTCTATTCGACCATGGGGAAGTAGACACAATGAACATATACACTAGTGAGGGGTGAACATGTATGCTCAGCCCCTCTCTGAATTTGTAGATTGCAAATAGGAAGAACAAAGCATAGAAGTTGTTGTGTTAAATCTAAATAATGTGGTCTAAGCTAACCATGGACTACACAGGTATTTCTAATCCCTTGGATGTCCTACTTATTATTGGTATGGCAATCAAACTCTATCTCTAGTTTCTAATTATACGCAACTAATTACAGTTTCTACCAATTACTCATGCTCGATCATGTCGACTCAATTATCATGTGAATAAGTTCCTAGGTGTTCATACAAATGATTCACAGAATGGAATGCTATTTAATCCTTGTGATGATTTTATTGTCCTCAGGAACCAAGGAGAAGAACCTCAAAACACCAAGCATAAAGATAGGTCGTCATGCACATAAGTTTTGATCCACAGGGGTGTTCGGGGCACATGAGTACTTAATTGAAAGATTTCTTCGTCCTCCTTCCAATGGGCTTGTCCGAAATATGCAAAACAAATAACATCACTTTTCCAGTCCAAGTCAAAGAGGGTGTTGCGCCTTGTAATCAAGTTGTATTCAGTCTCCCAAGGTTTTGGATGACCTCCGCCTCTTATCTCACAAATAGCCAACCGCATCCTCATCTAGGGTTTGGGTTTTGTTTGATTAGTTTAGCGAAGTGCAAACTTTGAGTCTTCGAGTTGTGCTGGACAGCCACCTTGTCAAGATTTTCAATAAAACCCCACCCTATTTTTGCCTTCACTCATATTCATAATTTTAGATTGCTTTTACTGCTGTTCTTGCTTGTTCTTTCAATTGGCTTCACTCATATTCATAATTTTAGATTGCTTTTACTATTGGTTTAGCGATTTCTAAGACGCATCGTCGTCGTACGTTGTAGTCAGATCGTCAAAATCAGTTCCACCAAATCAAAATTATCGATCTGATCGAACGATCGTGAACAATCTGATGGTATCAGAGCACCAGGGTACACGATGACAAATTTCAGAGTTTTGTAGTTAGATTGTTTCATCCATAAAGTCTAGATAAAGCCACAAAAAAATAGTAGTAGATCATCCGCAGTCGAAAACCATATGTGCCTTGCATTATTCTTGTTGATAATTTGCAATGTGAATTTTTGGTTGCATCGTCATGTTGAGTTGCTGGTCTTAGTTTCGCTCCAGAGCAAACTTTCGTCACAATCCACCCATTCGGGACTCGTTTTGGTCAAAACTAACATCAGAGCGAAAACAACCAAAACAAGCGCCAACGTGACAGACAACACCTAGGAGGACCAGCTGGTGCATTTTCGGCGCATTTCACTCCTTGCAAACTTTTGTCAAATTCCACCTGTTTGGGACCCGTTTTGCTCAAAATTAACACCAGAGTGAAATCGATGCAACAAGCTCCATCGTGACTAACAACAACTAGGAGGACCAACTAGTTCGTTTTCGATTTGCTTTGCTCTAGTGGAAACTTTGGTCAAAATCCGCTCGTTTGGGACCCATTTTGGTAAAAATAAACACTGGAGTGTAATCGATCGAAACAAAATCCAACTTGAACGACAACACCTAGGAGCATAATTCGATGCCTTTTGAGGACTTTCACTTCTGTGCAAACTATATTCTGAATACACCCGTTAAGGACCCGTTTTGAGCAAAATTAAAACTAGAGTGAAACCAACCGAAACAAGCTCCAACTTGACCGACAACACCTAGGAGTACAATCCGATGCGATTTTGGCAAGTTTTGCCCTGATGCAACCTCTCGTCAAAATCCATCCATTCAGGACCCGTTTAGGTCAAAATCAACACTAAAGCAAAATCAACCAAAACTAGCTCCAACGTGAGTGACAACACCTAGGACGACCAATCGGTGCATTTTCGATGCGTTTCGCTCCAGTGGAGACTTTCATCAAATTCCACTCGTTTAGGGTTCGTTTTGGTGAAAATAAATACTAGAGCGAAATTGAACAAAATAAGCTCCAACACGAACGACAACACCTAGGAGTATAATTTGGTCATAATCCACACATTCAAAACCCATTTTGGCCAAAATTAACACTGGAGCAAAATCGACCAAAACAAGCACCAACATGACCAACCCACCTGTTTGGGACCCGTTTTGGTCAAAATAAACCCCAAAGCGAAATCAACCGAACAAGCTACAACGTGACCAACAACAGCTAGGAGGTCTATTCGGAGAAACTTTCATCAAAATCCACCCGTTCGGGGCCCCCGTTCTGGTCAAAATTAACACCGGAGCGAAATCAACCGAAACAAATGCCAACATGACTGACAACACCTAGGAGGTGTTGGTGTGTTTTCATCGCGTTTTGCTTCAATGCAAACTTTCGTCAAAATCCACCTGTTTGGGATGCATTTTTCTCAAAATTAAAGGGAGAGAAATCTACCGCAACAAGCTCCAATGTGACTGAGAACACCTTGCAGGACCAACGGTGCATTTTCAACGTGTTTCACTCAGGTGGAAAGTTTGGTCAAAATCCGTTGGATTAGGAGCTATTTTGATCAATATACACTAGAGCGTAATCGACCGAAACAAGCTCCAACATTAGCGACTACACTTGGGAGCATAATCTAATGCCTTTTTGGCACTTTTCACCCATTCGAAACCCATTTTAGTCAAAATTGAAAATGGAGTAAAACCAACTGGAACAAGTTCCAACGTGACCTCACACCTAGGAGCATAATCCGGTGTAATTTCAGCATGTTTCACTCTGGTGCAAACTATCATCAAAATCCACCCATCTGGACCCTTTTAGGTCAAAATTAACACTAGAGCTCCCACGAGATTGACAACACCTAGGAAGACCAACCGGTGCATTTCATAGCAGTGGAGAGTTTCGTCAAAATCCACTCGTTCGAGACCCATTTTGGTGAAAATTAACTCTGGAGAAAAATCGATGGAAACAAGCTCCAACGTGAATGACAACAATAGGAGTATAATCTGGTGTGTTTTCAGCATGTTTCGCTGCGGCGCAAACTTTCATCATAATCCACCCATTCGGGACCTATTTTGGTCGAAATCAACACCGGCTTAAATCGATCAAACAAGCTCCAACGTAGACGACAATACCCAGGAGTATAATCCTATTCATTTTTGGTGTGTTTCACCCCACTGTAAACTTTCGACAAAATCCACCCGTTCGGGACCCATTTTGGTCAAAATAAACATCACAGCGAAATCTACCAAAACAAGCTCCAACGTGACCGACAACAGTTAGGACGACTATTCGTTGTGTTTTTGGTGCATTTCGCTCCAGAGCAAACATTCATAAAAATCCACTAGTTCGGGATCCGTTTTGCTCAAAATTAACACCAGAGCAAAATCGGCCGAAATAAGCTCCAACGTGACCGACAACTCCTAGGAGTATAATCCGATGTGATTTTGGCATGTTTCATTCCGGTGAAACCTTTATCAAAATCCACCCATTCGGGACCCGGTTTGGTGAAAATTAACACTAGAGCAAAATCGATCGAAACGGGCTCCAACGTGAATAACAACGCCGAAGAGTATAATCCTATGCATTTTTGGTGTGTTTCACTCCGCTGCAAACTTTCGTCAAAATCCACCGTTCGGGACCCATTTTGGTCAAAGTTAACACCAAAGCGAAATTGACCGAAACAAGCTCCAACGTGACTGACAACATCTAGGAGGACAATTCGGTGCATTTTCAATGCATTTTGCTCCGGAGCAAAATCAACCAAAACAAGCGCTAACGTGACTAACAACCCCTAGGAGGACCAGCCAGTGCATTATTTTGCGCATTTGCTCCAGAGTAAACTTTCATCAAAATCCACTCGTTTGGGTCCCGTTTTGCTCAAAATTAACATTGGAGCGAAATTGACCGCAACAAGCTCCAACATGACCGACAACACCTAGGAGGACCAACGGTGCATTTTCAGCATGCTTCGGTCCGGTAGAAACTTTGGTCAGAATCCACTCGTTCGCGACCTGTTTTGATCAAAATAAACACTAGAGTCCAATCGACCAAAACAAGCTCCAACTTGATTGACATGTATCCTTAGGGTTTCATGGTGCTGGCCGCCACCCATGTTTTGGGTGCCTCAATGGCCGCCGGCACCCCTCTACACATAGCCGCCACCTACGCACATTGTTCTTTATGTTTTGTTGTGTGTTGTACCCCCTAGTGCATCCCTCCTCATCTTGCGTGTGTCAACTAGACCATCCAACATGAGAAATAGAACCTCATCTTTTGTGACGTGAGTTTGAGTAATACCAATTTCTGGATTGTTTCTTACTTTGTTCTTGTGTGTTTCTCGATTACTAGCAGGGATAAAGGTTGATCGAGTTCGACACAGTTGATAGCAATCTGACACGGTGGCGTTGCGATTACCATTTTCCTTATTCACTAGTTTGAAGCCAAGATCACGTGTTCAACATCTTCCAAATTGATGTATTGTTCTCTTCAGAAGATCGGGCACCCCCGTGTGTGCATCATGTGGTACTAGAGGCAGGTTGCCTGGTGAGAACACATCTATCCTAGTTGTTTATATCTGTTTTTGTTCATCCTAGAGTCCAGAAAACAGCCATACAAAAAAAATTCGTGTGATTCCCTTTTAATCCTAGCCCGTTTAGCATCTACTATTTCTGCCTAGTTTATATACTTGTTGAATTTTCGTTGCATTGTCGAGTCATTGCTGGTCTTAGTGTTTAGTCCTTTAGAGTTTTGAGTTCTTGTCACATAGCTGTCACAGTGTTCTTAATGTTCGTCATATCTTCCTTTGTGCAGCCGCCACATCCGCTCAACAAAATCTAGTAACAGATCGCCTATCATATTTGCCATCACCAAATCCTCAAATCCGACTAGCCATCCATCCTTCCGTATTTGCATGCCCCAAAAATAGCAGATTTCCTACCAAAAATAATGCTTCGGTTGCCAAGTTTATCTAGCTGTGCACTTTTCCTCCCAACCGAAACCTTTGCCTTTTTTTAGGGATTTTTTCCACCTCTCCCTTCCATCAATAGCCAAGCCGAAGTGCACTACATCCCTCTTTCCATAGCTTCGGTTGATAAAAAAAAGGGTTGGTGTAGTTACAAAAGCCACGCCAAATCAGAGACGAAAAAAAGGCTGGTGCAGCTACAAAAGCCGCACTAAATAAGAGACAAAAAAGGTAGGTGCACAGTAAAAAGCCACACAAAAAAAGTCAGGTATTAGAGAGAATTGTGAAGCCTCTCTCGACCCTCTCTTTCTATTTTGGAACGCAATCCGTGCTTGTCACAAGTCAAAGTGTGTGTTGTGAGTGTTGCTTGGAGTTCTTTTTGAGTCCATTGTTCAGTTTTGGGGCTCTCTTAGCAAAAAAAGGTATAAAACAGGAGCCCTAGCTACTTGCTTTGTGTTGAGGACATTCTCATTGCATTTTTGTGACATCATTGGTGATTAAGCTCGCATCTCTAGCACAGTCTAGCCTAGGACTAGCACAGTACTACAGTTGAACATTTATTCAACTTGTTTTGTCTAGTGTTGTTCTAATTTTCATTTGCTACATAGAAATACTTGTCCAAGCTCCACCTCTACTAACCATACAGGAACAGGGATTTGCAATCGTATTGCCACCTTCTGAGTGCATCAATCTGCCACTGGTTCCATCTTTTCTTGCAGTTTGAGAAACTTGTAAGAATTTGGTGGGAGCTTGAGTGTGAGAGCATAGATATCTGTCATAATTCAGTAGCTCATAGAACTAGTCATATTCTTGTGAGTTTTCCCTTTGTGTCTACTAACCATGGCAGATAATTCAAGCATTCGAGGTAGCAATTCTGGAATTGAACAAGAAGACCCCCTTTCTCCAAAGCAGTGAAGATGGGTGAAGCAATTCCAGGGTCAGTTGAACAGGAATGAGATGAGGACTCATGCTGCACGCGGTCTAGTTGGACAAGTCCAACCTGTTGCCCACGCTCCACCTGCTGCTCGTGCCCCTTTAGGTAGGGTAGGACAAGAGGAGAACAACTATGTCATTGATTCTGAGGATGACAACATTGTGAACATGAACAACAATCTAGCCCGTCGTCGACTCCGCAACAACAGACACGGTATGGGTAGACATTAACATGCTCAAACGGAAGAATGTGATCATTCTATGGCAAAAATGAAATTTTCTATACTTCCTTTTGATGGTAAATATGATCTTGATGCTTATCTTGGTTGCGAGTTGGCAGTTGATTAAAAATTTTCTTGCTATGATTTCTCTGAATGTAGAAGGGTTCGAGCTGCCACTAGTGAGTTTGCTGGTTTTGCATCTGTTTGGTGGAGAGAATTTTGTAGACCAATCAGGATGTGCCTACAACTTGGGATGGGTTGAAGCAAGTTATGTGTGCTAGATTTATTCCTTCATATTATGAACGTGAATTGCTTAACAAGCTGCAATGCTTTAATCAAGATGATAAATTTGTTGAAGAGTATTATTAGGAATTGCAAATCGGCCTATTGTGTTGTAGATTAGAAGAGGGCAAAGTTGCAAAATAGCTAGATTTTTTAGTGGGCTTAACCGAGAAATATAGAACATGCTTGATTATAAAGCATATAATTCTATCACTCGTTTGTATCATCTTGTTTTGAAAGCAGAAAGGGAAGTCTAGTGCTAGTGACATTGATGAAAATGAATATGTTCTTGTTGCCACTAACACTGCACAACCAAAAGGGGAGATTTGCACTGCTTCAACATCAGAGATATATCCAGCTCTTGTTGTCACACATGTGCTTAGTGCACAACCTACACACGATGAACAAAGCCAGTGCCATACTATCTTTCAGACAAGGTTTGTGGTGAATGAGCGAGTTGTGCATGTCATTGTTGATGCAGGTAGCTGGAACAACCTTGCTAGTGTGGACAAGGTCGAGAAGCTTGGCTTGGCACAAATCCACTACAACAACCATATGAGATTGAATGGCTCAATTCCATTGGTAAGGTTCAAGTAACAAAAACCGTTCGAGTACTTGTCTCTATTAGTTTTTTTCAGGATAATGTTGTTTGCGTTGTTGTACCCACGGTGCTTGCTCTCTTTTATTAGGTAGACTGTAGATATATGATATGAATGCCATACATTATGGTAGGACCAATCAGTATATTTTCTTGTTTAAAGGGAAGAAAATCATTTTGGAACCCATGAGTCCTACAGAACTATGAAAAATTGATGTAAAAAAGGCTTAGAGAGAAAAAGAAGACAGTGGAAATAAATGTGTAGCTAGTAAATCAACGTCAGGAGCATTCCTCAAGCACAGTCCATGCCCTAGGGAAGGTTACATTAAAGCCCCAGTTGTCACCGAGTCCAGTTCGGCCATTTAGGAGCAGCAGTACTTCAAATGAACGCTCCGGCCACATCCAATGTCCGTTTTTGACGTGCGACCATTCATTGGAAAGCTTAGGAGATAAACTTTCCAATGGATCCTGCTCCACAGCCAGCTTCTGATGAGGACATCACCAGCATGGATATGACCAGTGTAACCACTGCCCCTCCTTCCTCTCCGGCCACTCCAACAACAACCGACTCGCTCCATCTTTGTCACATACGATCAACACTGCGGCATCTTCTTCACCAAGTGGCCTTAATCAAGAAGCTCAGCCACTCAAAACCACATCAATGGACAAGAGCCTCAAGCACACACCCCGAGGATAGCCCACGGGCCAAGAAAGGCCCATGTGGAAGCCCAAGATGCTAAAAAGCCCGGTTCGGCCATCCAGTAGAATGCCAACTTCAAACGGGCGTAACTCGGGTTCCCGGACTCTGATTTCAGCATGCGACCACCCGTTTGAAGGCTTAGGAGATAAGCTTTCAAATGGATCTAGCCACACTTCCAAACTCACTCGAGATTTACAGAAAAATGCAGAACAATATCACGGTCCAGAAATTCTGGGTGCTGCGTCACCTCTGATGTCACCTTAGGTGTCCCGATGTTTCGATGAGAGGGATAGCTTTCGATTTGATGGAGAAGACGTTGGCGATCTGACTACAACTGCACGGGATGGTTGCGCCTTAGCGATCGATACACCCACTCCGACGGTTGTTGATCTTGCCGATGCACAATCAACCCTATTCTGCACGTAACCGAAGAACGAGCAAGAACAAGATGAAAGGCAAACGAACTTTGCGAAATGAAAAATGAAGGTTCAATCTGATTCAAGATACGGTGGAGTTCTACAGATGAGGAACGGGTGGTCTAGCCGACACACGCGATCCGCGAGAAAGGTAGTGACGCTAACTTTGATCTAAACAAAACTCAAAACCCTAAGTGTGGTGGCGGCTGACTATTTTTACCATAAGGGACGCACGGGTCGGCCAAAACATGGGCCAAACAATTACAACTCGAATTATAAGGCCCACAACCCAAACTGACTCGGACAGCCAAAGTAGCATCCTTTGTTTTGTAGATTCCCGTTGACTCAATTGGAATTTGAAGGTGATCTTGGATCCATTGGAAAGAAGACGAGCAGATCTTTCTATATTGTACTCATGGGCCTCTAGAAGCACTTTGGTTCAAAAGTTATGAACGTTTCAAATTGATGTTGTCGGCGAGTTCGAATCTGACTTGGACTTCCTTCAAACCTCCGAATTGGATTTGAGCCTCTTTGCGCTTGGTGGCTCTTCTCCCTGGTTCCTAATAAGAATAACATGATCACAAGAATTAAATAGCATTCCATTCAATAAATCATTAGTACAAACACTTAGGAACGACTTCACCTGATAATTTAATTTACGTGCACGAGCTCGAGTGAGTGGTCCTTGTACAACAGGTTCATTCTGGAGAAGCGTTGTTGTATGGGTGGTTGTATCCACTGTAGAGATGTCCTCATCATCCTCCCTCTCTTGAATTGGAGTCGTCCTCGACTCAAGTTCATCCTCTTCATCCATGTACGGCTTCAAATCGGCAACATTAAAAGAATCGCTAACACCATAACCTGCAGGCAAATCAAGCTTGTATGCATTATCATTTATCTTAGCAATCACTTTGAAAGGACCATCAGCTCTAGGCATCAATTTAGACTTGCATAATTCAGGAAATCTATCCTTTCTTAAATGCAGCCAAACAAGATCTCCTGGTTCAAAAGTTAATTCCTTTCTACCTTGACAAGCAGCAACTCTATATTTCTCATTCATGTGCTCTATGTTCTCTTTAGTATTCTCTTGCAATTTTAGTACAAATTCAGCATGTTTGGAAGCATCAAAACTTTTTTTTTAGACAATGGTAATGGCAAAATATTAATTGGAGCACGAGGATTAAACCCATATACCACCTGAAAAGGACTCCTCTTGGTAGTAGAATGCAATGAATTGTTGAAGGCAAACTCCACATGAGGTAGGCACTCTTCCCACATCTTCAAATTCTTCTTCAAAACAGATCGCAACATTGTGGATAAAGTGCGATTAATGACTTCAGTTTGTCCATCAGTTTGGAGATGACATGTAGTAGAAAATTGCAGCTTGGTCCCCAATTTATTCCAAAGCGTTCTCCAAAAATGGCTCAAAAATTTAGCATCCCGGTCAGAAACAATAGTAGAAGGCATGCCATGTAGACGGACGATCTCCCTGAAAAATAAATCAGCAATGTTTGTAGCATCATCGCTCTTATGACAAGGTATAAAATGCACCATCTTAGAAAATCGATCAACCATAAAAAATATACTATCCCTCCCCCTCTTGGTTCTAGGCAGTCCTAAAACAAAGTTCATTGATATATCCTCCTAGGGAACACTAGGAACAGGAAGAGACATATATAAGCCATGTGGGTTCAGTCGAGACTTAGCTTTATTGTATGGAGAGCAGCGAGACACATAGCGCTCCACGTCACGCCTCATCTTCGGCCAATAAAAATGGTTGGCCAACACATCCTCTGTTTTCTTCACACCAAAGTGTCCCATAAGTCCTCCTCCATGCGCCTCCTGAAGCAACAACAAGCGAACAGAACCAGCTGGAATACATAGTTTGTTAGCTCGAAATACAAATCCATCATTGATAATGAATTTGTTCCACGCTTTTCCTGACAATGCATCAAAACATTGTTAAAATCAGCATTATGCACATATTGCTCCTTAATTGTTTCTAAACCAAAGATTTTAGAGTCAAATTGTGACAACATGTTATATCTCCGAGACAAAGCATCAGCAATAACATTTTCCTTTCACTTCTTGTGTTTTATGACATAGGGAAAAGACTCAATAAATTCAACCCATTTTGCATGTCTACGATTGAATTTACTTTGACTCCGAATATTCTTCAAAGATTCATGATAAGAATGTATGACAAATTCTTTAGGCCATAAATAATGTTGCCAAATCTCTAAAACTCGAACAAGTGTATATAGTTCCTTGTCATAAGTAGAATAGTTCAAATTAGGCTCTGACAATTTCTCACTAAAATAAGCAACTGGCTTACCTTCCTGAATCAGAACACCCCCAATCCCAATTCCACTAGCATCACACTCCAGTTCAAAAGTCTTACCAAAGTCTGGAAGTTGGTATAGTGGGGCATGAGTCAACTTCTCCTTCAATAAATTAAAGGCCTCTTCTTGTGTTTTGCCCCATTGGAAAGAAACACCTTTTTTTGATAGTTCATTCAAAGGTGCAGTAATGGTACTGAAATCATTCACAAAACAGCGATAGAATCCAACAAGCCCAAGAAAACTCCTCACCTGTGTGACCGTTTTAGGAGTCGACCAACTCTGAATTTTTTCAACTTTGGCTTGATCAACTTCAATTCTCTTAGGAGTAACAACATAGCCAAGAAAAGAAACTCGATCGGTGCAAATGTGCACTTCTCAAGGTTACCAAATAAACGTGCATCTCGTAAAGCATCAAACACTGCACGCAAATGAGCAAAATGTTCATCTAGTGATTTGCTATAGATCAAGATATCATCAAAGTATACCACAACAAATCTACCAATGAAAGCACGTAAAACTTCATTCATTAATCTCATGAAAGTGGTAGGTGCATTAGTCAATCCAAAAGGCATCACTAATCACTCATATAAACCGAACATAGTTTTAAATGTTGTTTTCCATTCATCACCTAATTTCATGCAGATTTGGTGGTAACCACTATGCAAGTCAACCTTTGAGAACACAGTAGAACCAATTAATTCATCAAGCATATCATACAACCTAGGAATAGGGTGGCAATATCTAATGGTAATGTTATTGATTGCTCTACAATCAACACACATACGCCAAGTTCCATCTTTTTTGGGAACTAAAATCACAGACACAGCACAAGGACTAAGTGACTCACGTACGTACCCTTTATCAAGCAATTCCTAGACTTGGCGCTGAATTTCTTTTGTCTCTTCTGGATTGGTCCTGTATGGTGCGCAGTTGGGCAAAGAAGCTCTGGAATTAAGTCAATTTGGTGCTCAATGCAGCGCACAGGTGGCAGTCCTAGTGGTACTTCCTTGGGAAAAACATCGTGATACTCTTGCAAAGATTAGTGATAGCAGGAGGCATAGAAGACGGTACATCCTCAAATGAAAACAAAACATCTTTGCAAATTAAGGCATAACAAATAGAATCAGTAGCACTCAGTCTATTCATTTCAGATTTGGTAGCAAGAAAACTAGACCCCTTCAATTTTATTTCATTCTTATTCACATGTTCAGATTTGGTTTCCCTCTTCCTATGTCGCTCAATTTCTTTTGCTACAATCTGATTCTCACTTGCATCATTCCCATGCGTCTTCTCTTTACTAGCCCTAGCAAGTTCATCTTTCAAAATAGCTTCAGGTGACATAGGATGCAACACAAGTTTCTTTCCTTTATGCATAAAAGAGTATTGATTGGTTCTACCATGATGTAAACAATCCCTATCAAATTACCATGGTCTACCCAACAAAATGGAACATACTTGCATAGATACAACATCGCAATCAACATAATCATCATAAGAACCAATAGTGAGGTGCACTCTTACCAATCACGTTACCTTGACCCTACCACTGTTGTTGAACCACTGAATGTAGTATGGCTGTGGATGCGGCTTAGTAGCCAATGAGAGCTTGGCAACAAGGTCAGAGCTAGCCAAGTTATTGCAGCTTCCACCATCAATGATCACTCGGCATGAACATTCTTTCACAACACAGTTTAGAACAGGGTGTGTCACTGATTTTGTTTAGTTTTCTCCACTTGTGCACTTAGTATGCATTGCACAATAAGGCTCTCATATCGCTCGGCATGCTTAGCACCAATGTGTCAGCTGCATGGTCAGCTACAAGAACCTACATGGTCAGCTGCAAGCAAGGCACGTGTTTCCTCATCCAATTCACTAGCCAAGGAATACTCACCATTGTCTTTCACAATCAGCACTCGTTTGGAGGGGCATTCGCTCTGCACATGTCCAAACCCCTTGCATTGATGACATTGAATATCTCTAGTTCGCTCTGTTGAAGCAACTGATGAGGCGCTCTTGGCAGGTACTTGAACAGCACCTTTTGACCCTTCAGACGCCCGTGGGGTTGTTGGGGAAGCGGCAACACGTGACCTATTGTTGGATGTAGAGGGTGTCGGCGTGCGGCTTGTAGGGGCTACTGGAAAGCGGGAAGCCGACGAAGTATGGCGTCCTGCAGAAAAGTTAGTCCTCATGCCAATGCAGCGTCCCTGCACTTCTCTTTCAGCTTTGCATGCAAGGTGGAATAAACGAGTGATAGTATTATATTCCTTACATGCAAGAATGTCCTGAATTTCATGGTTTAAGCCTCCCATAAACCTAGCCATAGCACACTCCTCATTTTCTACCATCCCACAATGCAGCATACCAATTTGCAACTCTTGGTAGTACTCCTCTACACTCTTGCTATTCTGCCTCAATTGTTGCAACTTCTGTAACAAATCACACGCATAATACGAATGAACAAATCTAGCATGCATGACTCGTTTTAACTGATTGCAAGTTTGTGGTGCTACATGTGCTTGTGTACGACAGTACTCACTCCACCAAACAGAAGCAAAATTAGTAAACTCGCTAGTGGCAGCCCTAACCCTCTTGTTTTCAGGAAAATCAAGGCAAGCAAATTTCTGATCGACTGCTAATTCCCATGTAAGATAAGCATTAGGATCATACTTACCAGCAAAAGGAGGCTTGGTGAACTTAACCTTACCAAGAGAATCTCATGGTCATGTACCTCATGCCGGGGGTGCAAAGGACCCATACCATGCCGGTTGCGGTGAAGTTGATGCCATGCCGGATCTTCCTCAAGATCTGAGTCAGCAGCGTAGTTGTCGACGTTCTCATCCACCTCGCTGCCCAAAACACCATTACCGCGTGTAGTTGGAGGTACTCGACCCATCTCCTCAATGCGCCGCAATACCTCCGTCAGGTTGGTGTTGATGGTGCCAACGGAAGCCTCCAAATTTGTCAGCCTGGTGTAGGTGTCAATCGGAGTGGTCTCTAATTGACCAAGATGCTCATTGGTGACACGGACATCGTCATACAGACCCTCTGTTTGCAGCTTTATTGTGGCTGCAAAATGTTGTATGATGCCTTTAGTATGAGGTGAATGCGATGCGCTATTCTCCATGATGTGACTTTGGGTCCCGATCTTTCGATGAGAGTGATAACTTCGATTTGGAGGAATTGATTTTGACGATCCGACTACAACGTATGACGACGATGCGCCTTAGCAATCACTAAACCTACTCTATAGGGTTATTGACTTGCCGTTGGCACGATCAACCTGAACACGAGGTTGAATTCCTTCATGCAACCGAAGAACAAGCAAGAACAAAGGTAAAGTCAATCTGAAATTGCAAATAAAGATGAAGGATTGATAAGGTGGGGTTCTGAAATAAGGAGCTTCTTAGGCGGCTGTTGAGCACGTTTGGAAGACTCAAAATAGTAGCAATGGCTAAACTATCAAATAAACAAAACCCAAAATATAAAGTACGGAGGTAGCAAACAATATATAGAGGTAAGTGGCGGCTAGGGAGCGGCTAGGGGCGTGCAGCAGCTGTGGGGGGCCAACCAAGGGGGTGCCCTAGGGTTACATGGGCTTTGGGCCCAAAAGAACAGGTGGCGCAACACCCGAAATTTCTGGCCCGTGACACTCTTCTGCGATTTCCCATTGCTTCAAGAAGAATTTGACATTGGGGCTAGATCCATTGGAAAGTAGACTACGAGATCTTTCAAACTTGTACTCATGGGCCTCCAGAAACTACAGGAATCAAATGTTATGGCCTTTTAAAGTTCGTGTTGTTGGTGAGGCCGAACTGGACTCAGACTTGTTCTCTTCCCAATCCGACTTGAACTTGATCTTTGGCCCAATTTTGGTCCACGATGGTCCTTCTCCATGGTTCCTAAGTACAATCAAATCATCATATGTATTAAATAGCATCCCATTCATATTATCACTAATGGGGAGGCTTACGAACACATTCACCTGATGATTAAACTGTCGTGTGCGAGCTCGAGTAACCGGTCCTTGTATAATCGCAGCGGGTTCAAATTGATGTGTAGATGTGGCTGTATCCATGGAAGTGATGTCCTCATCATCCTCCCCTTCTTGCATTTGGGTCGTCCTCGACTCATGCTCACCATTTAGCACATCTGATAATTATCTATATAGCTCAACACTTCTTTCCAGCATATAATGACTTGATGAGCGCTAGCACTCTTCGATGTTTCCTCCCCTCCTCGAAGGAAAACCATCCTTGGTTTTGGAAAAGCTAGAAAAGAAACAACTAACAAAAAGAAGAGTGTGTACACAACATATATGTATATATCCCATATTTAATTGTTCTTTTGGATTCACGGCAGGCTATTTTCATAACAACAAAAGAAGAAATCAAATTTAAGCAAATAACCTTTCCTCACAATTCTGCTAGTTGATTCATGGTTATAAGTGAAGCGTATAGCATCAAAATTAACAAGATTTAGTTTGCAACTTGATTTGCAAATATAAGTAAAGCACATATCCATCCCTGACTTTTGATAAAGAAAACTCATGTTTTGTGAGCCGCGTTCAATAACATGTTTTGTGGGCAAAACTACAAGTCCTGGCATCAAGCATGAATCATTCATATCATCAAATTGTGAATAAGCAATATCAAACCATTCCAATAATGGTGACACAATTTTAATGGGCTTCCACGCATCAACTACGACATGCTGATTTGTAATACAAGTTAATGTACTAAAATTCGAACAATGGGGCAACAAGCTATGGGTATCACACATTTCAGGCAAATTTGATGGTGCGGCAAATGAAACAAGTTGTTGCATACAACTAGAATTGCCCAAAATAGCAAGCTTCAATTCAGGAAGTTTATCACAAGTTATGCATATTCTATAAACAAGAAACTTGCCATCTATGCCATAATCACCAACTATATTGAATTTAAAACAATAGGCATAGGTGCTAGACAAAGACTTAAGAGTTGAAATTTCAGAAATCTTGTCCATAGCACAAGTCAAACTAACAGGCTCATTCAACATGATATAGCACAAAATAGTGGCTGGGGAAATTCTAGCTATCACCTCCTTTTACGTAATCAGCACCACATGATCAAAATTATTAGCATGCAATTTATCATATGGTTCTACAATTGTTGCTCAAGGTGGTAGTTCACAAGAATTATGTATAGCAGGAATATACTCACAAATTTGCTCTCTTTCTTGCTGTAAAATCAGATTTGTACCATGGTCATTTGTCTCCTCCTCAGAAGTAGGAACATCAAAACCTACTAAATTTTCATCCGTTGTTGCAGGTGTCGGGGTATCCATATCTCGTTCCATAGTCGAAGGGATTGTCCCATGCACGACTTTCTCATCTTCCACGTCCTCAATCTCTTTTCGCTTGTGCTCATTTGTCTGCAAAATGTTAGCCACAGGAGGAGGTGCAGCAATATGCGCCTCAAGTGAAGCTAATAATGCATTCAAACATTCAATACTACAAGCACTTTCCAACATTTTTGAAAGAGAACGATATGTTTGATCAATAAGAATATCTTGAATACCCTTATTAAGCCCATGTATGAACCTAAACTGGATAACTTCATCAGATTCTTCTAAACCACAACGTAACAAATAAGTTCGCAATTCACGATAGTATTCTCTAACAAGATATTACTCCTTGTTTTAAGCATTGAAGTTTAGTAAGCAAACACTCAAAGATAATATTCAGGAACAAATTCAAGTCTCATAAATTTTTTCATATCATTCCAATTCTCAGGTTTTCTCCCTTTTCTACAAACATGCTTCCATAATGTTAACGCATACCTAGAAAGCACATTAGCGGCAAAACAAATCTTTTCATTTTCAAACAAATTATACATGCCAAATTGTTTGTCTACCGCTATTTCCCAATCAATATATGCTTCAGGGTCAAAGTTTCCAGCATATGGAGGCAATGTTAATTTGAGGTTACTGTGTTCAGGAGTAGAAGATGAAGCTGTCATGTTGTTCATGTCGCACATTCTTTGGCTGAATCGAAGTGAACTCGTTTCATGTGGACCTGTCATGATTAGTAGACAACAAGGAAAAACACAGCCATATGTAATTTCCTAGCAACTACTAGATGTGGCTAAACAAGTCGCTCAACTCTCAAACTTTAACCAAAGCTCTTACAAGTTCTTACCGTGCAGCAGGGGTTGTCGGCCATTGGTGGCGTCAAAAGTTATCCCAAGCTTGGATAAAGCGATTGCTAAGGGACCGAACAAACGTACGAGGTAGAATATGTGGAGCTTGGTAGGCTAAGTTAATTTCCTATGCAATCTGATAATTCTAGTTATTGTAGTGATAAGTAATGATCCAAACTAGAATTCACAAGCCCTAGTTGCCGATCTCAAAGATATAAGTGAATTTCAAGACAACACACATGCAAAGATAATGAAACTTAATGCAACCAATGGAATGAGCTAAATAAGAATAATTTCAGCACCAAAACTCGTGTTGCATAAGTTATGGAGAGATGCTAGCTAATTGCTTCAGAAAAGGTAAAAGGGCACAAGATTTCTCACTACTTAATACAATTGCATAATCTGAAAATGACAAACACAAATTAGGGTTTTGATCAATGTAGTGCTGCCGGCCACTATTCTCTTATCTTTTCTCTCTTTTTTTTGGCCTTTTAGCTTTTTCTTTCTCTTTTTTTTCCTTTTTAGTGACTTTCGGCCAACACTAGTATGAGCAAAGTTTTGGAATCCCTAAGTTGATATCACAAGAGTTATGATAGTGCAACGTATCAAAAGGAGCAGCCCCAAGCAATTTCAAAATGCTAGTCTCAATTGGGATCAAAGTATTCGCAAAGGATGAATTGGTTCCCAAAGGTATGTGCACTGATATTTTGGAACTTTCATGGTTGTAGATGCTACTGGACTCAACCAACTTAAAGGAACAAAGCTAGAACACAAATTGAAGAAACAAACCCAAATTCGGTCAGAACTATGCAGTAAGGTTGTCGCTGCAATTAAGGCATGAAAGTGACTGAATCAAGCTTGCTCACAATGTAACAAAATGATGGTACTGTTCTAGGCTTTAAAACAAGTATTCAAACACACAATTTGGAGCTCGTATGTAGAAGTTATGGCCAAAACACTAAGGTGCACAGATTTAACAAAATTTAGCCGATTTGACCAAATCCGAATCCGAGTCAAATTCGGTTTGAAGGAGTCCGAATCACGAAGGACAACCAAAAATATTTTTGTAGAGGACTCTTCAAGGATTCAGCAAACAATATATAGAGGTAAGTGGCGGCTAGGGGCGTGCAGCAGCTATGGGGGGCGGCCAAGGGGGTGCCCTAGGGTTACATGGGCTTTGGGCCCAAAAGAACAGGTGGCGCAGCACCCAAAATTTCTGGCCCGTGACACTCTTCTGCGATTTTCCATTGCTTCAAGAAGAATTTGACATTGGGGCTAGATCCATTGGAAAGTAGACTACGAGATCTTTCAAACTTGTACTCATGGGCCTCCAGAAACTACCGGAATCAAAAGTTATGGCCTTTTAAAGTTAGTGCTGTTGGTGAGGCCGAACTGGACTCAGACTTGTTCTCTTCCCAATCTGATTTGAACTTGATCTTTGGCCCAATTTTGGTCCACGATGGTCCTTCTCCATGGTTCCTAAGTACAATTAAATCATCACAAGTATTAAATAGCATCCCATTCATATAATCACTAATGCGGAGGCTTAGGAACGCATTCACCTGATGATTAAACTGTCGTGTGCGAGCTTGAGTAACCGGTCCTTGTATAATCGCAGCGGGTTCAAATTGATGTATAGATGTGGTTGTATCCATAGAAGTGATGTCCTCATCACTCCGAGTCACCCATGTTTCCTGCCATGGTTAGAGAAAGACAAAAAAAAGAAAACAGAAGCAAAAGAAAGTTCCAAAGCTAAAGTATTGGGATGTGGTTGGTTCAACAAACACTCTCAGCCTTTTTTCAAGTTCTTACCAATTCTTACCATGCTCAGAAGGGGTGATGGCCACCAACTCGACCAGGAAACCTGTAGGAGATGGATGTATCGATGCTTGGTAACATCCTCTTGTACAGTTGTGGCAAGATCTGCGGAGCTATAGGAGGCTAGCAGGTGTAACAAAGGATAGCTCGTACCACACTAGTTACAACAAGTTGAATAAACGTTCTACGATGGTATGGTGCTGGTCCTAGTCTCAAACCACACTAGAGACGCGAGCCGAGAACACAAATGTCGCCACGATCAACCTGAACAGAAACCGCAAAGACTGTAGCAGTTTTTTTTCTCTCTTTTTTTCTTTTTTTTCCTCTTTTTTTTGCGGAGGTCACCAAAACTCAATTAGAATGACTCAGGGAGCCCAAAAATCAAATTTGCACACTACTACAGAATGGCACATCAGAATCGGTTCTTTTTTAGCATTAGAATCGGTTCTAGTGGCGATACGATGTCCTTAGATAGTGATGAGGTGGAGCTATCAGAATCGGTTTTGACCCGATCGTGATAAAATGTCATCAGAATCGGTTCTTTAAGGAAAGTGATTCTGATAACCCCCTCATCAGAATCGGTTCTTTAAGGGAAGTGATTCTGATGACCCCCTCATCAGAATCGGTTCTTTAAGAAAAGTGATTCTGATGACACCATCATCAGAATCACTTTTCTTAAAGAACCGATTTCGATGAGGGGTCATCGTAATCACTTCCTTAAAGAACCGATTCTCGATGACCGATAAGTGTGCCATTTTGCAAATTCTCCAAAAAAGCCTGATTAAAATAGTATGCACAATATATATCATCACATTCTCAATACGTAACACGGGATGCATATATCACATTCACGTAACGTAAACGCTTTAATTACAACACATATATATCATAGTCGTTCACAATATACAACTCAAACATGCTTGACAATCAAGACATGGACTTCCTCGATACATATCAAATTGACATATATTATTAATATTGTTTACATATGGACTAGTAGGATGCTTCAGATCTCTAAACACGCCATCCTCTCGATATAACTTCTAACCAGACCATGGCATAAGTGGTCTCATAAATTGTTGAGTGCTTTGTTGTCTAAAATCTTACGGGGATATTGATCTTCCGGAAAGCGAAATAGTCGTATTAATTTTAGTTTCAAAATTTCTATGTAAAAGGCTAAGTATATTATTATGCGTACATATACCTTAGGGAAAAGTTGTGAGTTGCCGACCACGATGAGCATGTACTGCATGACATAGAAGCCGTAATGGTCACCGCTGCCCTGTTGATGGCACTGTGAAGAGAGAAAAAGAAATTCAGCCCACGAAGATTAGATGTCAAAAAAATTAATCATATATATGCTAGGCACTTGTACCTTAAATCGCTTATCTTCGCGTTGTCTTGCCCTTTTTGTCGTCGTGCGGCCCTCCTTCATCGACATAGTCCGAGAAACCCTGCATACATTGGAGAGCACCATTGAGTCAAAAAAAAATAAAGCGTAGTTAAATTCCTCGATGTGTTAGGTTACAATAATGTGCTTACTTCGCAAAGGAGGCTTGATCGCGTATGCCATCGGTCTCTTCTCGATCGAAAGTTAAATGTGTAGATGTGTTTTCACTCGGAGCGAGGACGAGTAGAACCCAATGGTTGCTTATTAAATAAAATGTAGTGCAAGGAAATAAGTTCACATACGGTTTTAAGTGCGTACAAGTAATTGAATCGAAAAGTACTACTTACTCCTCGTGGTACGGCAATACAATGAAGTCCTTTTCAACTCAAAGATGCAATACCCCTTGATGTAGCTAGCAACGAACACGGTTGAAGCCTAGCCAAGGTCGCAGAACACAAGCTCGGGTCGACAAACCCAACCGTGTAGATCGTCACGGCTCGTTGTCTCATTATCCTGCAACTCGTGTTGAATGTGAGAAAACATAATGCAAAATCCTATAAAAGTCATGAGCGCAAGCTATATGGTGTGATACTCACATCGTCCATGATCATAAAGTAGAAATATCGACGGCTTTCATTTGGTACACACGGAATAGATCCTCAAAACTGACGGGGAATGTTCCATCCTTGTCACGGTGAAAATGTACCATTTTAAACTTCACATTGAAGTCGACTCGACGCTCTTCCGCCTTCACCTTATCAAGGTACCATCCATGGAGTATGCGAGTCCACCTGCCTAGATGATTGGTTAAATGCGATGCAATCGGGGCTTTCCATGCTCGTAGGCCTTATAATCATCTGAGGTGCTGTGGCTGTGTTGACTTTTCTTCTGGGCGAAGGAGTCTCCGAGGTCGGGCGGTGGGCTTTTCGGGTACCTTAAGGGCGCCAGGGCTCTGTCGCCTTTGCCCTCTTGGCGGAAGGAGTCTCGGAGGCCTCGCTTGTGCTCTGGCTTGACTTTTCTTTCTCGGGTCAAGGAGTCTCCGAGGTCGGGCGATCAGGCTTTTCGGGTACCTTAAGGGGCTGTGGCCTCTGTCGCCTTTGCCCTCTTGGCGGACGGAGTCTCGGAGGCCTCTGTGGTTCTACGAGTGTCGTGTTTGTCCTTTTACGTCAGTTCGCACTCTGTGCCATCACTGCAGTTGGAGCAGAAGTGGGAGCGAGGAGGAGGAGGAGGCGCAAGCGCAGGAGCAGGATCAGAGCAGGAGCAAAGCGGAGGAGCGGCGGGATCAGCGCAGGAGGCGGGAGCGGGAGGCAGGAGCAGGAGCAGATCAAAGCAGAGCAGGAGCAAAGCAGGAGGAACCTCTGGCTACACGCATATATTTAACTTCTCGCAGTAGTATTGGAATGGTAGAGAAGACGTGGAGGGACTTTTTACCTTGACCAAGACGACACCCGTCGTGGGCCACTTGATGAGCGACATACGTGCTTGCCCGAGAGTGGTGATATCTTCGTGGGGGGAAATCGAGCACATGTGAAAAGAAGTCTTCGTGGACGTAGTCCACTGCACCCTCATGTAGCCCTTCCCACGGTGACCATGCACGAGTGTCGTCTCGTTGCATGGAAATGCAACCCAGCGTCAGACCTCGACGGAAATCCATCCTCCGTCATGATGGTGAGTGGCACTTGCAGCACTGCAAGAAGTGTACAACTTGAGGAAAAACATTGCGGGAGTTACACTCGTTGCTTTAACTCAGAAAATTTAATTATTACCTTCACCGGGACCGGTCTTATCATTTTGGAACCGCTTGTTGCTAGGTCGGGCACAGACTTCTCTATGAGAGTCGAGAGCATCCGCTCGACTCGGGAAATCATCACCATCATCTCGGCCCTCAGCGATCCTCACGTGCCATCATCTCCTCTTATCTCCTCCTCACGTGCCATCATCTCCCCTCATCTCCTCCTTAATCTCCTCCCTCAGCTGCTCCCTTAGTGTGTCCTTGAGGCGCTCCTCACGTGCCTGCCATGACCTTGATACGGAAGCGTCATCTTGAAAGTAGGACTTCTTCGTGTGTCCCGCCCCTACGGCAAGCACCCGCCCCTTATGGTCGGACTTCCCGATCGCAGACGACAGGATGTCCTGCGACCCTTGGCTCAAGAAGGTCCCCTGTTCTTTTCGTTGGCTTACCTCTTCCTGTAATAAGCGAGTACGAATTAGATTTGAAATACAACAAGTTGGGTCAATTGGATTGTACTAAGTTAGATGTCTTACGATGGTAGAGACGACTTGAGCGGTAGCAGGGTTTGCAACTACAAGCTGCCCGTCAGGGGTTTTCTTTGTCCTCGCTAATACCCAGTTGCGTGCCCGCTCCTCAGATATGTGGGAGTAAGGCATCACCGTCCCGGAGTGAGTGCACTCCTCGGCTAGTCGCGCCCACTCTGCCTTCTTCCCCTCATAGCCGCCTGTACCGAGGTGGTGCGGGTGCGTGTTATGCCTCTGGACAGTGGTGTTCCTCTCTCTCAGCTGCTCTGCCTCGGGCGTACCCTTCATCCTCGTGAACTCCGCCCAAATATTAGGGGTCACAAATGGATACCTCTCGAATGGTGTACGGCCTTTCAAAGACGCATCATTGTGCATAAGGGTCTTGAAGTGCCTCAAGGCCACACCCATCCTCTTCAAGGCGTACCGTCTCGCTTTGGGTTCATCTTCCTCCTCTATAATCCATTTACTCTTAACCTCGTCCCACAACCGATTCTTCTACTCAACACGACTTCCTTTCTCCAATCCTTAATTGTTATGGGCACTCTCTCCTCACCAATTGGCCAAGAAATGACCAGTATCGCCCCATGTACTTAGGAGGGCCGTGCAGGACCCAGTGGCATTGAAGCGGAGAACTGCGGCGTTCTCCTGTAGCCCCTTTGTTTGGTCCTCGGGTCTTCATCACCTTACTCGGCCCTTGAGTAATTGGAACCATGCTCGGCCCTCAAGACACCTTCTACTGTTCGGCGACGAGCCGATGCTCTCTAGTTGCGACATTTTGAGTTTTCTTATCCGATAAGGTCATATGTGTGACATGAGAGAAAACAATTTGAAGCTACTATATGCACTTGCCAATAAATCTTGTAAAGGATCAACAGATAATTCATAGTATGCAATTGTTAGAACAAAAGTCTATCTATTGACCAACTAAATAAGTTGAATGATAACTCCTAATCTCTAAATTGAACGGATACATGTGGGTTACATAACTTAAACTCTAACCTATGCTCGATAAAAAACAAAAGCCCATTCCATATGACAAGTGAATTTAGCACTAGCGAGATGTTTGGAAATACCAACAAGTTTCAGATTTCACAACATCAGCAGAGAATTTGAGCATTAATGTACTAATGCAATGGCAATAATACTTGCAAGACAATGGGAACAATAGGTTTGGTTTTCGATACTTGCAAGAATAGCAACACAAGAAGGTCAAGTTAGTAAGCGACATAACATGCAATATCTGTTGACCAACTAAATACGTACCAACGATAACCCCTAATCTCTAAATAGGTTTGGTCCTAATCCCATTCGAGGATATGTGGTTCGAGCATGTTCCTAAGCCATTGTACAACATCAGAGAAAATTTTGGCAGCATCTCCCCGCTATTCTCCAGATACACGTCTCGACAACAGGTCAAGAGGGGTGTGTATCCGGAGAACACCAGGGAAACGCTACCGAAATCAACTCTGAAGTTGTACAACATAGCTCAGGAACTTGCCCGAACCACATATCCTCGAACTGTCCAAAAAACGTGGACAATTCGAGACTGCTTGCTTATGAATATGCTGAAATGGCATATTCATAATCAAGTACTCTCGAACGGGAGACGTATGTTACGCATTTTGAACTCTAACGTAGATCATATTACAGTAACAATAATAACATGCAGGTAAAAAATACAAGTACAGTAAAAAAGCACTATACCCTGGATTGTTGGAAAAATTGCGAATATAAGAGCAAGACTTTGTACATTATTCCTTTAAAACATATGAATAAGAATACATAATCCTCTAGCAACCAGTATGACACAAATATGACAATATTTAACCATTTTGTGTCATCCATTCTAAGAATTATGTCTATCACCTCAAATTAGAGGGAACAAATTTAATGTGCTCTCAGAATTGGGTTAGAATGAAGATAAGAATCTTCACCACAATCATAAATGGGCTAGACTAATCAATTCAGTGACTTAAGCCTTGAACCCTTACCACCTTAGCATGCACAAGAATTGATTAAATATGGTTCACTGTTACAATTCAATATATATAGCTAGAAACATGTGGGTTTATCACAACAGGTGTTCTGATCAGATCAGCAACACAACAACTGAGCCAACAAAACTATCTCAGATCAAGTTAACAATGACATCCAATTGAACCAAGTGACAGAATTCTGGTCAGGGCAAACTACCAGTAGTTAATATATCAAACCAATTTAGATCAGTTCAACAAAGTATACTAACCGAACCAAATGACAGTGCTCTGTCCAGATTAATCTATCACATGAAGCAAGTTCAGTTCAAATCATTTGTTAACTAGATCATGAAAATTGTTTTGATCAGTGATCAGCAATATTTATCTGAATCTTCCAGATATAATCAGACAATAATTAACTATCCTACCAATCAGACCAGGCAATTTACAAACAGAGGTTTACTACCGACAGAATCAAAGCTACTGCAGAGAATACAAAACAGTGAATATAATCAACAATTTCAACCATGCAAGACTAGTAGTTCAAGGCCTAAATCACATCATTAACTGACATATTCATTAATAACCCAGTATCATCACAGAGCAATACAGGCAACCGAATAGTAAATTAGAAATTAGAATCTCTGAAATACTCACAGAAGAGCAGCACTCAAAGCTACTCAAATCAAAGCAACACTCAAACCTCAATCTGTTCTTTACCTCAATCTATTCTTTACCTAATCAGCAGGCAAAGGGGCGCGTGACGGTGGGCGATGGCAAGGCCGAGGCGCGGCGTTAGGCGATGGGGCACGGCGTCAGGCGCTGGGCGAGAGGCGAGGCAGGAGGCATCGGGCGACAGGACGGGCGGCGAGGCGAGGCACCAGGCGACGGGGGGAGGCGAGGCGAGGCACCAAAGCGACGGGACGGGCGGCGAGGCGAGGCAGGCGGCGACGGGCGGGAGGCGGGCGGGCGGGAGGCGAGGCAGGGCACCGGGCGGCGGCGGCTA
Organism: Guadua angustifolia; assembly: GCA_036346375.1. Taxonomy (NCBI): domain Eukaryota; kingdom Viridiplantae; phylum Streptophyta; class Magnoliopsida; order Poales; family Poaceae; genus Guadua; species Guadua angustifolia. The sequence continues at coordinate 44,371,051 of CM070507.1, read as the reverse complement.
GGGTTAAGCGTGGAGCAAGGTCATGGCTGTAATGGCTACTGATGCGAGATGGGCCGGGTTTTAAGAAAAGCGATAGATTGCACACTCATTAGTATCACTCTTTTAAGAAAACCGACATCGATGTTAGTCATCAATATCACTCTTTAAGAAAAGCGTCTCGATGCTTCATCATTAGTATCACTTTTTAAGAAAACCGTCATCGATGAGTTATTATTAGTATCACTCTTTTAAGAAAACCGATATTGATGCTTTATCATTAGTATCACTCTTTTAAGAAAAGCGATACTGATGCTTCATCATTAGTATCACTTTTTTAAGAAAACCAATACTGATTCTTTATCATTAGTATCACTCTTTTAAGGAAAACCGACACTGATGTAGTTTATTGCACTATTCCTTTTCAGACATCTGCAAGTTCTGAATTTTTAGCATTTCGACAAAGAGAGAAAATGCCATAACTTTGTCATACATTGTTGAAATTATTAGAAATTTTGCAAAAATATATTTCAGGATACTGCAAAACTTTTCATAAAATAATTTTTGGAAAAAGCGACCTCATTCAAGAAATATGCCAAAATTCATTTCGTAGACATGATTTGTGCGTAAAGCGTAGAAAAGTCAAAACTTTTTCAAATTAATTTGGAATTGTACGAAAAATTCCAGAAATGAACTTTCGATTATTTACAAGCTTTCCCAACAATAATTTTGTCAAATGGAATTTTCTTTCACAAATTATGGCACAAAGTGCGAGCATAAAGAGAAATTGCATGCATTTCCATCGAAGCCTCCAAACGACAATTCATCACCTTGGATTTTTACTTGGAAAGTGTTGCAAACTATTTTACATACATTATAATAGTCCATTTATTTACAATCGCCCTTCATGATGATCTACTCGCATGTAATTGGCTCCATGTGTGTCGTCATCCCCGCTAAGACAAGCCCCATCTCGCAAATGAAGGTATCTCATCGAATTGGTTATACTCTTCTTCATCTACAACATCTTCAACTCCTACGATCCGTCTCTTGCCATGAAGAATGACGTGCAACCTCGGATTGGCGGATCGCGCACGTAAAAGACTTGAGTTGCTTGCCGCAGGACAAGCGGATCATCTTTGTAGGCGAGTCTCTGAGATCCACAATAGTAAAGCCTCTCTTGTCGACCTTCACTCCATGTGGAAGTCGTACCCACTTACATCGGAACAATGGAACTTGGTATATTCCGTGTCGAGCTCCCAAATTTCTTCAATCGGCCCATAGTAGGAGTTCATTGTGGTTGGGGAGCTGTTTTGAGTGATGATCATCGAGAAAGCATTTATACTCACACCACTTGTTTTGGACAAGATACTCTTGGCATCTTGACTCTCGGTGTAAAAGGTGTAATCATTAATATCGTACTCTCGCCATGTATCGTACATTAAATCTTGGTCCGTCGACCAACCATTTTACATTCTCACTAAAGGAGACCTCCGCTTTTCTTTGAACCATGTGAGGAATCGATCATTGTGTTCTTGTGCGATGGAAAGCTCATCCATTTGTGGATTCTCTTCCGTAATATCAACTTATCTTTGCTTTCGATGTATGGACAAACCTGCGCTATTCGCAAGGCGTGAAATGCGCCTTGCAATACATATCAAACCTCGGACTCATTAGTTTGGACCGCGGTTCCTTTACCAAAGAAGTCTACCCTCATGACGAGATACAGAACAACGATTGCTTGTCTTTTACCGGGTAGTCCACGCAAAACTCAATAACCTCTTCATCCCATAACCTTCAACAATACTACCATCGAGCTTCGACCGATTCCTCACGTCTGACTTTAATATACCCATGTACCTCTCGAGCGGATACATGTAGCGAGGAAAGCGGGTCCACATATCTTAATCTCTCGACAAGGTGAACAACAAGGTGGACCATTACGTCAAAAAACGGCGGTGGGAAATGCATCTCAAGGTGACACAGTCCGCACCCACTACAAGAAGCAGGGAAAAATTAGTGGGTTTTTAAATTAAGTGGGCCACAAAAAACCCACGAATTTATGTATTTAAATTCGTGGGTTTATTAAAAACCCACGAATTTAATTAAATTCGTGGGCCAAAAAAATACCGACGAATTTATGTACTTAAATTCGACGGCTTAAGATAATACCCACGAATTTATTTAAATTAAAAAAACAAAGACACACGCAATTTGTGCATGACTTAGGGCTAGTGATCGAGCGGGCTCTCTCTCATCCTCGCTCTCTCTCTCTCTCTCACTCACTGCCCCCTGCGCTCTCTCCTGCGACCAGCGCCGCCGCCCGCGGCCGCCCCTCCCGCCACCTCCGCACTGCGCCGCTTGCAAACCCTTGCTTCGCCGCGCCCGCCCGCCTCCTCCCGCTCATGGCGCCGCTGACCCAGCTCGCCCGTCGCCGGACCCCCCACACGCCGTCGCCCTCACGCCGCCATCCCCATCCGGGACCCACCATGACGACGGGTCTTCACCGTGATAGGATCGAACCTCACGGTGAGTTCTTCCTCAGTGTTCCTCTAGTTTCAGAGACAAATGGATTTGATTGAGCTATGCGATTCGGTGTATATTCGATCGAAAGATTTGTATCTAACGACTTCCACGCAAACTTAGGAATTGTGCTATGCGGTTGAATCATGTTCATAGAACAAGAGATGTTGTCATTACAAATGATGCAAAGCTTAGGAATTGTGCTAATGAAGATATTTTGGATGATAACTCATACCTTGATCGTGGTTTTACCGTCCAAAGGTATTTTTTTCACACATATATTGTGCACACACTTAAACATAGTTAGCACTATCTAGTTGTATTTTGGGGTGTATTTTAGTATGCTACACGACCTGCCATTTATTTACATGTACAATGTCTTGTTTCTTCATTCTGACATGTGTTGGCATTGAAAAATAACCATGATGACGTGAGATGGTTGGGTTTATTAAAAAAGCTTTAAGCATGCATGATCTTGCCAATTCATGTCAATTTATAACAGATTGCTTTGTTTGGGAATTTGTATAGTGACTCCATTATACCCAAGTGTAGTAATGAACTAATGATTATCCGACTAGCATCTTTGCATAAGATACATTTGATCTTCGTTTGTTTCCTGAAATTTCAATAAGAAAAATTTCATTGGTTGCAACTCACATCAAGTGTGATCTTTGTTATTATAGTGGGCACTTTCGCGCAGACGCTTTATACACCTTGAATATCACCACTACTCGGGAAGGTCTTTGGATGGAATCAAATACATTTTGGCAAACATTATCTAATTTGACACTATCGTGACATGGATGTGTGTGTTTGTCTTTGTGGATAATTTATTGACTATTAATTGTACTATTTTATTTAGTAAGCGTTAAATGTCGTGCATTTACCTAGCACATCTTGTCACCTCAATAAATTATACACAACTGTCACCTCAATAATTTATACACAACTTGTCATTTTATCATTATCTATTCATCTTAATTATCTTTTCTTTTCTATTATAAACATGTCCTTAGGTTCTTTTCTTGTTACCTCTCAAAAGCATTGCACTGACGCATTGTGAAGAGATTGATCCAACTTTCCCCATTGTGCAAAAGGTGCAGTTTTATTTTTTAAGGCAAACATTGTAATTTCAATTTCTTCAAAATACACAAGAAACTTATATATGAACTTCATTCAGATATGAACTTATATATGAGCTTACGGTGCTAAGGGATTGTTTTGTTTTCTTTATCTGAGCATGCCATGGGACAATTGAGGAGAAAAGTTTGGCGAATCGATGATGAACTGGAGGAGCGAACATAGTTCAAAACCCAAGGACTTTGACCTTCTTTAGGTAACAGTTTGTGGATCCTTTGTTAGATGATGACTTATGCTAACCATTGTTTTAGGTGCCACGGTGGCACCTTTTGTGAATCCTTGTCATAGAAGGAAGCTATTGTACATTTAGGTATCAATTTAAAAATGTCATTTATGTAACAGTTTGTAATATCTTAATAGTTTTTCTTCTATTTAATTAATGTGACACTAGTGAAACCAAACTAAAGCTGTCCAATTTGCAATTATAACTTTACTATAGCTTACAAAACCTAAAATTACACAATTTAAACTACAAAGCAACATGTTCTGAAGGCATAGTAATTGTGTTCTTTGCTTGAGATATATCGAGCGTCCTTGACTCATACGGTTTGAGAGATTGATATATATATATATATATATATATATATATATGCAAATATATTTTTATATTATAACTGCAAATGTTTTTTGAGTGGATGTCCTATTTACTAGAGAGGTCATGCGAAATTTTGTATATTTCGTGACTTAGTTTTAAGCGGTTTTAAAGAGTTAAAAGGTTGGTTGGATCTTTTAGTAGAGGAAATATTAAATAGCTTAGTTCAAGTAAAGTAGAATTGTGATCAAACAGGAGAACCTTGATTTGGATCCAAGTACAACGAAAATATACCATTGTAATGTCGAGATAAGAGGGGATTCCGTAGTCAAAGTTTTCAAGGTTTGTGAAGCTTTTAATATTTTTATGGCAGTTTTTCATATTTATTTTTTCATCATAGCACCTAGGATGCTCCTCTGAGCAAACTTCAAAAGTGTGATGTCCCTCCATCCTTTTCTTTAGTTGTAGATAGCAAGAAAATCAATATCCAAATTTTAGTTTCCAAACACTGTTTTCTTATGATTTGATATGAAATCATCACATCCGATTTTGATATATCTTGCTGAACTTCCTTGATTGATTATAGCATTCCTGAGGTGCAAGTTTAATGGCTCCATTGGAACAATTTTTCTTATAGTTATTTCATGCACAATGTGTAAATAGCATGTAGTGGAAGTGTATTGAGTAAATGTTTTTGTAACATATAGCGTGTATTGACAAGGCAGCAGGAACAACAGGCCTGGGTAATATGCCAATGATCCGAAGAAAGACGGCAAACTAAAATTCTATTTATTCCTCCTTTTTCTCCATTCAGAAAATCTGATTGCAATTGGTTGCCTTTTTTGATCGGTGATGCCTACTACTATATGGCTGGGTATGTGTACCAGTCCTCTGAGTTGCTATAACTCATTTCCTTGTTGCTACTGATCCATTTCATGAGAAAATCTTTTTGTTCACTTAAGGGGAAAAAACTCCACGCATTTTCTCTTCTTTACTCTTCTATTAGACAAAGACATGCTTCAGGCTGGTTGTCTCTTTTGGTATGCTAAGTGTAATACTTTCCATCCGTTGAATAGAATCACTATATGCGTATTTGTCAAAGAAGTGTTAATCACTTGAACTCAAAATCATGTGTTTCATCTTTTAATGGAATTTCGAACTTGTTTACATTTACAGTTTCTGGAGATTTAATAAATTATTTCCTTTGAATTTGAACAAACATGGATTGCTTGTTTTGATAAATAAATAGGGGGAACTCATGTTGTTTGGGGTTCAGGACAAAATATCAAATGTTTTAAGTTGTGTAAGTGCTAACTTTGTGTACCATGTTATGATATATATGTTCCTCAGTCCAACAGATGAACTTGGGAGAACCAGTTATTTCTGGCGTAAAACAATGCGGTATATATATATATTCGTTATTGGTATGTCTTGACTATGAATTAAACACGTGGATTATTCCTAACGTTCACTTTTTTTTTATATAGCTTGTTTGACTTATGCTTGCCACGTGTATACATCCCACGGATCTGATTCCAAAGCCATTTTTCTTGAAGATGGAACATGAGAGAAACGCGTTTTGTACTTCTATCTGCTTTCAAATTACAAAAGCTGCTTTTCTGATTTGAATTTACTCTGTCTTGACTAATTTTATGTTTCGTTTCTATCGAGGCATCAAGGCCACCAATCGCCATGCTTTAGAGTGCGAGATGAATCGGTGGTAGCGAGTTGGGGAATATCATGAAGAGCCAAACCATCATGAGGAGTTTGAGTTCGATGAAGTTTTTGTTCACCGGCTTATCCACACGATTGAGTTTGTTCACTACCTTCATTTATGGTCGACAAGCGTAGATGGCTTCTAGTCCGGTTTGTGCATTAAGTAATGCCGTAAGGTAGAGAAAATCCCATCGGGAGGATTTTTGTAAAATGTTTGTCTAGGGGCTAGAAAAGTGATGACATCTACAAATCCGAGTCTTGTTGGGGAATACCATTATTTCTTTGAATTTTCTTGAGTATTCTTTAAGAAAGCCTTTTATCTTCATTCTAAAAAAATGGTGGCAAGCGATAAAACATATCGAATACTTTTTATACTTCTTTGAAATAACATGGATATGTTTCTTTGTTATGATTTAAATATCCTATATTCAACCATTTACATTTATTCTTGCTACACTTAGTTCTTTTGATTATAATGTGTGAAGACTACCTATGGGATAATGTCCTTAAAAATTCTAATGTTTGTACCAATAATATTTCGGTGATTTGTTGAAGCTTACGGATGTTTCATCTGCTGAAAATGTTACGCTAACGACATATGGAAGCTTACAACCTCCACTTGGAAAGCATCGCTTGAAGGTATGTGATGCTTAACTCTGTATAGATTTCTTGATTTGAACTAGTATTGAAGTGCACAGAGTACACCACAGGACAGCAATTAGTGTCTCTTTGTCTTGTTGTATTTGTAGACATTTTACATTATTGTTGGTTTATGAACTTCTTTTTTATGCAGGTAAATCTTTAGTATTGATATATTTATCCAAAGCGGTGGTGCCATTTGTTCTTTGATCTGTGAGTTCTGCATTGGTCGTAATTGCTTTAATTCTACTTTGTTAGTCTTGATGTGGTTTTTTTCAAATTGTAGAGTTCATCTCTGTTCTCATTGTCAATTGGTAGTGAAGTCTGCTGAAATGCGGTTGATCCATCTAGGAGCAATCAATCGTGTTATAGATCTACTTTTTGAGTGAGTTAGACATTGCAATCGCTTCTCATAAACTTGTCAAAGAGCTAACACGAAATTCATTGGTCACACGACAAGCATAGCTAACAGACTCATTCATTTGGCCAACACCAACAAACATAATCCAATCACATTTGCGGGTTTAAATTTCATTATGTAGATGAAAACTTTGCTACCATTGCCATTTGTGACATATTCTTTGGGTTTATTACTAGTCCCTTGCTAGTTATCTGATGGATCCCTAGTGCAATGGTATACATGAACAATAATATATATATTATTTGCCAATGAAGAAATGGAATTCTTTTGGTTGAAGAGATTGATTGATATATATATATATTATAACTGCAAATGTTTTTTTGTCTGCTGAGTGGATGTCCTATTTACTAGAGAGGTCATGCCGAAATTTTGTATATTTTGGTGACTTTAGTTTTTGTTGAATTATGATTCAAATTCAGAAGAAGGCTAACTTCTGTCGGAGCGGAGCGGAGGCCCGACGCCGGGAGCCTCTTATATATTTTTTTTGTATAATGGCTAATAAATTCGTGGGCCACATAAAACCCACGAATTTAACAATTAAATTCGTGGGTTTAAACCCACGAATTTAATATTAAATCGTGGGTTTTATTCTGCCCACGAACCCACGAATTTAATTAAATTCGTGGGTTTTTTGAGCCCACGAATTTAACAGTTAAATTCGTGGGTTTTTCTAGTAACCCATGAATTTAATTTAAATTCGTGGGTACCCACGAATTTAATTGATTAATTTCGTCGAGTTAAATTCGTGAACTAAATTCGACGGTTTGCCCACGAATTTAACTTAAATTCGTGGGTTTTGGCCTAAATTCGTGGGTTTTTGGCCCACGAATTTTTCCCTGTTTCTTGTAGTGACCACCTCACTCTGTAAGTTGTCTAGTACATCGGGGTCAATAACTTTGCAGGAGATCGCATTGAAGAAATAACACAACTTTGTGATTGCCAACCTGACATCCTCTGGGAGAATATTTCGGATTGCAACTGGGAGCATTTGGGTCATCAAGACATGGCAGTCATGGGACTTCATGCCCAACAACTTCAAATCATCCATAGACACAAGCTTCTTAATGTTCGCGGAGTAGCCAGATGGAACTTTAATACTTTAGAGACATTTGCAGAGATCTTCTTTCTCCTTCTTGGGCCGAGGTGTAGCATGCGGCAGGGATGTACGGACCTTTTCCATCCTCCTCTTTCACTGCAAGTCTGGGCCTGATTCCCATGTAGGCCATGTCGCGACGAGCATTGACACCATCATTGGTCTTCCCAAGTATGTTCAGCAGGATGCCAACCAAGTTGTCGCAGACATTCTTCTCAACATGCATGACATCAATACAATGCTGGACATCTAACTCCTTCCAGTACGGTAAGTCCCAGAATATTGACCTCTTCTTCCAAATGGTCCTCTGACGAGCAGATTCTGGCACTTTCCGTCTTGAACATCGATATCCTCTACACGTGAATATACTTGGCTTCCACTCATAGGCTGCGGTGCCGAACGGACTTCCCTCTTCCCATCAAATTTGTCATCCATCTTACGGTATCGATGACTTCGAGGTAGAAACCAACGGTGACCCATATACACGGTTTTCTTGGAATTCGGCAGCCATAGACTCTCAGTCTCCTCTTCACAAATAGGACACGCTTTGGCTCCTTTCAGATCAGTAATCGCCAAATTACCAAGGGCCGGGAAATCATTTATGGTGCAAAATACCATAGCCCGTAGGGTGAAATGCTCTCTTTTGTACGCATCCCACACGACGACCCCCTCATTCCACAATTTTACCAAATCCTCGATCAATGGTGCAAGGTACACATCAATATCATTTCCTACTGTTTGGGTCCCGAGATTAGTAATGACATCATGATATACTTCCGCTTCATGCCTGACCAAGGAGGAGGTTGTAGATACACAATGAAGCGGCAGTCTTTGTGGACGATGCTCATGTTACCAAACGGATTCATTCCGTTGGTACTCAACCCAAATCTTATGTTCCTCATTTCGGCACCAAACTCCTCATGTTTCCAATCGATGTTTCTCCATTGAGCGAATCGCGAGGTGTCTCGACTTGCCATCTTCCTTTCAAGACTCGTAATGCCAACGCAACAATTTTGCCTCTCTCGGATTTGCAAACAACTGCTCCAGACGGGGAATGATGGGAAAGTACCACAATACCTTGGCCGGTGCACCTTTAGTGACCTCTTCACCGCCGTTGCCCCGGCTCTTACGCTTCTCCTTTTGTTTGTACCGGGGCACACCGCAAACTGGACAAACGTGCAGCTCCTGATGTGCGTTACGGTATAAGATGCAATCATTCGGACATGCATGTATCCTTTCTATTTCCATTCCCATGGGACATAGTAGCTTCTTCGCTTCATAAATGCTTGTTGGCAACTCGTTTCCCTCCGGAAGCAGATCCGATAGAAGAACTAGTAGTGCATTGAAACTTCTATCTGTCCAACGGTGTTTTGCCTTCAGTTCGAACAATGCAAGGACCGAACCCAACCTAGTGTATTCCGCTTTGCAACCTGTGAACAACGGTTTGGCATCGTCTTCTATCAAGCTTTTAAACTTTTCAAACTCTCTTTCCGTGTAATTACCCTCCACATCCCACAACATTTGCTCCAAATTATCCTCCTCAAACATATCAGGCTGCAACTCGTCATCCGGTTCCACCGTATCTTCGTTGCATATCGGAGGGGTACTACCTGCCTCCCCGTGATGGATCCAACATGTGTAATTCCTCACGAAGCCACGTCGAATCAGGTGGTCCTCAATTTGAGATGAGTTGTTAAATCTCCTCAGATTGGTGCAATCAATGCAAGGACAATATATGAAGTTTACACCCCTCCTCACCATGTCGTCTTCTGCAATTTTTTTGAACTCCTTAACACCCCTCTGAAATTCAGCACTCACACGGCTTTTCTGATACATCCATTCCTCACGGTCCATCTGCAATTAAATTTCGCACAATAAATTAAGGAAAAACTGGAGCGACAACTAGCTATAGCTATTTTAAATATTGAGACATCATTTCAATTAATATTACCTTTGCAAAATAGTGGACAGGTTCCAAGATATATAAATGTACTCCTGATCGATACCTAGCTTCTTCCCTGGTTTAAAGCTTCCAATTCCCTACATAAGAGACATAAATTTTTAACATCAACAACGATATCAAATAATCTAAATATATAGCTAGTGCAGTAGCTTGCAAATCTTTCTACTACAACGAAACAAATCAAGGGTACCAACGATGACTCCTAATCTCTAAATAGGTTAGGTCCTAATCCCATTCGAGGATATATGGTTCGGGCAAGTTCCTAAGCCGTTGTACAACTCCAGAGAAAATTTCGGCAACATCTCCCCGCTGTTCTCCAGATACACGTCTCGACAACAGGTCAAGAGGGGTGTGTATCCGGAGAACACCAGAGAGACGCTACCGAAATCTACTCTGAAGTTGTACAACACAGCTTCGAGAACTTGCTCGAACTATATATCATCGAATCTAATCAAAAACGTGGACAATTCGATCGTCATTATAAATATGCCCTTTCGTTCAGCATATTTATAAATAAATATGCCCTTTAATACTTGATTACCACATGATAGCAATAATAATTCCATATAAGCAGGAGATCGCACTACAAAAATTAAATAGATATGTGCTTGTCAAATAAAGAGTGTGAAATCTGAAAGCACGTACACAATTCCAGTGCAACCTAAACTTTATTGACGACATATCGAAATTACGAAGGCAAAATTGAAGGGTTTAAAGAATTGCTGATCACATTTTGAAGAAAACCGCAATAGAGGGCAAAAGAGGGAATCTCCTCAAGATAGGGTTTCAATTTTGCCCTCTTAATACCCACCCATGAGGACTTCAAATTTTCTCACCCAACTATTGCTTCCAACCACACAATATGAGCTATTTTCTCGGGTGGCGGCGGAGAAATCTCCTCTGGAGCAAAAACAAAGAAGAGTTCAGTGCGAGTGGTATATATAACCTAGCGAGGCACATCAGAATCGGTTCTTTTCAAAAAGCGATACTGATGTGCACGGCCATCACTTTAGTCATAAGCACGAGCACATCAGAATCGGTTCTTTTCAACAAGTGATAGTGATGTGCACGGTCATCACTATCGCTTCTATAAAAAGAACCGATAGTGATAACCATGTGCACATCAGAATCGGTTCTCTACTAAAAAGTGATAGTGATGTGTAGGTCATCACTATCGGTTCTTTTCATAGAAGTGATAGTGATGATCACGTGCACATCACTATCACTTCTATGAAAAGAACCGATAGTGATGACCGTGTACATCACTATCACTTTTTAGTAGAGAACCGATTCGGATGTGTCCAGTGCTACATCACAATCACTTATAATCTCAGAACCAATAGTGATTATTACTAACACCCCTCCGAAGTTACTTATCACAATCGTTTTTTTCGAAAAACTTAAGAACCGACACAGATACAGTGATAGTGATGTGTCGTTCTGTAGTAGTGGCACATGCGACTTTCTAGATGACCAGGGGTATAAAGGTAATTAAAAGATGAGTGCGACTCTCTCTCTCTCTGAACTTTGGTTGCAAAAGATGAGTGCGACTCTCTCTGTTTTTTTCACTGATTTGGTGTGGCTATGGTATCTGCACTTGCCCCTTCCTGCCCTCTAATTTGGCGAGGTTGCCTTTTTTTGTCTCTCTGATTCTGTGCTATTCGGATTAGAGAACACAGGAGGGCCTAGACTCGACTCAGATATGGTAGATGACTCAAACAGAGAACATGTATAATGTCGCAACAAAAGGAAACAAAACCGACACCGACGCAAACTCAAAGACATAGGATATAACCGTGACAAAAACGTGAATCAAACTCGATACTCTAAAATATAGATTCAACAAGTAGAGAACTAAGTAGCAAAAGCAAAAGGCACAAAAGGTCTTGGATCAAGGGGGTGACTACTCGCCTATATATTTTTTTGGTACTTTCTGGACTGTAGGTAGAAGAAAAATAATTGAACAGAAGATCTCTCACCGAACAACCTTGAGCTCTGATACCACTTGATGTCACCATAGGTGTCCTGATGTTTCGATGAGAGGGATAGCTTTAGATTTGATGGAGAAGACGTTGGCGATCCGACTACAACTGCATGGGACGGTTGCGCCTTAGCGATCGATACACCCACTCCGACGGTTGTTGATCTTCCCGATGCACAATCAACCCTATTCTGCACGCAATCGAAGAACAAGCAAGAATAAGATGAAAAGCAAACGAACTTTGCAAAATTAAAGATGAAGGTTCAATCTGATTCAAGATATGGGGGAGTTCTGCAGACGACGAACGGGTGGTCTAGCCGACACACGCGATCCATGAGAAAGGTAGCGACACTAACTTTGATCTAAACAAAACTCAAAACACTAAGTGTGGCAGCGGCTGACTATTTGTACCCTAAGGGACGCACGGGTTGGCCAAAACATGGGCCAAATAATTACAACTCGAATTACAAGGCCCACAGCCCAAACTGACTAGAACAGCAAAAGTAGCGTCTCTTGTTTTGCAGTTTCCTGTTGACTCAGAAGGAATTTGAAGGTGATCTTGGATCTGTTGGAAAGAAGACGAGCAAATCTTTCTATGTTGTACTTGTGGGCCTCCAGAAGCACTCTGGTTCAAAAGTTATGAACGTTTGAAATTGATGTTGTCTACGAGTCCGAATTTGACTTGGACTTCCTTCAAGCCTCTGACTTGGATTCGAGCCTCTTTGCGCTTAGTAGCTCTTCTCCCTCATTCCTAATAAGAATAACATGATCACAAGAATTAAATAGCATTCCATTCAATAAATCATTACTAGAAACACTTAGGAATGACTTCACCTGATAATTTAATTTACGTGCATGAGCTTGAGTGAGTGATGCTTGTACAACAAGTTCATTCTGGGGAAGCGTTGTGTTGTATGGGTGGTTGTATCCACTGTAGAGATGTCCTCATCAACCTCACTTTTAGGCCTATGGCCCAAGTATTTTAGGGTTTTGGTGGCCGCCGCTGTTTTGGCAGCCCTACACCTCCTAGCCGCTGCTATATATATGGCCGCCACCGTTCTTCTATGCTTAGGTTTTGTTGTGTTTTGGTTGACCCCGCGTGTGTTCCTACTCGTTCTTGCGTGTGTCGACTAGACCACCCGAGTCGAGAAATAGAACATCAACTTGTTGGTGAGATTACCTATTTACTTTCAACTTGTTCTTGCTTGTTCTCGATTGCTAGCAGATTCAAGGATCGATCGTGTCTGGCTCGATTGATCGCATCGTGTGGTGACTTTGCGATTGTTCGGTTGCTGATACCATGGATTGGTAGCTTCGTCACTACACCAAATCGACGTATTGTTCTCATCAGAAGATCGGGCCGACCCCTGTGCGCATCAAGTGGTATCAGAGCGACGGTTGTCTAGTGAGGACACCCTTATCTTTGTTAGTTCATCTTGTTCGTCCTAGAGTCCAGAAAAATAGCAAAAAAAATTCTGTTCATCGTGTGTTCGATCTAATCCGAGCCTCTTTTTAGCCCTTACTATTACTACTGAGTTTAATTCTTGTTGAATTTGCATTTCATCATCATGTCATTACTGGTCTTAGCATTTTGATCTTTAGAGTTTCAAGTTCTTGTCACTGAATTGAACTCCATCGCGCCGTCGCGTCTAATTCGGATCCTACTCTGTCTAGTTCGGTATTTTACTCATAAATCCCTCATACGAACTCAGATTTTGCTGTTCTTATGCTTTGTTGAAAGCTTGAGATATTATCTACAACTTTGTCCATTGTGATACTTTCTAGAAATGCCGTCTTCTTGCCCAAAATCCCGTTGGATTGGAATCTATTTTCATCCTTGATTTTTCTAAGCAGTTTATATTTCGGGGTCAATATCTCTGGTTTCCCTTATCCAAAATAGACGTTCCATATATGCAAATTGATCAGCTTGAAAAGATCTACAACTTTGCAGTTATACGTTTTTGCATTGGAAGTAGATAAAAACCTGAAAATAGCGTTTGAAGTTTCTGCATAGTAGATCTATTTCGTAGCAAAAAAAATTTTGAGTTGTAATTCATCATATGTGCCACTTTTGATATAAAAAGAAGAAAAATAGGAAAAGGCAAGTGCATATAAAAGAGCCACACTAAAAGGTGGAAAAAGGAGCCCTAACTATTTGCTTGTGTGCTAAGGTCATTCTGGTTGCTGTTTCTGTGACTTGATTGGTATCTAGGCTCGCATCTCTAGTACGGTCTAGCCTAGGACCAGCACAGTACCGCCGTTGAATGTTCTTTCTACTTGTTTTGGCTATAGTGGTTTTAGTTTTTCCTTTTCTACAAAAAAATACCTGTCCAAGCTCCACCCACTACTAACCTACTAGGACAGTACCTTGCAATCACTTTGTCACCTTCTGAGTGCAGGTTACCACTAGTCATCGGTTGCACCTAACCAACTGTAGGGTAAGTATTTGTAAGAGCTTGGTGAGAGCTTGAGTGTGAGAGACTTGCCTATTTCCAACACATATTAATAGTTAAGCATATACATTTTTATGTGTATTTTTCTTGTCTACCACTAAAAATGGCAGGTCCACAGAAGAACGATGACCTATACTTCGAGGATCATCCAAGCATTCCCCAGGAACAAAGAAATATATGTGGAAACTTAATCATGAGTTTGAGAAAAGAGAGCAAATTGAAAGAAAAAAACACACTGAGTTCATGGAGAAATTGCGAAATGGAGAATTAAAATGTGAAAAGGTCGAGTATGGGACTATCCCTTCAACCAAGAATGAGAAGGAACCACTGAAGAAAGAAGTCAAGGCTACACAATCTAAGAAGAAGGATGGTAAGAATGACCACGATGGTGTGCCCCTAAGTGCTGCAATGACGGACAACTTTATGAGCCTCATGTCTCATCACCTACTTAGTGCAACACTGGAGCACACCAATGAAACTCAACACAACAACTTATTTCAAACTAAGTTTATTGTGCAAGAACGCGGGGTACACGTCACCATTGATGGAGGAAACTGTAGCAACCTCGCAAGTCTACACATGGTCGAGAAGCTTAGCTTGACCACGACTCCACTTCGGCGACCTTACTCAATGGAATGGTTCAACTCAAGAGATAAGGTTCAGGTAACACAAACTGTGCGACTTCCTGTCTCTATTGGTTCATACCATGATCATGTTTATTGTGATGTCATACCTATGGAATCATGCTCACTTTTATTAGGTAGATCTTGGTTATATGATGATGATGCTATTCACTATAGTAGAACCAATCAATATACTTTCCTGTTTAATGAAAAGAAAATGATTTTGAATCCAATGACTCCTGCTGAGCTAGCCAAAATTAATGCAAAAAGAACTAAAGGTAAAGAACATGAGGATGACAAACTTGTTAGTGATGTACTACTATCTGAACCAATGTTAAAGAAAGTAGTTCTTTTAGATAAGACTGTTTCTTCACATGATATTGCTTTGCAGACAACTGTTTCTTTGCCTCCTATTGCAACTAACCTTTTACAGGATCATGAGGAGTTGAGGACGACTCCAACTCAAGAAGGAGAGGATGATGAGGACATCACCAGCATGGATATGACCAGTGTGACCGCTGCCCCTCTTTCCTCTCCGGCCGCTCCAACGACTACCGACGCCGCTCCATCTTCGTCACATACGATCGACACTGCGACATCTTCATCACCGAGAGGCCTTAATCCAGAAGCTCAGCCATTCAAAACCACATCAACGGACAAGGGCCTCAAGCACACAACCCGAGGACAGCCCACGCGCCAAGAAAGGCCCGTGTGGAAGCCCAAGATGCTAAAAAGCCAGGTTCGGCCATCCAGCAACATGCCAACTTCAAAAGGGCATAACTCGGGCTCTCGGACTCCGATTTCAGCGTGCGACTACCCGTTTGAAAGCTCAGGAGATAGGCTTTCCAATGGATCCAGCCTCACTTACAAATTCATTACATATGGATAGGAAAATGCGAAAAAATATCACTAGCCAAAAATTCAGGGTGCTGCGTCACCTCACTTTTGGTCCTATGGCCCAAGTATCTTGGGGTTTTGATGGCCGCCCTGCACCTCCTGACCGTCGCTATATATATATCCACCATCGTTCTTCTATGCTTAGGTTTTGTTGTGTTTTGGTTGACCCCGTGTGTGACCCTCCTCATTCTTGCGTGTGTCGACTAGATCACCCGAGTCGAAAAACAGAGCCTCAACTTGATGGTGAGATTACCCATTTACTATCAACTTGTTCTTACTTGTTCTCGATTGCTAGCAGGTTCAATGATCGATCGTGTCTGGCTCGGTTGATCGCATCGTGTGGTGACTTTGCGATTGTTCGGTTGCAGATCCCATGGATTGGTAGCGTCGTCACTATACCAAATCGACGTATCGTTCTCATCAGAAGTTCGGGCTGATGCCCTTGCGCATCAGTTTCACTCTAGAACATCGGGAATTTGGGAAAGAAGGCCCGGACTATGTGTGTGCTGCACCACCTTATTTTTGGGCCTATGGCCCATGTATCCTTAGGGTTTGGTGGCGCTGGCCGCCACCAATGTTTTGGGTGCCTCAATGGCCGTCGGCACTGATACGGGCAGCATAACACCACCGCTATGCCCTTCCGCTAATACTATTCATGAGACTCCAAATAATTTCCAAGGATCAATAACACGCGCTCGTGCTAAACAAATCAATCAACAAGTGAACTCGCACCTTAGTAAGAATTATATTACTTGTGACAATGAGCTGCTACCTAATGCAATTTATTTGATTATTTTCAGGTATGAAGACAATGTGAGGAGGTCTGAACACCTTAGGGAAGACCAAGAGAAGCATGGACAAGTCAACGTGCAAGATGTGAATGCAAAAGAACTCACTTCGGCCTCCTAGGACCAGTCTTCTATAAAAACAATATAGAAAATGCAAATAGAGTCTGATTGGAGTGTTTAACCACAGATTTGAAAGCTTGTCTCTTAAGCTTTCTAAAGGATCTAGCCTCACCCCTAAATTCAATTGGAGCGCGAAGATATCGTCCAAAACTTATGGCAATCAGAAACTGTTTAGAAACTAATTTCTATGCATTGAGTGCTGCACCACCTTTATGTTTGGGCCTTGTGCTTTGTGCTGCAATCTGGGACTTGTGCAACACACTTTAGGCTTCCTCTCCACTCCCCTCATATATGTAGAAGGCACCCCTTTGTGAAAAAGAATTTTAGACCACTTTGAAACTAAATCATATCAACTATGTATGCTTTTAGACCACTTTGAAACTAAATCATATCTACTATGTATGTTCTTGGATTTTCAACCCACAGGTTGAAACATATCTAAGATTGTGCATTCCTTCCCATTGTTATTGCAAGCTCTTTGTGATTGCAGCGAGGATTGTATTCCGCTTGACTTGGTTGGGTGGACAACGTCTGGTTGGGTGAACTCCGTGCTACAGGTTGTTGCACTTGCAACGGTTGGCTGCAAAAGATTTGTCAGGTTTCACGAGTATCTTCGATTCTACGCCATGTAGGTCCGGCACACCTCGTACCATTTGGTATCAGAGCCCCGGTTGTCACGGTAGGATCTTTACCCCCTAGTTCTAGATTTACATTTCAGCCATGTCCAGAAAAAGAGCCACCCAAAAATATCTACCCTAGTTTGCATTTGTGTTTTTCTTCCTAATCTGAAAACTTGCCTTACAAAAATATTGAACCTTAGTCTCTGATATGTTATTCTTGTGCATTTTTCTATGTTTTTATCAATGGAATCGTGTTTTTGTTGCGAAACTGTTCACCTTCCTTCACGTCACTTTTAGATCTAATCTGTCTAGTTTAGTATTTTGGCCATAACTCCCACATAAAAACTCGGATTTTTTTGTTCTTATGCTTTCTGAAAAGCTTATAAAATTCGATACAACTTTAGCTAATTCTCTATAGAAATTGGTCGAACTTGGACTTGAACCTTGCTGCTGTTCTAGTTATGAAAATCGGTAGATCTCTTTTGATAGCCAATCTGTCCTTTGCGAATACTTTGCACCCATCAAGACTAGCTAATCTGTTGCTTAGGGCTGCACTCATATCCCTCAATCACACAGTTGCAAGAAATCAAAAGAAAAGTTGTGAGTCTTTACTAAAAATCAATAGCACAGCCATTCAAACAAAAGAGGAAAGGAGAAGAAAAAAAGGGGGGCTTTGGGCTAGTTGCTAGCTAAAAAAATGGAGTAAAGAAGAAAAGTTTCTAAAATTATTTGCACCGTTGTGAGAAACTCATCCTTATGTGCAATCTTTTGCCCTACTTCATCTATTGCAACTAGCTAGTGTCTTTCTATAACCAGTGCAATTTGAGTTGATTTGTGTTATTACTCATATCTTGTTCTAGCTCACTCCTTTGATTGCATTTGGTTCCATCATCCTTGCGAGCGTGTTGCTGTGTTTGTCATTTAAATCTTGTTTTCAGCAACCAGGACATTGCATTCTTGCTTGGATTTTTACTTATCAAAACAACATCAAGAATTCAGATTGTGCAAGGCATACACTATACCCTCCAAGCTCCACATATAAACCCTTGTTGTGCTTTGATCTCAGCTGTGAGTTTGCTTAACCTCACATTGTGTTGCCTCACCACTCAAATGCGAGCTCCTCTATCAATCAACAAAGGGTGAGTAAGAATTTCGGTGTAAGGATAAGTAAGGTTGAGAGAATTGTCCATACATCATTTTGGTGTCTTTCTTTCTATTTGCACATCGATGTTAGGTCAAGGAGACAACGTGGTGGATGAAGGACGTGACCCTGATGCACCAATTAAATGGACTGAATACTGTGCATTACGAGACACACTACTACGAGAATTCCACATAGGAAATGACCATGTAAGGGAAGAAGTGAACAATTCCATCCAAGATCTTCAAATTGAGGTGAATCAACAGCTGAACGTGCTCCACTCCAACATAGTTGCTGATATTGTACGACAATTACAACCACAAGCTGAAGATGCCCTCTAGTTGATGAGACTGATGAAGAAGCCGCTGCTCCTCGAGTACCGTGTTCCTAATGCTAATCAGATACCCATACCAAGGCGAGGTGCAGAAGGTAATGAACATGATGTAGGAAGGGGTCGTGGTCATGGGTTGGGACATGGAGGTGTTGCATATGAGCCAATTCGCAACAACCTACGGCGCCGCAACAAAGGAAACCAACGGCATAACTGCAACAATAATGATCATCCCAAGGAGGAAAGGTTTGGCAAACTAAAGTTTTCTATGCCTAGGTTTGCAGGTTACACAAACTCGGAGGACTACCTCACTTGGGAGCTGAAAGTTGACAAAATCTTTCAGTTGCACAACTATATCGAAGAAAAGCTTGCAATGGCATCTCTTGAATTTGATAATTATGCACTGATTTGGTGGAAACAAATTCAGAGCCAAAGAGTAGAACATGGTGAGAACCCCATTGCATTGTGGGCTGAGATGAAGGTTGAAATGTGGCAAGGTTTGTCCATCGACATTACAAACGTGATCTATTTTGATAAGTTGCAGGGATTGAAGCAAGAAAGTCGCACGGTAGAAGAGTACTATAAGGAGATGTAGATGGCCATGATTCGTGCTAATGTATATGAACATGAAGAGTAAACTATGGCACGATTCCTCGCTGGTTTGAACCACCCCATCAAGCGCATCACCGAATTTCAGCCTTATGGCAATGTGTTGGAGTTAGAGCATCAAGCAACCAAAGCTGAAAGACAAGTGCAACAAGACACCAAAATTACGAGAACTTCTTCATTTTCTCCTCGTTCAGCACCTGCTATAGGTAAATCCACTTCCCGGTTCAATTCCTTTCGTGCTAACAATTCTAGTGCAAGTATTACTCCAAGTTCTCATGAAGCTCAAAGTGGAAAAGTGCCATCTACTCCAAATACTGAGCATGGTCCAGCAGTTAGTGCTACTTCTTCCGTGGGATCTACAGCGAAGAGTAGTGCCATTAAATGCATCAAGTGCTTGGGGATAGGCCATATCACCAAGGATTGTCCAAACAATCACACCATGCATATAATGGAGGGAGGAGAATACGAATCTGCAAGTGAAGAAGAGGATGTCCCAATTCCTGATTTGGATGATGTGGAAAATGAAATGACTTACTGTGATTTTGAGACTGGTCAATCTCTCATTGTCAGCAAGAAAGTGTTGAGTGTGCAACAAAAAGAAGACAATGAACAGCGTTGCAATCTTTTTCACACAAAGGCAAAGATAAATGGTCATGTATGCAAGGTAATTATTGATGGAGGAAATTATCACAATTTGGCCAGCAAAGAAATGTGTGAAAAGCTTGGATTGAAGCAGCTACGACACCCGCATCCTTATCATGTGCAATGGTCGAATGAATGTGGAGAAGTGAAAGTTCAACACATGATGAAAGTACCTTTCATGATTGGCGAATATTGTGATACTGTAGGGTGTCATGTTGTACCTATGACGGTATGTCACTTGCTGCTCGGTAGACCATGTCAATTTGATCATGCAAGTCATCACAATGGATGCACTAATCAGCACTCATTCAAGTGGAACAACAAGGAAATGGTTCTTCGAGCAATGTCTCCCGCTCAATTTATTGCTGATACAATGCAAAAACATGAGGTAAACATTGAGAGTGTTAAGGAACGAGAGAAAAAGAATGCAAATAAGAAAACCAATCTGGTAAGTGAGAGCCACAAATAAAATGAGTGTGGTAAAAGAAAGGTTGAGGGAAACAAGCTAGTGATGTTTGCCACTAAATCTGAATTGAGGGAAGTGCAAACGAACCCACATTTGGTCCACTTTGTGCTGCTTTCTACTAATGACATAACTTCTCTTCCAAGTGATGTTGCATGTGTTTTGCGAGACTTTGAAGATGTCTTTGCGAAGGAGATTACCACTAGTCTTCCACCAATTCGAGGTATTGAACATCAAATTGACCTTGTACCAGGAGCTTCACTTCCAAATCGACCACCGTATCGTACCAATCCGGAAGGAACAAAGGAAATTTAGTGACAAGTGCAAGCACTTCTTGACAACAAGTACGTACGTGAGAGCCTGAGCCCTTGTGCTGTCCCTATGATTTTAGTTCTCAAGAAAGATGGTACATGGTGCATGTGTGTAGATTGTAGAGCGATTAACAACATCACTGTTAGATACTGCCATCCTATACCTAGGTTGGATGACACGCTAGATAAATTGAGTGGTACTGTCATTTTCTCCAAAATTGATTTGCATAGTGGGTACCATAAAATAAGGATGAAAGAAGGGGATGGGGGAAAACAGCCTTTAAACAAAATTTGGATTGTATAAGTGGTTAGTGATGCCATTTGGATTAACTAATGCACCTAGTACATTCATGAGGCTAATGAACCATGTTTTGAGAGCTTTTGTTGGAAAATTTGTTGTAGTGTATTTTGATGACATCTTAATTTACAGCCACACTTTGGAAGAACACACTGATCACATAAGACAGGTGCTGGAAGTGCTTAGAGCTGAAAGGTTGTTTGCAAACATAGAGAAATGCACTTTTTGCCAAGATAAAATTGTGTTCTTGGGTTTCATTGTTTCTGGAATTGGGGTAGAAGTGGATGAATCAAAAGTTGAATCAATTAAAAATTAGCCTACAACGACGAATGTTAGTCAAGTTAGAAGCTTTCACAGCCTTGCTAGTTTTTACCGTGGATTCGTGAAAGATTTTAGCACAATTGCTGCCCCTTTGAATGAATTAACCAAGAAAGGTAGTGATTTTGTTTGCGGAGATGATCAAGAGAATGCTTTTGCTGAATTAAAGAAGTGCTTAACTGAAGCACCATTGCTTGTTTTACCTGATTTCATTAAAGCTTTTGAAATTGAATGTGATGCTAGTGGAATAGGTATTGGTCGTGTTTTAATGCAAGAGGGCAAACCAATAGCATACTTTAGTGAAAAACATGGTGGTGCTCAATTAAATTATCCTATTTATGATAAGGAGTTGTATGCTTTGGTTCGTGTTTTGGAAACTTAGCAACATTATCTTGGGCCTAAAGAATTCATTATACATTCTAATCATGAAGCTTTGAAATATTTGAGAGGCCAATCAACACTAAATCATAGACATGCAAAATGGGTGGAATTCATTGAATCTTTTCCATACATTGTGAAATACAAGAAGGGTAAAAGAGAATGTGGTGGCTGATGCTTTGTCTCGCAAGATTGTGCTCTTAACTCAATTTGAAATCAAGGTCCCTGGTTTGGAAAGTTCGAAAGAGTTATATATTTTAGATAATGAGTTTGCTAAACCATATTCTAAATGCATTGAAAGAAAAGGATGGGAAAAGTTGTTCATGATGGGTTCTTGTTTCGTGCTAACAAGCTTTGTGTTTTAGATTCGTCTGTACGTTTGCTATTGTTGCAGGAATCCCATGCCGGCGGATTAATGGGACATTTTGGGAGAGAAAAGACCTTGGACATTCTGTCCGATCACTTCTATTGAGCAAAAATGTGACGAGACGTCGAACGATTTGTGCAACGATGTGTGACATTCCATAAAGCTAAGTCAAAACTTAATCCACATGGTTTGTACACTCCACTTCTTGTTCCTAGTACACCTTGGGAGGATATTAGCATGGATTTTGTTTTAGGATTGCCTAGGACCATAAGGGGGAGAAATTCTGTATTTGTGGTTGTGGATAGGTTCTCTAAAATGGCACACTTTATTCCATGTGACAAGAGTGACGATGCGTCACATATAGCTGACATGTTTTTCAAGGAGATTGTGAGATTGTATGGGATGCCAAGAACTATTGTTTCAGATCGTTACGTCAAGTTCATGAGCTACTTTTGGAAGACATTGTGGGCCAAGCTTGGGACAAAGTTGTTATTTTCTTCAACTTGTCACCCACAAACTGATGGCCAAACAGATGTGGTGAACCGTACACTGTCCATGTTGTTGCGAACAATGATCAAGGAGAACTTGAAGGAGTGAGAGGATTGTCTTTCTCTTGTTGAATTTGCATACAACCAGGCAGTTCACTCAACAACTCGATATTGCCCTTTTGAGGTAGTGTATGGCTTTAAACCAATCACACCACTTGATTTACTAACACTTCCTCTTCAGGAACGAGCTAATATGGAAGCAGTGAAGCGAGCTGAATTTGTCAACTCCATTTATGTAAAAACAGAGGAAGCAATTGAAAAGAAGAAACGCTACTTCGCTGGAAAGGCAAAGAAGACAAGGAAGAAAATGTTGTTTGAATCAGGCGATCTAGTTTGGGTACATCTCCGCAAAGAGCATTTTTTGGAGAAACATAAGTCTAAGCTGATGCCATGTGCCGATGGACCATTCAAAGTGCTCGAGAAGATCAATAACAATGCATACAAGATCGAGCTTCCTGGTGATGATTACAATGTGAGTACCACATTCAATATTGCTGATTTGTGACCATTTTTTGGATAAGAAGACACAAAGTCAAGAACAACTCCTTTTCAAGAGGGGGACGATGATACAGGCAACATAACACCATCGCTATGCCCTTCCCCTAATACTGTTCATGACACTCCAAATAATTTTCAAGGACCAATAACACACGCTCGTGCTAAACAAATCAATCAATAGGTGAACTCGCTCCTTAGTAAGAATTATTTTACTTGTGACAATTAGCTGCTACCTAATGCAAGTAATTTGATTATTCTTAGGTATGAAGACAACGTGACGAGGTGTGAACACCTTAGGGAAGACCAAGAGAAGCATGGACAAGCCAACGTGCAAGATGTGAATGCAAAAGAACTCAGTTCGGCCTCCCAAGGCCAGTCTTCAATAAATACAACATAGAAAATGCAAATAGAGTCCGATTGGAGTGTTTGACTACAGTTTTGAAAGCTTGTCTCTTAAGCTTTCCAACGAATCTGGCCTCACCCCTAAATTCAATCGGAGCATGAAGATATCGTCTGAAACTTATGGCAATCAGAAATTGTTTAGAAACTAATTTCTATGCATTGGGTGCTGCGCCACCATTATGTTTGGGCCTTGTGCTTTGTGCTGCAATCTGGGACTTGTGCAGCACACTTTAGTATTCCTCTCCAGTCCCCTCATATATGTAGAAGGCACCCCTTTGTGAAAAAGACTTTTAGACCACTTTGAAACTAAATCGTATCTACTATGCATGTTCTTGGATTTTCAAGCCATAGGCTGAAACATATCTAAGATTATGCATCCCTTCCCGTTGTTTTTGAAAGCTCTTTGTGATTGCAGCGAGAATTGTAATCCGCTTGACTTGGTTGAGTGGATAACGTAAGGTTGGGCGAACTCCGTGCTGCAGGTTGTTGCACTTGCAACGGTTGGCTGCACAAAATTCGTCAGGTTTCACGAGTATCTTCGATTCTACACCATGAAGGTCGAGCACCCCTCGTATCAGGCACCCCACTACATATAGCCACCACCTACACACATTGTTCTTTAGGTTTTGTTGTGTGTGGTAGACCCCATTGTGCGTCCCTCCTCGTCTTGTGTGTGTCAACTAGACCATCCATCACAAGAAATAGAACCTCATCCTTTGTAACGTGAGTTTGAGTAATACCAATTTCTAGATTGTTTCTTACTTTGTTCTTGCGAGTTTCTTGATTACTAGCAGGGATAAAGGTTGATTGAGTTGGGCACCATTGATAGCAATCTGATACGGTGGCACTACGATTGCCGGTTTCCTTCCTCGCTGGTTGGAAGCCAAGATTATGAGTTCATCATCTCCCAAATAAATGTATCATTCTCATCAGAAGATCTGGCACCCCCGTGTGTGCATCATTCTCAATCCTTCACGAAGCGATGATAGAATCTAGCAAGTCCTAAAAATCTCCGCACTTGTGTGACCGTTGTAGGGTGTGGCCAACTCTATATTGCCTTAATCTTGGCTTGATCAACTTCAATACCTTGTGGAGTAACAACATAGCCATGAAACGATACTCAATCTATACAAAAAGTGCACTTCTTAAGGTTACCAAATAAATGTGTATGGCGTAACGCATTAAAAAACAACACATAAATGCCCTAAAGGGTGATCCAAACATTTGCTATAAATCAATATATCATTAAAGCATACCACCACAAAGCATCCAATGAAAGCACGTAAAACTTCGTTCATCGATCACATGAAAGTTCTAGGTGTGTTAGGCACAACAAACCACTCATACAACCAAACATAGTTATAAAAGATGTTTTCCATTTATCTCCTAATTTCATGCAAATTTGGTGATATCCACTACGCCAATCAACTTTATAGAACACATTAGATGCAATTATTTCATCAAGTATATCATCTAACCTAGTAATAGGATGATGATATCTAATGGTGATATTATTGATTGCTCTACAATCCACACACTTGCGCCATTATCCATCTTTCTTAGGCACTAAAATGACTGGAACAGCACAAGGCCTAAGAGATTCATGCACGTACCCTTTGTCAAGCAATTCTTGAACTTGGCGCAGAATTTCTTTAGTTTCTTCTGGGTTGGTTCTGTGTGGTGCACGGTTTGGCAGTGAAGTACTGGGAATTAAATCAATTTGATGCTCTATCCCACAAATAGGTGGTGATATGTCTCTCGGTCCTAATCTTTCGATGAGAGTGGTAGCTATCGATTTTGTGGAGAAGACGTTGACGGCCCGACTAAAACCATTCAGGTGGTTCAATCACGAATTCTGAATACTCCATAAGTTGGGTTTCATTGATGGTAAAATAGGTGGTTTAACCAACATGCGCGTTTACACGACAAAGTAGCTAAGAGCTGAACTACAATCTAAACAAAACGCAAGTATTTCGGCCACTCATGGCCTCTATTTGTGGGGCATGCAATCCCCCCTAAACTCTATGAAACAAACTAGAAATAAAATCCGACCCTAACTCTATCTATTACAGTGTTAGTTTGTCTAGACGATTCCAAGTCACTCATGAGCATTGTATTAATGAGGCTGGATCGGTTGGAAGGGTAACGTGGTAAGATTTCCACACTGTGGCTGAACACTTCTATATGACTCGATATGAGAGAGATATGTTCCTTTTGTTGCCCGGAGGTCTGTTGAATTCGAATCAAATTTGGAGGCCGAAATGTTGCCGACTTGGAGTACGTCTTGTTTTGGACATCCATCCTCTTATGGTCTGACTTGTATCTAAGTAGCAAAACATTACAAGAATTTTTAAGTAGCATCCCATCCTCATAATTATGTGTATGAGTAGAGAGAAATGAATTCACCTCATGATTTAATTGATGTATATGAGCTCGTGTCATAGGACCTTGCAATGGTGTAACAATTCACTCTGGAGGATGATTTGAATTGTGTGTATCTGTAGGAGTGATGTTCTTATCATCCTCCCCTTCTTGAATTAAAGTCAGCCTCAATGGTAGCTCATCTTCTCGCAAATATGGCTTTAAATCAGAAATGTTAAATATGAGACCTACCCCAAAAGCTGCATGCAACTCAAGCTTATATGCGTTATCATTAATCTTCGCAATAACTTTAAAAGAACCATCAGCTCGAGGCATCAATTTAAACTTTTTCAAATCAGAAAACCTATATTTTCTCAAATGCAACCAAACAAGATCACCAGGTTCAAAAGTAACACATTTCCTTCCCTGATCACCGACAAGTTTATACTTAGCATTCATGCGCTCTATATTCTCCTTAGTTGTCTCATGTATTTTTAAGATTAATTCAGCATGTTGTTTAGCATCATAATTTACCTTCTCTGAAGATGGTATAGGTAATAAGTCAGTTGGAGCTCGAGGAACGAAATCATAAACAATCTGAAAAGGGCACATCTTTGTAGTAGAATGCAGCGGATGATTGTAAGCAAACTCAATATGAGGCAAACATTCTTCCCACATTTTCTATTTTTTTCAACACAGCCGTAAGCATAGTATATAAAGTTCTATTAACAACTTGATTTTGCCCATTAGTAGAAAATAAAAGCATAGTACCCAATTTTGCCCACAAGCTTAGTAGAAAATGAATTTGTTCCAAGTTCTTCCCTCTTTACAATTCAGCAATACCTCTTTAAAATCAGAATAATGCACATATTGCTTCTTAATATTCTCTAATCCAAATATTTTGAAGTCATGCTGTGAAAGCATGGTATATCTCCTAGACAAAGCATCATCAATTGCATTCTCCTTTCCTATCTTGTCTTTGATGACACAAAGAAAAGACTTAGTAAATTCAACCCATTTAGGATGTCTATGGTTTAGTTTACTTTGACTTCTAATATGCTTTAAAAATATTCATGATCAGAATGGATAACAAATTCTTTAGACCAAATATTATGTTGCCAAGATTCTAAAGTTCGAACTAAGTAGAATAGTTCAAACTAGGACCACTCAATTTTTCACTGAAATATGCCACAGGTTTACCTTCTTGTAATAACATGCCACCTAAACTAGTCCACTAGCATCACATTCTAGTTTGAAAGTCTTATTGAAATCAGGAAGTTGGAGTAGTGGTGAATGTGTTAACCTATCTAAAGAGCTTTTGATAGGGGTTTGGTTGGATTCCTTGGGTGCCTCAGATGACTGTGGTGCTGAATTTGATGGAGTATGACGTGGCTTGCTGTTTAAAATAAATGGCATGGTGGTGCGGTTTGAAAGACCATGTGGAGGTCTATCCTTGTGTGTGATGAGTAATTGACGAGTTTTGAGCTTGGTTTGATTTGAAATTGACTTTGATTTGAAGTGGATTTTTGATTTGAAGCAATTTGAGTGTTGGTTGCTTTCCCCAGTGCTACCGGCCTGGGGGTGGTAGCACCAGAACTTTGAGAGAAATTATGACCGATTAGTGATTTTGGGATAATCATTGAATATATTTGGGGGCATTGCTATGGCGACGGTGCTAGGTTATGGTGAGGCGGAGGATGACCGGGACTAGGCGAGGAGCGTCGGAGGTCCAGACGGTCAGGAGATCACGGGAAGATGATCGGAGACAGAGTCTAGGCAAGCCAAGAAGACAGGGAAAGGAGACGATGCTAGCTAGAGGCTGTGTGGATCAATGAAGGCCATTGGATTGCGGTCTAGTTGATAGGTTAGCGGGTCTAGGTAGTATGCTTTGAAAATCGTGCAAGAAAACCCGGTATGTGTGTGGGTTTTGGGTTAACCCTTGCATGGCTGTGTGAGTGGGCAAATCCTAGCCCTTAGATGAGTTCTCTAGGGTTGAGGGCTGCATCGAGGGGTAGTAGGTGGCCCAAGAGTAGTATAAATAGGGGTGGAGGGGTAGCCTCCTCCCCTTGAAGATTATAGAGTTTTTTGTTCTCCTTGAGCTTTGCCCACCTTGTTGTGAGGCTTTGTAAACCTCTTCCTTCCAGAAATGCAAATCTTTTTCATTCATGCTTAAATTTACATTACGCACTTACTTTATGTCTTAAATTCAGCATTTAAATTCCTGCAAGTTACTTTCTCGTAATTTACTTTCTTGCAATTTGGATTTGCCTTCCCTCCTTCTAAATGCTGATATTGGATGTTTTGAGTGTGTTCATATGGTTTTACATCTCTTTTGCACTCTAGGATAGAGTAGAGATCATCTTCTCTATTAAGTTGCAACTCTGTCCAGAACTTGTTCTTCGCATAGTAGCCAGCATTTGATTTTTAGAAACATCTAAAAAAATCATTTTTAAGTTATTCTTGTTGGAGATTGTGTGGGACTCTCATATCCATCTGTAGAAAAATTTGGGTGTCTGCTGGTCACATTGTTTGGGCGCCATGAAGTGAAAACCGAGCCCCAAATCTTCTGCTCGAAGTTCCTAACTATCTATGTTCTTTGATTTTTGCTGATTTTTCTGCATGGATTTTTGAGTTGAACTTTTGTGGAGAGCTTCACAGCTCAATTGGTCATAGGGACAAAAATATTGAAAATTTTTTGAGCACCAGAATCCACCAACCTCCTGTTCTAATTGAGCACAATTTCTGGAAATTCTGCTTTTACTTTTCTGAAAGTGACTTTTATGATTTGAATTAATTTCCTTTCTAAAAGTAAGAGTTAAATTGATTCCTTTTGTTTTGGACATTAGACAACCAGGATTGTGACTCAAAAATCCCTACATATTCTATGGTACTCATCCATGCAAGCTAGGGGTATACATTGTTGTCTAGTTGTTCGGGTTTTTCACAATTTTTTTGTGCGATCTTTTTTAGGTATTAGTTGGAGTATTTTGAGGGAAAATTTTATTTACGACCATTCAAACCCCCTCTGTTCGCCATCTCGATCCTTCACGGTTAGAGTTGGATGTTGTAGCAGGTGCTTGTGGCGTTCATGTAGTATTACGCCCTAAAAAAAAGTTAGTTCTTGCACTTCTTGCACATCTTCCCTGCAGTTTTCCTTCAACTTTAGCATGAAGATGAAGCAAATGAGTGACATAATTGTAATCTTTATGTTGAAGAATGTGTTGAATTTCACGATTCAATCCACCTAAAAAACTCTTCCACATTCTCTACTAACCCACAACGAAGCATACCAACCTGCAATTCCTGAAAATAATCTTCTACGATTTTACTACCTTGTCTTAATTGTGTAGCTTTTGTAACAAGTCACGTGCAAAAAAATGGAGGAACAAAAGTAGCACACATAATTTTTTTAAGTCATCCCAAGTTTGTGGTGTAGTATTTGGGTGAGTACGACAATATTCATTCCAAATAGAAGCAAAATCAGTGAACTCACTAGTAGTAGCTTTGACGCTTTTATTTGCAGGAAATTCAAGGGAAGCAAATTTTTGATCAACAGATAATTCCCATGTAAGATAAGCATCAGGGTCATATTTACCATCAAAAGGGGCCAGAGTGTATTTAATTTTGCCAAGTGATGCATCATTATCACGTACCTCTCGACATGAGCGCAATGGTCCCATGGCATGTCAATTGTGTGGAAGGTGGCATCGCTCATGATCGCTACAGTTGTTGGCATCATCAGGCTTAATATCAACAATGTATTCATCACTGTTATCCTCCATCTCGTTTCCTAAAATGCCATTGTTGTTGGCAGCAATTGCAAAAGCAGCATGGGGTCACCCAATCGCATCAAGTCACCATATGATTTCTGCAAGAGAAGTGTTGACGGCACCGATGGAAACCTCTAGAGTTGTAAGTTTGGTGTTAGTCCCAATTTGCACTGTCTCCATTTGACCAAGGCGGTCATTAGTTGAGTCTCATACATCGTCGTCAAGCATTTTGGTATGGAGCTTCATTTGTCGCTCAAAATGTGATATGATCCCCCTGCTACATGGTGAATGAGATGGTGTATTCTTCGAGTGTTCATCTGTTCTTAGCATGGTTAGTAGATGAC
Source organism: Guadua angustifolia (assembly GCA_036346375.1). NCBI lineage: Eukaryota > Viridiplantae > Streptophyta > Magnoliopsida > Poales > Poaceae > Guadua > Guadua angustifolia. The sequence goes on along the minus strand of CM070507.1, from coordinate 44,340,785 downwards.
AAGAAACAAATCACAAGAATAATATGTTCCTATCAACTACTAAGAAGTGGTTTGTTGCACAAGATCACTCCACTCAACTTAAAATCAAGTTCTTACCTGTTATTACCAAACTAAACAGAAAGGTGACAAGCACCGATGATCCCAAATCACTCCTCCTAAAGATTGGAAGTACCGTTTGCTGTGGAACAAAGAGATTGTACGGCAATAGCAAGATATGTGGAGCCAGGAAGGCTTCCAATATGTAGCAAGGATAAGCAATATTCAAATCAGTAATGCACAATGAAAATTTGCTTATGGTACTAGTCAAGTTTGCTAGTCCTATGCTAAACCATGCTGAGATGCAAGCCCAGACACAAATGATATCACGGTGCATCACAATACAAAGTAAGGTGACAATTCAGATTGCGGCAACGGCGCGAAGCAATGATGTGAAAAGATGATAATGTCTAGCATGGAGCAATCTGCATGACAAGGAGTTGGAGGTACTGTCCAAGAACACTTGAACTTGAATTGGTAACAAAAATCCAAGATCAACCCTTCACAAAATTCGAAATCAACTTTCCAAACAAATTTCACCTTTACTTCCTTATCAATTCTGATTCTCCTTCTGTTCTTCTTTTCTTTTTTTTCATTTTTTTAGCTGTTTCTATTCCAAACAAATTCATTCTCCTTCCTTGTGCACAATATGATCAATTGAAAAGCAAAGCACAACAGGATAAGAATGGCAAAGTATAGAGTATTTGGTCGTAGGCGGTGCACAATAAAGATGTACGGGTGGAAGCAAATGTTTGAGTGGCACGTGGAAGCGGTGATGATGGCGTGTGTAGCAGCGATGTGACAAAAATGTGTCAAGAACTCGAAACTCTAAAGGCTAGATTGAAAGACCAGTGACTCGTTACGACGATGCAGTAAAAGCTCAACAATGCAAATACCAAACGAAATTGCAAGGCACAAAGGGCTTGGATAGCGGATAATCTAACACTATATATTTTGTTGGGCTTTTTCTGGACTGTAAGTAAAAAAACAAAGTAACTGTGAGAAATAGAAATCTCTCACCAATCAACCTGAAATCTGATAACACTTGATATGTCTCTCGGTCCCAATCATTCGATGAGAGTGGTAGCTATTGATTTTGATGGAGAAGACATTGACAATTCTACTACAACTCTACAAGACATTGTGCCTTAGCAATCGATACACCAACTCTGGAGTATTATTGATCACGCTGGGGCACGATTAACCTAACCACGAGGGCCTTTGTTCTTGCAAGCAACCGAAGAGCGAGCAAGAACAAGATAAAAGCAATCTGAAATTGTGAATTGGAATCTGATAGCTTAATCATGAAATTTGATTACTCAATATGGTGGGGTTCTGTCGATGGTAAAACATGTGGTTTAAGCAACATGCATGTTTACATGATAAAGTAGCTAAGAGATGAACTTCAATCTAAACAAAACCCAAGTATATCAGCTGCTCCTACCCTTTATTTATGGGGAACACAATCCCCCCTAAACTCTACGAAACAAACTTGAAATAAAATCCAACTCTAACCCTATCTATTACAGCGTCGGTTTGTTTAGACGATTCTGTGTCTCTCACGAGGAATCTATTAATGAGGCTGGATCGGTTGGAAAGGTAATGTTGTAAGCTTTCCATGCTATGGCTAAACACTTCCATAGGGTGGTATGAGATAGATATGTTCCTTTTGTTGCATGGTGGACTGTTGAATCTGAATCGAATTTGGAGGACGAATTGTAGCCAACTGGGAGTCCGACTTGTTTTGGATGTCCATCGTCTTGTGGTCTATCTTGTATCTGACTAGATGAATCTTCTCACAAATTTCTAAGTAGCAAAATATTAAAAGAATTTTGATTAGTTGGAGGATGACTTTGACGATCTGGCTACGAACCACACAAGGATAAGCACCCTCAATCACTAAACCACACTCCTAGTTGTCATCAATCGTGTCAAAATCCTTGATGACCTGACCATGAAGGTCTTTTCTTGCAAGCAATTGAAGAACCAGCACGATTAAGGATGAAGCACACAAGTGAATTGTGGTTCTGAAATTGTTTATAGCTGCTCTAGCCCAGTCGGGAGAAGAAGGTTAAAGTTCCGCACATGAGGGCAACTAAACTTAACAAAACCTAAGAGAAATGAATGGACTTTGTCCACTATTTATCTTCAATCAAGTACTCACACACCCCAAACGGACCGTTTGCATTCTCTAGGTCTGTTTAAATTCAGACTGGTCATTGAACGCCGAGTGGAGCTCATTCGCATTCCCATCTTGCATAGTGATTTGTCCATTTGCATTGCCACATCTATTTGTGTTCCCACCTTGCGTGTTGGCTTGTCCTTTTGCATTCCCACGATGATCGTTGCCACGGTTCCTGAGTTTGGGAAAATTATTAGTTAGCAGTCTGTCCTCAAAAGTGAAATTGGCTATCCCAAGAAGCAAATTGACTTGATAATTTTTTTGTCGCACACGGGCTCGTGTGATTGGTCCTTGAATATTGGTGGTTGGTTGCTCATCGTCGGGTGTATCCGTCCATAGTAGCGATGTCCTCATCATCCTCCCCTTCTTACATTTGAGTCATCCTCGATTCAAGCTCAACATTTTCTCTAAAATATGGCTTCAAATCTTCTCCGAAGGTGGCAAGGCAATAGATTAGTTGGAGCATGGGGCATATGGTAGAGGTGGAGACATGCCTTTCTTGAATCAAGCCTGGGAGGCGGCCAAGGTGGCTGCCGAACTAATGTTGGTGATGGTGCCATGTACAAAAGCCAAGGAGGCCAACTATTTGATCTATCTGGCCTTGGTAGGGATCTATGAAGCTCTGTAGGTGCACCCATCCTAGTAGATGTAGACGATGCAGAGGATGCCACGAAGTGCCGCCAAACTGATATAGCGTTGGTAATACCTAGGATGAGCATGGTCTCATCATTCTCCCTTCTTGAATTGGAGTCGTCCTCAACTCCATCAGATTCTCCTACAAAATGTTAGTAGCGTCAAAAAGCAAAGCAACATGTACATCTCTTGTGATCAAATCAATGGCTCGAGAATCACAATCACCCAAACACTCCCTTTCATGGAAATTATCATATAGATTTTAAACAAAAGTAGGGGTACACTATATGATATTGAAATTATCAAATTAATCACATTGTTGCATATGAAATAGAGGCTTTAGATCTAAACAAATATATACTCTATGCACTTTGTACTCTCCTTTATCATTATGTTTGCTAACAACATAAAAGATATTTCGTGGTAACCATGGCAAATCAGAATGTACAAAAACCTTCTCCTTGAAACTATCTAGATCACACAAAACGTCAAATTCGATGTAACCTAAAGTATTTAAAGAAAACATCATTTTAAGCTCATCTTCTTCACTGGGAAAATGAATAACATGTCTATGTTAGCGCATGTGTTTAGTTCAGATACAAAAGTTTCGTTATCATTCACTAGTTGTGGCATGGATATAAGTGAAGTATTATCACACAACTCTTTTTTATCACCAGGAATAGCAAGCAAATCATCTTGTATCAAAAGAAAATCAACAATGGGTTCCATTAATTGTTGCTCTATGAAAGCATGATTCATGGACAGTTTTATCTCATCAAAATGATTTTCACCATGTGTACAGTCCATACCCTCTAGATTACCTTCTAAATCACGGTCAGTGGTTGTAGGTGCATCTTCAATTTCCAACTTTTCACAATCGTATGGAGCAACAAAGAACTCTTCTTTCTGCACATTTTCTTTTTCAACCTTTTCTCGATGGAGCTCACTTTTCTACGAAATGTTAGATGCAATAGAAGGTGCAATAATAGGCACCTCAAATGAAGCTAAAGACTCTTTCAAAGATTAAGCAAGCATATTTTCAGCTCTATAAGCACATTTAATCAAATCGAAAAGAGAACTATATGATTTATCAACAAGAATATCCTAAATTTCATGATTAAGTCCATGTATAAACCTATGCTTAGTAGCTCCTTCACATTCTTGTAAACCACAATGTAACAAAAAAATTTGCAATTCATGATGGTATTTTATAATAGTTTTAGAATCTTGTTTTAAGCGTTAAAGTTTAGTAAGCAAATATTCAGCAATATATTCAAGAACATAATCATCCGTTATAAGTCTTTTCATGGCATTCCATGTTTTGGGTTCTTTATCAAGTCTAGATATATGCTTTCATGAATATATTGCATCTGACATTAACACTTTAATTGCGGCACTAATCTTTTGGTTTTCAGATAAGTCATACTTTGCATTAGGATAGAACTTTCAAGCAAATAATGGCATTGTAAATTTAATCTTTCCCATGGGATCATTCTTGTCGGGACCGAATGTGCAAATCCGGACCCTCTGTGTATTCAGCACTAGTCGAGGATCCTAGTGCACACAGATCTCAACATTGGTACATATCACAGTCATAACCAGCGAAATAATAAGTACTTTAATTAAATACTCAAACTAGTTGATTGACCTTATGGTCAAGTTACAAAATCGCCTCATGAGGCGAAGACTTATTAAAATATTCAAATGCGGAAATAAAATAAACTCGTGGCGCCAACCAATTTGCCACGAACAAGGCAATGGGCTCGCTCCCTAGTTAAATCGGCTCCTCCCGATACTCCTCCTCTGACGGGGTTGCTTCTTCTTCAACTGAAGTTGTGTTGTTGTGGGGTGAGTACTTTGAGCACTCGGCAAGTCATGCCATGAATGCAAATCTAATATTCTACATGCATGGCTTAGTACAAAGGATAGGCTATGGTTCATGAGCGACAAACATTCAAGATAAACAATAATAGATTGCAAAGCAAGAAAAGCGATAGTAGGAATAGTAGCTTTCACAAACATTTCAATCAGTAAATCACTTTTCCATCCTAAGTCATGTTCATCATCACCAACCCAAGCACTTTCCATCAACAAGTCATTTTCATGAAAATCTAACCCTTGCAGTAATCACCGAAGCGATGCTCAATACCGTGAGCACGGCTATTGAATAGGTTGTACACTCTGCGCAGAGGTTATACACTTTACCCACAAGATACGGTCAAATACCACCAAGGCAAATAACCGTGTGAAGCCTTTCCAAAGTTCCATCTAAACTCGATCTTGCCGCTAAGGTTTCAACCTTTGGAGGGATGGTTACCACACCTGGGGCCCCCTCTTGCGCCATGTGAGTTCTCATTCCGCTTCTCGGGCCTCACACCACCACGACAGTACTAAAGAATAGATTTCCCAGCTTACTCAGCTAAGCCCGTCCCATTACGGAGCTTGTGGTTGTATGAGAGACTCAGTTCAAATGCTCGCAAGGTTAAGTCCTTAGTTGACCGAGGCAAGTCTAACCAAAAATGACCTTAAACATCCAAAACCAATAAAACCAAATCGACCGCCCGATTTGCCACTCTTGGCCCACGAAACAATCTTGCCACATGCCTCGGTCTAAATCATTTTCCCACCCGGTTCTTTACCATTGCACCACGTGCCATCATCAACTCAATAACACATGTCTTATTCACAAATCATGTTCCATATCTCATTAGGTCAATATTTACCTTGGTATTCCAAAATCATAAAATGTCCACGTGGCCGGGCTAAGCATACTACTTGGTTTACTCAACCCATGTTGGCAAATTATTAATGTCCAACTATTAGTCCATAACCTAGGGTGACAAATGATTCATGGCATACAATTATATACGACAAGGTGGCATCTGACAACTAGGCATTTAACTAATCCCAAAAACTTATTCAAAGTCATTTCTATCAAATTAGCATGCAATAGTTTAAATCAAAATAATTTTCTCTAATAGGTTCAACATGATCAAACACAACTTGCCTTCAAAAAGTATCTCGATTCGGCTCCCGAGCTTGCTCTGGTCAGAACCTCTCCCTCGAAACCTTCGGGCACTTCAACGTCTCGCATAGCGTAAACACAAACAATAAAATAAATAAACAGTAGGCAAACAGTGCTCAAAAATTCAATTAAAATTCATAAACAGAAAGATCACAATTTTACAAATTTATAGAAATTGGAATCACTCAAATCGGAGTTAAAACGCAAAAGTTATAAGCATTTGAAGTTTCAAAATATATTTAAAATCAATATACCGAATTAAATAAATATTTTCTTTTTTCGAGAATCAATTATTCGTCATCGTGACACGTGTCGCCACCAGAGAGTGACACGTGGACTTTGCCGACGTCATACTGATCGGCTATTTCTCTGACAAGTGGGTCCCACCGTGACGTCAGCATGACGTCAGCGGTGACGTCACACGCACGATCGCGTCTTGGTGACGAGTGGGCCCGTGCTGTCAGCGTCTCGGGTGAATAGTGCACAGTGCGGCTGACATGTGGGTCCGGGCGATCAGCGACTCACGCGCACAGTGCGGCTGACGAGTGGGTCCCACGCGTCAGTGACACGGTGAACAGTGCATGGTGCGGTGCGATTCGAGCCGTAGGATCTAGATCTAACGGATGAGGTTTGAAGATGAGATTTCTTGTGCAAAGGCGGCGTGGCGGAATCCGGTCGTCGATTGGAGATCGGACGGATCGTGGAAGCTCGCGAGGTTCGGCGGTGTCGCGGCGTTGGTGGCCGGGCGGAGGCGAGCGGCGTGGCGCAGCGCTCCGTGCTCCTCCGGCGTGAAGAGATAGCGCTCCGACGCGGCTTGCGAGAGGACTCAAGGGACCAACGGCGACGCGGAAGGTCACCGGCGGCAAACCGACGCGAGGAAGGCGGATGGCTTCGAACTTCGGCGAGTCGTCATGCGGCGGTGGCGTCTCCGGCGCGGCGAGGTCTGGTGGTGCGGCGTGAGGTGAGGTTCCTGATCTGGTGGCGGCGCTTAAATAGTGCCCTCGGCTTCCGTGAAAAGCGGAGACCGAGGCCCACACACAGCGCGGGCATGAGTCCCGGCGACTTCGGATCGGTCGACGTGGCGCGACGAGAGCCGTCGGATGGAGATCGAGCAATTTGGCGCGTTAGGGTTTTCGAAGCAGACGCCTACGATGTTCGCCCAACATTCATCGGGATTTTAATCTTTTTCGATTTAAAATAATTCCCGAAATTCAAATAATTTATTTGGGGCATTAAAATATCGAGAAAAATTCGGAAAAATTCTCAAAAATAATTTAAGACATTTGTGACTCAATAAAATATTTTCAGCAAAAATTTATTTTAACTTTTCCATTATTTAATTAATTTGTTAAATGGCTTAATTCAAAATAAATTCAAATAATTTCAAATAAATCCAAATAAATCCAAATAAATTCCAGAAATTCCCAAAAATTCAAAATACCATTTAAATGCAATAAAAGCAAAAATTGGGGTGTTACAAACCTCCCCCCCTTAACGGAATCTCGACCGAGATTCAGGGCTGACTAAGGAATAGGTTGGGGAATTCCTTCTTCAGGTCTTCTTCACGCTCCCAGGTTGCTTCACTCTCGGAATGGTTACTCCACTGAACTCTGCAGAAGCGGGTTGATTTATTTCTTGTTTCTCGATCCATTGTGTCCAAGATTTTCACCGGGTACTCCTTATAGGTCAAATCCTCCTGCAGCTCGACCGATTCTAACGGCATCTGCTCTTCTGGCACTCGGAGACATTTCTTTAATTGTGACACATGGAATACATCATGCACACCTGCTAAGGACTGCGGTAACTCCAGCTGATACGCCACTTCACCTCTACGACTTAGGATCTTGAATGGACCAACATATCTTGGTGCTAACTTCCCTTTGGTGTGGAACCTCTTAACTCCTTTGAGTGGGGTAACTCTGAGATACACAAAATCTTCGGGCTCAAAGCTCAGATCCTGCGGCGATTATCAGTAACTCTTACTGTCTTGATTGTGCAATTTTCAACCTTTCCCGATCATGGCTATCTCGCTCCTCGGTTTCTCGAAGAATATCCGCCCAAACATATAGCGTTCTCCGGTCTCATTCCAATTCAACGGCGTTAAGCGAGTGCGCCATATAGTGCTTGAATGGCGACATCTGCAAACTTGCACGGTGCTTTGTTGTTGTAGCTGAACTCGGCGTCACGGCAAGCACTTGTCCACGATGTTGTGTAAGCCAATGCACATGCCCTCAACATGTCCTCCGAGATTCGATTAACTCTTTCCGTTTGCCCATCATCTGCGGGTGATATGCGATCTTGAAGTTCAAGCGAGTCCCTAAAGCCTCATGCAACTTATCCCAAAATCTTGAGGTAAAGCGGGTACCGTCCGATACAATTCTCTTGAACTCCGTGTAGACATACAATTCTTGACATATATAAATCTGCTAAGCGGTCCCCGAGTATGTAGTCTTTCTTGGTATGAAGTGAGCAACCTTTGTCAAGCGGTCCACTATAACCCATATAGAATCATACCTGCGCAGGTCCTTGGTAAACCGGTAATGAAATCCATTCCGATTTCTTCCCATTTCCACTCGGGTATCTTAAGTGGTCAGTAGTAACCCTGGCGGCCTCGATGCATTGCTTTGACTCTTTGACATATGTCGCTGTATAACATGCTCTGCAACTTCACGCTTCATGCTTGGCCACCAAAATCTTTCCTTCAGGTCTTGGTACATCTTAGCGCTTCCCGGATGAATTGAGTACTTGGAATCATGGGCCTCCTCCAAAATCAGCTGCTTCAGCTCCTTCCTGTGCGGTACACAAATGCGATTCTTGATCCACAATGTACCTCGTTCATCCAGCTTGAAATCCTTCGCCTTGCCTTCCTCCATTTTGGACTTAATTCTCGAATCTTGACATCGTCCTACATCCTTCACGAATCGATCTTCGGTAGGCTTCACCTCTAGAATGGCTAAGAATCCCTTAGGCACAACTTCCGGCTTCAACTTCAAATTCCTTGCATAACTCGGCTGGTTTTCTCTCATCAACATGTTCCTTTGTGTGGCTCTTTCGACTTAAAGCATCTGCCACTACATTGGCTTTTCCGGGGTGATAATGAATTCCCAGATTGTAATCCTTAATTAACTCCAACCATCTCCTCTGTCTCATGTTCAGGTCCGACTGTGTAAATATATATTTAAGACTCTTATGGTCGGTGTACACCTCACATCTGTTCCCAATTAAATAGTGTCGCCATAACTTCAAGGCGTGTACCACGGCTGCTAATTCCAAATCATGCGTCGGATAGTTCTCTTCATGCGGCCTCAACTGCCTAGATGCATATGCAACGACCTTACGCTTTTGCATGTCATACGCAACCGAGTCCTTGGCGCGATGCATCACAATATATATCAAAGCTCGCTTAAATCCGGTAGAACTAACATCGGTGCTGTTGTCGCGTTTCTTCAACTCGAAAACTACGCCGCATTCGGCGTCCATGCAAACTTCTTCTCCTTTTTCAACAATTGCGAAGAGGCCTCGCAATCGTTGAGAATCCTTCAATAAATCGGCGGTAATAACCGCCATTCCAAGGAAACTACGGATTTGGGTCACCGTTTTGGGTGGCTCCCAATGCAACTCGCTTCTACCTTACTTGGATCAAGCTGCGACTCCTTGGCGGTTACTACATGTCCAAGGAATTCCACCTTGTTCTTCCAAAATCACACTTACTAAACTTAGCAAAAGTTGTCGTTTCTTAACTTCTCCAGACTAGCTTCAAATGTTCGGCATGCTCTTTTCTCGTCTTGGAGTAGACTAAGATATCATCTATGAACACAACAACGAACTTGTCCGGATATTCCATGAAAACCTTGTTCATCATGTTCATGAAATCTGCAGTGCATTTGTCAAACCAAAAGACATAAGCAGTAAACTTCGTAGTGTCCATATCTTGACGAAAATGCGGTCTTCGGCACATCCTCCGATCTAATCTTCAGCTGGTGATATCCTGATCGTAGATCAATTTTGGAGAAAACTCCGGCTCCTCTCAACTGATCAAATAGGTCATCGATCCTGGGTAGCGGATACTTATTCTTTATAGTGACTTCATTTAACGCTCGATAATCCACACACATCCGATAACTCCCGTCCTTCTTCTTGACAAACAGAACCGGTGCTCCCCATGGTGACGAACTTGGTCTGATAAATCCCTTATCCATCAACTCCTCAATCTGCTTCTTCATTTCCACTAGCTCATCGGTTGACATCCGATAAGGTCTCTTAGCCATCGGGGCTGTTCCCGGTACTAACTCAATTACAAACTCTATGTCCCTGTCTGGTGGCATCCCAGGTAAATCCTCTGGAAATACATCCGGGTATTCTCTGACAACTGGTACGTCTTCTATGCTAATGGCCTTCACACTATTGACCATCAACTGTCCATCCCGAACGGCAGTGGCTTGAAACTCTATTTTTCTCCCACAAGGACTCTCGACTGATATGACTCTTCGTCCACAGTCTAATACAACCTTGTGTTTAGACAACCAGTCCATTCCCAAAATAACATCTAGGGTCTGGGTATCTAACACCACTAAGTTTGCTAGGAACTCCGTTCCATCTATAAGCAACTTTACCCCAGAACATCCTACATCAGATCGGAGTTCTGATCCCAGGGATTGTACTAGCAATACATGCCTAAGGTTCACCATTTTCAACCCATTGTTCACAGCAAAAATCCGGGATATAAGCGAATGCGAAGCTCGTAATCAAATAAAGCTGCATTGCAGTCTTGAGTTGACAAGTAACTTACCCAGTACGACGTCCGATGTATTCTGCACTGCATCGGCGGTGACATGATTGACTCTGCCTCTTACCACAGTCTGCGTGGCAGCTCCAGATTGTGCAACTCCACGGCTTACTCCTGGCGCGGGTGTCTTTGTTGGAGTAGTCCCGAGATTGAAGCGAACCGGTGTCACTCCTCCTCCCTTCTTGGGACAATAATTGGCAAAGTGCCCTGGCTCGTTGCAAATGAAACATCGCTTGACTACCGATCTTGGCTTCTCGTGGTGTGTTCCCAACTTGTGCTGGTGTCTGAAAATTTTGTCCGCCAGGTCTTGGTACTGGTGGCGGCGTTGACATCACATTCCTTGGTTGAAATCTGAAGAACTGGTTTGGCGCAACCCTCAAACGCTGCGCTCCCTGACGTGCTCCCTGCTGTGCCATCCTGCGCTTCCGGTTGTCCTCCAGTTCCTTGCGCTTGTCCTCCAATATCAGCGCCTTGTTCACTAGCTCTTGAAAATCCGGAAGGTGTGGGTTATGAGTCCCACGCAATCTGAATTCAGTCCTTTCATGAAACGGATCGCTGGCCTTGTCCGTTGTTACGTCCTCAAAGTGCGAAGCGTGCTAGCTGCGTGAACTTGTTCAGATATTGGACCTTTGGTTGATTGCCCCTTGATGCCCTAAACTCTTCCTTTTTCAGCTCCATTATGCCTTCGGGCACATGATACTGCCGGAAAGCGACCGTGAACTCCTCCCAGCTGATGTCCTGCGGGTGCTCATGAGCAGAGCAGAAATTTTCCCACCATTCGTGGCGGTTCCTTCAAAGTCGATGAGAGGCATAGAGTACCCTCTCATTTCCTTCACACTGAGTAATGTGCAACTTTCTCTCTATCGTCCTCAGCCAATCATCTGCCTCCAATGGATTGGCATTTCCAGAAAATGTAGGCGGTCGTGTCCTCATGAATTCCGACAGCCTCGAGTGTGGCCTCTGCACTGGGTTGGCCTGGTTAACTTGGGCGGCGGCGGCTTGGGCAGTAACCTGCTGCATCTGCTGCATCATGGCATGCATTAACTGGGTCTGTGCAGCAAGAAAGGCTCCAAAGTTCTGCATATCAACTGGCGGTGCTGGTTGAGTGCCTTGTCCTTCATCATTGATGTTTCCAGCTGAGCGTGAACCACTTCCATTTCCTCCTGGTTTCCACGGTGTTCACCATCATCGATTGCTCCATGGTTTAGAGATGAGAGGAAGTAAGAATAGACAAGTAGTAGAATACTTATGCGGGGTCAAGGTGTAACACAAAATCCAACTTTATTACTTTATTAATAGCGGGTATGGTTGCTCACAATGCCTAAGGGCCTTGCAACACATACCAATCACTCACAAGCATGAAAAAGCCGTCGAACTAACACTCTGAGTCAAACGCCTCTAAGGGTGACTCTTATTCCAAGACGCGACTCAACTCGGGAGTCTCAACGCTAATCCTAACGCTCACTCCTCGAGCCAACCCCCAGGAACTTCTGGTGGATACAGCGCGGTGTCTTTGGTGCGGTACAAACCTATCCCAACGATCCTCGGCTAGGCGCCTCCTGCGCCTCTGCGCGCCTCAACCTCCTCTGGTTCTGCTGACCTCCACAGCTCGGGCTTCACTTCCACTTGCTCTCGACTTCACTTCCATGGCTCGACTTCACTTCCACTGCTCGCTCGCTCGCTGCGGCTCTGCTTGTGGCTCCTCCGGTCTCGGTCGTGTAGCTCCGGATCGCTCGGCTCTGGTCCGTGCATGTTGTCTCAGTTCCCCAATCCTCTGGATAGAGTGGGCCAAGTACTCACAAGTCTGCAACAGATGAGCCCTAAGCTGTGTGAATTCATCACGAGACCTCTGCAGCTCCTGAACCGTCTCGTCGATAACATCCTCTTGAGCGATGACATATCTGGCCAGGTGGGTGATCGTGGCATCCTCCTCCTCGATGGGCTCTCGGTTGTAGCGAGTGTCTCTGCGTGGGTGGTGACGGAACACTGTGCCATCCAACTCCCTGGGGTAGGTACGAGCAATCTGCCTCATCGCCAGACGCGATGTCTCCTGGATCCCAGCGTCAAATGATGACCTCCTGGCAGTGATGCGGATGGGACGACTCGCCCTCGCCCTATCCCGAGCGTAAACCGTGATAGTGACATCCCAGGCAATATCCGATCTGCCCGATCTCTGATGAGTCCCCGGTAGATCGGCTGTCATATCCTCCCAAAGAATGCATCATACGCCAAAGCTCATGGCGTCCCTCGATCGCTCACCAAAAGAGTGGATCATCCTCATCTGCCAAAGGACACTCACGTGAAACTCACATATTTTAAAACAACGCAAAGACGTGATAAATTCAGCAAGGGGTGTGAGAAGAGAGAAGGGGTAAGTCGAGATTGCATTATCATCTTGGCACATTTTAACTCTTTAGAAAATAATTTTATCCTCACTACGACCATTCTAACTAAGGGCGATCCTCTGATCGGTATGGCTCGATACCACCTCTGTCGGGACCCGAATGTGCAAATCCGGACCCTCTGTGTATTCAGCACTAGTCCAGGATCGCGCTAGTGCACACAGTCTCAACATTGGTACATATCACAGTCATAACCAACGAAATAATAAGTACTTTAATTAAATACTCAAACTAGTTGATTGACCTTATGGTCAAGTTACAAAGATCGCCTCAGGCTTAAGACTTATTAAAATATTCAAATGCAATGAAATAAAATAAACTCGTGGCGCCAACCAATTTGCCACGAGCAATCGATGGGCTCGCTCCCTAGTTCGCTTCGGCTCCTCGATACTCCTCCTCTGGCGGGGTTGCTTCTTCTTCAAGCGAAGTTGTGTTGTTGTGGGGTGAGTACTTTGAGCACTCGGCAAGTCATGCATGAATGCAAATCTAATATTCTACATGCATGGCTTAGTACAAAGGATAGGCTATGGTTCATAGCGATCTGACATTCAAGATAAGCAGTAATAGATTGCAAAGCATAAAAGCAAGAGTAGGAATAGTAGCTTTCACAAACATTTCAATCGTAAATCACTTTTCCATCCTAAGTCATGTTCATCATCACCAACCCAAGCACTTTCCATCAACAAGTCATTTTCATGAAAATCTAACCCTTGATCAGTAATCACCGAAGCGATGCTCAATACCGTGAGCACGGCTATTCGAATAGGTTGTACACTCTGCAGAGGTTATACACTTTACCCACAAGATACATCAAATACCACCAAGGCAAATAACCGTGAACGAAGCCTTTCCAAAGTTCCATCTAAACTCAATCTTGCCGCTAAGGTTTCAACACCGAGGGACTGGTTACCACACCAGGGCCCCCTCTTGCGCCATGTGAGTTCTCATTCCGCTTCTCCTGCCTCACACCACCACGACAGCATTCAAAGAATAGATTTCCCGGTTTACTCAGCTAAGCCCGTCCCATTCACGGAGCTTGTGGTTGTATGAGAGACTCAGTTCAAATGCTCGCAAGGTTAAGTCCTTAGTTGACCGAGGCAAGTCTAACCAAAAATGACCTTAAACATCCAAAACCAATAAAACCAAATGCGACCGATTGCCACTCTTGGCCCACGTAAACAATCTTGCCACATGCCTCGTCTAAATCATTTTCCCACGGTTCTTTACCATTGCACCACGTGCCATCATCAACTCAATAACACATGTCTTATTCACAAATCATGTTCCATATCTCATTAGGTCAATATTTACCTTGGTATTCCAAAATCATAAAATGTCCACGTGGCGGGCTAAGCATACTACTTGGTTTACTCAACCCATGTTGGCAAATTATTAATGTCCAACTATTAGTCCATAACCTAGGGTGACAAATGATTCATGGCATACAATTATATACGACAAGGTGGCATACAGCAACTAGGCATTTAACTAATCCCAAAAACTTATTCAAAGTCATTTCTATCAAATTAGCATGCAATAGTTTAAATCAAAATAATTTTCTCTAATAGGTTCAACATGATCAAACACAACTTGCCTTCAAAAGTCTCGATTCGCCTCGAGCTTGCTCTCGGTCGAACCTCTCCTCGAAACCCGGGCACTTCAACGTCTACGCGCAACGTAAACACAAACAATAAAATAAATAAACAGTAGGCAAACAGTGCTCAAAAATTCAATTAAAATTCATAAACAGAAAGATCACAATTTTACAAATTTATAGAAATTGGAATCACTCAAATCGGAGTTAAAACGCAAAAGTTATAAGCATTTGAAGTTTCAAAATATATTTAAAATCAATATACCGAATTAAATAAATATTTTCTTTTTCGAGAATCAATTATTGCGTCATCGTGACACGTGTCGCCACCAGAGAGTAATAAATCCAAATAAATCTCGAGGTTCTCATTTAAATGCAATAAAAGCAAAAATTGGGGTGGTTTCTACCCATACCTTGCCAATTGTGTCAAAGTCGTCGATTATCTCGATCATTGTTGGAGTTAAAATCATCATCTTCGTCGGTGTTAGCAACGTAATTGTTCTCTACCTCTTCCACCTTGTTTGCCCAAGCACAGGCAGCGTGCCACGGTTGGCATCCAAGCGCACCATATTGTTCTTGTGTGTTGTTGGCCACGTTTTCTGCAAGTGATGGTTGTTGTCCCTCAAGGCGATCAACTCGGTCGCGGAGGGTGGCGTGGTTGTTGTTGATTTTAGCCAAGACCTCATCACTGTGGGTAGTATGCACGTTCAATAAATGCGAGAAGTCAATCGTTTTGGCAGAAACGGTATTTTGCAACAACGTTTCTTTTGGGATAACTTTCTGAGAACGAGCCGAGAATTTTGCACAAATTTTGTAAGCTCACACAGATGTAGATTTCTGGACAACAGTTAGGTCAGATTGCAATACACCAAACTCTTTACTCCCTGAATGGATTCATGTAAAAATTGACATGTAGATGAACAGTTGAGTGAGGAAACTTCTCCTTTTGGTCTCACTCAAAAATGTTGCGGTAATTAATATTTATGGCATTTTTGGTGGCGGCTACGGAAATGGGATCTTTTAGGCCGAGATGGGTTTGTTTGTTTTTGGGTTTTATACATGGATGTTGGGGTGGGGATATGAACAAGAAGATGAATAGCAACAAAACAACACTATAACGAATGCAAACTCAATTTAGCAAAACAAAATTAACCAATTGAAAAGTACAAACTGGTTTGGACAGCAAGAACAAATCTTTTTGTGTGGCAAATTTTCTGAACCATAGAAAGAACACAATCAAATAACTAAACAAGATATAAGAACTCACCGATCAACTTTTGCTCTGATACCAAATGATGCGCGCAAGACGACCCAATCTTCCGGTGAGAGGATAACTTCGATTAGGCGGAAGATATCTTTAACGATCTGGCTATGAACCACACAAGGATAAGCCCCCCACAAACGCTGAACCACACTCCTAATTGTTATCAACCATGCCGAAAGCCCGAATGACCTAACCACGAAGGTTTATTCTTGCAAGCAATCAAAGAACTAGTAAGAATAAGGATCAAGTTCACACTAGTATGATTGAGGTTCTGATGCTCGATCTGATTGGCCATCCAGCACAAGGGGAACCGAGGGTGTTTCTCTAAGGAAAAACAACAAATGAACAAAACCTAAGAGAAATAGAGGGACTTTATCCACTATTTAGCCAAGGTGATGGCTGTTAGGAGGTAGACTCACGCCACTTTGATTACATGGGAACTCAGCACAAAATAATGTTGTCACAACACCCCAAAAGACAGAGACCATCGCACATTTTTTGCTACTGTGGTTAGCTGGAGTGGAATTTGATGATGAGGCCAGATCTGTTGGAAAAAGCACAAAACTATCTTTCAATCAAGTATTTACACACCCCAAACGGAGTCCATTTGCATTCTCTAGATCCGTTTAAATTCAAACTGGTCGTTAAAGGCCGAGTGGAGCCCATTTGCGTTTCCACCTTGCAGGGTGATTTTCCATTTGCATTCCCACATCTATTTGTATTCCCACCTTGCATGTTGCCTTGTCCTTTTGCTTTCCCACGATGATCGTTGCCATGGTTCCTGAGTATGAGAATATTATTAGGTAATGGTCTATCCTCAAAAGTGAAATTGGATATCCCAAGAAGCGAATTGACTTGATAATTTATTTGTCACACATGGGCTTGTGTAATTGGTCCGTGAATATTGGTGGTTGGTTGCTCATCATCGGGTGTATCCGTAGTAGTGATGTCCCAATCACCAAAAGCTACCAACAACTCAAGCTCATATTCGTTATCGTTAATCTTCTCTATAACTTTAAAAGAACCATCAGCTCGAGGCATCAATTTAGACTTTCTCAAATTAGGAAACCAATATTTTCTGAAATGCAACGGATGGATTTTGACAAAAGTTTGCGCCAATGTGAAATGCGCTGAAAACGCACCAGATTATACACCAAGGTGTTGTCGATGATTTTGAAGCTTGTTTTAGTTGATTTTGCTCCGGTGTTAATTTTGACCTAAACGGGTCCCGAACAAGTGGGTTTTGATGATAGTTTGTGTTAGAGCGAAATGTGCCAAAAATGCACTAGGAGGTCCTCCTTGATGTTGTCGATCATGTTGGAGTTTCTTTTAGTTGATTTCACTCAGGTGTTAATTTTGACCAAAATGGATCCTAAACGGAAGGACTTTGATGAAAGATTACACTAGAGTGGAACGCGGCGAAAATGCACAGATTATACTCTTAGATGTTCTTAGTCACGATGGAGCTTGTTTCGATCGATTTCGCTCCGGTGTCAAGCAAAATGGGTCCCGAACGGATAGATTTTGACGAAAGTATACATCGGTGTGAAACGCCCAGACAACGCATCGTATTATAATCCTGGGAGTTGTCGGTCACGTTGGAGCTTGTTTCAGTCGATTTCGCTCTGGTGTTAATTTTGGCCTAAACGGGTTCCGAACGGGTGGATTTTGGTAGAAGCTTGCACCAAAGAGAATTGCGCTGAAAACACATTGTATAGTCCTCCTAGGTGTCGTCGGTCACGATGGAGCTTATTTCGGTCGATTTCGCTCTTGTGTTAATTTTGACCAAAACGGGTCCTGAACGGGTGGATGTTGATGAAAGTCTACACTAGAGTGAAACGCGCAGAAAAAGCACCAGTTGGTCCTAGGTGTTCTCAGTCATGTTGACGCATTTTTGGTCGATTTCGTTCCATTGTTAATTTTGACCAAAATGGGTCCAGAACCAGTGGATATTAACAAAAGTTTGCACCAGAGTGAAACGCTCCGAAAACACGCCGAATACTCATCCTAACTGTTGTCGGTCACGTAGGAGCTTGTTTCGGTTGATTTTGCTTTAGTGTTAATTTTGACAAAACGGGTTCTGAACAGGTGGATATTGACAAAAGTTTGCACCAGAACGAAAACACACCGAAAAAGCTCCAATTGGTCATCCTAGGTGTTGTCAGTCACGCTGGCACATGTTTCGGTCGATTTCGCTATGTTGTTAATTTTGACCAAAATAGGTACCGAACGGATGGATTTTGATGAAAGTTTGCACCGGAGCAAAACATGCCAAAAACACACTAAATACTCATTCTAGCTGTTGTTGATCAAGTGGGAGTTTGTTTCGGTTGATTTCGTTTCTGTGTTAATTTTGACAAAACCGATCCTGAACGGGTGGATTATGATAAAAGTTTGCACCGGAGCGAAACGCAATGAAAATGCACCAGCTAGTCCTCCTAGATGTTGTTGATCACGTTGGAGCTTGTTTTGGTCGATTTCACTCTGGTATTCAAAATGCATAGAATGAACACCGAAAGGTCCTCCTAGGTGTTGTCGGTCACATTGTAGTTTCTTTCATTTTCACTCCGGTGTTAATTTTGCTCAAAATGGGTCCCGAATGGGTGGATTTTGATGAAAGTTTTGAATAGAGTGAATCGCGTCAAAAATGCATCGGATTATACTCCTAAATATTGTGGGTCACCTTGGAGCTTGTTTCAGTTGATTTCGCTCCGGTGTTAATTTTGATCGAAACGGGTCCCGAACAGCTTGATTTTGATGATAGTTTGCACAAGAGTGAAACACGCCGAAAATGCACTGGTAGGTCCTTCTCGTTGTTGTCGGTCACGTTGGAGCTTCTTTCGGTTGATTTCGCTTAGGTGTTAATTTTGGCTAAAACGGATACCGAATGGGTGGAGTTTTGATGAAAGATTACACCGGAGCAAAACATGACGAACATGCACCTTATTATATTCCTAGGTGTTGTCGGTCACATTGAAACTTTTTCGGATGATTTCACTCTCCGGTGTTAATTTTGACCTAAATGGGTTCCGAACGGGTGGATTTTGATGGAAGTTTGCACCGGAGAGAAACACGCTGAAAACGCATCGTAGTCATCTTAGGTGATGTCGGTCATGTTGGAGCTTGTTTTGGTCGATTTTACTCCAGTGTTAATTTTGACCAAAACGGGTCCCGAACAGGCGGATAATGACGAAAGTTTGCACCTGAGCAAAACCCACTAAAAAAGCACCGATCGGTCCTCCTTGGTGTTGTTAGTCATGTTGGCACAAGTTTTGGTCGATTTCTTAGTTCAAGATCCCTCTTACTAGCTGGAATGAAAAAATTAGTAGATCTGTTCTGCCAAAAATGGGAATGGGTGCTATAGTTATGAACTTCTAATCGTGGAATCGACTCGATAATTAGATTATATGTTCAGTCCATACCGGACCAGATCGTGCACATTCTTATTATGAGAATTGATGAAGACATTACTATACTGGATGCACCCATGACCTTAACTCCATCACCCCCTATGCAAGGTCTAATCACAAGGGTATGTGCACAGTAGCTAAATAAACAGGTGAAGTCGTTTCTCGGGTTGCATAATTGTATTTTAGAGGAAAGACCACTGCATAATAATGTGCTTGTGCTTAGGAATCGTGGCTTAGAGCAACAAGGACGCCATCCCTCGTCACAACAAGCGAGAGTACAAGCTGTTCCCGAGGTGGAAGCTGAATCGTCCACCTAGGAGCTGTCCACCTTCAACTGGCCATAACTTTTGCATTCAGAGCTCGTTTGGGATGAGCGAGTACTTGATTGAAAGCTTATCTCCTACACTTTCCAATGGATCTAGCCCCATTGCCAAAATCCACAGGCAGTGCCTGGAATAATCAAAAAAATTTACAGTCAAAATAGTTTTAGTTTTAGGTGTTGCACCACCTTTTGTTTGGCCTTAGGCCATGTATTCTCCACCTTTAGGGTTTCTCTGATACTATTCACAGTGGCCACACTGGGTATATTGGCTGGTCTCCTCATCTCCTTTCTTAGGTTTTGTTCATTTGTTGTTTTCCCTTGAAGAAACACCCTCGGTTCTCCTTGTGCTGGTTGGCAAATCGGATCGAGCAACAAAACCTCAGTCATACTAGTTTGAGGTTCATCTTATTTGCGATTTCAGATTGTCTTTTACTTGTTCTTGCTTGTTTCTTTGATTGCTAGCAGGAACCGACCTTCGTGGTTCGGTTAATTGTGTTCTTGGCGTGGGTGATAACGAGTAGGTGTGGTGGCTTAGCGATTGTTGGGTTCGTTCCTTGTGTGTCTGATAGCATGATCGTAAAAGTCGACTCTCTGCCCAAATCGAATGTATCCATCTCACCTGAAGATCGCGCCACCCCAGGAGTGTCCCCATCAATTGGTATCAGATCTCTCGGTTGCATGGTGAGATCTTATATCTTAGTTTAGTGTTTGAGTTTGTTCTTCCTTTAGTTCAGAAAATTTGCCTGACAAAAAGATTTGTTCCTGCTGTCCAAACCAGTTTATGCCTTTCTATTGGTTAATTTCATTTTGCTAAATTAAATTTGTGTGCGTTCAAGCTTTGTCTAGTTGCTGTTCATCTTCTTTGTTATCTCCCCAAGTGAATATCCATTCATATCACCCAAAAGCAAAACTTTCAATCTCGGCCAGATTAAACCCCTTTATACCCTGCCACCAAAAATGCCATACCTTTCATTTCATTTATCCTTTTTGAGTGAAACCAAAATCAGAATATTCCTGACTCAACATTTCATCTTCCTACAATTTTGGACAGAAATCCATAAAATTAGTAAAAAGTTATGGAGTTGGGAATATGACCTTTGCTGCTGTTCTGAAATCAGCAACTGTGAGCACTTGTGATTTTTGTGTAAATTTTTTGGTCAGTTTTCAGAAAGTTGGCCCAAAAGAAAAGTTATTGCAAATCATCAGGATCCGACCATCAGCTTTTTTTACAAATCATCAGGATCCGACCATCTGATTTTTTACAGGTCCCTCTTTTTGAATAATTCTTTTTTACGGCTTTTTCAATAATTCTTCTTTTGGGAAAACTTTCTAAAAATCAACCAAGAATTTTGCATGATTTTTGCAAGTGCACGCATATGCAGATTTCAGAACAGCAAATTGTTCAGATTGCAACGCACCAAACTCTTTACTCCCACAATGGATTTACATAGAAATTGATGGGTAGATGCTGGGTTGAGTGTGAAAACTTCTCCTTTTGGTTTCACTCAAAAATGATGCGGAAATTAAGATTTGTGGTGTTTTTGGTGGTGGTTGCAGAAAGGGGATCTTTCAGGCCGAGATGGGTTTGTTTGTTTTTGGGTTTTATGAATGGATATTGGGGTGGGGAGATGAACAAGAAGATAAACATCAACAAGATAACACTAGAACGGACGCAAACTCAATTTAGCAAAAACAAAATTAACGATTGAATGGCACGACGGGGTTTGGACACCGAACAAACTATATTTTTGTGGGGCAAATTTTCTGGACAATGGGACAAAAAAGATATGAAAAACTAATCTAAGATAAACGGATCTCACCAGACAACCGGAAGCTTTGATACTAAATGTTGCCCACGAGGGTCAGCCCGATCTTCTGGAGAGAACGATACATCGATTTGCGAGATGACAACATCGTGATATTCGGCTACCAACCAGTGAGGACAAGAAACCGACAATCACAATACCACCAACTCAAGTGTTATCAACCGTGTCCATCTTAATACCTGCGAGCAATCAAGAAGCTTGCAAGAATCAAGTGAAGCACATTCTGAAAATTCAACTCAATAACAGGGGTGAGGTTCTGTTTCTCGTCACGAGTGGTCTAGTCGACACACGCGAACATGAGCTGTCCCGAAACTGCAAAACAAATTATGTCACTTTTCTAGTTCAAGTCAAAGTGGGCCCTGGGCCATGTAATCAAGTTGTATTCAGTTTCCCTAGGTTTTGGATGACCTCCTCCTCCATAAATACCCAGTCACACCCTCATCTTTGGTTTGGGTTTTATTTGATTAGTTTAGCCAAGTGCAAACTTTTAAGTCTTCGTGTTGTGCTGGACAACCACCTTATCAAGCCACCCTGTTTTTGCCTTCATTCATATTCACAATTTTAGATTGCTTTTACTATTGTTCTTGCTTGTTCGGTTGCTTGCAGGAATTGAACCTCGTGTTCAGGTTGATCGTGCCAATGGCAAGATCAATAACCCCCTGGAATTGGTTTAGCGATTGTTAAAGCGCATAGTTGTCGTACGTTGTTGTCGAATCGTGAAAGTCAGTTCCACCAAATCGATAGTAATCATTCTCAATGAAAGCTCGGGACACAAAACTCACACCAGGTGATATTAGAGCGCTAAGTTGCCCAGTGAGAGATTCAATACCTTAGATTAGTTTTTGTTTTCTATCCAAAATTGAAAATTCTCCACAAAAATTCAACCTTTAGATTCATTCAATCTGGTATTTTAGTGTGTTTTGTTTGGTTTTGATCTATTGGTGTCCTCATTTTAGTTGCGGATCATTTTTTTCCTTTGCGTAGCTTTTATTTCAATCAGTTTAGATCTTAGTTTTATTCATAACTTTTGCATATGAACTCAGATTCTAGTGTTCTTGCACTTTCCTAAAATCTTGGGATGAGCTCCACAAAAACCTTTTGCATGGACTCTAATTCCGTATCAAAGTTTGTTTAATCTAGATGCCAAATTGGAGAAGCAAGTTGCACATCCAATCCAGATTGGTTCGGTATTTTGATCATAATTCTCACATCCAAACTCCGATTGAGAAGTTTCTATACTTTCCTGAATCCATGAAGAGTCTTTTATAAAAATGTTTATGGGTGTTCTTAGTGATTCGGACTCTTTCATACCAAATTTGACTCGGATTCGGATTTTGTCAGATTGGCAGAATTTTGTCAAATCTATGCACCTTAGTGTTTTGGCCATAACTTCTACATACGAGCTCATAATTGTGTATTTGTATACTTGTTTTAAAGCATAGAATAGTTCCTTCAATTTATTGCATTGCGAGTAAACTAGATTCAGTCATTTTCATACCTTAATTGTGGCGACAACTTTGCAGCACTGTTCTGACCAAATTTGGGTTTCTTGCTTCAATTTGTGTTCTTGCTTTGTTCCTTTGAGTTGGTTGAGTCCAGTATCATCCACAACCATAAAAGCCCAAAATATCAGTGCACATACCTTTGAGAACCAATTCATCATTTGCGAATACTTTGATCCCAATTGACACTAGCTATTTGATATTGCTCGGGCTGCTCCACTTGATACATTGCATTATCTTGAATTATCATATCATACTATCTTGTGATATTAGGTTAGGGATTCTAAAAGTTTGCTCATACTAGTATTGGCCGGAAATCACCAAAAGAAAGAAAAGAGAAAGAAAGAGCCAAAAGGCCAAAAAAAGAAAAAGGAAAAAAAAAGAAAAGAAACAGAATAGTGGCCGGTAGCAATACATTGAAGAAAACCCTAATTTATATTCGTTATTTTCAGATTGTGCAATTGTATTAAATAGTGAAATCTTGTGCCCGTTTACCTTTTCTGGAGTAATTTGCTAGCGTCTCTCCATAACATATGCAACACGAGCTTTGGTGCTGAAATTATTCTTATTTTAGCTCATTCCATTGGTTGCATTAAGTTTCATTATCTTTGCATGTGTGTTGTCTTGAAATTTGCTTATATCTTTAAGATCGGCAACTAGGGGTTGTGAATTCTAGTTTGAGTCATTACTTATCATTACAATAACTAGAATTATCAGGTTGCATAGGAAATTAATATAGCCTATCTAGCTCCACATATTCTACCTCATACGTTTGTTCGGATCTTTGGCAATCGCTTTATCGAAGCTTAGGAAACTTTTGACACCTCGAATGGCCGACAACTCTTGCTGCATGGTAAGAAACTGTAAGAGCTTTGGTCAAAGTTTGAGAGATGAGCGACTTTACACCACATCCTACGTAGTGATAGGAACATTATACTTGTGATTTTGTTTCTTGTCTTCACTAACAATGGTGGCTTCTCAACGTCGTGCCACCCCAGGAGTGTCCCCATCAGTTGGTATCAGAGCTCTCGGTTGCATGGTGAGATCTTGTATCTTAGTTTAGTGTTTGAGTTTGTTCTATCTATAGTCCAGAAAATTTGCCCCACAAAAAGATTTGTTCCTGCTGTCCAAACCAGTTTGTGCCTTTCAATTGGTTAATTTCATTTTGCTAAATTGAATTTGTGTCCGGTCTAGCTTTCTCTACTTGTTGTTCATCTTCTTTGTTATCTCCCCAAGTGAAAATCCATCCATATCACCCAAAAGCAAAACTTTCAATCTCGGCCAGATTAAACCCCTTTCTATCGCCGCCACCAAAAATGGCATACCTTTCATTTCATTTATCCTTTTTGAATGAAACCAAAACCAGATATTCCTAACTCAACGTTTCATCTTCCTACCATTTTTGAGAACAATCCATAAAATCAGTAAAAAGTTATGGTGTTGGGAATATGACCTTTGATGCTGTCGCCATTGCATCTTCGTTGCCACTTGTTTCTTCTGCAGGTTCATCACCATCCATCTACCCGGCCCAAACGCAAGCAATTCCACTCCTACTGCACCAACTGCCACGGTAAGGAAACGCCCTCCAACTCCTAACGAGACAACCTCATCCACCTTGCCAACCCTACCATGGCAAGCAAATCTCAGAGAAAAAATAAATAAAAAAAGGAGAAGAAGAATGGAGAAAAAATTCCTAGCAGAGAAGAGTGCCTTCCCTAGATTAGTTTCGGTTCGAGGAGCTAAGTAAAGTCCCGATTCATTTGATTTCGGTTTGGAAAGGATCATAGGGAATAATAAGGAAAGGCTAGCTATTTCTGTTTGGCTTGGATAAAAAGGAACAACCGCACGATGAGACCATGTTCAGCATGGATATGACCAAGACTATTCCTACTATGCTACTTTCATCTACATGGCTTCATCAACCTCCACCTTGGCTAAGACGATCACGCAGTTCGCATTCTTGGCCTTTGGATTTAGGGTCATCATCTACATTAGTTCGGTTACTGCCTTGGCTGCTGCCTAGGCTTCTGGGCATGGCACCTTCAACTCCAATAGTTAGGCCGCCACCTTGGTCGCCTCTTGATGAGGACATCACCTCTTTTGATACAACCATGTCTACTACAACTCACTATCGAGCCGATCCTACAATAGTCCAAGGACCGATGACTCGAGCTCGTGCACGACCGCTTAATCATCAGGTGAATTGCGTTCCTAAGCCTCCCCAGAAGTGATAATCTGAATGGGATGCTATTTAATACTTGTGATAATTTGATTGTACTTAGGAACCATGGAGAAAGACCCTCGTAGACCAAAATTGGGCCAAAGATCAAGTTCAAGTCGGATTGGAAAGAGATGTTCAAGTTTGAGTCCAGTTTGGCCTCACTAGGGGTGGCAATGGGGACCCGTTCCCTGATTCCTGGCGGGGAATTCCTCTATTAGGGGACGGGTATGGGAAGAAATCATCCCCCGTGAGGATGGAAACGGGGAAAATTATTCCCCCGTCGGGGATGGCGGGGACTGGGATAGGAAATTTTTTTCCTCACGGGGACCCAGTTGGGGATCCGAATTTAGTTTAGTCCAATTTAGTTGTTAGATTGCAAACATATTCTCTAGCCCATCATATTCACATTTTCATTAACGAGACAACATAATCTTCAATGAATGCATGCATTATTTTTTTCCTTATCTGTTGATATGATTTTAGAGTTAAAATGGCTATAAGAGCTCTTCTCTTGTGTGAAATTTTCGCGGGAATAGGTACCCCACGGGGCCCTGATACCCAAACGGGGATGGGGACGGGGATTTTTCTCCCGAGATGGGGAACGGGGACGGGGATGGGGATGGGGAAAATTTCAGGTCACGGGGAAGGGGACGGGGAGGCAGTCCCCGGCGGGGAATGCCTCCGTTGCCAACCCTAGGCCTCACCAACAGCGCTGAATTTAAAAAGCCATAACTTTTGATTCCTGAGGTTTCTGGAGGCCCATGAGTACTCGTTTGAAATATCTCAGAGTCTACTTTCCAATGGATCTGGCCTAACCTCAAAACTCCTTCAGATGCATCTGAAAACTGCCAAAAACCACACGTTGCCTTTTAAGTCAGAGTCAAACTCTAGTCAAAGTAGACTCTGTGCTTTCAATTTGAGTTGTATTAGATCTCCTATGCTATGGACGACCCCCTCCGGCTCCTATAGTATAAATAACCACCCAAACCCTCATCTAGGACTTGGGTTTTGTTTAGTTATGTCTAGCTTTTGCTACATACCGATAATCACGCATGTCGGATAGACCGCCTGCTTTATCATTACAGAACCCCACCGTTTCTGATACTTTCAGATCTGATCTTAATATATATTTGCCAATTTAGTTGGTTGTTCATCTTGTTCTTGCTATGTTCTTCGATTGCTTGCACGAACAAGGACCTTCGTGGTCAGGTTGATCGCATCTCGGCGAAATAAATAACAATCTGGAGTAGGTGTATCAGTCGCTAAGGCGCAACATCCTGGATGGTTGTAGTCGGGTCATCAACGTCGATTCCTACCAAATCGATAGTTACCCTCCTCTCATCAAAAGATCAGGACCCAATCCTTCTATCAGCCGCAACCTCAATGGATTTGGTTTCGGCATATTCGAAGTGTTTTCGGATCCCCTCCAGACACAGTATACTGAAACAACCATAATTTTTGCCTACAACCACCGATTGGATTGTTCAAGTACTCAAAACAACTGGAAGAAAAGGTTGCATCTAAAAATTGATTAAGTCCACTCTGATTGAGTTCCCAAGGTTTCAACAAAGTGGTTCGACCCCAAAAAAAAACATCATTAAGGGCCTCAAAACACCCCTAGAAGTTCAAAAAAATTCAACCTCCGTTTTGGCTAGAAATTTTGCTCCTATTTCTTTGGTTTGAGTACATCACTACCCTGTAGATGGTTCACCAAACCAAGTTATCAAACTCCCAGTAGGTCGCTGCCTTTCTCTGCCACAGCCTCCGTTTTGAGATTTTCAGCCACCCTGCATATATCCATTCACTTTACTTGCTGACATTTATTAGCTTTTCATCAGTCTGGGCTAGGATCAGCAACATTGACTAGTACTTTGAATGGATTTTCACTTTGCATTTACTGATTTGATTGTTGCTAATACTTGCTACCATTTTGAAGCCTACCTAGCTCCACATATTCTACAATGTGCGTTTGTTCTGTCCATTGGCAATCACTTTATCCAAGCTTCGGAGATCCTTTACACCGCCAACGGCCGACAACCCTTGCTGCACCGGTAAGAACTCGTGAGAGCTTTAGTACCAGCTCTAAGAGTTGAGAAACTTTTTCACCACATCCTACGTAGTGATAGGAACATTATACTTGTGTTTTTGTTTCTTGTCTTCTATAAACCATGTCTGGTGATGAGAGTTCGCTGCATCACTCTCCACGCATGGAAGGCATTGTTGCTCACTTTGAGAGGATAACAAGGGTCACCACTGAGGGCCTTAGCGAGGATTGTATGACTCATGAATGTCCCTACAAGAACGCCGTCTCCAGTCCATCGAGACCGCTCAGGGTGTTGCTAACACTACCCTTGCTACTATTTTGTCTACACTTGATATGCTTGTAGTTGCTACCCCTGGAACTTCCAGTCCTATGCCTCATCTCCTAAGAAACAACAATAGCGTACTACGTGCACAACGGTTTCCCATTCCTATCCTGGCTTCCCAGCATGGTCCCACTGCCTCGGCTGCTCAAACACACATCACCAACACTTCGGCTCAACAACCTAGGGCTACCCTAGCTTCGGAAGTTGAGGTGGAAGAACAAGATGGTGAGAACTACAATCACTACACCACTGATTTGGAGGATGTCCATACTGTCAATTTCGACAATGACCGTGACCATTGTCAGCTACGCTTTAATTAGCAAGGTATGCGACGTGATCCCCCACAACGTGAGGTATGTGATCATGATGACGTTTTCTCTAAAGTAAAATTCAATATGCCACCTTTCGAAGGTAAATATGATCCTAATGGTTACCTCAGTTGGGAATTACCTATTGATTAGAAATTTACATGCCATGATTTCCCTAAGTATATAAGAGTTAGTGACGAATACTTATACTAGGGGGTACCCCACAACAAGGTATACATCTATTTCAAGATCATTTCTCTCTCAGCCGTACGGACGCGGCAGCAAGATTGGCAGCGATGTGGAACGCTGGAGAGAGTAGTATCAAAGTCTCCGTCCCTCACAGATGGGGTTATCACTGAATATTGGTTGGAACACCAAATGGGCCATCCTAGGCCACATTCTGGTCGAAGGCCTCCTCGGGTCACGAAGGATCCACGGCCTCAGTCAAGCGCCCCAAGGGAACTCCGACCAAACCCGGGTCTGACGCCCCTGCAGGCTCCGACCTTGACCCGGGTCCGTCGCCCCGTCAGGCTCCGACCTAGACCCAGATCCGACACCCCCGCGGGCTCCGACCTAGACCCGGGTCCGACGCCCCCGCGGGCTCTGACCTAGACCCGGGTCCGTCGCCCCCATGGGCTCCGACCTAGACCCGGGTCTGTCACCCCCGCAAGCTCCGACCTGGCCTTACGTCCGGGCCCCAACGAGCTTCAACTCAGCGACCTCCGCCACGTCGACAGTCGACCACAAGCTGGTCACCTGCCCCATGGACACGACGTCCATACTGGGGCAGGTGGCTCCTTTCCAAGGTGGCCAGGGGGCCGTCAGAGTCAAGCGCCTGTCTCTTCGCCCCGTCATGTGCAGTGGGGAGACGCGCTCCCTCCCAAGGCGACGCCAGAGCGCGGCGTGATGGCGTCACTGTCTGACGGGCACGCAGGGGGCAGGTGCGTATCTTCCCAACGGAACACTATCCGCTATGTCTAGCAACCCAGCATGGGATAAACAGGGACCTGTCAGTCATAAAGACCAAAGACCAGGACTCCCGGGCGTAGCGTACCCCTATCTTTTTATTCCAAATTCCCGTGTAACCTGCCCCCCCCTCCGTCTATATAAAGGGAGGTAGGGCCCTCAGGGAAAGGGCGAACGATAGTGAGCGACAGCAAAATATAGCGAACCCATTCGGACTAACTAGCAGTCAAACATACAAACTGACACTCTCGACCCCTCCACTCGGACGAGCACTAAGGGGCTGTCCTTAGCCTCCGCTTGTAATCCGGTATAGTCTACTGCACCCCGAGCAATACACAGCCACCACACGAACTGGACGTAGGGATATTCGGCCCGAACCAGTATACATCTTGGACTCCCAGAGTCAACCATCAAGGAGAGGGAGCGTGCGGCGCCTTGACTTACAAATTTACTTGCCGGTATACGAAATACCGACAGTTAGATTCTCTGATTTTGCTTATGTTTGGTGGAGAGAGCATTGATGCGTTCATCCAAATAATATACCCACCACATGGGAAGCATTAAAGCTGATCATGAGACATAGATTTGTTCCATCATATTATGATAGAGATTTATTAAATAAATTGTAGCGCCTACGCCTAGGTAAAAGTTTATTAGAGGAATATTATCAAGAATTGCAAATTGGCACATTGCAGTGTCGTTTAGTTGAGAATGAGGAAGCTTCTACGGCTCATTTCTTAGGTGGTTTAAATCGAGAAATCCAAAACATTCTAGATTATAAGGAATATAATTTGTTGACTTGTTTATTCCATCTTGCTTGTAAAGCAGAACATGAAGTGCAGGGATGATAATCGGACAAAAGCTAACTTTTCTATAGGTTGTACTACTTCGTGGACGCCTCACCCCCGCTGCCCTATCCAGTCGTACAACTATACCGAGTTCCTCCAACAACAAAATTGTTGGGAACGCGGTGTGCTACGCTAGCACAAATTAAAATTTCTACCGCATAACCAGAAAAGCTACTCACAAGAAAGGGATCACAGATTGGATTACCAATAGACGCGCAATTGCGGAATCCTTCACGCGTTGGTGTAGAGGATCGTCCTTGCCGATGGAACGTCGTGCGTCGGCGTGCAAGCACTGTGTCGCTCAGCAGGGGCAATGAGAGGCGGAGGCTTGGGTTCTGGACGTGAACAACATCATGCACGCCCACCCTTCTCCTCTCCTTATATAGCCACACGACGAAACCCTAAGCCAGGGCCCATCAGCGCGTTAAGCCCACGAGGTCCATTAATTACAGATCCAATCCGAATTAATGCGTCCCAGTCCGTTAAGTGTGTGACCCTGTAGGTTCATGTACATTTGGACATAGATTCGAAAAACCCTTTTTCCAATCCAATAGCTGGTAGCGGTTCCTTGCAGAGCATGCCATCTCCCAAATGCATATGATCAAATCAGATAGAACCTTTCAAAAGTACTCATGTAATAATACATTTGCCAAACTATATGAAGATCGAACTCAAGGTGAGAAGTATGTCATCCTTTGACAGTTCAATCCATCTCTCATATCCGTGATATATTAATAAGTTGTGATTGACTTCTCAATCACGACATGGCCATGCACTTCCTTAATCATATCACACGAGTGGCCTAGACATATATCTCCGTTACACTAGAGTGGCAAATTCCATCTTGACTGCTCACTTCCCTCTGCATGTTTCATAGCAAATATGGAAGCTACCTTTATAACTATCCGGTTAGGAAATAGCGTTTGGTGGCCCCAAGGTAAACTATTACACATGTAGGGAATGTGACAATCTCAGGTCTAAGGATCATACATCCACTATGTATGAGATACACTGATGACACATAAGAATGTAACATTCTCGCAGTGTCCCATTGCGGTCTATCTAACCCATGTTCTTCATCATGAGTTCACAATGTATTGATGATATCTCCATATCCTATGATCTATGAAATATAATCATCGATCAATACATGTGCTGATGATCTATTCATCGTTGTCCTATACGATGATACCCGATCAGAGATACTTACAGAATTATATCAATAAGTAGAGAGTTTTATAAGCATGTCACATACTTGCTGATCAATATAATGATATACATTCATTGGACCAATAATCATATTATTATTCATAAGCATAGTCATGTTACAATCATCTATATGACTACCTCAAGGGCATAACACCAACAAAAATGACATCCTCTACTTCAAATTCAACACCACGAGCACCCACGACGACGAAAAGTGCCACACAAAATCCTACAAAAAGTTCATCATCGTTAGTCACCTCAACAGGACTAACAAAAGACATTTTGATGAGGACATAGTTACGTAGGATACACCCATGGCATCAATGATCAATGATCCACAAATTCCTCCTTGTGATCAGCAACATTTGACCCAAAAACAAGGACCAATTACCCGAGCCATGCACAACAAATAAATTATCAGGTTAATTCGCTTCTTGGGAAGCCCAATTTTACTTTTGAGGATAGACCGCTACCTAATAATATTCTTATACTCAGGAACCATCGCAAGGATCATCTTGGGAATGCAAAGTGGTGTGGGAATGCAAAAGGGCAAGCCAATATGCAAGGTGGGAACACAAATAGAAGTGGAAATGCAAAGGGACAAATCATCTTGCAAGGTGGGAACGCGAAAGAGCTCCACTCAGCCTTCAATGACTAGTCTGAATTGAAACAAACATAGAGAATGCAAACAGATGCCGTTTGAGGCGTGTGAGTACTTGATGGAAACATAATTTCGTGCTCTTTCCAACAGATCTAGCCTTATCATCAAGTTCCACCCGAGCTAGCCACAACAATAAAAAACGTGCGACGGTCTCAGTCTTTTGGGGGTGCTGCACCACCAATATTAATCAACTAAGTTCACAAGTAATTAAAGTGGCAAGAGACCAACTCCAAGCATCCATCTCGTTGGCAATATATTGGACAAGCTCCCTCTTTATCTCCTTAAGTTTTGTTAAGTTTAGTTTCCCCCATGTGTGGAACTTTAACCTTGTTCTCTTGACTCGGCTAGAGCAGAAGTAAACAAGTTTAGAACCTCAGTTTGCGTGTGTGCTTTATCCACGTTGTTGTTAGTTCTTTGATTGCTTGCAAGAATAGACCTTCGTAGTCAGGTCATTCGAACTTTCAGCATGGTTGATAATAACTAGGAGTGTGGTTTAGCAATTGTGGGTATTTATTATTGTGTGGTTCGTAGCCGAATCATCAAAGTCATATGCTTTGCTTGCGGAAAATGAAGATGGCGATCCAATTTTAGAACAAGAAGAAGAGCATGTGAGTGCTGGTGATGCTAAACAATATTTGAGTATTATTGCGCATCATATGCTTAGTGCTCAGATTGCTCGTGCTGAGCAAAATCAGCACCACCACTTGTTTCACATCAAAGGCGTTGTCAAGGAGCAATCGGTTCGAATAATCGTTGATGGTAGGAGTTGCAAAAATCTAGCCAACATGGACATGGTGGATGTCGACGTTTGTTGTCGGCAATAATGAAAACAGCGCTAGACGTCGGATCCAAACTCGATGGTAGAACAAGACGCAAGAATTATACAGGTTTGGGCTCTCGCGGAGGAGATAATACCCTAGTCCTGTGCTCTGGGATTATGTGTGTCTAGCTTATTTGCTGATGAACTT
Source organism: Guadua angustifolia (assembly GCA_036346375.1). NCBI lineage: Eukaryota > Viridiplantae > Streptophyta > Magnoliopsida > Poales > Poaceae > Guadua > Guadua angustifolia. Next base: position 44,308,256 of record CM070507.1, on the reverse strand, counting down.
CTTGTGTTGATGTTTCCCTCGCCCCTCCCTTTATATAGTAGAGAGGTGCGGGTTACATCGGAGAGTCTTGGTCGGATACAAGGTCGGATACGGCCTAGATTACAATTGTATCCTACCTAACCAGGATCGGTTGCTATCTTCAGGGCTTCTTTGTTTCGCACGTCTGGCATAACCCTAGTAGCTTTTGTTTCCATGCAATCGGCTTGACCCGGTCTTATCCAGTTGGGCCTTGCAGGCATGCCTTGCAGATACCCGTGATCCATATACTCCATAGTAGCCCCAAGTGCTTTGCGATCGAATTGCCTTTTTATCGACAGGGTTTCCCGACTGGTTTTCTCTCCAGCCGAGTGCTCCGTTGTAGGCAAAGAGGTCGTGAAGGACTCGATAGAGCTCCACGTGTAAGCATTCCGAGTGGTTCCCAGCCCAATTTATTGAGCCAGTACGTGACTCGTCTTGGAGTATACCTCCGTTTATGTTGGCTTTTAGCCGAGTGGTACCTGTGTGCCATGGCACAGAGCTTTTGGCCTGTCATGAGGTGTACCATAAATTATCCAAGCGGTACCCGCACCTGCTTTTTGTAGTATACGACCAATGGCCCATCATGAGGCATACCACTGGAATCTTTGTTTTGAATCAACTTATTGTATCTGATTCTGTTTTGAACGGTGACCAGCTTACGATCTTTCATGAGGCATATCATAAGAAGTTATTTTAGTTTGGAAGGTACCCAAATTCCGTTTGATGCAGTCGTTGGCCTTTGGCCCATCATGGGGAGTACCATATCCCATACTAGGTTCGGCCCAGGAATGCCTGCGCACAGCAGTTGTTGTGCATAGCATTTGGCCCAACTTGAGGCGTGCCCTAGGGCAACCTCTGGGCGTGCGAAAGGCGAAGCATTTTTCCCGCTCAAGGCGAAAGTTAGCATCGCTCCCTACAAGTATGAGACTTGGTGCAAACGAAGCGGTTTTCTGCGCACTGTTCTTCACTTGCCTCTTCATCTTCTTACTTTCGGCGCTTCTGCTGCAAACTCCGCCGCTAGGGTTAGCCTCTCTCGCAATCCCAATCCGACACAGTTGCTAGCTCTTTTGCCAAAAAATGTCTTCTCCTTCCTCCAAAGACGTTCCTGCATCTGCCTTGGACAAGGATTAGGCCTCTTCGGTGACGACGGAAAGGCGATTGGAGGAGTTGGTCACCAGCGGCATCTTCCCGCCATTAGTGTTGCTCTCCACCCGACTTGCAGTAGGTGAATCTTGCCCCATGCCCCGAACTGAGGAGGTAGTCATTTTTGAGTCCTTTGAGCGCGAGTTTGGCCTTCATGCCTGCTCTTTTCTCCGCGGTCTTCTTCATTTTTATGAAATTGAATTGACTCATCTCAATCCCAATAACATACTTCAAATTGCTGTCTTCGTTCATCTCTGCGAGGCCTTCCTCGGCATTCACCCACATTTCAACCTCTTTCGCCATCTTTTCCTTCTCAAGCCATTCCCGAACAAAAATTCCCCCAAAGCAGTTGGGGGTGCTGGATTCCAGCTAAGAAATGGCCTGAAGAAGTCCTACTTCGCCATTCCTTTCAAAACCTTGAACAAAGGTTGGCATCAGGAGTGGTTTTACTGCGCCAACCCCAAGCCTTCTCTTCCTTCCTTTTCCGGAGCCCCACCCAAGCCTTCGATATGCTGGACTTCGCTCCCCTCAGACGATGGGATGGACCAGGTGGAGGAGCTCATGGGAATGATCGCCAAATTGAAGGAGGATGGACTAACCGGAGTTGCGATCATTCTCAATTTTGGCTTTCACCGGGTGTAGCCTCTCAAGGAGCGAGTCATTCTGGGATATGAGTATGAAGGGGAGCGCGATCCTACTCGGAAAGCTCCTGAGCCGATTCCCAAGAGCATACTCCTTGGACATCTGGGTGATTTCTTCGCCCCAAGCACCCAAATCGTCAATGACGGGTGCCCGAAGCCCTTCAACCGAACGTGTCCTCCTCCTCTAGTAAGATGCTTTCTTATCTCCCAAGGTTGGATTTTCTGGCTCTTGGCTGCAGGGTCATGGCGCTTTCTTCTCTGATGTGCCGCTGCCCGAATTCCCTCAACACAAGAGCACCAAAAAGAAACGCCCTGCCGGTGCCTCGTCCTCGGCGCTGAGTGCAAAGAAGGATAAGACGGCGGAGGCTGAAGACCCCACGAGAAACGGGAAACGCCCGGACGTCTATGTGCCCAAGAAGAAAGAAAGGCAGTCGGCGGCTAACTTGTGCCCGACTGGAGGCTCGAAGATTCATGGCTGGGCAGCCACGCGTGCCTCACCAGCGACCTCCACATCATCGAACAGGTCCGAGGGCCCGAAGGCTCCTGAGATCCCTACCCGGCACTCGGCCGATGGGGCACCTCCGCCCCCGCGCCCGATTGGAGACCCATCGTCCCCCATGCCCGGCATGCGGCCGGGTTCTTCTACAGGCGGACCCTCTGCTCGGAAGGGCTCGGGAATAAATAAAATAAGATCTCATAGGTTGGTTTCTTTGTTAGCTCTTCCTTTCGTGCTTCCAGATCATGTCTTCACTGCTTTTTCTTTTTCCAGGAAGCCTGTTGATGAAGTTCTTGTGGACGTGCCGCCAAGGGAGCCCCAGGAGGCCGCCTCCGAAGGTGTCACAAGCCAGCTAGGAGCTAAGGCGCTGACTGATGCCGTGCCCGCCACCCCCGAAGTGGCCCCAAAGCAGGCAACGATGACTCTGCTGACTGCTTCTACGGCCCAAGGCGCCGGGGCTGATTCCGATCCCCTCAGAGGTTCCCTTAGGAAATTCCCCAGCCCCCTCATCCGAAATCTCCATTGTGGGTTGCATTCTTCGGTGAGGATGGCGAGTGGACAGCTTTTGATGACAAAGATGAGGAGACGGAGTGGAAAGAGCTCTACGACCGCGCCTTCGATTGCGCCCGTTTGGCCCATGTGAGCTTCTTATGCCAAGTTGGTCGGAAGCTCTCTTCTTTTTGTCTTCAGTGCGCAGTGTAGCTTTATTATTCATTTTGTTGCCTTCAGAGCCTGGGAAAGCGCGCCGAGAAAAGGGATGCCATTCTCCGGGAGATACTCCCGAAGACCAAGATGAGGCGGGATTATGAGGACAAGATCAAGCGGATTCGTGCCAAGTTCCAGGGGGACCTGGATAGGGTCCGGAACGAGAGCCAAGCAGAGCTACAAAGGCTCCGGGCCCAGGTTCAGGCTTTCGAGGCGGACAAGTTGAACTTGACGATCTCCCTTTGTTGTAATTACCTTGTCCGTTTGCCTTAGAACACCTTTTTAGTCTTCCGTCCCTTAACTCATTCTTCCTGTCCTAGTTTTGGTCTTCGTCGTTGCAGGCCTTCAAGGAGAGCTTGAGACCACCCGGAAGCGGGTCAAGGATCTAGAGGAATCTGAAGACAAGGCCTAGACCAAGTCAGACAAGCTAAAACGAGAGCTGGAAGGTTTGCTCCCGACTCGTCCATTATGCCTATTGTGCTTTTTAGCGTCTTCGGGCTAATCCGACTGGTCTTATAGAATACCGGGTTAAGTCGCAAGCTCAGTATTGCGTCTTTGATAAGAGGATCAAATCTACTGAAGCGCGAGTCGACAAGCTCCAGGAAGGCTCCGAGGCAATGCTGCAAATCTTGAGTCTTGGCGAAGCTGGGCCTAGCAATGCGAACACCACAATCCAGCGACTGGCGGAAGAACCCAAGAAGCTGTTAGCACACCTGAAGGAGATGGCGATTACAAGCGCCAATCAAGCTCTGGCCATCGTGAAGTCCTTATATCCGCGGGTGGAGCTCGAGGCTATCAAGGAGGGTTTTGCCTGTACCGTTGATGACGACCACGCCATTGCCCTGCTCGACGAGATTAGGGATACTTCCGCCGCCTTAGTAGAGAACCTGGACTTGGGTCTCGTGTAAATATCCATTTGCTGAGACTTGGTCTGTACTTGTTCTTTTATGCCTTGGTAGAAAATGCCTTGCGACTGAGCCGTGTTTGGCTTTTAATCGCTTCATTGTGTCGTGAGAGGCTTCTTTTTTGACCTAACGCTTGCATGTGCCATGTCTGGTTTGGTGTCCCATGGCCATACGTCTTCTCGGCAACTTCGAGTTCTGGTGCCAGCACGTCTTCAGGGCCGCTTCGGCTTCCCGCGCTAGCATTTACTCAAAACCATTCGGTTTCCATGCTTTGGGTATATAATGGTGTCACCGCTACTTAAGCGATCACCCGTCTCTAATCCTTCTCTACAACCTTCGACGTTCTTCTTTACACCATCAATGGCTTCTTCATCCCAATCTTCTTCGTCTGGCGATGAGGTCCCACCATCTCCTCCACCCCCGGAGGGGCCAATCTTTGACTTTGAAGATGAGGCTCCGCCGGTGCCCGATGAGGAGGAGCCCTTCCTCGCCAAACTCTGGGCCGATTATGAGCTCGTGCTAGCCGAGCTTGTGGAGGAAGAGGCTGTAGCCCGTGACATCATCGCCATCGATGTGCTAATCGAAGCCATCCCGAAGCTTGTCGAGGCGAGGGACGCTCTTATCGACGCAGTAGGACGCGCGCGCCGCACTTAGGTTTTAGGTTCCTGAGGGTACCATGCTTTGGATTCGCCTAGTACCTCGCTGATGAAGTAAACTGGGCGCTGAACCTTCTGGAGGTGCCCTGCTTCCTCCCGCTCTACAACGATTGCTACGCTGACTACATGAGTCGTTGCCGCAATGTAAAGTAGAAGGGGTTCTTCGGGCATTGGTGAGACCAGTACCGGCGGTGAGGACAAGAATGCCTTAAGGTCCTCAAATGCTTGATGTGCCTCAGAAGACCATTGAAAATTACTTTGCTTCTTCAGAAGTTTGAAAAATGGCATCCCCGTGATCTCAAGCGGGAAATGAACCTACCGAGTGCCACCATGCACCCCGTGAGCTTCTAGACGTCTTTCTGGCAAGTCGGTGGCTTCATCTTCAGGATGGCATTGATTTTCTCTGGGTTTGCTTCGATGCTCTGCTGCGACACTTTGAATCCAAGTAGTTTTCCTAAGGGGACTCCAAAGACGCACTTCTCGGGGTTGAGCTTCATTTTGTAGGCCCTTAGGCTTTCAAATGTCTCAGCCAAATCGGATATGAGGTCCTGCCTTGTGCGAGATTTGACGACGACATCATCTACATATGCTTCTACGTTACGTCCGATTTGAGTGTGAAAACACCGCTGTATAGCGCGTTGATAAGTTGCGCCAGTGTTTTTCAGACCGAACGGCATTGTGACGTAGCAAAATGCTCCAAACGGAGTGATGAACAAAGTCTTGATCTGATCTTTTCTTTCAAATTTAATCGATGATACCCGAGTAGTCATCCAAAAAACTTAAGAGCTCACAACCTGCAGTTGAATCTACCACCTGGTCAATGCGGGGCAACCCAAACAGATCTTTCGGGCATGCTTTGTTAAGATCGGTATAATCAACACACTTGTGCCAGGTTTTATTCTTTTTGCGAATAAGAACTGGGTTCGCTAACCAGTCGGGATGATACACTTCTTTTATAAAGCCTGCGTCTAAAAGCTTAGTGATTTCTTCCCTGATGGCCACTCAGCGATCTTGAGTGAATCGTCGGAGCCGTTGCTTGATAGGCTTCGCCTTCTCATCAATATTGAGAGAGTGCTCGATCACCTCCCTAAGGACACCGGGCATGTCGGAAGGTTTCTATGCAAAAATGTCCCGGTTTGCCCGAAGAAAGGTGACGAGTGCGTCTTCCTATTTGTGATCGAGGCCTGTCCCGATCAAAGCCGTTTGAGCTGAGTTGGACGGGTCGAGGATTACCTTCTTAGTCCCATCGTCGGGCTTCATGCTTGTATTGACTTGCTTCTTAGCTGGGACTTCTCCCACATCTTGTTGATGTGCAGCCGCCTGTCGGATCTTCTCCCTGTCGGCTGCCACTTCTTGCATTTCAGCCATCTCGCAGCTCTCCCTATCACACGTGAAAGACTGCCTGACATCGCCGCGGACCGAGATAATTCCCCTCGGCCCTGGCATCTTCAATACGAGGTAAGTATAATGGGGCACAGCCATGAGCCTGGCTAGGCCTGGCCTTCCCAAGATGGCATGGTATGCAGTCTCAAAATCAGCCACCTCAAAGTTAAGATATTCCGTCTAGTAATTTTCTCTAGTCCCGAACGTGACCTGCAAGGTGATCTGCCTGAGTGGAACCGAAGAGGTCCCGGGGATTACCCCATGAAATGGCGATGAGCCCCACTTTAGCTCTGAGCGGGGAATCTTCATGTCGTCGAAAGTTTTGCAGAAGAGGACGTTGAGTCCGCTTCCTCCGTCAACCAGCACCCTCTGAAGTTTAACGCTGCGAATCACAGGATCCAAAATAAGAGGATATCTACCTGGATATGGAATGTGATCTGGATGATCTGAGCGATCAAAGGCAATCGGGACCTCGGACCATCTGAGGTATTGGAGAGTTGCCGGCATAACCGCATTGATGTCCCGAGTGGTAAGCTTTTGCTTTCGCTTGGACTCATAAGCAGCCGAGCCCCCGAATATGTAGTTGAGCTCATGCTCCATCTTCTGGTAGTCGCCCTCATCATCTTCAGGGGGATCTTGCTTTTCTTTGCTTCACCCTTGTCCGAGCTCAGCCGCTTGTTGCTCTCCTTTGCAAACCTTCTCAGAGTGAAGTAATCCTTTGCAGCATGTTTTCCCTTAGGATGGAAAGGGCAAGTTGCGTCCATTACCGTGTCATAGTCGTTCGTCCGTGGCGCACGAGGTCGGCCACGTTCGGCCACCGTAACCAGCTCTTCGGGCTTTCGCTTCCTATCCCGCTGCCTGGAAGACTCGGCGTGATCCTTCTTGTCCTTTTGCTGTGGGCGATCATCTTGGCGCTCAGCTAAGGCATCCGAGGCCATTGCGTAACGGTCCGCCAATTCAAACATTTCTCTTGCCGTGGTCGGCGGTTTCTGGGACATCTTCTTAATCAAATCAGGGTCGTTGACGCCTTTTTGGAACGCTGCAATGATCACGGCTTCTGAGATGTCTCGTATCGTGTTCTTCTTCTGCATGAAGCGCTAAATAAATCCCCAGAGGGTTTCATCCTTCCTCTGGTGAAGTTGACACAAGTCCCATTGAGTTCTAGGTCTTTCATAAGTGCCCTAGAAGTTGGTAATGAACTACTCACAAATATCTCCCTAGGAATCTATAAAGTTCGCTGGAAATCCTGTGAGCCAAGCCTGAGCCGAAGGCGTAAGCGTAACTAGCAGATAATTTGCCATGACGTTGTGGTTGCCCCCGACCGCCTTGATTGCAAGGGAATAAACTTGCAACCACGCTTCTAGATATCTTTCTCCATCAAAGTTGGTGATGCTTTTGGGGTTGAAACCTTCAGGCCAAACCACTCAGCGAAGCCGGGGAGTGAAGGCACGGATGCCATCAATAGGCCTGTCACCGCGCCAACGTGGGGAGTACCGAGGTGGAGATCTGGCTCAACGATCCTCGTCCTCTCCTCTGTCGCGCCAGTGTGGATTTCTGCAGTCGTCCCAACCATCGTGACTGATGCCGAAACGCTGGTAGTCGTCCTTGCACCGGCGGCGCTCTTCATCTTCGCGCTCTCATCGCCTAGCATCCAGATCGAAGCGAAGGTCACGGCTGATGCTCCGGCGGGCATCCTCGCCCTGACGAATTTCAAGTCGGCCGCTCAAGGACAAACTACGGGTAGTATTACAGCTTGCAGTCTGAGTGATCACGCGGGCATGAGAGTATCCTTTCTCCCCTGGTTCTTCTTGATGTTGAATTGCCGCCGCCGTCACCATGACCTTGACTTGGGCCATGATCGGGGCAGCAGGACTATCGGGACCGAGCATTAGTCCTAGGGTATCGAGTAGTGTCTTTGAGGCGACGATATTTTGTTGAGGGGTATGAAAAACCGATTGATTCCCCATCCTTGTCTGCAAGATGTCCTCATTAACATTGCGCCATCTAGTTTGGAGGGACTTTGCACGTTCCTCCTGCACTTCACGACGTAGGAGCTCTACTTTTGCGGCATCCACGGCATTTTTCTGTTGCTAGGACTCAGTCCGTGGATCTTCGATCATGTAGACACCGCGAATGTTTTGAAAGCCTCCTGTCCTGCTCTCTAAGTCAGAAGAATAATAAGACATATTGGGCTAACCTTTGGATCTGAGTGGTTTGCTGACGCTTCTCACCACTCGGGGCTCGTCCTTGACTGGACCTCGTCCAGATCGGGGAACAAACTCCTGGCTTACTGTCCGGGGACAGATGGCCACAGCCTTCCTTGATCCAAGTGACTGCCCGGCCGAGAGAACAACGAAATCACTTCCATATTGATCTGATCCGAATCCGAAAGGATAAGCTTGCCAAGATTGTCGGCGATGAAGTCCAGGCTTCCGAAATGGAACACTTGGGCGGGAGCGAAGGTGGCTATGACTTCGCTGTGGATTTCCATCGAGCTTGATGAGACTGATCTTAACGCACCCGCTACCTAGCACTCCAACTGTCGACGTTTGTTGTCGGCAATAATGAAAATGGGGCTAGGTGTTGGATCCAAACTGGATGGTAGCACAAGACGCAAGAATTATACAGGTTCAGGCTCTCGCGGAGGAGATAATACCCTAGTCCTGTGCTTTGGGATTTTGTGTGTCTAGCTTATTTGCCGATGATCTTCTTGTGTTGATGTTTCCCTTGCCCCTCCCTTTATATAGCAGAGAGGTGCGAGTTACATAGGAGAGTCCTGGTCGGAAACAAGGTGGGGATTATATCTTCTGTACATATCCATTTGATAATGGCCTAGATTACAATTGTATCGTACCTAATTAGGATCGGTTGCTATCTTCAGGGCTTCCTTGTTTCGCACATCTAGCGTAACCCTAGTAGCTTCTGTTTCCATGCAATCGGCTTAACCTGGTCTTATCCAGTTGGGCCTTGCAGGCCTGCCTTGCAGATACCCGTGATCCATATACTCCACAGTGGAGAAGCTAGCACTATCCATTAGGCTGCATCCTCAGCCATATTACGTACAATGGTTTAACAACAGCGGCAAACTCAAGGTAACTCATATTGCAAGAGTACATTTCGCTTAAGGTTCTTATCATGATTATGTTGATTGCGATGTCATACCAATGCAAGCTTGTTTTATGTTGTTAGGTAGACCGTGGCAATATGATAAAGATTGCCTACTTTATGGTAGAACAAAGCAATACTCTTTTGTGCAAAGAGAAGAAAATTGTATTGCATCCAATGTCCCTAATGCTATATTAAAAGATGAGATTGCTAGAGCTAGTAGAGAGAAAAATAAGGAGCATGCTAAAAGTGCAAGTCAGATTGTAGCAAAGGATCATGAGCAACACAAAAAGAAAGAATCTAAAGCCTGTTCATGAGAAGAGAAATGAGATTACGTTGAAAGGTGCTTGTTTTCTTGCTACCAAATCTGATGTGATTGAGCTGGATGTTAGAAGTTCTATTTGCTATGCATTCGTTTACAAAGAAGTTTTATTTTCATTTGAGGATATATCTTCTTCTTTGCCTCCTGCTGTCACTAACCTTTTGCAGGAGCACACTGACGTCTTTCCAAAGGATGTACCACCGGGGCTGCCCCTAATTCAAAACTTTGAGCACCAAATTGCCCTCATTCCAGGGGCATCTTTGCCCAATCATGTGCCATACAGAACCAATCCGGAAGAAACAAAAGAGATACAATGCCAACTTCAAGAATTGCTTCATAAAGGGTATGTACGTGAGTCTCAGTCCTTGTGCTATTCCGGTCATATTAGTGCCTAAGAAAGAATTATCATGGCGTATGTGTGTGAATTGTAAGGCAATCAATAATATCACCATTAGGTATTGTCACCCTATTCCTAGGCTAGATGATATGCTTGATGAATTAAGTGGCTCTATAGTGTTCTGTAAAGTTGATTTGTGTAGTTGGTACCACCAAATTCGCATGAAGCTAGGAAATGAATGGAAAACGGCTTTTAAAACTAAGTTCGGTCTATATGAGTGGTTAGTAATACCTTTTGGGTTAACTAATGCACCTAACACTTTCATGAGAATGATGAACGAAGTTTTGAATACTTTCATTGGCAGATTTGTGGTGGAATATTTCGATGCCATTTTGATATATAGCAAATCATTGGAGGAACACCTTGACCAATTACGTGGTGTTTTCGATGCTTTACGAGGTGCACGCTTATTTGGTAACCTTGAGAAGTGCACCTTTTGCACGAATGGAGTCTCTTTTCTTGGTTATGTTGTTACTCTCCAGGGCATTGAAGTTGATCAGGCAAAGGTTGAGGCAATACAGAGTTGGCCAACTCCTAACATGGTCACACAAGTGCGACGTTTTCTAGGACTTGCTGGATTCTACCGTCGCTTCGTAAATATTTCAGGACCATTGTTGCACAATTGAATGAGCTTACCGAAAAGGGTGTGCCATTTGCTTGGAGAGATGCAAAGCAGAATGCCTTCAACACGTTGAAAGATAAGCTAACACATCACTACTACTCCAACTTCCAGATTTTCTATGACTTTTCAACTAGAATGTGATGCTAGTGGAGTTGGTTTGGGTGGTGTGTTGTTATAAGAAGGAAAACCTGTTGCATATTTTAGTGAGAAGTTGAGTGGATCTAGTTTTAACTATTCTACTTATGATAAGGAATTATATACTCTAGTTCAAACTTTAGAAAAATGGAAGCATTATTTATGGCCTAAAGAATTCGTCATACATTCTGATCATGAATCTTTGAAGCATATTCGAAGTCAAGCAAAATTGAATCATAGACATGCAAAGTGGGTTGAATTCATTGTATCTTTTCTTTATGTTATAAAACACAAGAAGGGAAAGGAAAATGTTATTGCTGATGCTTTGTCTAGAAGATATACCATGCTTTCACAATTTGATTTCAAAATCCTTGGATTCGAGATGATTAAAGAGCAATATGCACATGATAATTATTTTAAAGATGTGTTGTTGAATTGTAAAGAGGGAAAAACCTAGAAGAAATTTATCCTCGAAGATGGGTTTGTGTTTAGAGCTAACAAGCTATGCATTCTAGCTAGCTCCGTTCGTTTGTTGTTATTACAGGAAGCGCGTGGAGGTGGGCTGATGGGACACTTTGGTGTGAAGAAGACGGAGGACATACTTACTGGTCATTTCTTTTGGCCAAAAATGAGAAGGGTTGTACTACATGTCAAAAAAGCTAAGTCACGACTTAATCCTCATGGTTTGTATATGCCTCTACCTGTCGCAAACGTGCCTTGAGATGATATTTCTATGGACTTTGTTTTAGGACTGCCTAGAACAAAGAAGAGAAGGGATAGCATCTTTGTTGTGGTGGATAGATTTTCTGAGATGGCACACCTCCTACCATGTCATAAAATTGATGATGCCAACATTGTTGATTTGTTCTTTCATGAAATTGTTCGCTTGCATGGTGTGCCTAACACAATAGTTTTAGATCATGACACTAACTTCCTTAGCCACTTTTGGCGAATTTTATGGGCTAAATTGGGGACTAAGCTTTAATTTTCTACTACTTGTCAACCCCAAACTGATGGACAAACTGAAGTTGTCAATAGAACTTTATCTACCTTGGTTAGGGCTGTTTTGAAAACAAACATAAAAATGTTGGAAGAATACTTGCCTCACATTAAGTTTGCCTATAATCATTCACTACATCTACTACTAAGATGTGCAGGTTTGAGATTGTCTATGGATTTGTGCCTCGTGCTCCTATTGATTTGTTACCTCTTCCATCTTCAGAGAAGTTGAATTTTGATACTAAACAACGTGCTGATTTGATGTTGCAAATGCATGAGACAACTAAAGAAAACATAGAGTACATGAATGCTAAATACAAACTTGCTGGTAGTAAGGGGAGGACGCATGTGACTTTCAAACCTAGAGATTTAGTTTGGTTGTATTTGAGAAAAGAAAGATTTCCTGAATTAAGAAAATCAAAGTTGATGCCTCGAGCTGATGGTTCTTTCAAAGTTTTTGAAAAGATTAATGATAATGCATATAACCTTGATTTACGTGCAGATTTTAGGGTTAGTCCCCCCTTTAACATTGCAGATTTGAAGCCATATTTGTGAGAAGAGGATAAGCTTGAGTTGAGGACGACTCAAATGCAAGAAGGGGAGGAAGATAAGGACATCTTTCCATTGATACAACCATGCCTAGTCACTCATCTCATACACAACAAGCTGAACCCATATTACAAGTTCCAGTTACTCGTGCTCGAGCACGTCGACTCAATTATTAGGTTAACACGTTCTTAGATTTTGATACAAATGATTCACAAAATGGATTGCAATTTAATCCTTGTGCTGATTTTATTGTCCTTAAGAACAAAGAGAAGAATCTGAAAATGCCAAGCATAAAGCCAAGTCATCATGTGCGTGAGTTCGACTAGGATTCGGCCACCCTGATAGCACCAACTCAAAATGGCCATAACTTTAGATCCAGAAGAGTGTTCGGGGCAAATGAGTACTTGATTGAAAGCTTTCTTCGCCCTCTTTCTAATGGATCTAGTTTCACCTCCAAATTGATTTTGAGCTCTTAGGAATCAGCAAAATAAATGACATCACTTTTCCAGTCAGAGTCAAAGTGGGCCTTGGGCCGTGTAATCAAGTTGTATTTGGTCTCCCTAGGTTTTGGACAACCTTCTCCTCCTCTTATCTCATAAATAGCCATCCACACCATCATCTAGGGTTTGCATTTTGTTTGATTAGTTTAGTCAAGTGCAAACTTTAAGTCTTCGAGATGTGCTGGACAGCCACCTTATCAAGATCTTAAGTAGATCCCCACCTTGTTTTTGCCTTCATTCATATTTGCAATTTCATATTGCTTTTACTATTATTCTTGCTTATTATTCGGTTGCTTGCTAGAATGGAATCTTGTGTTCAAGTTGATCGTGCTAATGGCAGGATCAGTAATCCTCCGGAGTTGGTTTAGCCATTACTAAGGCGCATCACCATCGTACATTGTACTCGGATCATCAAAGTTAGTTCCACCAAATCGAAGTTATCTCTCTCATCGAAAGATCGGGAACTATGATATATCAACCAACCTCCTAAATGGACTTCATATGCATTTGAGCTTATTTTAGGGTGCGTTTCGAATTCGTCCGTGTTGGTGTTAAATATTCCTCACTATGTGTCCCAATTGGCATTGCGGACTCTGTGCATATGAAAAAAAATTGTAGAATGAAACTGAGTGCTAAACCCTACTGAATGGACTTCATAAGTTCCCTTGCTCATTTCGGGGTGCATTTTCAATCCGTCAGAGTCGGTGTTAAATACACCTCACGACGAGTCCCAATTGGCACTGCATAATCCATGCGTATGAAAAAATTTCACATAATGAAACTGAGTGCTAAACCCCTAAATGGACTTTGTATGTGTCCTAGCTCATTTTGAGGTGTGTTTTAAATTTGTCCAAGTCGTTCTTAAATATTCCTCACGATTGGTCTCAATTGGCACTGTAGACCCCATACGAACTAAAAAATGTCACATAATGAAACTGAGTGCTAGACTCACCGAATGGACTTCATATGCACCATAGCTTATTTCAGGGTGCATTTCAAATCCGTCGAGTTGGTGTTATATATTCCTCTTGACGGGACTTAGTTGGCACTATAGACTTTGTGCGTATGAAAATTTTTGATAGAATGAAACTAAGTGCCAAACTGCCCGAATGGAGTTCATATGTGCCCTAGCTCATTCCACGGTGCATTTTGAATATGTCTCAATCATTGTTAAATATTCATCACGACGTATCCAAGTTGGCACTACAGACTTTGTGCGTACATCGAAAAGCCATAGAATGAAACTGTAACATCCCAAAATTTGGGTTTTCAAAAATTTATATTTAATTTAGCTTTCCAAAAATTTTACATCAATCTTATTTGATTAAAGAAGCTTAATTTAGAATTTTCTAAATCTAAAACAATTTAATGAGCCTTCTATGTGCATCAAGTAATTTAAAATTTAGTTTTTACAAGCGTTCTTTGTATCTCAGGGAATTTCTCAAATTTGAGATTTGCTAAAAATTAATTAAAATTTTTAATTTAAATATTTGGATGTTAATTGGATTTTTATTGGATTTTTAATTTGAATTATTAATTGTTCGGGCAATTCTATATCCAAAGTCCAATTCAAACCTTTCCCTTTGAAATTCCATTTAAATCCAAAATTTGGATTTCCTCGGTGTTCTATTTAACCTGGCCTCTATATCCTTTCGAAATTGGAGTTCAATTTTTTTCCGTCCGTAAAGTCAGAATTTCCAATTCCGGTCCTTATTCGAAATTTCACCCGAGTTCCAAAATACTCCAAAAATCTCAAAATTCATATAATTAGGTTCCAAATATTCTAAAATGATTTTGGGAATTTTTCCAAGATTTATAGAATCCTTTGTTATTTTATCTCTCGGTCTTTCGTTAAATTCAGTATATTCGTCCCGGAATTCTCTAAATTCCAAAACTCATCTAAATTCAGTGAAACCAATTTTATTGGGTTCCAAATAATCTCTAGTATTTTTATGAATTTTTCTAAGATTTTTAGATCATTTTTGCTATTTTATTCCTCGCGCTTTGTCCCTCCATTTCTTCCGACCAATGGGAAAGCGACACGTGGCCGTTCACTGTTCGTCTTCAACCTCCCGCAGCAGCTACTGTTCACGCGTAGAGTCCCCATGCTGACTCAATTTTCAAAACCCCATATCTCTGAGCATACTGCACCAAATCGTGTGAAATCTGAAGCATTGCGACCATGTCATGATGGGGAACAAGTTCCAAGTCGTTGCCCGTCCTGAATTCGCGCATAGCAGCCGCAATTACGCGTTAAAGGCAATTCATTGCTTGGCCCATATCTCGAGCTTCTCTCCACTTCCCGACGCGTGTGAGTACTCAAAATGTGCGTATGGACGTCCTCTATCCCGTGCTCACCTTGTCCAGTTGTTTCAGCAACGTTTCCTCTCCCAAAACTCAAGCAAACCCGGCACCGGCGTCCTCCAAAGACACCGGTGAGCCATCTCTTGCTCCGATGAGTTTCCGGGTAATCCGACCACGTCACTTTGTGCCTTTTGCTTCCATGATCACAACCATCCAGTCGGATTTGATTTTCGTTGCAGTTTGGCCCCGAATTTCGAGTTTGTTCGTCGATGGTCGTCGCTCCGTTCGTCGTCGATTTCTCCCAAACCGGTAATCCCCAATCAAATTCCTTTTAGATGTAGCCTAGTATGACCTTGCTCTACGCCATGCTCTCGCTGGTTTTGAGAAATTCCATGTTCTATTGTGTTTTTGGCCGCCATGCCATCCGGGTTGTCTTGCTCGTCACCGGTCGTCCATGGCGCCGCTTTTCCGTGCCATCCCGGCCCCGTCCGACCACCCAGCACACCTCCTCACATCCCTGCGCCCCTCCTGCACCCCCGACCGACCTCCCCATGCTGCCCCATCACCGGAACACCGCGCAGCCGCGCCGCCCCTCGTCGGCCTGTTTTGGCGTCGCGTTCCTGGTCAGCTTGTCATGATCTTTGGTGATCCAACTGCGTCATCTCGTGCCTCATGGTACCCTCTATCTCCCTTCCAAATTTCATGCAAATTGGTTCATGGAATCAAAAGTTATGGCTGCCCAAAGATCGAATCTTGCCGGAGGCCGTTCTCCCTCGTTTTTGCGAGTTTGGCCATGAAATTTTTATGGTAGACTTCTGGTGGTGTCCCCTACATGGTGCTCACCCTATCCCATGGTTGTGAACTCAGGAGTTTGTGCAGAAAATTCGTTTCCCCGATCAGACTGCGTTGCAGACAGCCGAAAACTTCCTCGCGCGTTCCCCGTTGATCCAAAAGGTAAAACTCAAATCCGTTCGCGTCATATCGTGCCAAATGTTCCCAGATAGCTCTCTATAAAATTTGGTTAGGTTTTATGCAGTACTTTATTAGTTGTGATCGTTTGAACTATTAGCTCCGGGAGCCGTTCATCGGCAGTTTGTGATCAATCCGTTGGGTCGCCGCCAAATCCGGCAATATTGCTGAGTTCGTCTCGTCGCGTTCTACGCGATGGACACTTCCCCTTTGCTGTTGCATCTACCGAAATTCTTTTTATTCGTCGGCCGCCGCCTTTTGCCGCCGTCGCGCGTCGTCTTGTGCCGCCAACCATTTTGGTTCGTCGTGGCCATGTCTTGACCCCGCTGCCCTATCCTTCAACCGATGGTTGCCACCTTGTAATCTCATATGCGTTCCGTCATCGCTTCACATTCATCGTTAATGTTTCACCGTTAACGTTCCATCGTTAACGTTCCGCCGTTAACGTTTCGCCGTTAATGCTCCAACGTTAACGTTCCATCGTTAACGTTCTGTCCTTAACGTTTCGCCGTTAACATTCCATCGTTAACGTTCCGCTGTTAATGTTTCGTCGTTAACATCCCGCCGTTAGCGCTTTGCTCTCGCTTCGCTATCATCGCATGCGCGCATTCAAGCAAGAGCGTAGCGCGATGTCATTATCCTTTCTAACGTTCCTATCTGTTCATCGCCGCTTCATCATCGTCAAATCTCTTCTTCATAGTATGACTAAACCCCAGACCAAATCCTAGCCCGATCGCATTTAGACCCTTGTGTCGATGCCTTCTCTCCGTGAACCTTAATCTTCTAGAAACCTGTTCGTGGACTTGGTTGATACGCCATTGGCCATATGTCATATCCGGTACCCATATCTAATCTACGGTCTATCTTTCTTTTGTTAGACTATGTATCTACTTAGTCAACAAAAGTCAACACCGCGTACTCGAGCTTAGTTCATCGTAAACCAAATCATCCTCGTGGACCCGGTCTATAGATCAAGAGTCCATATGTCAATATCTGTTCAATCAAGTTAATTAACCTCGAAGGATATTCCTGGAATATACTTCGTCCTCTCTAATTATCATCAGTAACCTTCTCGATAAATTTTCCAAAGCAGTTCTCTTTTGTCTAATCATCGACCCAATCCATCCAAGTTCCTAATTTCATTAAGCCGTTGTGCCCAATGTTATTCGTTCTTAATTTGGAGTTTACTTGATTTGCTTTTTGAAGTTTTGTTGTATTTGGGTTTGTTTATCGTTAGACGTGTCGCTGTAAGTCGCTCGAAGGAGCTGAGAAGCAAGCAAGCGGAGATTGAAGATCGAGGATCAATGATCGAAGATAAAGAGTAAAGAATAATATAAATTGCAAGGGCCAGGCAAGTCGTGCTTTGATCATATTGCTCCCAGTTTTACAAATTTACTTTGATTCAAATTATCGCATGCTAGTTCAAGATTAAAATGATTTAAATTAATTTGGGATTAGTTATTCAATCCAATTGCTAAATCTCACCTTGCCATGATTATTTGTATGCCATAATTCATTTGTCACCCTAAGATGGTTGATTATTAGTTGGTTGTTATTACTTGCCAACGTGGGTTGGTTAGACCGTGTATAATTGCTTAGCCATGCCACGCAACTCATGTCTTTTGAAAATAAAGGTTAATACTGATTAATGGATTATGAAATGTGTTTGTGAAATGGTGTGACGTGTTGCCACACGATGATGTTGATATGTGGAACCAGTGTGGTTCTACATGGATGTTGAGTTGTTGTTGGCATTGTGTTGCGCAATAATCAACTGGGGTGGTAAAATATTTTAGACCGAGGCAAGTGGCAAGAGTGGCATTTGATATGTCACTTTGGTATTTGGCGGTGTTGTTGGTAAATTATGAGATGGTACTGTTGGTGAATTATGTGATGGTATTGTTGGTGAATTGTTTGGGGTAGTCTTGCCTTGGTCACCCTAAGGACTTAACCTTGCAAGCCTTTGAACTGAGTCACTCGTACAACCACATATCCGATATGGGATGACCTAGTTTAGTAGGATTTCGATATCTCACCTTTGATACCTCGGGGGTAGATCATCCGAGGGGTGATTGTATGGGGAGCGTGCACTGTCTGCGGCTTGGTACCCATCCAACGGTGTTAAATCGGTCCTATACTTGGCTCGAGTGAGGGAAGTGATAGTGAAGGCAACACGGAGAGGTTCCTAGGTTGAGCTAGAAGTTTCGAAAGGCTTTGTTATGATCGCTCATTCGCATCTTGTTGTATGGCGATTCACGGTGACGTGGTGAGTTGATTGCATCTTGTGGGTAAAGTGTACAACCTCTGCAGAGTGTAAAAACTATTGAATAGCCGTGTCGCGGTATTGGACATTGCTCGGGATTCTGATCAAGGGGTAGAGTTTTGAAAATAAAATGAGGTTGGGAATGTGGACATTGTGATATGGAAATTGGTTAATGATGAGAAATGCTTACTTGAGATGATTACAAAATTTATTATGGATAATACTTGTTCTACTGCTTTTCAATCTATTTATGATATCATTTGGAAATGCCGCTTTATTGCAAAAGAACCATTCACCATTCCTTTGGAATAAGCCATGCATGTAGTAATAGAAGCGCATTACATGCATGACTTGTTGAGTACGGTTGTGTACTCACCCTTGCTATAACAAAACATCACCAGTTGAAGAGAAGTCATTGTCTTGAAGAAGGAGAAGTTCGCAAGAAGGCGAATATCTAGGAGTTGAACCTTGTCAAATGCGTGGTATTTTGATGGGATTCACCGACGTTCTTCGTTCCGCTGCCGTTCGTTCTACTCTGAGTTGAAGCCATCTAGGCTTCACAATTGTAAGTTGACCTTAAGGTTGTTCAACCTGTTATATTAAAGATGAATACTTTATTTATTATTCATTGTGTATGTTTGTGATATTCATCTTTGTTAGCTGTGGGCACTAGCGATCGATCACGGGACTAGTCTTTGAAAACACGAGGGTTTCCGGATTGCGAATTCGGGTCCCGACAAGAGATGGTATCAGAGCATACTGACTGTAGGTCTTGACCCTAGATAGTTTCGCCGTTCTTTAGGAACTTCAAAATTATTTTCTAAATAGAAAATTTAACTTGAAGAATAACAAGTTCTTGACTTATCTTATTCTTCCATTCCTTTCCCCTTTTGCTGAAATTTCTATCTTTCCCCGCCGATTTAAGTTGGAAATCTTACCTCAGTTGTCTTGAATAGATAACGATGTTTCACACTTTAGGAGAAAGCACCGATGCCGTTGCTGAATCTGAAGATCGTGAAGACAGGAATCATCGAGCTCAAGGAAAGAGTGCCGATGAAGTATTCCAGAAGGTAGAAGAACCAGTGCCGATGAAGTGTTCAAGAAATTCGAAGAATCGGTGCTTGAGTAATTGTTGAGACTCATGTGTGAGAGTCGCGTCTGTCTAAGTTAGGAGTGTTACCCTTTTTAGACGTTAGACTTGTGTGCTTAGGTTAATTTGGTTTTTCATTCTTTGAGTGTGCGATATCGTTGCGAGCTTTTATGCTTGGATAAGCAACCATACCAAGTTAGTAATTGTTTGCTTAAGTTTTTGGGTTAAACCTGTTTCCCTGCACTAGGAATCTCGAATCTTATCTATGCTTTTCCCTCTTGCCTATTAACCTTGATCAGTCAACAAATGGAGAAGTTTTCCAGTGACAGCCTTGGCAGTATTCTTGAAGCAGTCCAAGTCAGTTCAGATGTTGCCGCCAGTATCAGATGTTTCATCATCTGGGGATGGTGTAGTCGGGCCGCCAATGTATTCTCCTCCCAAATTGAATCCATCATCTTTCATCGAAAGATCGGGACCAATCCTGCTATCAAGCAAACCATCCCGAATGGACTTCATATGCTCCCTAGCTCATTACAGTATGCATTTCAAATATGTCCAAGTCAGTGTTATTTATTCCTCACGACGGGTCCCAATTGGCACTGCAGAATCCACACGTACGAAAAAAGCCACGGTGTGAAACTGTGTGCCAAACCCCCTAAATGGACTTTATATGCACCCTAGCTAATTTTAGGGAGCGTTTCGAATCCATCTGAGTTGGTGCTAAATATTCCTCACAATGGGTCCCAATTGGTACTGTACACTTCATGCGCATGAAAAAATTTCACAGAATGAAACTGAGTGCCAAACCCCTGAATGGACATTATATGAGTCCTAGCTCACTTCCTGCGTTTCATGTCTGACCGAGTTGGTGTTAAATATTCTTCACAATTGGTCCCAATTGCACTGTAGACTCCATGCGTACGAAAAAAGTCACAGAATGAAACTGAGTACTAAATTCACCGAATGGACATTATATGTGCCCTAGCTTATTTTGGGATGCGTTTCAAATCCATCTTAGTTGGTGTTAAATTTTCCACACGATAGGCCCCAACTAGCACTGTAGACTCCACGCGTACAAAAAAGTCATGGAATGAAACTACACCAAACCCCGCCCCCCCCCCCGAATGGACGTCATATGCACCCAAGCTCATTTCAGGGAGTGCTTCGAATTCAACTCAGTCGATGTTATATATTCCTCACGACATATCCCAGTTAGCACGTAAGACTCCATGCATGCGAAAAATGTGCCCTATCTCATTTCAGGGTGCCTTTCCAATCTATCCAAGTCGGTGTTAATTATTCCTCACTACGGGTCCCAATTAGCACTGTAGACTCAATGCGTACGAAAAATTTTTACTTAATGAAAATGAGTGCCAAACCCTCCCGAACGGACTTCATATGTGCCTAGTTCATTTCGAGGTGCATTTCGAATCCATCCAAGTCGGTGTTAAGTATTCATCACCCTGGGTCACAATTGGAACTACAGACTCCATACATCCAAAAAAGTCATAGAACGAAACAATGGGCTAAACCACCTGACTACGGGTCCTAATTGGCATTGTAGACTCCATGCGTACGAAAAACTCCCACAGAAAGATACTGAGTGGCAAACCCGCAAAATGCACTTCAAATGCGCCCTACCTATTTTGAGGTGCATTTCTAATCCATCCTAGTCGGTGTTAAATATTCTTCTTGACGAGTCGGAATTGGCACTGCAGGCTCCATGCATATGAAAATAATTCACAGAATGAAATGAGAGCCAAGCGTGTACTCTAGCTTATTTTGGGGTGTGTTTTTAATCCATCCGAATTAATGTTAAATATTCCTCATGATGGGTCCCAATTGGCACTGTAGACTCCATGCATATGAAAATATTTCAAAGAATGAAACTGAGTGCCAAACCCTCTGAATGGACTACATATGCACCCTAGCTCATTTCGAGGTGCGTTTTGAATCCATCTGAGTCATGTTAAATATTCCTCACGACGGTTCCAATTAGCACTGTAGACTCCATGTGTATGAAAAAATTTCATAAAATGAAACTAAGTACAAAACCCCCTAATGGACTTCATATGAGCCCTACCTCATTTAGGGGTGCATTTTGTATATGTCCTTGTCGGTGTTAAATATTCATAAAGACCGGTCCCATTGGCACTTTAGACTCCCTGCATACAAAAAAATCATAGAATGAAACTAAGCACCAAACACCGAGAATGGATTTCATATGCGCCCTAGCTCACTATAGGATCTATTTCAACTTCGTTTGAGTTGGTGGTAAAATTTCCTCACGACAAGTCCCAATTAGCACGCAAATCCATGCGTGTAAAAAAATTCACAGACTGAAAATGGGTGCCAAACCCCACAAATGGACTTCATTGCACCCTAGATCATTTTGGGGTGTGTTTTGAATCCGTCAAGTCGGTGTTAAACATTCCTCACGATAGGGTTCGAATTTGCATCATGTAAGGTTGTGTCCCGATCTTTCGATGAGAGCAATAACTATCAATTAGGTGGAAATGACTTTGACGATCTGACTACAATGTACGATAATGATGTGCCTTAGCAATCGCTAAACCAACTCCAAAGGGTTTATTGATCTTGTCGTGGGCACGATCAACCTAAACATGATGTTCAATTCCTGCAAGCAACCGAAGAACAAGCAAGAACAATAGTGCTTGATTGAAAGCTTATTTTGAGCTCTTTCCAATGGATCTAGCCTCACCATCAAATTCCACTCGAGCTGGCCACATCAGTCAAAAATGTGCGGCAGTCTCAGTCTTTTGGGGTGCAGCGCCACCATTATTTTGGGCTGAATTCCCATGTAATCAATGTGACGTGAGTCTACCTCTAGTATCCATCTCCTTGGCTATATCCTAGACAAGCTCCCTCTTTATCTCCTTAGGTTTTGTTCATTTGTTGTTTCCTTTGGAGAAACACCCTCTGTTTCCCATGTGCTGGCTAGCTAATCGGATCGAGCAACAGAACCTCGGTTCATGTGTGTGCTTTATCCTTGCTCTTATTGGTTCTTCGATTGCTTGCAAGAATAGACCTTTGTGGTTAGGTCATCTGGGCTTTTGGCACGATTGATAACAACAAGGAGTGTGGTTTAGCGATTGCGAGCGCTTATCCATGTAGGGTTCGTAGCCGGGTTATCAAAGTCATCCTCCACCTAATCCAAGTTATCCTCTCACCGGAAGATCGGGCACCCGTGAATTTTCCCATCATTTGGTATCAGAGCAACGGTTGACCGGTGAGTTCTTGTATCTTGTTTAGTTGTTTGATTGTGTTCTTCCTGGAGTCTAGAAAATCTGCCCCACAAAAAGATTGTTTGTTCATTGTCCAAACCCCGTTGTGCCTTCCAATCTGATAATTTTGTTTTTGCTAACTTGAGTTTGCATCTGTTCTAGTGTTGTCTTGTTGCTGTTCATCTTCTTGTTCATCTCGCCATCCCAACATCCATCCATAAAACCCAAAAACAAACAACCCCATCTCGGCCAGAAAGATCCCCTTTCTGCAGCCACCACCAAAAATGCCATAAATCTCTATTGCCACATCATTTTTGAGTAAGACCAAAAGGAGAAGTTTCCTAACTCAACTTTGCATCTTCACATCAATTTCTACACATATCCATCCAAGGAGTAAAGAGTTTGGTGCATTGAAATCTGACCCAATTGCTGTCCTGAAATCTGCATCTATCTGCACTTGCAAAATTTGTGCAAAATTCTCAGTTGGTTCTCAGAAAGTTTTCCCAAAAGAAAAGATGTTGAAAAAGCCATCAAGAAGAAGACAAAAACGAATCATTGAAAAAGAGGCACCTAACCAAATGTTACTGATAAAATACTGACCTACTGTCTGTGGATAGAAATCAGCAATCTGGAAAGTTGGAATTCATCTTGTGCTCCAAAGTTTCTAATTGCATACTCATGAATTTAGCTGTGTTTACCACTTGTATCCACTACCATATCATTTATTTTAGCCTAATATCCATCCTTGTTTGATCAGCAACATAGGCTAATTGCTAGATTCGAACACATATTCAATTCTATGCAAATTCTGAAATTGGCTAATTGATTTCCTTTGCTACTCATTATAAATCCTTTCGAAGATCTACTTTCTACTAACCATACAGGTGATAGCCTTGCAATCACTTTGCTCACATTTCAGTTTGGTTTATAACGAACCAGCCACCAGATTATACCTCTTGCTGCATTTGTAAGAGTTGGTAAGAGCTTAGTAATATCTTAAGAGGGGAAGAGATACACTTGATCATTTCAGCAAGTAATAGTGATAGGGAACTACATACCCTTATGTGTTTTCCTATTTATCACTAACAATGGCAGGTTCTGTAGTACTTGGGCCAACAACATTCTAGGAGAAGAGATAGTTCGTACTCTAAGATACAAAGAACGTACGAGCACAACTTCAACACCACGGGAGGTTCATGATGATCCCTTAGGAAAGATTAAATTTACAATGCCTTCATTTGCTAAAAAGTTCGATCTTAATGCATATATTAATTGGGAGATAGCGGTAGAAAACGAATTTGCAAAGTATGACTTATCTGAAAGCCAAAAGATTAGTGTCGCAATTGAAGTGTTAACATCAGATGCAATACTTTGGTGGAAGTATATATCTAAACATGATAAAGAACCTAAGACTTGGAATGCCATGAAAAGACTTTTGAGAGATGACTATGTTCCTGAATATGTTGCTGGATATTTGCTTACTAAACTTCAACGCTTGAAACATGGTTCTAAATCTGTTATAGAATACTATCATGAATTGCAAAATTGTTTGTTGCGTTGTGATTTACAAGAATGTGAACAAGCTACTGAGCTTAGGTTCATACGAGGGCTTAATTATGAAAATCAGGATGTTCTTGTTGATGAAATATATAGTTCTCTTTCAAACTTGATTAAATGTGCTTGTAAAGCTGAAAACATGCTGCTGAATCTTTGAAATAATCTTTAGCTTCATTTGAGGTGCCCATTGTTGCACCTTCTATTGTAGCTAACATTTTGCAGAAAAGTGAGCACCATCAAGATAGGGACGAAGATGGAAATGTGCAGAATGAAGAGTTTCTAGCTGCTGCATACGAATGTGAAGAGTTGGAAATTGAAGTTGCACATACAACTACTGATAGTGATTTAGAAGGTAATGTAAAAGGTATGGACTGTATAAATGGTGAAAATAATTTTGAAGAGATAAAGCTGTCCATGAATCATGCTATGGTAGAACAACAATTAATGGAACCCATTGCTGATTTTCTTTTGATAAAAGATGATTTGCTTGATATTTATGGTAATAAAGAAGAGTTGTGTGATAATGCTTCACTTATATCCACACCACAACTGCTGAATAAACATGAAACTTTTATATTTGAACTAAACACTTGAGCTGAACATATAAATGTTATTCACATTGCCAATGAAGAAGATGAGATTAAAGTGATGTCTTCTCTAAATACTTTAGGTTATATTGAATTTGACGTTTTGTGTGATCTAGATAGTTTCAAGGAGAAGATTTTTGTACATTCTGATTTGTCATGGTTATCGCAAAATATTTTTAATGTTGTTGACAAACACAATGATAAAGGAGAGTACAAAGTGCATAGAGTTTACATTTGTTCAGATCTGAAACCTCTATTTCCTAGGCAACAATATGATCAATTTGATAATTTCAATATCATATCAAGTACCCCTTCTTTCATTTATAATCTATATGATAGTTTTCAAGAAAGGGAGTGTTTGGGTGATTGTGATTCTCGAGCTATTGCTTTGATCACAAAAGATATGTATGTTGCTTTGCTCTTTGTCACTACTAATATTTTGCAGGAGAAAGTGATGGAGTTGAGGACATAGCTGCATTGGATACACCCATGGCATCAATGGTCAACGAACAACAAAATATTCTTAGTGATCAGCAACATTTAACCCACATACAAGGACCAATTACTCAAACTTGTGCGTGACTACTAAATTATCAGGTGAAATCATTTCTCATGTTGCATAATTGTATTTTTAATGGATGGAACACTGCATAATATTGTGCTTGTGCTTAGGAATCATGGATTTGAGCAACAAGGATGCCACCCCTTGTCAAAATAAGCTAGAGTACAAGCTATTCCCGAGGTGGAAGCCGAAACGTCCATCCTAGAGCAGTCCGCTTTCAACTGGCCATAACTTTTGCATTCGAAGTCCGTTCGGGATGAGTGAGTACGCTTATTTTGTGCCCTTTCGAACAGATTGAAAGCTTATTTTGTGCCCTTTCCAACAGATCTAGCCTAACTATCAAATTCCACTCATGCTGGCCACAATAGTCAAAAACATGCAACAGTCTCAGTCTTTTGGGGTGCTGCGCCACCATTATTTTGGACTGAATTCCCATGTAATTAATGTGACGTGAGTCTACCTCCTAATAGCCATCTCCTTGGCTATATCCTATACAAGCTTCCTTTTTATCTCCTTAGGTTTTGTTCATTTGTTGTTTTCCTGTGGAGAAACACCCTCAGTCCGCCTTGTGCTGACTATCCAATCGGATCGAGCAGCAGAACCTCAGTTCATGTGTTTGCTTTATCCTTGTTCTTGCTGGTTCTTCGATTGCTTGAAAAAATAGACCTTCGTGGACAGGTCATCCGGGCTTTTGGCACGGTTGATAACAACTAGGAGTGTGGTTTAGCGATTACGGGTGCTTATCCTTGTGTGGTTCGTAGCTGGATCGTCAAAGTCATTCTCCACCTAATCGGTGTTATCCTCTCACCGGAAGATTGAGTACCCATGCATTTTCCCATCAATTTGGTCAAAATTAACACCAGATTGAAATAGACCGAAACAAGCGCCAACGTGACTAACAACATCTTAGAGGACCCGACGCGTTTTCGGCATATTTCACTCCAGTGCAAACTTTCATCAAAATCCACCCATTCGGGACTCGTTTTGCCCAAAATTAACTCCTGAAAGACCATGTGGAGGTCTATACTTTTGTGTGATGAGTAATTGACTAGATTAAAGGTTGATCCGAGGAGTAGCTGACTAGATTGAAAGGTTGATCTAAGTCAGAATGGTCTTGAAGCATTTTGATAACTTCTCAACCAAGTCGTGCTACTTTGCTGAATTTCTCTAGCTCCTCGACTGGTTCTCTTTCTTGGCTATTTGCTACATGCCGAGTGCTGCCAAGACTTTGCTGAGTTCTTCCAGCTTTTCGACTGGTTTCTTTGCTAGGTACTGTGTTCCGAGTGGTTCCTATCTTTGCTAAGTGCGTCTAGCTTTTTGACTGCTTTTCTTCCTTTGGTGAAGGCTGAGTACTGAGTGCTTCCAGTCCGTGCTGCGTGATTTTTAGCTTCTCGACAGGTTTCCATTTGAGTTGAGTACCTTGCTGTTATCAAGGGGTTGTTAAGGACTCACCAGGTGGTTAGCCGAGTGGTTTACTAGGTGGTTAGCTGGGTGAATTAGCCTTGTGGCTAGCCAAGTGTTTCAGTCGAGTGGGCTTGAGTATATGGGTTTGCCGACTGGTTTTTGTTAAGTTGTGTTTGACTATTTTGAGATAGTCAGCAAATATGATTGTGGGCATTGCTATGTAAAAGGTTTCCTTATGTTTGACTGTTGCAGAACGACGGTGCTAGGTCATGGTGAGGCGGAAGATGACCGGGACTAGGCGAGGTACGTCGGAGGTCCAGAACGGTTGGGAGATCACCGGAAGATGACCGGAGATGGAGTTCGGGCAAGCCAGGAAGGCAAGGAAAAGAGCAGATACTAGCTAGATGCTGCAAGGATCAATGAGGACTGTTGGAGGACAGTCTAGTTGATAGGAATAGCAGGTCTAGCAGTATGCTTTGAGAGCCATGCAAGAAAAACCCTATGTTAGTGGGTTTAGGGTTTCCCCTTGCAGGCTCTGTGAGTGGGTGCTTCCTAGCCCTTAGATGAGTCTTTAGGGTTGAGAGCTTCATCTTAGGGTGGTAGGTGGCCCAAGAGTTGTATAAATATGGAGGGATGCCTCCCTCAACCAGAGTTGTGGTTGGTAGGGATCCCAGAACGGTTTTAGAGGTTTTCAGTACTCTGTTGAGCTTTGCCCATTTTTTGTGTTTGTGGCTTTGTAACCTCCCTTCTTGGAATACAAAACACATATTAAAGATTTCAATACTTACATTTTTCCTTCTATCATTTACTTTATGCAAGTTACTTTCTGCAATTTAAGTTACGCAATTTACTTTACGCAAGTTGATTCTTCCGTCAGCATTCTTTCTTGCATCTTTTGCGTTCTTGAGTTGATTGATCTTGTATTTCATTTATGTGCCCCTATAGCTTGCTGTGTTTGAATTTCCCAGATCTTTTCATTAGGAGCAAGTTTTACACCAAATTCCATGTTCTTTCTGCTTTTCTTAAAGTGTTCATCCTTCTCGGACAGAAAGATCGATTCTTTGAGATCAATCTCGTTGATCCTTTTGGGAATCAAGTTTCTTGGTGAACCAAGATCACATCTACCAAATTTCTACGAGTTCTACTGAGGAAACCAAAAGTTCTTATGATTCTTGTTCTGGTTGAGGCTTCTGTTCATGATGAACTTTTGGGTCTGGTACTCTCACCTACTGCTGTAGGGTACTACTAGCTTTTCTTCTCTAAAACCTCTACCCTTTTGAGTGATCTTTTGTGTTAATCTTTTGGAATATTGTGTGTGGGAAAATTTGATTGTGACCATTCACCCCCCTCTGTTCGTCATTCCGTCCATCAATTGGTATCAGAGTCGGTTCTGCTCTTTTCATAGATCTTGACCGGTCTCAAGAGCCATGGTAATAGACAAGTATTCCACCAAGCCTTCCATTTTCTGCGGCATTAATTTTCCATTTTGGAAGTCGAGGATGGAATCATATATCACTGCCTAGGGCTTCCTGATTTGGCAGAAGGTCAAGCTCCCTTATGACGTTCCTGCCGATGAACACGTCACAACTAGAAATATGGGTGATGTGTAGGCAAATGCTAAGGCAAGAAACATCCTCATACAGGGATTTAGCCGCAGTGAGTATGACAGGATCTCTCATCTGCGATCCGCTCATGAGATCTGGGTGACCCTCGATGCTTACCATGAGGGTACTACCCAAATCAAAACCGTGAGGTAGGATCAACACAAGTGTGAGTACAACAAGTTTGAACAACATGCTGGTGAGAGTCTTGATGAGTGTTTCGGTCAATTGACAAAAATTTTGAGCGATCTCCAGGCAGTTGGTTGTACATACCCTGACTCGGATAATGCTCGATACTTCTTGACCGCACTTGATCTTCGCATTTGGGAAATGAAGGTAACCACCATCAAGGACACAACCGATTTGTCGACCTTGACTCTTGACAGGCTATTCTCGTCTCAAGACTCATGAGATCGACGTCGTCTCTCGCAAGACGAAATCTCAGTCGATGGCTTTGGTTACTGATCCCATTTGTTCCTCTTATTTCGACTCTTCTTCTATCTTTTCTCTCTCGGCACTTTGTGAGCTAAGCGATGATCGTCTGGACAAGTTTCCAGAAACTGAGCTTGCTCTTTTAGCTTGCAAATTTTCTCACGCCTACAAGAGGGTGAGAGAGAGAAAAAGAGGATGTGTGATCACTTGTTTCGAATGTGGTGGCCCCAACCACGTTCGAGCAAATTGTCCAAAACTAGAGATGGGTAAAAATGACTCCGGCGGTTCCGGCAAGAACGACTACACCAACAAGAATCGTAACAAGAAGCCTCCAGTTCATGAGCCGGCATACGAGAAGAAGTACCGCAACATCTTGAAGAACAAGAAGCTTTTCCACCGTGTCCTCGCTGCCCTCGACGACATTAACCTCTCTGACACGGAGACATGGAGCGATGAAGGTGAGGATGATCCGCAAGTGAAGAAAGGCGGTGACAACTTCTCTGGCTTGTGCTTCATGGCAGACACCAACGGCGTCAGTGACTCCGAGCTCTACAGCGACTTGGACGAGGTACCTTCCTATGACCAGCTCAATGAGTTTTTTTGCAAATTAGCAAAATTTTATGCTAATACTAGAGCTAGGTGTATGGAGCTTGAGAAGGAAGTAGGTATCCTTACTCGGGAGTTAGCTTTTCTTAATCTTCTCCCTCCCGAGTCACTGATGATTGTTCCTTGTGTGATGCCCTGCTTGTGGAGCTTGAGAACCTAAGGACCTTGCATGATAGTGTGCAAACTGAACTTGAAGGTCTTAGGTCGAAGAATGCTAGCACTCGGACTGTTGATGCTTTCTCTCAAGATGCTAGTTTTCTTCATGCTCATGGTACTCCATCATTTGACAATTACCCTAAATTACCTGCTGAAATAGATGCCATGAGAATTCACCTTAGGAAGCTTTCTTCTAGAAATGATGAACTTGAAATGCATGCTTCTAAGTACCCTGTCAGCTCATGTGAGGGCTGTAAGCAACTAAAACTTGATAATGAAGCTTTAAATGTCAAGTGCGCTAAACTTGATAAGGACTTACTAGATAAGTCACTTAAGAATTGCTTGCATTGTTCTATGATTGAAGGGGATTTGGATAAAATCCAAGTCGAACATAGGAAGAAACTAAAAGACCAAGCCCATAGGATTAGAGAAGCTGCCTGCATTTCTTGTGAGGCCCTCAAAATTGAGGCAGCCGTGCTGAGGGAGAAAAATGCACGCGCTGGTGTTTCTTCTTCTCTTTCTGGTTCTTCTTCTTCCACTCACCCAAGTTCTTCTTGTGCCTCTCTTTTCCGAGAGTGTGAGTACCACATGAGCACTCTTGAAAAATTTGTAGGAGGTAAGAAAAAGCTGAATCTCATTCTAGACCAATAAACAATTAGCAGATTTAATCAGGGTCTAGGATTTGACTCTTTGGAGCACGCTAGGACTCATCCTCCCACCATTGTGCGTGGATCCAAGAGTCACGAAATTGTGGTTGCTCCTAGGATGAGTACCACTGTGTTTAGATCTGCTGGAGTTGTCCATGGGACTTCTGAGCAGAAGGGTGCTCCTCTTGTTACTCCTGCCTCTAGTAAGGCAAGGTATTCATGCACCTTCTGTAAGAAGGATGGTCACCTAGTAAAATTCTGTTATAGGCGTGCCAAAGTCACAAAATGTAAGCATGTTGATGCTCCTAGGTGTATTCAGGGCCATTTTCAGATTCCAAGTGCATCTAAGGCACACACTGCTGCTAAACAAATTGAAAAATCTGCTTGTGCCTCACTTTTCCGAGAGTGTGAGTACCACATGAGCACTCTTGAAAAATTTGTAGGAGGTAAGAAAAAGCTGAATCTCATTCTAGACCAATAAACAATTAGCAGATTTAATCAGGGTCTAGGATTTGACTCTTTGGAGCACGTTAGGACTCATCCTCCCACCATTGTGCGTGGATCCAAGAGTCACGAAATTGTGGTTGCTCCTAGGATGAGTACCACTGTGTTTAGATCTGCTGGAGTTGTCCATGGGACTTCTGAGCAGAAGGGTGCTCCTCTTGTTACTCCTGCCTCTAGTAAGGCAAGGTATTCATGCACCTTCTGTAAGAAGGATGGTCACCTAGTAAATTTCTGTTATAGGCGTGCCAAAGTCACGAAATGTAAGCATGTTGATGCTCCTAGGTGTATTCAGGGCCATTTTCAGATTCCAAGTGCATCTAAGGCACACACTGCATCTAGTCAACTATCCGACCCATGATTTGGAATTAGCTGCCGTAGTGCATGCTTTAAAGATTTGGCGTCATTACCTCATCGGTAATCGTTGTGAGGTGTACACTGATCATAAGAGCCTGAAGTACATTTTTACCCAAGCCGATCTCAATATGAGGCAAAGAAGATGGTTAGAGTTAATCAAGGACTATGACATTGGTATTCATTATCATCCAGGCAAAGCTAATGTCGTAGCTGATGCTTTAAGTAGAAAGAGCTATTGTAATACCCTAATGATTAAGGAAAGTCAGTCAGCACTTTATGAGGAATTTCAGAAGATTAGTCTGAAAGTGGTTGAGGAAGGTTACTTAGCTACTTTGGAAGTGCGTCCAACGTTGGAAGATCAGATTAGAGAAGCACAAGCTGATGATGCTGATATCAAGGAGATCAAGAGTAATATGAAGAAAGGAAAAGCTCCAGGATTCACTGAAGATGAAAAGGGTACAGTGTGGTATGAGAATCGAATTTGTGTACCTGATCAGAAAGAGCTCAAGGAGCTGTTACTCAAAGAAGCACATGAGACTTTATATTCCATCCACCCAGGAAGTACCAAGATGTATCAAGACCTCAAGGAAAGGTATTGGTGGCCTAGTATGAAGCGTGAGATTGCAGAATATGTTGCTCTGTGTGATATTTGCCAGAAGGTTAAAGCAGAGCATCAGAGACCAGCAGGATTGCTTCAGCCATTAAAGATTCCAGAGTGGAAGTGGGAAGAAATTGGTATGGATTTTATTACCGGACTTCCTAAGACCCAAGCAGGTTATGATTCGATCTGGGTAATAGTGGATCGATTGACCAAGGTAGCTCACTTTATTCCAGTTAAGACTACCTACACCGGAGATAAATTGGCAGAACTATATATGTCAAGGATTGTCAGCCTTCATGGAGTGCCTAAGAAGATTGTCTCCGATAGAGGAACCTAGTTTACCTCTCGTTTTTGGCAGAGTTTGCATGAAGCTATGGGAACTCATCTCAGGTTTAGTACTGCTTATCACCCTCAGACTGATGGACAAACTGAGTGCGTGAACCAGATTCTTGAAGATATGCTAAGAGCTTGTGCTTTGACCTATGGTGCAAAATGGGACAAGTGTTTGCCCTATGCAGAGTTTTCTTACAATAATAGTTATCAGGCTAGCCTGCAAATGTCTCCTTTTGAAGCCTTATATGGTAGAAAGTGCAGAACCCCTCTCAACTGGAAGGAGACTGGAGAAAGCCTAGACACAAACAATATCATGGTGCGACATTGTACAAAATAAGGGGACAATTCAGATTGTGGCAACGACGCGAAGCAATGATGCGAAAAGATGGTAATGTGTAGCGTGGAGCAATCCACACAAGGAGTTGGAGGTACTGTCCAAGCACGCTGAACCCAAATTGGAATAAAAAATCCAAGATCAGCCCTTCACAAAATTCGAAATCAACATTCCAAATAGATTTCACCTTTGACTTCCTTATCAATTCTGATTCTCCTTCTTTTCTTTTCTTTTATTCTTTTTTTGAGCTGTTTCTATTCCAAAACAAATTCTTTCACCTTCCTTGTGCACAATATGATCAATTGAAAAGCAAAGCACAATAGGATGAGAATGGCAAAGCGTGGAGCGTTTGGTCATAGGCGGTGCGCAACAAAGTTGTATGAGTGGAAGCAAATGTTTGAGTGGCGTGTAGAAGCGGTGATGATGGCGTGTGCAGCAACAACGTGATGAAAACGTGTCAAGAACTCGAAACTCTAAAGGCTAGATTGAAAGACCAGGACTCGACATGACGATGTAGCAAAAACTCAACAATGCAAACACCAAAACGAAATTGCAAGGCACAAAGGGTTTGGAGAGCGGATAATTTGACACTATATATTTTTGTTCAGCTTTTTCAGGACTGTAAGTAAAAGAACAACGTAACTGTGAGAAATAGAAATCTCTCACCGATCAACCTGAAATCTGATACCACTTGATATGTCTCTCTGTCCTGATCTTTCGACAAGAGTGGTATCTATCGATTTTGGTGAAGAAGACATTGACGATTTGACTACAACCATACAAGACATTGTGCCTTAGCAATAGATACACCAACTCCAGAGTATTATTGATCACACTGAGGCATGATCAACCTAACCACGAGGGCCTTTGTTCCTGCAAGCAACCGAACAACAAGCAAGAACCTGATCAAAGCAATCTGAAATTGCAAATAGGAATCTGATGGCTCAATTGTGAATTCTGAATACTCAATAAGATGGGGTTTTGTCGATGGTAAAATAGGCGGTTTAACCAACACACACATTTACATGATAAAGTAGCAAAGAGTTGAACTTCAATCTAAACAAAACCCAAATATTTCGGCTGCTCCTAGCATCTATTTATGGGGCATGCAATCCCCCTAAACTCTACAAAACAAACTCAAAATAAAATTTGACTCTAACCCTATCTGTTACAACATCAATTTGTTTACACGATTTTCGGTCGCTCACTTGGAATCTACTAATGAGGCTGGATTGGTTGGAAAGGTAACGTGGTAAGCTTTCCATGTTGTTGCTAAACACTTCCATAGGGAGGTATGAGAGAGATATGTTCCTTTTGTTGCACGATGATCTATCGAAAGAGATATGTTCCTTTTGTTGCACGGTGATCTATCGAATTCAAAGCGAATTTGAGGCCGAATTGTAGCCAACTTGGAGTTTGACTTACTTTGGATGTCCTTTGTCTTGTGTTCTGACTTGTATCTGACTTGACGAATCTTCTCCCAAATTTCTAAGTAGCAAAATATTACAAAAATTATTAAGTAGCATCCCATCCTCATAATTATGGATTCAAGTAGAGAGAAACGACTTCACCTCACAATTTAATTGGCGTGTACGAGCATGTGTTATAGGACCTTGCAATGGTGCAACAACTGACTCTGGAGGAATACTTCAAGTGTGTGTATCTGTAAGAGTGATGTCCTCATCAACGCGTTTTGCTCTGGTGCAATCTTTCATCAAAATACACCCTTCGAACCTGTTTAGGTCAAAATTAACACCGGAGTGAAATCAATCAAAACAAGATCCAAGGAGACTGACAACATTAAGGAGTACAATCTAATGCGTTTTCAGTGCGTTTCGCTCTGCTGCAAACTTTCATCAAAATCCTCCCTTTCGGGACCTATTTTGGTCAAAATTAACAATGGATCGGATGAATGAAACAAGCTCCAACGTGACCGACAACTCCAAAGAGGACCATCCAGTTCGTATTCGGCGTGTTTTGCTCCGTTGTAAACTTTCATAAAATCCACACATTCAGGACCCAATTTGGTCAAAATTAACACTAAAGTGAAATTGATCGTAACAAGCTCCAAGGAGACTGACCGACAACATTTAGGAGTATAATCCAGAGTGTTTTCAGCGCATTTCGCTCTACAGCAAACTTTCGTCAAAATCAACCCATTCGGGACCCATCTTGGTCAAAATTAACACCAGAGCAAAATCAACTGAAACAAGCTCCAATGTTAATTTTGACCAAGACGAGTTCCGAATGGATGGATTTTGATGAAAGTTTTGACTAGAGCGAAACGCCTAGAAAATGCACCGGATTATATTCCGAGAAGTTGTGTGTCACCTTGGAGCTCGTTTCGGTAAATTTCGCTTTGGTGTTAATTTCAAGCAAACCAAGTCCCAAAAGGATGGATTTTGACAAAAGTTTGCACCAGAGCACAATGCACTGAAAACGCACTGGATTATACTCCTAGGTGTTGTCAGTCACATTGGAGCCTATTTCAGTTGATATCGCTTCGGTGTTAATTTTGACCTAAATGGGTCCCGAATAGGTGGATTTTGATGACAGTTTGCGCCAGAGTGAAGCACACCAAATACAAACTGGAAGGTCCTGGTCCTCCTAAATGTTGTTGGTCATGTTGGAGTATGTTTTGGTCGATTTCACTCCGATGTTAATTTTAAGCGAAACGCATCCCAAACAGATGGATTTTGATGAAAGTTTACAATGGAGCGAAACGTGTCGAATACATACAGGATGGTCCTCCAAGGTGTTGTCAGTCACGTTGGAGTTTTATTCGTTTTTGCTCTGGTGTTAATTTTACGCCAATGGGTTTCGAACTGATGGATTTTGATCAAAGTTTTGACTGGAGCGAATCATGCTAAAAACACACCGGATTATACTCATAAAGTTCAAGCAAAGCGGGTTATGCTGAAGCTTATTTCGGTCAAAGTTTATGCCAGAGCGAAACACGACGAAAACGCATCAGATACTCCTTGGTGTTGTCGGTCACATTGAAGCTTGTTTCAGTTGGTTTCGTTTCGATGTTAATCTTGTCCGAAATGGGTCCCGAATTGGTTGATTTTGACGATAGTTTGCACCGAAGCGAAACGCATAAAAAATGCACCAGCAGGTCCACCATGATGTTGTTGGTCATGTTGGAGCTTCTTTCGATTGATTTCGCTCAAGTGTTAATTTTGACCAAAACGGATCCCGGGCGGGTGGACTTTGATGAAAGATTGCACCAGAGCGAAACGCGGTGAAAATGCACCGGATTATACTCTTAGATGTGAGGTCACCATGGAGTTTCTTTCGATCGATTTCGCTCCGGTGTTCATTTCAAGCAAAATGTGTCCCGAACGAATGGACTCTGATGAAAGTTTTTGCTAGAGTGAAACACATCGACAATGCACCATATTATACTCCTCGATGTTGTTGGTCACATTAGAGCTTTTCTCGGACGATTTCGCTCTGGTATTAATTTTGACCTAAATGGGATTCGAACGGTGCATTTTGATGGAAGTTTTCACCGCAGAGAAACACGCTGAAAACTCATCGTATAGTCCTCCTAGGTGTCGTTGGTCACGTTGGAGCTTGTTTCGGTCGATTTGACCAAAACGGGTCTCGGACGTGTGAAAAACATGCTGAAAAAGTACCGGTTGGTCCACCCAGGTGTTGTCGGTCACATTGGCACATCTTTCGGTTGATTTCGCTCCAGTGTTAATTTTGACAAAACAGATACTTACGGGTGGATTTTAATGAATGTTGACACAAGAGCTTGTTTTGGTTGATTTTGCTCTGTTGATAATTTTAAGCAAAACGGATCCCGAACAGATGGATTTTGACAAAAGTTTGCAGTGGAGCGATACGTGTCGAATACACAACAGAAGGTCCTCCTAGGTGTTGTCGGTCACGTTGGAGCTTGTTTCTTTTATTTTCACGGTCACGTTGGAGCTTGTTTCTTTTATTTTCACTCTAGGGTTAATTGTGCGCAAAACGGTTCCCAAACGGGTGGATTTTGTTGAAATTTTTGATTGGAGCGAAACACGCTGAAAAAGTACAGGATTATACTCCTAGAGGTTGTGGGTTAGCTTGGACCTTGTTTCAGTCAATTTCGCTCCAATGTTAATGTAAAGCAAAACGGGTCCTGAATCGATGGTTTTGACGAAAGTTTACGCCGGATTGAAAGGTGCTGAAAACACACTGGATTATACTCCTTGGTGTTGTCGGTCGCATTGAAGGTTGTTTTAGTTGATTTCGCTCCGACCTTAATTTTAACCTAAACGGGTTCCGAATAGGTGGATTTTGATGAAAGTTTGCAGCAAAGCGAATCATGCTGATTTTTATGAAAGTTTGAAACACGTAAAAAATACACCGTTTGGTCCTCCTAGGCGTTGTCGGTCACGTTGGAACTTGTCTCGATCAATTTCGCTCTAGTGTAAATTTTAAGTAAAACGGGTCCCGGATGGATGGATTTTGACGAAAGATTACAGCGGAGGGTAATGTGTCGAATACGCATCAGAAGGTCCTCCAGGGTGTTATCGTTCACACTAAGGCAAGTTTCAATCGTTTTTGCTCTGGTATTAATTTTGTGCGAAACGTGTCCCGAATGGGTGGATTTTGATGAAAGTTTTGATTGGGGTGAAACGAGCTGAAAACTTATTGGATTATTCTCCTAGTTGTTGTGGGTCACCATGGAGCTTATTTCGGTCAGTTTAGCTTCGGTGTTAATTTCAAGCAAAACGGTTCCCGAATGTATGGATTTCGATGAAAGTTTGCACCAGAGCGAAACGCGTCGAAAACGCACCGGATTATACTCCTATGTGTTGTCAGTCACTTTGGAGCTTGTTTCAGTTGATTTCGCTTGGGTATTAGTTTTAACCTAAACGGATCCCAAACAGGTGGAATTTGACGAAAGTTTGCAGCGGAACGAAATGCGCTGAAAAAGTAATGGATGGTCCGCTTTGGTGTTGTCGGTCATGTTGGAGCTTGTTTCAATCAATTTCGCTCCGGCGTTAATTTTGACCAAAATGGGTCCAAATAGGTGGATTTTCACGAAAGTTTGCTCAAGAGCAGAAGGCACTGAAAATGCACTGGATTATTTTGCTAGATGTCATCGATCACGTTGCAGCTTATTTGAGTCAATTTCGCACTGGTGTCAATTTTTAAAAAATCAGGTCCCAAACGGGTGGATTTTGTAGAAAGTTTTTAGAGTGTTGGGAAGCATTATGGTGAGATCACCCACAATTTGATTGTGATGTACCTTTATGATATCTCCTCAAGGTATAAGGTAGAAATGGTTGTGATATGAACTGAAGAGTAAGAAATGTGGCAATGGTGATACTTATTAAGTTACCAACTGATGTGTGAAATGAAATTCCACTGGAAAAGGGACTCTTCCGACTTCAAGGAGTCTGTACTCTGCTTGCATGGCAAAGAAACTGACGGCGTCACACGGACGGAGGCACTTATGATTTTTCGTATATGGATGGGCTTCATAGATCCATTATCACAGTTTCACCAGCAAGTCTCATTTTAGAGCACCTCTTCAACATAGATGCACATTTGCGGGAATCAAGTTGCCCTGGGGTTCTAGTCACAACGAACTTGTATAAGGACTTTCATGCTATAGTCGATAGATCTCGGCGCGGTTTTCCGAATTCTGTAACAGTGCTGGCTAAATTCCATTTGCAGCAGGCATGCTCTTGGGAGAATTTTCCGAATAGAACAGCATCCCTGAGCAATTCAACAGGCGCATTGTTTGAAAGGATAGATAGATGGCATAGAGTAAGCCCGATCTCCGCGGAATAGATAATCATCAAAATCCATGTCTGGAGGCCGTATTCTCAGGGGTCAAGCAAGTGGAACGCCCCGAAGTATATGACAAGGCTTTCCATCCAGATTCATAACAATGTCCTCCCGCATTAGGAATAATGGAAAACGGATTTCCATTAATATCAAGAGAGTTTAATTGTTCAACTTTCTCAATTTCTGGGCATTTTTGCAGAAACCCAGGCTTGTGAAGAAGTTTTCATCTTCCCCCTGGTACACCTCACCACTTCTACAGCTCGGCCTACAATACCGCTACTTCTTATGGTTATGCCGAATCACACTCTACCTTGACTATCTTGACTATAAAAAAAGGCAATCAAGTCAGCAAGGAAAGCTTTCAAACATACTCTCACTGCTAGGCTACTCACTACTTTTTGTCTGGTTCCTAGCCCAAGAAAGCGAAAGCAAAGGCAAGGGCATGGAAAATCAAAAGAGCCAATAAGACTTTTTGAGAAAGTAAAGAGGTGAGTTACTCAACTTATTGAGTATTGAGTTGTCTCACCACTGAACTAACTACCTCGAGAGCTAAGAATCCACTTTGAAATTGTCAAATTGCACGCAGCTACCACCTCTTCCACTACATTGTCCACTACTGCTAACCAAGTTAAAGTCATTTCCCTTGCCAGGATTCAAGTAAGATAAGTGCGAAGGTCATACTACTTGCGCTCTCCCCTCGGTGACTAAACTTGCCTAAGGGGTCGTAGCGATCTCATACTTTTATTTATATATGATAGCAGAAAACTCAACTAATTGAACAAAGTTAGAGCTTTTCTTTCATCTTTCTAAGAATAGTCTGATCCCTTATTTGATCAGACCTCTATTATTTAATTATTTTTTTAATAGTCCCGAATAAGGGATTTCATTTCATTTCTTTCTTTCACTGATGGATGTCTCCAGTCTTGGAGATTAGTCGGATTTTGCTCATCATTGAGACCCAGCTCTCGCATGATCTTGTCAGCGAAATCCGAGTAGACTTGTTGGACACTTGGAATAAAAAGGGAAAGATTCCCACAAACCCTAGAAAAAGAAATAACCATTGGTCAACCAAGCACAAATAAAAGAGTCCTCTACAGACCTTCCCAATAGTTCACCTATGCCTGTGAAACTCAAAGGCTACGCCAATAGAGTTCGCTTCCCAGGTGGTAATGAAGGAAAAAGAAAGATCGTTCTTCGCTAAAGGTCATACATGAGTATGCCTTGAAGATAAAGGAAGAATCATCTATTGGAAATCCCCAGAAGAAAGAAGAGACTGTGCATCGGTGTCGTGTCATTCTTTGAAAGCCTCAATTCCGATTCCGATCCATCAAGCCCAAGCCTTATGGAAGACTTTGTTTCTTTCCTTTGCAACACCATAAGCAGTATTCCCCCTATGAAACCCCTGATCTGCGAAGCATTTCAGAGATTCCCCTTTCTTTTGAAAGACTTCCTTAGCTAAGGTAATCAGAAGCCTTGGCCGCCATAGCCACTTCGAACAGTCAACTAGGAAGCTCGCTTCGTTCTTGGCTAGTCGACAAGAGACTGAAGATGTGAAAAACTTATGAAAAAGGAATTGATGCCTCTCAATGTAATGACATTACTAATACCCCTCCCTCAACCGAAAAGAATAAAATAAGTTATGGGGTGGGTTGAACATATTATTTTCCTTTCACGGATAGCTTCTCAGATCTTGCCAAGCCAGGAGTTGAAGGAGCTACTAGCACTTGAATCAGAGGAAGAATGGAATAGCAGATGAGTCATGGCTTTTACTATTGTTCACAGCACTTGGATGCCTTTATGCCAATTTTCTCGTGTTTATGGAAAGCCCATCTTTTCCGCAGAACATACTCCACTAGGTTCTTTTGTTCTCGAATAAGCCGCTCTAGATGCTCTCGGTCACATTGGAGCTTGTTTCAGTTGATTTCGTTTGGTGTTAATTTTGACCTAAACGGGTCCCCAACAGGTGGAATTTGACGAAAGTTTGCAGCGGAGCGAAACGTGCTGAAAACACACCGGATGGTCGTCCTACGTGTTGTCGGTCAAGTTTGATCTTGTTTCGATCAAATTAGCTCTGGTGTTAATTTTGACCGAAACAGGTCCTGAACAAGTGGATTTTGACGAAAGTTTGCTCAGGAGCGGAAGGCATCGAAAATGAACTGGATTATGCAACTAGATGTCATCACCTCAGCATGTTTTACTTGATTTCGCACCAGTGCTAATTTTGACCAAATCGGGTCCCAAACGGGTGGATTTTATTGAAAATTTGGACCAAAGCGAATCACACCAAAAACACACCAGTTGGTCCTCCTAGGTATTGTCGGTCACTTTGGAGCATGTTTCGATCAATTTTTCTTTGGTATTAATTTTGATCAAAACGGATCCTGAATGGGTGGATTTTGACCACAACTGATCCGAATAGGTGGATTTTGATGAAAGTTTGTGTCGGAGAGAAACTTGCCGAAAATGTACCGTATTATACTCCTAGGTGTTGTCAGACACGTTAGAGCTTGTTTCGGTCAATTTCGCTCCTTTCTTAATTTTGACCAAAATGGGTCCCGAATAGGTGGATTTCGATGAAAGATTAGACTAGAGCGAATCACACAAGAAAACTTTGGATGGTCCTCCTAGGTGTTGTTAGTCACGTTTGAGCTTGCTTCGGTCAATTTCGCTCTAGTGTTAATTTTGAGCTGAATGGGTCCTAAACTAGTAGATTTTGTGAAAGACTGCACTGTAGTGGAACACACCGAAAATGCAACGGAAAGTCCTCCAAGGTGTTGTTGTTTCGGTCGATTTGATCTTGGCGTAAATTTCAAGTAAAACAGGTCCCGAACGGATGGATTTTGACGAAAGTTGGCGTTGGAGCGAATCGCGTCAGCAACGCACCGTATTATACTCTTAGGTGTTGTTTGCCACGTTGAAGTTGTTTCGATCGATTTTGCTCTGGAGTTAATTTTGACCTAAATAGGTCCCGAAGGGGTGGATTTGGACAAAAGTTTGCACCGAAGCGAAACTCGCCAAAAACGCATCGTATATTCCTCCTAGGTGTTGTCAGTCACATTGGAGCTTGTTTCAGTCGATTTCGCTCCTTTGTTAATTTTGACCAAATTGGGTGCCAAACGGGTGGATTTTGATGAAAGTTTGCAGCAAAACGATACGCACCAAAAACACACCGGATGGTCCTCCTAGGTGTTGTCGATCACGTTTGAGCTTGTTTCAGTCGATTTCGCTTTGGTGTTAATTTTGAGCTAAATGGGTCCTAAACTGGTGGATTTTGATGAAAGATTGCACCGGAGCGAAACTTGCCAACAACGCAGCGAATTATACTCCTAGGTGTTGTCTGTCACGTTGAGGCTTGTTTCGATCGTTTTCGCTCTGGTGTTAATTTTGACCTGTACAGGTCCCAAACAGGTGGATTTTGACGAAAGTTTGCATTGGAGTAAAATGCATCTATATTCCTCCTGGATGTTGTCTGTCATGTTGGAGCTTGTTTCTGTCGATTTCGCTCCGGTGTTAATTTCGACCAAAACGGGTTCCTTACGGGTAGATTTTGACGAAGTTTGCTCTGGAGCGAAAGGCGCTAAGAATGCACCAAATTATACTACTACATGTTGTCAACCACCATGCAGCTTGTTTTGATCGATTCCGCTCTAGTGTTAATTTCAAACAAAACGGGTCCCAAACAGACGAATTTTGGCGAAAGTTTGCGCTAGAGCAAAATGCGCTGGATTGTACTCCAAGGTGTGTCCGGTCGCATTGGAGCTTGTTTTGGTCGATTTCGCTCTGGTGTTTATTTTGACCAAAAATGGGTTCCGAACGGGTGGATTTTGATGAAAGTCTGCACTAGAGCAAAACTTGTATAAACCACGCCATATTATACTCCAAGAAGTCATTCGTCACCTAGGAGCTTGTTTTAGTTGATTTCACTCTACTGTTAATTTTGACCAAAACGGGTCCTGACCGTGTGGATTATGATGAAAAATTGCACTGGAGCGAAATGTGTGAAAAACACACCAGATAATCATAGGTGTTGTTAGTTACATTGAAGCTTGTTTTGGTTGATTTTGCTCCGGTGTTAATTTTAACCAAAATGGGTCCGGAACGGGTGGATTTTCATGAATGTTTTCACCAGAGTGAAACACACTGGAAATGCACCGGCTGGTCCTCCTAGATGTTGTTGGTCACGTTGGAGCCTATTTCGATCAATTTCGCATCGGTGTTAATTTTAACCAAAATGGGTCCTGAACGAGTGTATTTTGACGAAAGTTTGCACAAAAACAAAACGCGCCAAAAATCCACCGTTTGGTCCTCCTAGGCATTGTCGGTCACGTCAGAGCTTGTCTCAGTCAATTTCGCTCTGGTGTTAATTTTGCCCAAAATGTGTCCTGAACAAGTGGATTTTCATGAAAGTTTTGATAGGTGCGAAATGCGTCGAAAACGCACTAGATTATACACCTAGTTGTTGTGGGTCACCTTGGAGCTTATTTTGATCAATTTCGCTCTGGTGTTAATTTCACGCAAAATGGGTCCCGAATGGATGGATTTTGACCAAAGTTTGCACCGGAGCGAAATGCACCAAAAACACAACGGATTATACCCCTAGGTGTTGTCGGTCACATTGGAGTTTGTTTCAGTCAATTTCGCTCTGGTGTTAATTTTGACCTAAACGGGTCCTGAACAGGTGAATTTTGACGAATGTTTGCAGCGGACTGAAATGCGCTGAAAATGCACCGGATGGTCCTCCTAGGTGTTATCAGTCACTTTGTAGCTTGTTTCGATCGATTTTGCTCCGGTGTTAATTTTGACCAAAATGGGTCCCGAATAAGTGGATTTTGTCGACAGTTTGCTCAAGAGGGGAAGGCACCGAAAATGCTTCGAATTATGCTACTGGATGTCATCGATCACCTTGCAGCTTGTTTCGGTTGATTTCACGCCGGTGTTAATTTTGACCAAATCGGGTCATGAATGGGTGGATTTTGTTGAAAGTTTGGACCAGAGTGAATCACTTCGAAAATGTAGTGGTTGGTCCTCCTAGGTGTTGTCGGTCATGCTGTAGCTAGTTTCAGTCAATTTTGCTCTAGTGTTAATTTTGATCAAAACGGGTCCTGAACGGGTGGATTTTGACCAAACTGGTCCCGAATAGGTGGATTTTTATGAAAGTTTGTGTCGGAGTGAAACTTGCTAAAAACATACCGTATTATACAGCTAGGTGATGTGAGTTTGGTGTCCCAATCTTTCGATGAGAATGATAACTATCAATTTGGTGGAACGGATTTTAACGATCTAACTACAACGTACGATGACGATGTGCCTTAGCAATCGCTAAACCAACTCTTGAGGGTTATTGATCTTACCGTTGGCACGATCAACCTGAACACGGGTTCAATTCGTGCAAACAATCGAAGAACAAGAAAGAACAATAGTAAAAGCAATCTAAAATTGCAAATAAGAATTGAGGTTCATAAAAATATAGATCAAAAGGTGAGATTCTGCAAAGTAGTCTCAACAGGCGGTCGTCTGACTCGTCTAGAGGACAATGTAGTTTGGCCCTAGGCTAAAACTATGCTCAATAAAAACCCAAACCATAGATGACCACGTGGCCGGCTATTTAAGGAGGAGAAGGTCATCCAAAAACCTAGGGAAATCGAATAGAACTTGATTACAAGGCCTAAGGCCCACTTTGACTCGGACGGGAAAAGTGATATGATTTGTTTTGTAGTTTCTGGACAACTCAAATGGAATTTCAAGGTGAAACTAGATCCATTGGAAAGAGGGCATTGTAAGCTTTCAATCAAATATAAGAACTCTCCAATCGAACACCGTATGCAAAAGTTATGCTCATTTTCCTTCAGGCTGGTTCAGGAGGCTGAATTGGATTCCAGAACGTGTTGGATTTGATCTCTTTCTTCTTGGCCCATAGATGACGTGTTGGAGTTGGTCCAACTAGGTGTGGATGTATCTGTAGTAGTGATGTCCTCATCATCCTCCCCTTCTTGAATTTGAGTCGTCCTCGACTCAAGCTCACCTTTTAACTCGTGATCAGCACAAAACATTCTCATATAGGTCTTGTATTTATTAAAATAAAATAGTAGTTCAACATGTACGCAGCATATATGTACGCAACAAGAGAAACATTTAGAGGATCCACTGACAATTATCCATATAGCTCAACACTTCTTTCCAGCATATAATGGCTTGATGAAAGCTAGCACTCTTCGATGCTTCCTCCCCTCATTGAAGGAAAACCATCCTCGGTTTTCGACAAGCTGGAAAAGAAACAACCAACAAAAAGAACAACGTGTACGCAGCATATATGTATATATCCCATATTTCATTGTTCCTTTGGATTCACGGTAGGCTATTTACATAACAACAAATTAGGAAATCAGATTTAAGCAAAGCACCTTTCCTCACAATTCTGCAAGTCGATTTTGTGGTTATAAGTGAAGCATATAACATCAATATTAACATGATTTAGTTTGCAACTTGATTTGCAAATATAAGTAAATCGCATCTCTATCCCTGACCTTTGATAAATAATACTCATGTTTTGTGAGCCTCGTTTAATAACATATTTTGTGGGCAAGATGAAAGATCATGTGGAGGTCTATCCTTGTGTGTGATGAGTAATTGACGAGTTTTGAGCTTGGTTTGATTTGAAATTGAGTTTGATTTGAATTGGATTTTCAAATTGAAGCAATTTGAGTGTTGGTTGCTTTTCCCAGTGCTACCGGCCTGAGGGTGATAGCACCGGGACTTTGAGAGAAATTATAATTGATTAATGATTTTGGGATAATCATTGAATATATGTGTGGGCATTGCTATGTGAAGGTTTTTCCTTGTCTTTGATGGTTGCAGGGCGACGGTGCTAGGTCATGGTGAGGCGGAGGATGACC
This sequence comes from Guadua angustifolia, assembly GCA_036346375.1. NCBI lineage: Eukaryota > Viridiplantae > Streptophyta > Magnoliopsida > Poales > Poaceae > Guadua > Guadua angustifolia. The sequence goes on along the minus strand of CM070507.1, from coordinate 44,263,445 downwards.
GGGACTAGGTGAGGAGCGTCGGAGGTCCAGACGATCGGGAGATCGCCGAAAGATGATCGGAGACGGAGTCCGGGCAAGCCAAGAAGACAAGGAAAGGAGGAGATGCTAGCTAGACGTCGCGTGGATCAAGGAAGGCCGTCGGATTGCGGTCTAGTTGATAGGTTAGCGAGTCTAGGTAGTATGCTTTGAAAACCATGCAAGAAAACACGATATGTGTGTGGGTTTTGGGTTAGCCCTTACATGACTGTGTGAGTGGGCAAATCCAAGCCCTTAGATGAGTTCTCTAGGGTTGAGGGCTTCATCCTTTGAGCTTTGCCCACCTTGTTGTGTTGCTTTGTAAACCTTCTCCTTCCAGAAATGCAAATATTTTTCATTCATGCTTGAATTTAAATTACGCATTTACTTTATGTCATAAATTCAACATTTAAATTTCTGCAATTTATTTTCACGCAATTTACTTTCTTGCAATTTGGATTTGCCTCCCCTCCTTCTAAATGCTGATCTTCGATGTCTTGAGTGTGTTCATATGGTTTTACATCTCTTTTGCACTCTTGGATTGAGTAGAGTTCATCTTTTCTTTCAAGTTCCAACTCTATCCAGAACTTATTCTTCGCGTAGCAGTTAGTATTTGATTTTTATAAAAATCCTTTTTGAGTGATTCTTATTGGATAAGGTGCGGGACTCTCATATTCATTTATACAAAAATTTTGGAGTCCACTTGTTGCACCGTTTGGGTGCCATGTGGTGAAAACCGAGCCCTAAACTTTCTGCTTGAAGTTCCTGACTATCTGTGTTCTTTGATTTGTGCTGATTTTTTTGTCTGGATTTTTGAGGTGAAATTTGGTGCAGTTCTTTACGACTCATCTACTCAGAGGGAGAAAAATTTTCAAAATTTCTTGAGCTACAGAAACCCACCAACCACCTGTTCTAATTGAGGATAGCTTCTAGAAATTCTGCTTTCGCTTTTCTGAAAGTGGCTTTTGTGATTTGAGTTGATCTCCTTTCTAAAAGCAAGAGTTAAATTTATTCCTTCTTACTTTGGACACTAGACAACCAGAATTGTGACTCAAAAATCCCCATATATTCTATGGTACTCATCCATGCAAGCTAGGGGTACACATAGTTGTCTAGTTGTTCGGGTTTTTCACGATTTCCTTTGCGCGATCCTTTCGATGTTTTAGTTGGAGTATTTTGGGGAAAAATTTGTTTGTGACCATTCACCCCCCTCTGTTCGCCATCTCGATCCTTCACAAGACTACAAGTTTTGGCATCAAATATGGCTCAGTCGTATCATTAAATTGTAAACATGCAATATCAAACCATTCCAACAATAGTGACATAATTTTAATGGGCTTCCACACATCAACTATGACACACTGATTTGTAATACATGTTGATGTACTAAAATTTGAACAATGTGGTAGCAAGCTCATATCAAGAAAATTTCATGTTACCGCAAATGAAACAAGTTGTTGTATACAACTATAATTTCGCAAAATAGTAAGCTTCAATTCAACAAGTTTATCACAAGTTATGCATATTCTGTAAACAAGAAACTTGCCATCTATGCTATAATCACGAAATAAATTGAATTTAAAATAGTAGGCATAGGTGCTAGACAAAGACTTAAGAGGTGAAATTTCAGAAATCTTGTCCATAGCACAAGTCAAACTAACAGGCTCATTCAACATGATAACACAAAACAATGGTAGGAGATATTCTAGCTATCACTTCCTTATGAATAATCATTACCACATGATCTAAATTATAAGCATGAAATCCATCACATGGTTCTATAATTGTGGCATAAGGTGGTAACTCACAAGAATTAAGTATAGCAGGAATATACTCACAAATTTGCTCCCTTTCTTTCTATAAAACCCGATTTGTACCATGGTGATTAGCCTCCTCAAAAGAAGTAGGAACATCAACTTGTATCTCCCCTTCTTCACAAGTAACCTGAATAGCACATGGAACAGCAACAACAGAAGTAACAGAAGTAGATTGGATTGTGTTAGCAGAATCATCCTCACGTGTGCTATCCTCTACTTCACTTGAATTTTCTAGTGTTTCTTTCTTATGCTCAGGGTTTATGCCCTCATTAAGGTTTGGTACACTGCATGCAACAAGTGTAGCATTAACTCTGTAGGAGATTGAATTGTAATTGATTGTCTTCTCTGTATCTTTCTTTCAGCTTCACATGAAAGATTAAGTAAACATGAGAAAGAATTAAATTCTTTACAAGATATCATGATCTGAATGTCAGAATCTAGTCTAAAAGAAAAGTTATTCATTCGAGTCTTTTCGATCTCTTCTAACCCAGAACGTAAAGACCTATGCCGAAATTCTTGGTAGTACTCATCTACTGTTTTACTACCTTGTTTTAAACGTTGCAATTCATTTCATAATTAACGAGCAACACATGAATGAACAAATCTAGCTCTCAGAATTTTCATCAATTTTGTCCATGTGCTACGAATGTCCTGATTTTTACTCATATAGTCATTCCACCAAAGAGCAGCAAAATCAGTAAATCCACTAGTAACAACCCTAACCTTATCATGCTTAGGAATATCATGTTTATCAAATGATTGTTCTGCAACTAATTCCTAATTAAGATAACCTTCAGGATCATATTTACCCCTAAAAAGGGGTACGGTAAACTTATTTTTGGTACGTGTGCTATGTCGTCATACCTCCCGTGGTGTTGAAGTTGTGCTCGTACATTCTTCGTATCTCGAAGTATGAACTATCTCTTCTCCTAGGATGTTGTTGGCCCAAGCATTATGACGTTGAGAACCCGCCATTGTTGGTGAAGACAAGAAACAAAATCACAAGTATAAGGTTCCTATCACTACGTAGGATGTGGTGAAAAATCGCTCAACTCTCAAACTTTAACCAAAACTCTTACAAATTCTTACCACGTAGCAGGAGTTATCGGCCATTGGCAGTGTCAAAAGTTCTCCCAAGCTTGGATAAAGTGATTGCCAATGGACCGAACAAATGTATGAAGTAGAATATGTGGGGCTAGGTAGGCTAAATTTATTTCCTATGCAATCTGATACTTATAGTTAGTGTAATGATAAGTAATGACACAAACTAGTATTCACAAGCCCTAGTTGCCGATATCAAAGATATAAGCGAATTTCAAGGCAACACATGCGCAAAGATAATGAAATTTAATGCAACCAATGGATTGAGCTAAATAAGAAAAATTTCAGCATCAAAGCTCGTGTTACATAAGTTATGGAGAGATGCTAGCTAATTGCTTCAGAAAAGGTAAAAAGGGCACAAGATTGCTCACTATTTAATACAATTGCACAATATGAAAATAACGAATACAAATTAGGGTTTTGCTTAATGTAGTTCTGCTGGCCACTATTCTATTTTCTTTTCTTTTTTCTTTTTTTGGACTTTTAGCTCTCTCTTTCTCTTTTCTTTCTTTTGGTGACCTTCAGCCAACACTGGTGTGAGCAAAGTTTTGGAATTTCTAACTTGATATCACAAGATAGTATGATCTGATAATTCAAAATAATGGAATGTATCAAGTGGAGTAGCCCGAAGCAATATCAAATAGCTAGTCTAAATTGGGATCAAAGTATTCGCAAAGGATGAATTGGTTTCCAAAGGTATGTGCACTGATATTTTGGGTTTTTATGGTTGTGGATGCTAATGGACTCAACCAACTCAAAGGAACAAAGCTAGAACACAAATTGAAGCACGAAACCCAAATTTGGCCAGAACAGTGCAGCACAGTTGTCGCCGCAATTAAGGTATGAAAATGTCTGAATCTAGTTTGCTCAAAATGAAATGGATTGAAGGTACTGTTCTATGCATTAAAACAAGTATACGGACACACAATTTTGAGCTCGAATGTAGAAGTTATAGCCAAAAAAATATGGTGCACAGATATGACAAAATTCACCCAATCTAACCAAATCCGAATCAAATTCGATTTGAAGGAATCCGAATCATGATAGCAAGATTGGTCCCGATCTTTCGATGAAAGAGGTGGATTCGATTTGGGAGGAGAAGACATTGGCGAGCCGACTACACCGTCCCCAGACGATGCAATCGTTACACCAACTCCCGAAGTGTTATTGATCTTGTTGGAAGCACGAACAACCTGACCTCGAAGGCCTTTGTCCCTACAAGCAACCGAAGAACAAGCAAGAACAACATGAACATGCAACTGAATTGCAAAGAAATTGAAGTGTTCAATCTGAAACTGGAGAAAGGTCGGGTTTCACAGATAGTAGTTCAGGCGATTTAGCCTACACGCGCGATTATAGCATGAAGTAGCAAAGCTAACTTTCAATCTAACAAAACCCAAAACCAAATAGAGGCGGCGGTTAGCTATTTATAAGGGAGAGGTGGGGGAAACTCGGACCAAATAGAGTGAGGCCAATTACAACTCAAATTATAAGGCCCAAGGCCCACGTCAACTTGGACTAGAGAAGTGATGTCACTTGTTTTGCAGTTTTCCGTCGACTCAGATAGAATTTGAAGATGATTCCAGATCCATTGGAAAGTAGACTTGATAAGTTTTTAGAGAAGTACAAGAACACCCCAAACAAAGTCCGGACAAAGTCAGTGCTATCATGGAGTCGAATCCGAGTCCAACTTGTGCACAGAGCTTGTTTTATGCTTATTAACTTCTCTTCTACACTTGAGCTTGTATAGTTCCGTGCCATGGTTCCTAAGGACAAGCAAATCAACACAATAATTAAATAATATCCATTCTTTGAAATATTAGTATGCAACTCTAAGAACGCATTCACCTGGTAATTGAGTTGACGTGCGCAAGCTCAAGTAATCGGTCCTTGATAACAGCAGCGGGTTCAAATTGATGTGTAGATGTGGCTGTATCCATGGAAGTGATGTCCTCATCATCCTCCCCTTCTTGCATTTGAGTCATCCTCGACTCAAGCTCTTCCTCTTGTCCTAAGTATGGCTTTAAATCAGCAATGTTAAATGTGGTACTAACCCCAAAACTGCAAGCAACTCAAGCTTGTATGTGTTATCGTTAATCCCAAAATCTGCAAGCAACTCAAGCTTGTATGTGTTATCGTTAATCTTCTCCAATACTTTAAAAGGACCATCAGCTCTAAGCAGCAACTTAGACTTTCATAACTCAGGAAAATGATCCTTTCTCAAGTGCAACCAAACAAGGTCACTAGGTTCAAAAATTACATGCTTCCTTCCTTTACTAGCAGCAATCTTATATTTCTTATTCATAGACTCAATGTTATCTTTAGTTGTCTCACGCATTATTAACATCAGTTCAACACATTGTGTAGCATCAAGATTCTACTTCTCTGAATGTGGAATAGGCAACAAGTCATGGGAGAACGAGGAACAAAACCATACACAATCTCAAAAGGGCACAACTTAGCAGTAGAATGCAGCGAACGATTATACGCAAATTCAATATGAGGCAAGCATTCTTCCTACATCTTAATGTTTTGTTTCAAAATAGCCCTAAGCATGGTAAACAAAGTTCTATTGACAACTTCTGTTTGCCCATCATTTTGGGGATGACAAGTAGTAGAAAATAGCAGCTTAGTCCCCAATTTAGCCCATAAAGTTCTTCAGAAGTGGCTAAGAAATTTAGCGTCACATTCTGAAACTATTGTGTTTGGCACACCATGCAATCGAACAATCTCATGGAAAAACAAATCAGCAACATGGGAAACATCATCACTTTTACGATAGGTATGAAGTGTGTCATTTTAGAAAATCTATCCACAACAACAATGATGCTATCCCTCCCCTTTTTTGTCCTAGGCAATCCTAAAAGAAAGTCAATAGAAATATCCTCGCAAGTCACACTAGGAACAGAAAGGGGCATGTACAAACCATGTGGATTATGTCATGACTTAGCTTCTTGACATGTCGTGCAGTGAAAGACGAAACGTTTCACGTCCTGTCTCATCTTTGGCCAAAAGAAATTGCTAGCAAGTATGTCCTCCGTCTTCTTTACCACCAAAATATCCCATCAGCCCACCTCCATGCGCTTCCTATAACAATAACAAATGAACAGAGCTAGCTGAAATGCATAGCTTGTTAGCTCTAAACACAAAACCATCATTGAGAACAAATTTATTCCATGTTTTTCCCTCTTTACAATTCAGCAACACTTCCTTAAAATCAGCATCATGCTCATATTGCCCTTTAATCGTTTCCAATCCAAAAATTTTAAAGTCAAGTTGTGTCAGCATGGTGTACCTCCTAGACAAAGCATCAGCAATAATATTCTCCTTTCCCTTTTTTTGTTTGATGACATAAGGAAAAGACTCAATAAATTCAACCCACTTTGCATGCCTACTATTCGGCCTACCAAACAATATAGAGCCTGCTTGCATAGGCACAACATCGCAGTCAATATAATTATGGTATGAACTAATAGCAAAGTGTACTCTCACCAATCGTGTTACCTTTATCTTACCATTGTTGTTGAACCACTGAATGTAACACGGATGCAGATGTGGGCTTTTTTTAGCTCAAGTTTTTTAACCATCTCAGAGCTTGCTAAATTGTTACAGCTGCCTCCATCAATGGTGATGCGACATGAACGCTCCTTTACCACACACCGGTGTGAAACAAATTGTGTCACTTGTTTTGTTCAACCTTCCCCACTTGGGTGGTCAACACGCAGCGCACAACAAGGCTTTCATAGCATTCTGATCTTCAACACCAATGTGCTCTTCTTCTTTCTCATCTCCACTTCTTACATGGTCAGCGGCAAGCATAGCATATGTTTCATCATCCAAATCACTAGTGGAGGAATACTCACCATTATCCCGCACAATCAGCACACGTTTGCTTGGGTAATCTTTCCTCATAAGCCCATATCTCTTGCATTGTAGGCACTGAATATCCCTAGTTCTTCCTATGGATGCAAGGAAGAAACGCTCTTGGTGGGTGTTTGTGTTGATCCCTTTGTTGCCTCAGGTACCAGCGATGCTGAGTTTGTTGGAGAAGTGCGTGGATGGCTGCTAGAAGCTCCCTATGGAGATGCACGGCTTTGGGTTGCAACAGGTGTACGTGGCTGCCATGAAGTAGTTTGACCTGTAGAAACATTAGTTCTTGCACTTTCATTTCAGCTTTACAAGCAAGATGGAATAAATGGGTGATAGAATTGTATTCCTTGTAAGCTAATATGTCCTGAATTTCATGGTTCAATCCACCAATAAATCTAGCCATAGCAGCTTCCTCTTCTTCCACTAACCCACAGCGCAACATGCCTGTTTGTAGCTCTTGATAATATTCTTCTACAGATTTGCTATCTTGTCTCAATTGTTGTAGTTTATGTAACAAGTCACGCACATGATATGAAGGGACAAATCCAGCTCGTGTGATCATTGTCAATGCATCCCAAGTTGGTGGCATATTATTTGGGTTCTTACGACGATATTCACACCACCAAATAGAAACAAAATCGGAAAAGTCACTAGTCACAGCTCTAACCCTTTTATGTTTAGGAAAATCATAGAAAGCAAATATCTGATCTACAGCTAGTTCCCATGTGAGGTATGCATCAGCATCATATTTTCCATCAAAAGGTGGCATGGTGAATTTAATCGTTCCTAATGAACCATCATTATCACGTACCTCTCACAGTGGTGGCCGAAATCCCATACCATGATGGTTGCGGTGTAGCTGATGACGCAGTCTGACATCTTCATCTTCCCCAACATCTGTGTCTGTCGTATAGTCATGTTCGTTGTCACCTACTGTGCTACTCACATTTCCATCCACTGGGCGTGCACGATCCCTCTCCTCAACTTGTTGCAATATCGTAGCAAGAGAGGCGTTGATCGTCCCAACAGAAATCTCCAATGTTGTGAGCTTTCTATTGGTATCATTCTGGGCCGCCTCCAATTGACCAAGATAGTCATTAGTAACACGCACATCCTCATCAAGCGCTTCGGTGTGTAGTCATACTTGGCGCTCAAAGTGTTGGATGATGTCGTGAGTGTGCGGTGAATGCTGATTGGTGTTTTCTACTGATCTTGACATTGTTAGAAAAATAAACAGCAAAAGAACTAACACAACATCAGAAGAATATCCCTAACTACAAGGGTGTGTGTGGTGGTGTGAAGTCACTCACTCTCAACCTATCCAATCACACTCTTACCCGTTCTTACCAAGCTCAACAAGGAGGTGATGGCAACCACAAGAAACAAAAGCAACTTCTAAGAGTGGCACTATAGGTGGGTTGCTAGTTCCTACATAGTAGTGTTCGAATATGTGGAGCTGTAGGTAGCTGAAACTGCAAAAGGAGAAACTTGAACCACGTTAGTCAAAAACAGGTTGAGTAATCGTTCAACGACGGTACTGTGCTGGTCCTAGTCCAAACCGTACTAAAGATGCGAGTCGAGACACAAACGTCATGACCAAAACAACCGAAATAGCAACTCTCTTAGATGGACTCAGGAGACCTCAAAACCCACTCACCACATGTGACTCTCTCTCTCTCTCTCTGAACTTTGATTCGTGTTTAATCTGGTGCAGCTTTTGGATTTTGCACTTGCGTTTTCCTTTTCGATTTTGGTGCAGCTTTTGTATTTGCACCTGCCTTTTCCTCTCTGATTTGGTGTGGCTTTTGTTTTTGATTTTGCGCCTGCCTTTTTCTTTGATTCACAAATTGATCTCTTCTTGAAAACTATCTTCGTCTTGGAAAGAACACAGAGATCCACTCAGATTACGGAACAAAGCTCACACACAATTCGGCCAACCAGAATGGATCTACTAATTACAACCCGACTCAAACTGATCTACTAATTAGACAAGGAAATCGACTCATACTCGAAGAGAATGAATGCAACGGTGACAAATAATGTGACTCGAACTAAAAACTCTAAAGGAAGAACACTAAGACCAGCAACTCGACACGACGATGCAACCGAAGACTCAACTAGCAAGGACTAAGCAGTAAAAGCAAAAGCTCAAATTGGTTTGGACAGAGGTAATCTAATCTACTATATATATATATATATATATATATATATATATATATTTTGTTTTCGACTCTAGGTAAATAAACGTAAACTAGCAATCTCTCACAAATCAATCTGGCACTCTGATACCAATTGATAAAAAGATTGGTCCCGATCTTTTTATGAAAGAGACAGATTCGATTTGGGAGGAGAAGACGTTGGCGACCCGACTACACCATCCCCAGACGATGCGCCTTAGCAATCATTACAGCAACTCCCGAAGTGTTAGTGATCTTGCTAGAAGCAGGATCAACCTGACTGCAGAACTCCCCGAACTCCACGAAGGCCTTTGTCCCTGCAAGTAACCGAGGAACAAGCAAGAATAAGCTGAACAAGCAACTGAATTGCAAAGGAATTGAAGTGTTCAATCTAAAACTGGAGAAATGTTGGGTTCCGTAGACAGTAATTCAGGCGATTTAGCCAACATGCACGATTACAGCCTAAAGTATCAAAGGTAACTTTCAATCTAACAAAACCAAACCCTAGTAGAGGCGGTGGCTAGCTATTTATAAGGGAGAGGTGGGGGAAACTCGGAGCAAATAGAGCGAGGCCAATTACAACTCAAAATTACATGGCCCAAGGCCCACATCAACTCGGACTAGAAAAGTGATGTCACTTGTTTAGCAGTTTCTTGTCGACTCGGATGGAATTTCAAGATGATTCTAGATCCACCGGAAAGTAGACTTATAAGTTTTCAGTGAAGTACAAGAACACCCCAAACGGAGTCCAAACAAAGTCGGGGTGGCCAAAACAAATCAGTGCTATCCTGGACTCGAATCCGAGTCCAACTCGTGCACAGAATTTGTTTTATGCTTATTGACTTCTCTTCTACACTTGAGCTTGTATGGTTCTGTGCCATGGTTCCTAAGGACAAGCAAATCATCACAAGAATTAAATAGTATTCCATTCTTTGAAATATTAGTATGCATCCCTAGGAACGCATTCACCTAGTAATTGAGTTGACGTGCGTGAGCTCGAGTAATCGGTCCTTGTATAACAGCAGCGGGTTCAAATTGATGTGTAGATGTGGCTGTATTCATAGAAGTGATGTCCTCATCAAATCACGAGGACTCTTCAAGGCTTCAGAAAAGTATAAAAACTTCTCAATCGGAGTTCAGATGTGAAAGTTATGATCAAAATACCGAACCGATCTGGATTGGATGTGCAACTTGCTTCTTTAATTTGACGTCCATATTAAATAATCTTTGATATGGAATTGGAGTCCGTGCCCAACTAGGTTTTTGTGGAGCTCATCCCAAAGTTTTAGGAAAGCACAAGAACACCAGAATTCGAGCTCATTTGCAAAAGTTATGAACAAAACAATCGCTAAACATGAGGCTCAATTCCTGCAAGCAACCGAAGAACAAGCAAGAACAATAGTAAAAGCAATCTGAAATTGCAAATAAGCATTGTGGTTCATAAAAATAAAGGTCAAAAGGTGGGGTTCTGCAAAGCAGTCTCAAGAGGCGGTCGTCCGACACGTCTAGAGGACAATGTAGTTTGGCCCTAGGCTAAAACTATGCTCAATGAAAACCCAAACAATAGATGACCACGTGGCTGGCTATTTAAAGAGGAGGAGGTCATCCAAAAACCTAGTGAAACCAAATACAACTTGATTACAAGGCATAAGGACCACTTTGAAATGCACCGAAAACACACTGGATGGTCCTCTAGGTGTTGTTAGTCATGTTTGAGCTTGCTTCAGTCGATTTTGCTCTGGTGTTAATTTTGAACAAAACGGGTCTCAAACTAGTGGATTTTCATGAAATATTGCACTCTAGCGGAATGCACCGAAAACACAATGGATAATCCTCCTAGGTGTTGTTGTTTCAGTCGATTTCACCCTGGTGTTAATTTCAGGCAAAACGGGTTCCGAACGGATGGATTTTGATGAAAGTTTGCACCGGAGCGAAACATGCCAATAACGCACCATATTATACTCCTAGGTGTTGTCTGTCACGTTGAAGTTGTTTCGATCGATTTCTCTCCGGTGTTAAATTTGACCTAAACAGGTTCCGAACGAGTGAATTTTGACAAAAATTTGCATCGAAGCGAAACTCACCGAAAACGCATCGTATATTCTTCCTAGGTGTTGGAGCTTGTTTCGGTCGATTTCGCTCCTTTGTTAATTTTGACCAGAATGGGTCCCAAATGGATAGATTTTAACGAAAGTTTCCTCCGAAGTGATACGCACCGAAAACACACCGAATGGTCCTCCAAGTGTTGATGGTCACGTTTAAGCTTGTTTCGGTCAATTTCGCTCTCATGTTAATTTTGAACTAAATGGGTCCCGAACTAGTGGATTTTGATGAAAGATTGCACTGTAGCGGAATTCACTGAAAACGCACCGCATAGTCCTCCTATGTGTTGTTGTTTCGGTCATTTTCACCGAGGTGTTAATTTCAAGCAAAACGGGTCCAGAACAGATGTATTTTGATGAAAGTTTGTGCTGGAGTGAAACGCGCCAACAACACACTGAATTATACTGCTAGGAGTTGTCTGTTACGTTGAAGTTTGTTTCGATCGATTTTGCTCTAGTGTTAATTTTGACCTAAATAGGTCCTGAACGGGTGGATTTTGACGAAAGTTTGCTCGAGAGCAAAATGCACTAAAAATGCATCGTATATTCCTCCTGGGTGTTGTCGGTCATGTTGGAGCTTGTTTTGGTCGATTTCACTACTTTGTTAATTCTGACCACATTTTGACAAAAGTTTGCACCAAAAAACACACCGGATGGTCCTCCTAAGTGTTGTCAGTGACGTTTGAGCTTGTTTCGGTTGATTTCACTTTAGTGTTAATTTTGACCAAAATGGGTCCCGAATGGGTGAATATTGACAAAAGTTTGAACCAGAGCAAAATGTGCCAAAAACACACCAGATGGTCCTCCTAGGTGTTGTCAGTCACGTTGGTGCTTGTTTCGGTTGATTTCGTTCTAGTGTTAATTTTGGCCAAAACGGATCCCGAGTGGATTTTGACAAAAGTTTTGACTAGGGCAAAATGCACTAGATTATACTCTTATATATTGTGGGTCACCGTTTGGTTTCACCACATAATAATGCCCTCCCTTGTGCAGAAAATAATAGTTATTGGAACGACCTCCATGTGTGGCAACAAGATCAAACTACCATGGTCTTCCCAACATAAATGGCAAGCACTCAATGGCGCCACATCACACTCCAGCGTATCCACATAATCTCCAATAGAAAATTTTGCTCTTACCTTGTGAGTAATTTTTAGTGTACCACTTTGATTCATCCGTTGCATATAACGTGACGTAGGAAGCTTCCACATAGACAAGGACAATGCATGCACCAAATCTGAGCTAATAGCATTTGTAAAACATCCACCATCAATAATTAATTTGCAAACCTTTTCTTGAATTTTTGCACTTCGATTGAAAAATATTGCAGCGCTACCCTTTCATGTTAGCAATCGTTCCATCACGCTGTTCTTCTTGAGACATCAAAGATAACCCATGTGAAGCAGCCTTCACATCCTCAAATTTAGGGTCATTATGAGCATTGCCCTGCAGCCCCATTGTGAAAAAAATTTCAGCACTTTTGGCTACTGCCTTCTGCTCTTTCACATCAATGGCACTAGAAGATTTCCTTTCATGCTTTTGAGGTGAAGAAGAATTACTAGCAATAATGATCTTCTTGTTTGTACTATGCAGCAGCCTATTCTCATTTGCATCACGCTGAAATTTCTTTTCTTTCTTACAAATAGTTCCACTAGATGGAACAATAACATGCCTTTTGAGGCCAAGAAAATTTGGAGCACCTGCAACAACCTTCTTCTGCTCCTTTTGCATAGCTTGCAGTTGAGGCACTTTAATATACTCATCTCCAACAATAGATGCACTCCACAAGGAACCAATATCCTGCTTGGTGCCTAAATAATGTTGGTTTTGCGCAGCAACCAAATTTTGACCTCCACGTGGAATGAAAGATTGCACCAGAGCAAAACACGCCGAAAATGCACCGGATAGACCACCTAGGTGTTGTCGGTCATGTTGAAGCTAGTTTCGGTCGATTTTGATCTGGTTTTAATTTTGACCAAAATGCGTTCCGAATAGGTGGATTTTAGCTAAAGTTTGCACTGGAGCGAAACGTGCCCAAAACTCACTAGAATACACTACTAGGTTTGTCATTCACATTGGAGCTTGTTTCGGTTGATTTTGCTCCAGTGTTAATTTTAACCAATACGGGCCCTGAACGAGTGGAATTTGACGAAAGACTCCACTAAAGTGAAACATGCTGAAAATGCACTGGCTGGACCTCCTAAGTTCTGTCGACCACGTTGGAGCTTGTTTTGGTCGATTTTGCTCCGGTGTTAATTTTGACCAAAACAAGCCCCGGACAGGTGGATTTTGACAAAAGTTTGCACAGAAGTGAAATATGTTGAAATCGCACTGGATTATACTAATAGGTGTTGTCGTTCATGTTGGAGCTTGTTTTGGTCGATTTCGCTCCACTTTGATGATCCAACTACAACGTACAACGACGATGCACCTTAGCAATTGCTAAACCAACTTCGAAGGGTTATTGATCTTGCCATTGGCACAATCAACCTGAACATGAGGTTCAATTCCTGCAAGCAACCGAAGAACAAGCAAGAACAATAGTAAAAGCAATATGAAATTATGAATATGATTGAAGGAAAAAAACAAGGTGGGGTTCTATTGAAGATCTTGACAAGGTGGCTGTCCAGCACAACTTGAAGACTTAAAGTTTGCATACGGCTAAACTAATCAAACAAAACCAAAACCATAGATAAGGGTGTGGCTGGCTATTTAAGGAGGAGGAGGTCATTCAAAACCTACGGAAACCGAATAAAACTTGATTACAAGGCCCAAGGCTCACTTTGACTCGGACTGGAAAAGTGATGTGATTTGTTTTATTGTTTTTGGACAGCTCAGATGGAATTTGGAGGTGATACTAGATCCATTGGAAAGAGAGCGTTGTAAGCATTCAATCAAGTATAAGAACACCGCAAACAGAGTTCGGACAAAGTCGAGGTGGCCGAAACAAATTAGTACTATCCTGGAGTCAAATCTGAATCCAACTCATGCACTCTTCTACTATCCTTCAGCTTGCATGGTTCCTCGCCCTAGTTCCTAAGAAGAAGGACATCATCACAAGAATTAAATAGTATTCCATTTGTTAAAATATTTGTATGCATCCTCATCAACTTCCACCCTCCAACCATAGGCGCCCTGTTGCCTCTACTTTGACTCCATCACATGTCTCCGACACGAAAACAACCACGGTACAAGCTCCCACAGAGTTCTTTAGTAGCATCCATAGGTTGTACATGTGATGTGCAATGCCATCGATGCAAAGGAATATGACACACGATGCATTGTTGTCCAAGTCATCGTGCTTTAATTGTCCAGGAAGATGGTGAGTACACTTTTGCTAGTGATGTTGAAGAAGATTTTGCTCTAGTTGCAACTGACCTCACATGTGAGTACCAAGGAGGTGAATATGAGGAGGAGCATTTGGGTGCTGAAATTTCATAAAAATACAAGAGTATTATTGTGAAGCGTGTCCTTAGTGTGCAAATGGAGAGTGCTGAACAAAATCAATGCCATAACTTGTTCCAAACAAAATTTATCATCAATGAGCGTTCAGTGCGAGCTATCATTGATGGATGGAGTTGCAATAATCTTGCAAGCATGGAGATGGTTGAGAAGCTTGGCTTGACCACAACAAAACACATCATCCCTACCACATTTAATGGTTCAACTCAAGTGGAAAATTGAAGGTAACAATAAGAATGGTGGGATTGCACTTTTCACTCGGTTCTTATCATGACCATGCTGATTGCGATGTTGTACCTATGCAAGCATGCTCTTTGCTATTAGGTAGACCTTGGCAATATGACAAAGATGCTTCCCGTCATGGTAGAACTAACCAATACACTCTCATGCATAAAGGAAAGAAAATTGTTTTGCTTCCCATGTCCCCGTGTTTTGCTTCCCATGTCCCCCGCTGCAATTATGAAAGATGACTTAGAGAAAGCTGAAAGAGACAAGGAGAGTGCTAAAAGTGAAAATCAGATTAGAACCAAAGAATCAGCACAACCAAAGAAGAAAGAATCCAATTCTAAGAAAGTTGAAATAAAGTTAAAGGGTGTTGTCATGTTAGCTACAAAATCTGATTTAATTGACATGAAAGAATGCAATGCTTTGATTTGCAAAGAGACTTTGTTTTCATTGGAGAATATGCCTACTTCTTTGCCTCCTACTATTTCTAACCTATTCCAAGAGTATGAGGATATGTTTTCAAATGAGGTACCCCTGTGGCTGCCACCTTTGAGGGAATTGAACATCAAATTGGCTTAATTCCCGGTGCAACATTACCAAACCGAGCAACATATAGGACCAATGCAGAGGAGGCTAAGGAGATACAACGTCAAGTGCAAGACTTGCTCGACAAGAGGTACGTTCACAAAAGCCTTAGTCCTTGTCCTGTTTCTATGCCTTTAGTGCCTAAGAAAGATGGATCATGGTGGATGTGTGTGGATTGTAGAGCTATCAATAATATAACTATTAGGTATCATCACCCTATCCCTAGGTTGAATGGTATTCTAGACGAACTGAGTGGCTCTATTGTGTTTTCGAAAGTTGACTTAAGAAGTGGTGACGGATACCCAACACACAGGTATCCCCAGCGGCCCAGGAGAGGAGCATGGGCAGCCACTGTGCCTAAAACCCGGGGGCCCAAGGCCTCCGGCCAAGCCGACCCCAAGAGGTGGCCCGACCAGGCGAGCGCGGAATGTCGCTCTACAAGCTGCTCAGGAGGGCCGACCACTTCAGTTGGACGCACGAAGCTCAGGAGGCCCTCGACCGATTGAAGGCCTTCCTGACATCACCCCCGGTCTTGACGGTGCCATCGCTGCGGCGAGCCTCGCCCTTCACATCGCCGCCACGACCTGTGTCGAGCGCGGCGCCGTCGTCGAAGCGGGCGGAGGAGGGCCGTGTCCTCAAGGTACAGCCGCCGTCTACTTCATCGCGAAGTACTCGAATCCAAAGCCCGTTATCCGCAAGTGCAAAAGTTGTTTCACGCGTGTTAATCGCGAAGAGAAAACGATTCACTACTTCACCAAAGACCCCATCTCTGTGGTGACTTCTTCGCCGCTAGGCGAGATCATCCGCAACCGCGACGCTTCAGTGGAGAATAGCCAAGTGGGCGCCGAGCTCGCCGCCACGACATCTCGCTCGCTCCCAAGACAAAGAATCAAGTCCCAAGCCCTTGCCGACTTCAAGGCCGAGTGGACCGGCCTCAGCGCCACGGCACTCAAGACCCCGAACATCGACAATGTACTTCGACGGGTCCTACACTAAGAACGGAGCGGGCGCCGATCGCCATCGCTCCCCACTAGGCAACAGTTCCAAAGATGTTGTCCGACCGCTTCGACGCCACCAACAACGCCGCCGAGTACGGCCCTCATCAATGGTCTCCGGACGCCGCCGACCTCGGGCGCGACGACGGCTTTACATATACGGCGACCAAGCCGGTGGTCGACTGTCATGAAGACCTCCGAGCCTCGAGACTCCACGCATGGCAAAGATATCGCCGCGAGGTGCGCAAGCTCAAGAAAAATTCAAGGGTTTCGAGCTCCATCACAGCCTACCGACGCCACAACAATGAGGCCGACCACTCGCCAACATTGCTCGCAAGGACCGGTTCCGCCGAATCTTTGCCCACGACCTTCGACAACCGTCCGTCCGAGTGGACCCGGTGGACGATCAGCGGCCGCCCGCCTACCGCTTAAACCAAGCACCGACCACCGGCCGCCGCCCATCCGGTCAAGCCAAGATGTGCCGATGGTCGAGTCCGACCGAGGAAGCCTTACGCCGAAGCGCTGATGATGGGACTCTCCCCAGATCCGATCGACGCCGCCGCCGCGGGGCGCCAAGTCCTTTGTCCCGGTCGGCGAAGACCTTTACAAGAGGAGTCCTCCGGTTCTCTGTAAATGCATCCTAACCGACCAAGGAAAGAAGTTGTCGCTCGACATCCATGGCGGAATATGCGGCACCACGAGCCCCACGGTCCCTCGTGGGTAAGGCTTTTCGCCAAGGCTTTCTATCGCCGATCGCCGGGTCGACGCCGAGCAAATCGTCGCGACCGCGAAGGGTGCCAATTTTTGCTCTACAGACGACCTCCAAACTCAAGCCCTCCAGACGATTCCCATCACATGGCCATTCGCGTCCGGGACTCGATCCGCCGACCTTTCAAGAAAGCGCCTGGGCTTTACCCATCTCTTTGTCGCGTAGACAAATTCACCAAGTGGATAGAGGCAAAGCCGCCACCATTACGCCCGCCAGCAGCGCCGATTTCTTCCGCTGCATCGCTTATCGGTTTGAGTCCCGAACTCCATCATCACCGGCTAATGGAGCGCAGTTTACGGGAAGGAATTTCTAACTCGCGACAACTTCAACATCCGCTGCCGATCGGGCGGCCGCCGCCCACGCAGCACCAACGGCCAGCCGAAGGGCAAACGGCATGATCCTTCAGGCCTGCCGCGAATCTTCAATCGATTGAAGAAGTCACGGGCGGGGCTAATCGAAGTTCTCCGTCCTTTGAGCTCGCGAACTACCCCAACCAGTCGACCGCTTTACGCCATTCTTCTTGGTGTTCGCGCCGAGGTCGCCCTACCGACCGACCTACAATACGGGCGCCTAAGACTTCAAACCTTCGACCAGCTCGGGGCTCGACTCAGAAGAAGACGCCGTCGACCAGCTCGACGAGGCGCGCGACGCTGCCGCTTCCCGGCCGGCCAAATACCAACAAACGCTACGGCGCTATCGAGTCGCCAGATCCGCGCCGAGCCTTCAACGAGGCGACTTGGTCCCACGCTAAGTCCACCAACGCCGGCAGTACAAGCCACCTCCGTGGAAGGCCCTTCACCGTCGTGGAGGTAATCCGCCCGCACCTACCGACCAGAGACGCCAAGGCAACATTGTTTCAAACGCTGGAACATCGAAAAGCTCAGCGCTTTTTTCCCTAAGAACCCATTTTTGCCGAGCGATCTATCTGCTGACCAACCCGAAGCGGCGCGAACCCGCCGGGGCTCAGAAGTCTACGAACTCGCATGAAGCGCCTAATCGACGAAGGTCTACCTTCAAGAAACCACCGCGCGGCTATTACGGTTCACGCCCCGGAAAACTCCGCGTTTTCCTGACTACGACCGCTAAAGTAATGGGCCCGTGGCGCCAAGTGATTTTCATACGGTGACCCAATCGACGATCCGCAAAGGGTTTTTTCGCAAGCATTCGACAATCATCAGCGCTCGCAAGAAAACAACGCAGAAAGCATGCATCGCATGAACTTCAACAAAAGTACCAGACATCCATTACAGACAAGCAAAGAAGCAAAGTCTACGCCTTATGCTAACCCTAAAGCGTAAAGGAGTGCAAAATCGCAAAGCCGCAGTCGAACCGCTGAAGATGGAAGGAGCCGCCCGACGCCGAGATGCTCGCCGCATGGCGAAGTTCAGAGGGGACCGCGACGGCGCCTAAGGTCGGGGCCAAGAAGGCGTCCTCCGGCCGCTTTCCCCGAAGCCTCGCCTCGGTCCGCCTCATCGTCCCGAGACCTCAGTGCAACCGCCCGCCACCATTCCCGCCGCCTCAAGACTTCGCGCCGGGCGCGCCGCCGGATATGGGAGACGATGGTCATTGGTCAAGGAGTTGCACGGCCGGGCGCAAAGACGCCAAAGACGCATTCCGCTGCCGAGCAGCCGACCTCCTCCTTCATGGGCGGAGCGCCCCGAGGGCTCGGGCAGTCCTCCAACGCCTGCCGCTTCTGGCCGAGGCCGAGGCGATCAAGGCCACGGTGGGCTCAACGGGCTGCTGAGCTCCGCCCCAGTGGCCTCAGCTCTCGCCCATGCTTTGAAGGTGGCGGAGCATGGAGAGGAGAACCCGCTGCGGAGTCAAGTCTCGCTCAGGCGGGCTATCTCCGCCTCGGCCTGGCCTCACAAGGTCTGGCTGAAAGCCGCTGCCCCTCGGCTGGCTGCACCAGCGCCCAGCCTGCCCACACCGCGCCTTAGGGGCAGAAGAGCCCACTGAGACACCAGTCAAGATGGGACCGCACAGCTGGCCCACCATGCTCGCCGCCCGATCCTCGCCAGACCGCTTCGCCACTGGGGCGCTGAGCCACCTCCGACGTTGCTTGTCAAGACCGCACTGGCCGATCGACTGCGGAAAGCAAAGACCGGAAAGGAACGCCAACAAGACGCCCCGCAACCCCGCCACGTCCGAAACAACCAAAGAACACCTACCCGCGGGGCTCCAGATGAAGAACTCGGCGAGGATAGATCAAGCCCGCCGCCGCCGCCGAGGAACCTCCTTCCGTCTCGACGCTTGGAAGGTGAGCCCAGTGGCTTCTCCGCCACTCGCTACAAATTTCTTTGTCGCTCTCCACCGCCGCCGCCATGGCACTCGCGAGAAGCTCGGGAACGGACTTGGAAGACGGCAAGGCGACGCTAACGTTAGGGCTGAGTATGGGTTACCGCCTCCCCAAGACACGATTTATAACGGCGATTCACCCAAATTAAACCGCTAATCGCTCGCAGGTTCATGGCGCTCTCTCGGCGCACTCGCCCGACGCCGCGACGCGACGCCAAGATTAAAACTCCACTCGTGATTTAATGCGGCGGTTTACACGGTGCGAAGCGCCGCCGCTTCGGCCGACGACGCCGACTTTTTGATTCGCAGACTCGCCTATACGGACATCTCGAATCCGCGCCAGCGCCAATAGCCGCCAGAGATAAGTCACCGACTCTATCTCCTTCATGGTTTTCGACGATCAACGATACGCCGACCACGCTCGCCGCCAAGACGCCGGGGCTTGGGGGCAACGCCATTTACATTCATACGGTTTCATACGGGTCGGCGATCCGATCGACCACTCGGCTCCCTACAGTAACCTATCCGACCCAAGCGCCACGACCCACGCCCAAATGCTACGGTTTCAAGTAGCGCTCATGAAAGGGTAACTCAGACGGCATAAGCCACAAGTCACGGAACGCCTTTTCGCTCAAAATGTGAAACGATGCTCTGCTTTCAAATATCATTCACATTCTTACGGGTCGGCGATCCGACTGACCACACGGCTCCCTGCCAGTAACCTATCCGACCCAAGCGCCACGACCCATACCCAAATGCCACGGTTTCAAAGTAGCGCTCATGAAAGGGGTAACTCAGACGCGAACCACAAGTCACCGGAAATGTCCATTTCGCTCAAAATGTGAATAAGTGCTCGCTTCCGACGCCATTCATGTTCATACGGTCGACGACCGACCAACTACTCGGCCCCTAGTGGGTAACCCGTCTCGACCGAAGGCCTGCGACCCACGCCCACGGGGCTACGGTTTGAAGTAGCGCTTATGTAAGGGCTACCAGACGGGCGAGCCACGAGCCGGTCGGGCCACCTCTCCGCATGAGGCTTGAATGGACGATTCCGACCTCGGTCTCATAACCCTCCTTCGCTTCTTTCGGAGAATCGAAAACACCTACGCCCAAAAAACCCCTGGCGGTTTTCAGGGTCACGGTTTCCGAGCGCAAAAGAAGGGCTTAAACTCACGAGCAAGCACAAAAACAAACCCCGATTCGTTATATACTAAAGTTTTTACGTCTGCAAAAATTAAATGCCTGACATCATTCGTAATCCCCGTGGAGGACACTCTGCGGGGGTATCCGGTCGGCGATCGCTCGCGCATGGGGCTCAACCTGGAGTCCGAGGCGCCGACCTCTCTGGTCCGGCTCCGGCAATCCCATCGCTAACTTTACCTGTGTCAAGGCCATTGTAGAAGGACATGGCGTTAACGAGCGCGAAGTGGCTCCTGTGGCAGCGCCGTCCTCATCGACTTCTCGACGGTTCGACACACGGGCTAACTTTGTCAAAGCAGCTCAGACCTCGAGACACTCGAAAGCAATGGAACAGACAAATTTACCGACCTTCCCTAAGGTCCCCAAATGGCGATGACCACTCGACCCGCCATCCTCCATTTCTTTTCGAGTCGTCGAGCCTCCGCTGACCGCGTCGCTTTTCCACCGCCAAACGTCAGGCTCCACGACTCATGAATCTTTTTCGCACCAAAATCGGCAAAAGTTAGAAGTGCGCCACGACGGCACCTTCCGAATCAACCTGCATAACAACTCTCACGGACGTGGCGCTTCCATAGCTTGAGCCTCCTCAGACCTCTCGCCGGATTTCACCGCCATAGCCGCCTCGAGCGCGACGCCCCGAAGGCAGGGCCTCCTCTCGAAGCTAACACACAGATCCGCCGAGCGGCGGTTTACATTATTCTCCGCCAGAGGGACTCAAGCTCGATACCTCGCCTCGTGGACTCACCCGACCGGCGCCTCCCAGGCATCGCCCTTCTCACTTGCCATCCGGCGGGCTCTTCCACTGGCCGACGTCAGGCGCGCAGCCTTCCCGAGCCTCCTCGCAGCTGGAGTCCTGCTGGTCGCGACACTCCTCCGCTGGGCGGTCTCTCTGCTGGCAGCGACGGAGGAGCCCGGACTTGCCCTTCGAACGCACTCAAGACGCCGCAGCCACCACCGCTTCCATTTCAAGATCCGCAACATCCGAAAAGGCAAGAAAATTCGAACATAACTTATCGAACCGCCGGTCGACTTCTCCGCCACCGTGATCCAGCCGCCCCCGGAAGACTCAAGGAGAAGATTCAGCTCACCCGACCGCCCTAACTCGTCCGGCCCGCTGGGAACCCTCCCGTAGGGTTTCCCACTCTTCAAGCTCCGCTTCATCGTCCAGCGAGAATGATGTCTCGCCGATGGGTCACCGCCCTGCCAGACCAGGATGGTCGGGGCGACGGAGAAAGCTCCCCTGTGGTCGTCCCGGCGGCCCGCTCCGACGATTGGGCCTCCATCACCACCACCGGCGGATCCGCGGCCTCCGCCACCGCCGACTGCAGCTCGTCCCCCAGCCGCCCCTTCGGCGACGGTGGCGGCACTGCTTCAGATCAGATTCTCCGAGCTGGCGCACTGCCGATCGGCGGGCGAGGATCGGTCCGCCTCTCGGCCCCTGTTCGTGGCGACGAGTTTGGCGGTCGCCAGGCGCTATGGGACGCCAGCTCAGAGACACCTCCGCACCACCACCAGCACGATTTACGCCACGCCACGACCACGGCGCGGCGGCCGCCGCCCGACGCTTGCCTCGACGATCGGGTAGATTCACTCCCTCCGGCGGGAGTATCGCGCCGCCCCGGCGTAGCCGCCTCTGTCAAAGCTTTCCTCCGAAAAATCCCTAAAAGCAAGGGCCGGTCAGGGACATTTCGAGTAAAATCGACACACACGGCAGAGGGGACAAGACTAACCACGTCGAGCGGGTGCCGAACAACCGCGCTCTCTTCGCCGGTCTTCCGGCGAGGGAGGCCGCCTCCCCTCCGTGGGCACCCCGCCGGAGGCGCCCCGCCGGGTACCGCCATGATGACCTCCGGTCGATGTCCTCCATTGATCGCCGATCGGGCGGCAACTCAAAATCAGATTCTCCATACGGATCGCCGAAGCCTCCGCTGCCGCTGGAGGACGACTTCACGATCGAAGAAAGGGCGGTCGACTCGACGCCTCCTCGCCGCGTGCGGTCATGGCCCGACGCGCCCCCCTCTTCTCCTTCCTCTTGCTTTCCAGCGCTCTTCCGAAGCGACTCGCAGCTCGGCCTGTTGGCGGATCGCCGCCCTCATCTCCTTCTCCCCCAGCAGCAATGCCCGGGAGGATGCCCCAAGCAGGCCCTGAAAGGGGCGGAACTCCATTCAGGCCGGAACGCGGGGAATTAAGGTACGCAAGAAAGGGTAGGGGAACTTCCCACTTACCAAGTTCGGGGGGTTTTCCGCCGAGAAGGGCTCGGGAACGCCGCCCGCCACCACCGTGGCTTTCAATGCCAGGACGGCGGCCACCCGAGCCTCCACCTCCGACGAGGGAAGCTCCGAACCATCCATCCTCATGGGATCGGACGCCCCCTCGTATTGAAACATCGGGTGGGGCCTGTCCATAAGAGGTTGTACGCGCCGCCATGAACGCGACACGACAAAGATAACCCGTCAGTTCGCTTCGCCTCGAGCCGCGAGCTGCTCAAGAATCACCACCATCTTCCTCTTCTCCTCTCGCTCACGGACGACCCCATTCGAAAGCACCGCGCCGCCGCCTCCGGTGAAGGCCGGGCGCCGCCTCTGATTCAATGTAGAACCACTCCGGTGCCATCCCCGGCTCGAGGTGGGCAGCTTCATGTCAAGGTATCGCCGACCGGCTAGACCGAGCCGATGGCGGCGCCGCCGATCGGGCGCCAAAGAACGCGCCCGACTTTTTCAACGCCGCGATATGGAAGAAGTACTTCCAGAGGGCCCAATGGGGTTCGATCCTCAGAAAGCTCTCGACAACAGGATGAAGATTGCGATGTGCAAAGACGCCGTGGGGGTTCGGGATGGTGCACCTCCACCGTAAAAGTGAAGAAGGCCGCGACGAACGCTTGAGGGGGAGGCCGAACCAGCGCATCAAAGAAGGATGCGCTACGACGATCTCGCCGTCACCAGTTCGGAGCCGCGCCCGCTTCAAGACACTCCACCGAGCTACCTCACGCGTGGAAGGAACCGCTTTTCGCTGCATCGAGCACCCGAGCATCAAGAATGGCGACCGCCACGCCATCTCCAAGGGCGCAGGACCGTTGGTGAAGAAGGGCTAAGGCAAAGAATCCTTCTTGGGTTTTTGATCTTTTCACGGCCGCCTCGCTCTCTTCCTTTCGCGAAGAACAGACAACGCAGGGAATCCACCCTATGGCCCCTTCTTTCGCTTATAAAGAGCACTTCGACCGCCGATCGACAAAGCGCCAACCAAACAGAGTATCGCGAGCGGAACGACGCCTGTTCCGGCTCCGACCGGCCCCGACGGTTCAACGCGAAGAACAGGACAACGCAGGGGAATCCGCCCTATGGCCCTTCTTTCGCTTATAAAGAGCGCCGACCGCCGATCGACAAAGGCCAACTAAACAGAGTATCGCGAAGGAAACGACGCCTGTTCCGCTCCCCGACCGTCCCGACGATTCAACGCGACGCGTTCTAATTCTTGATCGCCTCAAGATTTAATCCTTGACAGACCGCAGCCAGCGAAGGGACATCGGCAGAGTGGCGACGGCCTCGGGCCTCGCCTCAACTCCGAGAGTTGCCTTGCGACAGAGATAAACATGCCAGACGCTACGGTCCCGTAAGCCACGAAGGCTTACCGACTTATGCTCGTGGCTTGACCGAAAAGCCAGGCCCCGAACGCCCGCCACCAAGTGGACGCACACGCCGCCTCAACAAGAAAAACCGAGCGAGGGACGAGGATAAGGCGAAGCTCCAGTGGGCCCTTGTTGGGTCGGGCGGACGACCCAATCGCCTCAATCGTTCGAGGTCATACGCCACGCCTTCCGCGAGCCTGCCGACGGTGGCGCTTACTGCGCTTCAGTCGGCGGACGACTGGGTCCGACTCGATCGAGTAACGAAGGCTCTCATGGGTCGCCTCGATGGGTCGGACGCCCGAACGGGATAACGCCCGCCGAAATGGTTCTCCTCGAAGCCACCAGGCCCACTCAACCACCCGCTATCACCGTCACGAGCACGGCATTAGAGTTTCACGATGGCAAACGACGCTTGCTCACCCTCCAGTCCCACACCGCGACGGGCGATTCGTGGGAACGCGGTCGCCTCCTCGCCGGAGCATGGGACGGACGCCTATCACTCTCCGGCAAATAGGCGCCTCAGACGGATAAACCCCGACCAGCCTCTCCGACCGCCGGGGCTCGGGGCTCCATCCACCGGATGCGCTACATCACCAGTTAGCGGCCAGCCCGTTTGGTCGGGCGCCGACGACCGAGGAAGCCGCCCCTGATCAACCAATGCGCTTGCACGTACATCCACCGGATGCTCGCTGGCTACGCCAGCGTTAAGCAACCGCCCGTTTGGTTGGGCGCCGACGACCGGGGAAGCCGCCCCTGTTCAACCAATGCGCTTGCATCGCATTCGACGCTTCCGCCGGAGTTCGAATCACAACCGAGCAACCTTCAGATACGGATAAACCCCGACCAGCTCTCCGACCGCTGCTCGGGGCTCCATCCACCGGGAGGCCACACAGACCGGCAAAGCCGATCAAACCTCGATCGGTCGGGTCATGCCAAAGAAAGATCCGCCACCTGAGCGCTACACTTGCCCAAAGAACCACCGATCGAGGCAAACCCCGATCAAGCTTTCCAATCCGCCGGGGCTCGGGGCTATTGACGGATACCCAACACACGTATCCCCAATGCCCAGAGAGGAGCATGGGCCGCCATCGGTTTAAAACCCGGGGCCCAAGGCTCCGGCCAAGCCGACCCCAAGAGGTGGCCCGACCAGCGTTAGAGCGGGCGCCACGAGCCACGACGATACTAACTCGGAGATGTCCCGACCGACGAGCCGGATGGGCCGAGAGCCTCGAACAAGCTCGACCATCTTCGCCAACGAGCCAACATCAAATCATCGAAGTCGGCTGGCCCGACCCGCCACCTACCCCATCGACACGCGCTTCAAAGATGACCGAACGGAGATGGGAGGCGCGCCTTCCCCAGTAATCCTCAAGGTCGACACTCGACGTCGCTACCGACAAGCCGCAGAGGGCAGGTGCACCGTTTCCCGGAGGAACGGACCGCGCCCTCGCTCAGCAGGTTCACCGACTCGACGCAGGGCCAACAACTATCCGTCAGAAGTCAAGTCCAAGACCAGATGCCGAGGCGGAAGACCTGACTCCGGCGTGAGGAGCCCCATCCATTTTTTCCTTTACACGCCTATGTAACCGGCTTCCCGGCCAAATAAGGGAGGCTTGCCCTTCGGAGCGGGGGAGAGAACACGCACAAACACTCACATACACATAGCCAGAGCGCACTCGAGCTCCAACCTCAGCGCCATAGCTCCTCATCCGACCATCAAGACATGAGGTGCTTGCGAGCCCTCACTTGTAACTCGACGAGCCTCATCAAGATCAATACAAACACGCACCACCACACGAACTGGAGTAGGGACATTCACCAACCAATATAAATTTCGACCTCTTTCCTCTCTTTTGGGTCTAACCATTCATGGAACGGGAACGCGCGGCCCCTCAAGACTTACAGAATTTACTTGCCGATTCTCGAAACACCGACAAGTGGATACCACCATATTAGAATGAAACATGGGGATGAATGGAAAACAGCGTTCAAAACTAAATTTGGCTTGTATGAGTGGTTAGTTATGTCTTTCTGTTTGACTAATGCACCTAATACATTTATGCGATTGATGAATGAAGTTTTGTGTACTTTCATTGGAAAATTTGTGTGGTCTACTTTGATGACATTTTGATCTATAGCAAGTCTCTTTCTGAACATATTGAATACTTACGTGACGTTTTTAATGCTTTGAAAAATGCACGTTTATTTGGTAACCTCGAGAAGTGCTCCTTTAGCACCGATGGAGTCTCGTTTCTTGGCTATATTGTGACACTACAGGGAATTTAGGTTGATGAAGCCAAGATCAAAGCAATCAAGAGTTGGCCAACTCCTAACACGGTCACACAAGTGTGAAGCTTTCATGGACTTGCTAGATAATATCGATGCTTCGTTAAGGATTTCAGCACCATCGTTGCACCATTGAATGAATTGATAAAGAAAGGTGCTCCCCTCCATTGGGGCAAGTGATCTGATTATCCTGATCATACGATGAGAGCGATAACTTCGATTTGGTGGAACTGATTTTGACGATCCGACTACAATGTACGACGACGATGAACCTTAGCAATTGTTAAACCAACTCCGGACGGTTGTTGATTTTGCCGTTGGCACGATCAACCTGAACACGATATTCAATTCCTGCAAGCAACCGAAGAACAAGCAAGAACAATAGTAAAAGCAATCTGAAATTGCGAATATGAATGAAGGCAAAACAACGGTGGGGTTCTATTGAAGATCTTGACAAGGTGTTGTCCAACACAACTTGAAGACTTAAAGTTTGCACTTGGCTAAACTAATCAAACAAAACCCAACCAAACCCTAGATGAGGGTGTGGCTGCCTGTTTAAGGAGGAGAGGGGGCATGGAACTCAGCCAAAATAGTTGGAGGCCGACTACAACTCAAATTACAAGGCCCAAGGCCAATGTCAATTCGGACTGGAAAAGTAACATCACTTGTTTTGAAGTTTCCTATCGACTCATATGGAATTTGAAGATGATTCTAGATCCATTGGAAATTAGACTTGATAAGCTTTCAGTCAAGTATAAGAACTCTCCAATCAGACACTATATGCAAAAGTTATGCTCATTTTACTTCAGGCTGTTTCGGGTTGCTGAATTGGATTCCAAAATGTGATGGATTTGATAACTCTATCTTCTTGGTCCATGGGTGACTTGTTCGAGTTGGTCCAGCTAGGTGTGGACGTATCCATAGTAGCGATGTCCTCATAATCCTCCTCTTCTTAAATTGGGGTCGTCCTTGACTCAAGCTCACCTTTTAGCTCGTCTTCAGCACAATACATTCTCATATAGGTCCTGCGTTTATTTAAACAAAATAGTAGCTCTGCCTCTTTATATATTTTAAAGACAATAAAAACATTTAAAGGATTCACCTGGTAATTATCCATATAGCTCAACACTTCTTTCTAGCATACAATGGCTTGTTGAAAGCTTGCACTCTTTGATGCTTCCTCCCCTCCTTGAAAGAAAACCGTCCTTGATTTGGAACAAGCTGGAAAAGAAACAACCAACAAAAAAACAATGTGTACGTGACATAGATGTATATATCCCATATTTCATTGTTCTGTTGGATTCACGGTGGGCTATTTACATAACAACACATGAGGAGATCAGATTTAAGCAAATCGCCTTTCCTCACAATTCTGCCAGTCGATTTGTGGTTATAAGTGAAGCATATAACATCAATATTAACATGATTTAGTTTGCAACTTGATTTGCATATATAAGTAAAGCACATATCTATCCCTGACCTTTGATAAAGAATACTTATGTTTTGTGAGCTGCATTAAATAACACATTTTGTGGGAAAAATTACAAGTTCTGGCAGCAAGCATGGCTCATTCATATCATCAAATTTTAAACAAGCAATATCAAACCATTCCAATAACGGTGACACAATTTTAATAGGCTTCCATGCATCAACTATGACATGCTGATTTGTAATACAAGTCGAACAATGTGGTAGCAAGCTATGGGTATCACACATATCAGGAAAATTTGATGGTGCCGCAAATGAAACAAGTTGTTGCAAATAACTAGAATTGCCCAAAATAGCAAGCTTCAATT
This sequence comes from Guadua angustifolia, assembly GCA_036346375.1. Taxonomy (NCBI): domain Eukaryota; kingdom Viridiplantae; phylum Streptophyta; class Magnoliopsida; order Poales; family Poaceae; genus Guadua; species Guadua angustifolia. The sequence continues at coordinate 44,235,122 of CM070507.1, read as the reverse complement.
CAACAAGTTTACCATAAGTTATGCATATTATGTAAACAAAAAACTTCCCATCAATGCCATAATCACCAAATAAATTGAATTTAAAACAATAGGCATAGGTTCTAGACAAAGACTTAAGAGATGAAATTTTAGAAATCTTGTCCATAGCACAAGTCAAACTAACAGGCTCATTCAACATGATATAGCACAAAACAGTGGCAGGGGATATTCTAGCTATCACCTCCTTATTTATAATCAGCACCACATGATCAAAATTATAAGCATGCAATTCATCACATGGTTCTACAATTGTGGCACAAGGTGGTAACTTAGTAGATTTAGGTATAGCAGGAATATACTCACAAATTTGCTCCTTTTTTTGCTGTAAAATCAGATTCGTACCATGTTCATTTGCCTTCTCAGAAGAAGTAGGAACATAAAAACTTTTACTTGATAACACTAGTTTTTTAGCTTGTAGCTCCCCTTCCTTAGAAGTAACCTGAATATCACATGGAACAGCAACAACAAAAGTAACAGAAGTGGATTGGATTATGTTAGTAGAATCATCGTCACGTGTGCTATCCTCTACTTCACTTGAATTTTCTGGTGTTTCTTTGGCATGCTCATGGTGTATGCCCTCATTAAGGTTTGATGCAGTGCATGCGACAGGAGTAGCATTTAACTCTGTAGGAGCTTGAATTGTGGTTGATTGTCTTCTCTTTATCTTTCTTTCGGCTTCACGTGCAAGATTAAGTAAATATGACAAAGAATTGAATTCTTCACAAGATATCATGATGTGAATGTCAAAATATAGTAAAGAATAGAAGTTATTCATTTGAGTCTTTTCGGTCTCTTCTAACCCAGAACACAAAGATATTTGCTGAAATTCTTGGTAGTACATCCACTGTTTTACTACCTTGTTTTGGACATTGCAATTCATTTCGTAATTGATGAGCAACATATGAAGGAACAAATCTAGCCCGCATAATTTTCTTCAATTTTGTCCATGTGCTTGGAATGTCCTGATTTTTACTCATATAATCATTCCACCAAAGAACAACAAAATCAGTAAATCCACTAGTAATAACCCAAACCTTATCATGCTCAGGAATTTCATGTTTATCAAATGATTGTTCTATAGCTAATTCCCAAGTAAGATAACCTTCAGGATCGTATTTACCATTAAAAATGGGTACGGTAAACATATTTTTGGTACATGTGCTATGCCGTCGTACCTCCCGTGGTGTTGAAATTGTGCTCGTATGTTCTTTGTATCTCGGAGTGTGAACTATCTTTCTAGGATACTATTGGCATAAGCACTACGACGTTGAGAACCTGCCATTGTTAGTGAAGACAAGAAACAAAATCACAAGTATAATGTTCTTATCACTACGTAGGACGTGGTGAAAAGTCGCTCAACTCTCAAACTTTTATCCAAAGCTCTTACAAGTTCTTACCGTGCAACAGGAGTTGTCGGCCATTAGTGGTGTCAAAAGTTCTCCAAAGCCTGGATTAAGTGATTGCCAAGGGACCGAACAAACGTACGAGGTAGAATATGTGGAGCTAGGTAGGCTTCATTTGTTTCCTATGCAATCTGATAATTTTAGTTATTGTAATGTTAAATAATGATCCAAACTAGAGTTCACAAGCCCTAGTTTCCGATCTCAAAGATATAAGTGAATTTCAAGACAACACATGCGCAAAGATAATGAAACTTAATGCAACCAACGGATTGAGCTAAATAAGAATAATTTCAGCACCAAAGCTTGTGTTGCATAAGTTGTGGAGAGATGCTAGCCAATTGCTTCAGAAAAGGTAAAAGGGCACAAGATTATTCACTATTTAATACAATTGCACAATCTGAAAATAACGAACACAAATTAGGGTTTTGATCAATGTAGTGCTGCCGGCCACTATTCTATTTTCTTTTCTCTCTTTTTTTCTTTTTTTTGGCCTTTTGGCTCTGTCTTTCTCTTTTTTTTCCTTTTGGTGTCTTTCGGCCAACACTAGTATGAGCAAAGTTTTGGAAACCCTAACTTGATATCACAAGATATACGATAGTGCAACGTATCAAGAGGAGTAGCCCCAAGCAATTTCAAATAGCCAGTCTCAATTAGGATCAAAGTATTTGCAAAGGATGAATTGGTTCCCAAAGCTATGTGCACTGATATTTTGGATTTTTATGGTTGTGGATGCTACTGGACTTAACCAACCCAAAGGAACAAAGCTAAAACACAAATTGAGGCAAGAAACCCATATTCGGCTAGAACAGTGCAGCAAAGTTGTCACTAGAATTAAGGTATAAAAATCACCGAATCTAGTTTTCTCACAATGTAACAAATTAAAGGTACTGTTCTAGGCTTTAAAACAAATATACAAACACACAATTTGGAGCTCGTATGTAGAAGTTATGGCCAAAACACTAAGGTGCACATATTTGATAAAATTCAGCTGATCTGACCAAATCCGAATCCAAGTCAAATTCGGTTTGAAAGAGTCCAAATCACGAAGGACACCCCAAATCGTTTTTGTAGAAGACTCTTCAAGAATTCACGAAAGTATAAAAACTTCTCAATCAGTGTTCGGACGTGAGCGTTATGATCAAAATACCGAACCGATCTGGATTAGAATTGCAACTTGCTTCTCCAATTTGACATATAGATTAAACAAATTTTGATATGGAATTAGAGTTCATGCCCAAATAGGATTTTGTGGAGCTCGTTCTAAGGTTTTAGGAAAGTGCAAAAATACCAGAATCCGAGCTCATATGCGAAAGTCATAAACAAAACAAAGAACAAGACAAATTGAAATAAAAGCTACGTGAAGGAAGAACGATCAGGTACTAAAGCAAGGACTCTAATGGATCAAAACCTAACAAAACACACTAAAATACCAGATTGAATCTAAAGGTTGAATTTTTGTGGAGGATTTTCAATTTTGGATAGAAAACAAAAACTAATCTAGGGTACTGAATCTCTCACCGAGCAACTTGGCACTCTAATACCACCTGATGTGCACTCTGATACCACCTGATGTGATTTTGGTGTCCCGATCTTTCTATGAGAGCGATAACTTTGATTTGGAGGAACTGACTTTGACGATTTGACTACAACGTATGACGATGATGTGCCCTAGCAATCGCTAAACCAACTCTGGAGGGTTATTGATCTTGCCGTTGGCACAATCAACCTGAACACGAGGTTCAATTCCTACAAGCAACCGAAGAACAAGCAAGAACAATAGTAAAAGCAATCTGAAATTGCGAATATGAATGAAGGCAAAACAAGGGTGGGGTTTTATTGAAGATCTTGATAAGGTGCCTGTCCAGCACAACTTGAAGACTTAAAGTTTGCACTTGGCTAAACTAATAAAGCAAAACCGAACCAAACCCTAGATGAGGGTGTGGCTGCCTATTTAAGGAGGACAGGGGCGTGGAACTCAGCCAAAATAGTTGGAGGCCGACTACAACTCAAATTACAAGGCCCTAGGCCCATGTCAATTCGGACTGGAAAAGTGACGTCACTTGTTTTGCAGTTTCCTGTCGACTCATTTGGAATTTGAAGACAATTCTAGATCCATTGGAAAGTAGACTTGATGATAAGAATGATTGGTCCTGATATTTCGATGAGAGGAAGGTAACTATCGATTTGGTAGAAATCGACGTTGACGGCCCAACTACAACCATCCAAGACGTTGCGCCTTAGCGACTAATACACCAATTCCAGATTTTTATTGATCTCGCCGAGACGCGATCAACCTGACCACGAAGGTCCTTGTTCCTGCAAGCAATCGAAGAACATAGCAAGAACAAGATGAACAACCAACTAAATTGGAAAACATGGATTAAGATCAGATCTGAAAATATCACAAACGGTCGGGTTCTGTAATGACAAAGCAGGCGGTCTATCCGACACGCGTGATTACCAGTATGTAGCAAAGGCTAGACATAACTAAACAAAATCCAAGTCCTAGATGAGGGTTTGGATGGTTATTTATACTATGGGAGTAGGAGGGGGTCGGCCATAGCATAGGAGATCTAATACAACTCAAATTCAAAGCACAAAGTTTACTTTGACTAGAGTTTGACTTGGACTGAAAAAGCAATGTGTGGTTTTTGTCAGTTTTTGGATGCATCTGAAGGAGTTTTGAGTTCAGGCCAGATCCCTTGGAAAGTAGACTCTAAGATCTTTCCAAGGAGTACTCATGGGCCCCCAGAAACCTCTGGACTCGAATGTTACGGCTATTTAAAGTCAGCGCTATTGGTGAGGCCGAACTGGACTCGAACTTCATCTTCTCTTTCCAATCCGACTTGAACTTGATGTTTTTCGCAATTTTGGTCCACGAGGGTCCTTCTTCATGCTTCCTAAGTACAATAAAATCATCACAAGTATTAAATAGCATCCCAATCAGATTATCACTTATGGGGAGGCTTAGGAACGCATTCACCTGATGATTAAATTGTTGTGCGCGAGCTCGAGTCATCAATCCTTGGACTATTGTAGGATCAGCTCGTTGGTGAGTTGTAGTAGGCGTGGTTGTATCAAGAGAGGTGATGTCCTCATCAGGAGGCACCCAAGGTGGCGCCCTAACTGTTGGAGGAGATGGTGCCATGCCCAGAAGACTAGGCGGCGACCAAGGCGGTAGCCGAACTGATGTAGATGATGACGCCAAATCCAAAGGCCAAGAAGGCCAATTGCGTGATCGTCCTAGTCAAGGTGGAGGTCGATGAAACCATGTAGATGAAAGCAGCGTAGTAGGAATAGCCTTGGTCATATCATGCCAAACATGGTCTCATCATTCGCCCTTTCTTGAATTGGAGTCGTCCTCGACTCCGTCATAGTCTCCTGCAAAATGTTAATACCAATAGGGAACAAAGCAATATGTGCATCTTTTGCAATTAAATTATTGGAACTAAAATCATCAATATCTTTGTACTCTCTTTCTTGAAAACTATCATGTAGATTAAGAACAAAACTGGATGTACTTGTTGGATTTGAATAAATATAAACACGATGTACCATATACTCTCCATTTTCATTATGTTTGCCGATAATATGAAAAGTGTTTCGTGATAACCATGGCAAATCAGCATGTACAAAAAGCTTCTCCTTTAAACTATTTGGATCACACAGAATATCAAATTCAATGTAACTTAAAGTATTTAAAGAAGATATCAATCTAAACTCACCTTCTTTACTAGCAATATGAATAACACATTTATTATCAACACAAGTGTTTGTTTTTGTAAGAAAAGAAACATGTTCATTCACTAGCTGTGACATGGATATAAGTGAAGTATTCTCACACAACTCTTCTTTATCACAAGAGATAGCATGCACATCATCTTGTAACAATGAAATTTCAGCCATGGGTTCTTCTAAAGGTTGCCCTATAACAGCATGAGTAGTGGACAATTTCAGCATATCAAAATTATTTTCACCATATGTAAAATCAACACCTTTTACATTACCTCCTAAATTTTTATCCGTTGTTGTAGGTGTCGGGGTATCCATATATCGTTCCACAGTCGAAGGGAATGTCCCATGCTCGACTTTCTCATCTTCCACGTTCTCAATCTCTTTTTGCTTGTGCTCATTTGTCTGCAAAATGTTAGCCACAAGAGGAGGTGCAGCAACAGGCGCCTCAAGTGAAGCTAATAGTGCATTCAAACATTCAATACTACAAGCACTTTCCAATAATTGTGAAAGAGAATGATATGTTTGGTCAATAAGGATATCCTGAATACCCGTATTAAGCCCATGTATGAACCTAAACTGGATAGCTTCATCACATTCTTCTAAACCACAATGTAACAAACAAGTTCACAATTCAAGATAGTATTCTCTAACAGTATTAATCACTTGTTTTAAGCATTGAAGTTTAGTAAGCAAACACTCAGCATAATATTTAGGTACAAATTCAAGTCTCATAAATTTTTTTATGTCATTCCAATTCTCAGGTTTTCTCCCTTTTCTACAAACATGCTTCCACAGTGTTAACGCATATCCAGAAATCATATTAGCGGCAAAACTAATCTTTTCATTTTCAGACAAATTAGACATGACAAATTGTTTGCCTACCGCTATTTCCCAATCAATATATGCTTTAGGGTCAAAGTTTCCAGCAAATGGAGGCAATGTTAATTTGAGGTTACCGTGTTCAGAAATAGGAGACGAAGCCGTTATGTTGTTCACGTCGCAAATCCTTTGGTTGAATCGAAGTGAACTCATTTTATGTGGACCTGTCATAATTAGTAGACAACAAGGAAAAACACAACCATATGTAATCTCCTATCAACTACTAGATGTGGCTAAACAAGTCGCTCACACTCAACTCGTTCAATCAAGTTCTTACCAATTTGTCAGCGTACTCTGCGCTGGGGTACCCTCTACGCCGCACAAAAGCAGTCAACATGGCAGTCAATGTGGCCCCCGGTGAGAAGGTGGGCGAGCACGCCCGGCGGTCAGTCCACGTGGCCCCCGGCGAGCAGGTGGGCGAGCACGCCTGCCGCCGGCTGGTCACCCACGGGCGCCGGCGGCAGTGTGGGCGAGCACGCCTCGCCGCCCGGCTGGTCACCCACGTGTCCCCTGGCGAAGCAGTGGGCGAGCACGCCCGCCGCCAGAGGTCACCCACGGGTGCCCGGGCGAAAGCGGTGGGCGAGCACGCCTTGCTCACCCGGCGGTCACTCCACGTGGCACCCGGCGAGTAGGTGGGCGAGCACGCCCTCGCTGGCGGTACCCACGGCGCCCGGCGAGCAGTGGGTGAGCACGCCGCCGCCGCCGGCTGGCGCCGACGTAGCCTCCGGCGAAAGCAGTGGGCGAGCACGCCCGCCACCCGGCGGTCACCCACGTGGCGCCTGGCGGCAGTGGCGAAACACGCCCCGCCGCCCATGGTCGACCCACATGCCCTCGGCGAAAGGGTGGGCGAGCATGCCTTGCTCGCCCGTGGTCGATCCATGTGGCGCCCGGCGGAAAGTGGCGTGGGCACCTTGCTCGCCTACCGCAAGACAAAAAGGTGGTGCGAGGTGGCTTTCACCAAGTCTCCTTCCCTATCGCACCATTCTGGGCGACAGAACTGCGGTGTCGATCTATCAACCGCGAGGATTTCGCCATAAGCCCATTCCTCGACGCCTCACCAACCCACAAAGGGGTCACATCCGGCGGACGGGACGGGCCATGCGTCGGCATTTAATGAGGCCGAGGAACGGACAAGACAGAAGGCGAATAAACGATAAGGATCAGATGATGACCTCCCTTTACCTACTCCTCTAGTCTGCCTATATAAGGGCCTTCTGGTGCATGGGAAAGGGGGATGACGGGTCGTGCAAGCAAGAGTTCCGTAGTAGAGTCTAGGGAAGAACTTGTAACCCAAAGACTCGGTACTGCACTAGTTCAAAAAACACTCTATAAACAATCTAGCAGGAAGTAAGGCTATTACCCAAGGCAAAGGGGGGCCTGAACCTGGGTAAAATCTTTGTGCCATCCCTAGTTCATAGGCGCCGGAATCCTTCGCGTGGGGGTCTCTAGGGTTTTTACCCTCTAGGGTTAGCCAGCCGCGAAGACACCCTCCTTCCGAACCAAACTTGGTCTGTAGACTCCGGGCCTGTCAAGCGGAATACGCCGACAGGGGCGCGCTAGGTAGGGGCTAGTGGTTTGTTTTTCCGGCTAACTCCCCGGCGGACTTCGGCGTTCGCGATTTGGAAGTAGGCCCGTGCATTTGAGGATGGCGGATCCTCAGCACCAGGATGTGGCAGGGGCGAGCGACGCCCAAGGCGCTTCCCACGGTGATCGGCTTGGCCGAGGACCGTCTCACCCCGCCCGCAGGCGGCGCTCATTACTCCTTTGGAGGCGGTGGAGCAGCCTGTGCGCCGAGGGCTGGCCATGGAGGCGCCACCCCGCCTGAACTTACACGCAGCTCGTGTTCTTCTCGACCACCTCGGTGGAGTTCGCGGAGACTCCGGCCACTCCGTGGGTCTGCGAGCAACACCGGTCTCGTGGATGCGCCCAACCGGTAGGGCTCTCGGCCGGTCAGTATCGCTGGTACCTTGTCGCCTAAGGCGCTGCGGCAGAGCGACTCAGCATCCGGCCGCCTCTAACGAGAAAGGCTCGCCGATGGGCTGGGTCAAGGAAGGGCGCAGACAAGATCGGGTCCCGGTTCCACAAGGGACCGTGGGGACCTCCGCTCTCATTTGGATGAGAGTCGCCGGCGGCGCGGTGATGACCTCCGCGGTCGCCTGCCGCGCCACCCGGACCAGGAGCGCTGCCGCGGTAAGCAGGTAGCATCTGACGGTGAGAGTCCCCCCGTGGCTCTCACTCTCGGACCAAGGAGGAGGTTCACTCCTCCGACTCTATAGGAGCCGGCCTCGATTCCTGTGAACGGTCTCCGACCGGCCCCGATGGCGGTGGGCTCCTTCTACGGCGGGTGCCGAGCCTTCTCCCTAAGAACAAGGCCACAGGACGGGCTTCGGACGAGTTCCGCCCGACGGCCATAGAAAAATATGACGGCACCACCAACCCGGAGGAGTTCCTCCAAATCTATACGACGATGGTGCGGGCGGTGGCTAATCTAAAAGGTCATGGCTAACTCATTCTCCCAACAGCCTTTGACGGCTCGCCGCCTCGGTCATAAATCTCCTCGAGGATCGGCACTCGTGGGGAAGCAGCGACCTCTTCATCGCCAACTTTCGTGGCTCTTTTGCGCGCCCGGCGTGGAGGATGACCTCCACGCCTGGAGCAAGAGAAGGGGAGTCGCCGCGACTTCATTCGGCGGTTTTGCCATCGCCGCAATACAATCCCCACATCTCCGAGCAATCGGTCGCCATCGCCGTAAGAGGCGACGCGAATCAAGAAGATGAAGGAGAAGATGGCCACCCGCACCATCAGCTCCACTCGAAGCTTTTCTCCTCGCACATAAGTGTGCGCGGCCGCGAGGCGGGGGCCGCCGCCCCAACGGTGGCTAAGGCAAGGACGGCCGACCTCGGCGGTTCCGCCGCAGCAAGAAGGCGCGGAAGCGCGAGGCAGGAGAGACCAGGCAGGTCTTGGCCACCGAGCGCGACGACGAAGAGGACCCCGCGCCTCGGAAATGCAACCTCCGCGACCGGCGTGATGATCGCCGTGAGCGGCGTGACGACCGTCGTGACCGTCGTAATGATCGCCGCGATCGGCGCGATGACCGCCGCGGTCGTGGGAACGACCGCCGCGATCAAAAGGAGGGCGTGCCCTACTGCCCAATACATCGAACCAATACCCATGACCTGGACAGCTGTCGGGTCGTGGACAAAATGGTGGAGAAGCGGCTCAAGGAGCGCCGCCCGACGACGATCAAGATGAAGATCCCGCCTACCGCCTTCCAAAGAAGCCGATCACGTGTGGCCTACATCCATGGTGGTTCGCCCACCTTCCTCCAATGCCGCATATAAACTACCAAGAGGGAAGTGTGCGCCACCGCATCAAGCTCGGGGGCGGGTCGGATGCTGAAGTGGTCTGAGCAGACGCTCACCTTCAGTCAGGCCGACCACCCTGAGGGCACCACCGGCCGGGCATCTCCCTGCCAGGTGTCACCCACCATTCGGAACGCTTGGTGGGCGCGGTTGGTGGACTGAGGAGTTCCATCAACCTCTGTCCTCCTCGGCATTCCCTGGCACTCAGATCCTGCTGGCAGATCTCGCGCCACCGCCCAACTTTGGGGTGGCACCGGAGTGTGGCTTAATGCCCATAGGTCTGGTGTGCCTCCCCGTCACCTTCGGGGACGAAGACAACTACCGCACCGAGATGGTGGACTTCGAGGTAGCTGATTTCGATCTCCCCTACAATGCCTTGCTCGACCGACCGGCGTTGGCCAAGTTCATGGCGGCAACCCACTATGCTTACATGGTGGTGAAGATGCCGGGGCCACGCGGCCCCCTTGCGATCCGGGTGGATAAGGCCGAGGGCTTACGCTACCACAAGTATGCACTGGACATGGCTGGTGCCACCTGTGTCGGGCGTGCAGACGCCCCTTCCTGGAGCCCTCAAAGTTCGGACCGCGCCTCGGCTTTGCCGGCGAGGTCAAGGTGGTCGCCCTGAGTGGGGGCGAACCCCGAAAGACCTTCAACATTGGCGCCAACCTCAGCGCCAAATAGGAAGACGCACTCGTCACTTTCCTCCAGTCCAACTCCGACGTGTTCGCCTGGCAACCGTCCGATATGACTGGGGTCCCTAGGGAGGTGATCGAGCACCGATTGGCAACGCTCCCCGAGGCGCGTTCGGTCCGACAGAAGGTCCGGAGGCAGGCGCCCGAGCGCCAAGATGCCATTCGAGAGGAGGTAGAGAAGCTGCTGAGCGCAGGGATTGTTAGGGAAGTCTCTCATCCTGAGTGGCTTGCCAACCCAAAGGTTTCGCCAAGAAGTCCAACGGAGGTGGCGATGTGTGTCGACTTCACCGACCTCAACAAGGCTCGCCAAGGACCCTTACCCCGCCGTGAGTCGATCTCATTGTTGACTCCACGGTAGGGTGTGAGTTCTTGTGCTTTTGGATGCGCATCTGTGTACCACCAGATTAGCATGGCACTAGAAGATGAAGAGAAGACGCATGGTAATTTCTACGGTGTTTATCGTTATGTAAGAATGGCTTTTGGTTTAAAGAATGCTGGTTCCATTTACCAACGTGCCATGCACATTACCTTCCGCCCCCAGATAGGGTGAAATCTTGAGGTTTACGTTGATGATTTAGTCGTGAAGGTCAAAAAGAGCGAAGAACTGATCCGAGACCTGAAGGAAACCTTTGCTAACCTCTGAAAGAACTGTCTGAAGCTCAACCCGGAAAAATGCGTGTTCGGTGTGCCCTCCCGAAGTCAAGGCTTCGGTGTCCGGTCGGGCATTGAAGCCAATCCTGACAAGATATTGGCCATCGAACACATGAAGCCGCCAGCGCGACTCAAGCAAGTCCAATGCCTGGCCGGTCGCCTGGCCTCCCTGGGGCGGTTCATTGCCCGGTTGATAGAAAAAAGCTTGCCTCTGTTCAAGCTGTTAAAGAAGACAAACCACTTCGAGTGGATCAAGAAGCCTGTATATGCTTGAAGATTTGAAGCGGTACCTCTCCTCTCCCTTGTCTTTGGTCTCTCCTGCACGGTGAGCCCTGCTCCTCAGACATAGCTGCCACCCCGAGGTGGTGAGCGCGTGCTAATGCGGAGAGGAAGGCGGCAAAGGCCGATGTACTACATCGACAAGGTGCTGCACGAAGCGGAGACCCGTACCAAGAAGCTCGAAGATGTCTTGACGCAACTCGTGGCGCCCAGAAGTCGCGCATTATTTCCAAGGGCGGAAATTACCGTGGTCACGGCCTACCCTCCGCGAGAAATTCTCCACAACCGAGAAGCAGAGGGTCAATTGCTAAATGGTCGGTGGAGCCGGGGAATTCAACCTCAAATTGCACTCGCACCGCCATCAAAAGTCAAGTGGCGGAGTTTCGCCGAGTGGACTACCGCCACTCCTGAAGTTGAAGAAGCTCCCACGCCCTCTCCCTGGACCTTATTCTTTGATGGCTCCTTCAAGTTGGAGGGCACGGGGCCTGGAGTTGTCCTGGTCTCTCCGACCGGCGACATCCTCCAATTTGTGGTCGCCCTCGATTTCAAGGCCACGAACAACATAGCTGAGTACAAGGGCCTGCTGGCAGGATTGCGCATTGCTTCAGCGTTGGGCATTCGGCATCTCCAAGTCAAGGGAGACTCCTTGCTGGTCATCAATCAAGCGCGGAAGGAGTTCCAGTGCTCCGACCCCACCATGGCGGCGTACTTGGCGGAAGTCCGAAAGATGGAGCGTCACTTTGAAGGTTTGGGGTATATATGGTCTCTCGGCGTGACAATCACCTTGCGGACGGGCTTTCGCAGCTTGCGTCCTCAAGGGCTTCTGTTCCGGTCGGAGTCTTCCAAGAAAGGCTATCGCGACCGTCCATTGCGGCCCCCGATTCAGGTGGGGACGATGGTGTCATTGTCGCAGCCCCCGCTCAGGCGGGGGACGACAAGAAGGCCGCTGACCTCCGGCTCGGCGGGAAGGCGACGCCGCTGCCATGGCCCCTGGGCCCGGGAGGCAACAGGTTCGCCTTTAGCCCCTGTGTTGGGAGGAAGATTTACAGCAGTCGCCGAGGCAAAGACCAGGGAAAAGCTTGGCCCGACGGAGTACCCAGGCGAGCACCGAGTGGTCGCCACGCTTGGCCAGGAAGATCGGTGGATGGACCCTATCCTAGCCTTCCTGCGTGACCAAGTGATCCCCGACAATGATGCCTCAGCTGAGAAGATTGCACGTAAGGCCAAGTGCTATACTCTGGTAGGAGGGGACCTATATCGCTAGAGCAGAAACGGAGTTCTACTGAAGTGTATCACTCGAAGAGGGAGCAACCCGCTCTCGATATCCATGGAGGCGCAAAGGGAGTCAGATGTCCGCCGAACGCTAGCTGTGAAAGCTGTTCGCCAAGGATTTTATTGGCCTATCGCCTCCGTGATGCTTGCGAGTCGGTGAGAACATGCGGCTTGTCGAGTTCTTCGCCAGGCAAATCCACCGACCAGCCCAGGCTCTGCAAACCATCCCGCTCTCCTGGTCGTTTGCGGTGCTGGGTCGATATCCCGGCCCGCCTCGCTGGCCACGGGGCTTCACCCACCTCTTCGTCGCCATCAACAAGTTCACGAAGTGGGTTGAGGCCGAGGCGGTGCGCGCCATCACGGCCGCTGCCACTGTCAAGTTTATGTGTGGGATCTTCACCCTCTTTGGAGTCACCAACCGCATCATCACCGACAACGGACTCAATTCACCGGTAGCGGCTTTCACGGACCTGCGATGAAATGGGCACCAAGGTATGTTTTGTTTTGTGGCCCATCCCATGAGCAATGGGCAAGCAGGAGCGGTGGCTGTGGCATCAGCAGTCCTCGAGTGCTTCGCGGCTTGGTTGGTCGCAGGCAACCATCTGTATGAGTCCTCCAATGGTGCGTTGATTACCACCCCAAGGGCTCTAGGCACCTCTTCGTGCGCTGGAAGGCCTTCTTGAGCATGACGGACAGATTGCGCCGCAGGCGGAAGGACTCGAGCTCTGAGGTCTTCAGCGCCGTCTCGGCCCTCTTCGCCCGTTCTTCGGCCCTTTCTGCCCGCGTCCGCATGGCAGCCGCGTCGGCTCTCTCCTGCGTCAATGCCGCCTCCGCCGTGTCCACCCTCACTCGCTCCCGCAGCAGCTCGCCCCTCACCGACGCCAACTGCTAGGCTGTCTCGGCCCCATGTCTGGCGGCTGCAGCGAGGGCGGTGCCCAGCGAGGCGTGCATATCCCTAAGCCCGGTGAAGAGCTCGACGTGGCGTTCGGTGGGGGCAATGGCGGCGCGGGGGGCGAGGCGTCCAGGGGACATTGGCGCTCTTGGCGCTGGGGACATTGGCGCCCTTGGCGCGTCCTGAGGGGCCACCTTTGGCGGTACCCTCAAGCTGAGACCGGCCATCGGGAGTGTGAGGCCACCTTGTTGGGTAGTGGCCTGGGCTCCCGTGGTCGAAGGCGTTGGCGCCGCTGCCATTGGGGCCGACGGAGGAGGAAGTGTCGGCGAAGGTGTCGAAGTTGGCGCCGCGGAAGGCGGCGGCGCCGGAGGAGAAGACGTCGGGGCAGGCACCGCGGGAGGCGGTGCCCCCGGCGACGAAGTCGAGATCGGGGCGGCCTGTGTTGCCGCCCCCTGCGAAGGTGCCGCCACAAACAGGCTCGTGGCGAGAGGTTTGTCACGACGCTGGCCCTCTTGGGATCCGGACCGTGGCGACGCGGGGCCGTGGTCCTCGATCACCGGCCGGTCAAGACGCGGCACCACCAGAGGCCCGTGGAGTCCATCGGCGGGAGCAGCCTCACGACCCATAGGCGCTCCGCGTGCTCCAAATCGGCGAGCGGCTGAGCCGCCTCCAAAAAGGGTGTGCGGTCGAACCGGAAGATCAAGACGGCAAGCCATCGCGCTGGACCGCTCCTCCAAGTTTCCGCTACCGCAATGGACAAAAATAGTCTTTGGTTTGTAGGAAGCCACAAAAAGAGGCATGTGCGCGAAAAGAAGCATGTGCGCGAGAAAAAGCCAAAGAAGAATGAAGACTCACGTCCGGGCCACGTGCGCGTCAGGTCATCGTCGCCCGTGTACTGCCATGCAGGACGGACGCGTCGGTGAAGAGGGCTGATCCTCCGGGACACGAAGTCCCGCTACCGCCTCTACCAATCCGGCTTCTGCGATCGGTGGATGCGGTCGCCATCGCACGGAGCTCCGCCTGCCTCGACCAATGAGTTCGATCCTCTGAGGCCTCCGCCGCTCCGCAGTACATCCAAGCGCCGATTCCATTGTCATCTTTGATGTCTGACCATTCGCCGCGCCATGACTTCGCTTGGACTGGCCGAAGGCGATGTAAGGAGGCCATCCCGCCCCGGCGAAATAGCAGACTCCCCACTATCTCGTTGTCGGGAGGCGCGCAGAGGAAGAAGTGGCGAAGAGTGGAAGATTCGGCATCACCCCCATGAACATTTCACAGAGGTGTGCGAAGATGGAAAGGAAGACAAAGGAGTTGGGGGTGAGGTGAAGGTGGTGGATCCCGTAGAAATGGAGGACGGTGAGGAAGAATTCTGAAAATGGCGGGACCAGGCCCGCCATCATGGCCCAAGTGTGGATGAGGATCTCGTCGGAAAGGCACCGCGGTGTGGCGGTCCCCGCCCGGAAGCGGAAAGTGCCCTCCGGCGCTAGGATGGCCATCCTATTCACCGTGGCAGCGTCCGCGGTGGAGGCAAGGATGGGAGGCGCCATGGAGATGAAGAAGGCAAAGGCCTTTTGAGCGAAGAAGTTGAAGAAGCGAAGGTTGGGGTGCGCAAGAAAGAAGAAGGTGTAAACCGCATGATACAGATGAACCTATATATGCACCCCTGCACCGACGGTTCGCGAAGAGACAAGATCGTGCGTCGCCTCGGGTCCCGAGAAAAATCTGTAGATACGCGGGGGAACCGAGGCAGTCGTATTCTCATGACTGGTGGCCCCACCCAAGAGCACACTAAACATTTAATGAAGGTTCTAAAAAGCTTTGCCACGCGCTCGTGGCGGGCCCGGCTCTTGTCAACAGATTCTACTGGGTACCCTCACGCCGCACAAAGCAATCCAACGTGGCCCCCCGGCGAAAGTGGGCGAGCACGCCTCGCCGCCGACGGCGACCCCGTGGACCGGCGAGGCGCCCGCCGCCCGGCGATCGACCCCGTGGCGCCCGGCGAAAGGTGGGCGAGCACGCCCGCCACCGGCGGTCGACCACGTGGCCCCGGCGAAAGCAAGTGGCGAAAGCACGCCGCCGTCCGACGGTCGATCCACGTGGCCCCGGCGAGCGGTGGCGAAGCATGCCCTACCGCCCGGCGGTCGACCCACGCGCCCGGCGAAAGTGGGTGAAGACGCCGTGCTCGCCGGCGCCACCCACGGGCCCCGGCGGCGGTGGGGCGAGCACGCCCGCCGCCTGGCGGTGACCCACGTGGCGCCCGGTGAGCGAGTGGCGAGCATGCCCCCGCCGCCGGCGGTGATCGACCCACGGGTGGCGGCGGCGGTGGCGAAGACGCTCGCCGCCCGGCGGCGACCCACGTGGCCTGGCGAAAGCAGTGGCGAAAGCACGCCCGCCGCCGGCGGTTCGTCCACGTGGCCCGGCGAAGCGGTGCCGGGCGAAGCACGCCGGCGGCGCCGCCGCTCGCGGTCGATCCACGTGGCCTGGCGGCAGTGGGCGAAGCACGCCCGCCGCTTCGCCCGGCGGCTCGATCCACGTGGCGTCCGCGGCGGTGTGGGCATGGGCACCCGCTGCGCCCGCCGCAAGACAAAAAGGTGGTGCGAGGTGGCCGCCAAGTCTCCTTCCCTATCGCACTGCTTCAGGCGGCAGCTGCGGTGTCGATCTATCAACTGCGAGGATTTCGCTATAAGCCCATTCCTCGACGCCTCACCAACCCGTCAAAGGGGTCACATCCCGGGCGGACGGGCGGCCATCGCCAAGATTTAATGAGGCCGAGGAACGGGACAAAGACAGAAGGAGTAATAAATGCATAAGCATCAAGATGATGACCTCCCTTTACCTACTCCTGCTAGCGGCCTATATAAGGGCCTTCGGTGCATGGGAAAGGGGGACGATGGGTCGAGCAAGCAAGAGTTCCATGAAGAGAGCCTAGGGAAGAACTTGTAACCCAAAGACTAGATCGCACTAGTTCAAAAACACTCTATAAACAATCTAGCAGAAGTAAGGCTATTACCCAAGGCAAAGGGGCCTGAACACAGGTAAAATCTTTGTGTCATCCCTAGTTCATAGCGCGGAATCCTTCACGTGGGGGTCTCTAGGGTTTTCACCCTCTAGGGTTAGCCAGCCGCGAAGACGCCCTCCTTTCGAACCAAACCCGGTCTGTAGACTCCGAGCCTGTCAGGCGGAATACGCCGACATAATTCTTACCAACTGAGTAGGAGATGATGGCAACCGATAAGACAACAACTTTTGGAGATAAGTATATCAGTGCCAAACACTTGTACCTGGGGGTAGTAGTATATGTGGAGCTATAGGTGGCTGGAAATAGTACAAAGGAAAAGCTAAAACCACATTAGTCAAAGCAAGTTGAATAATCGTTCAACGATGGTGCCGTGCTGGTCCTAGGCCTAACCGTACTAGAGACGCGAGCCGGGACACAAACGTCGCCACGGAAATCCAATCTTCTAACTGAAAAGCAAAGGCACGATCCCAAGCTCCTTTTTTCACTTTCTTTTCTTTTAGTGCGGCTCTTTTATGTGCACTTGCCTTTTTTATTTTTTTTGTGCGGCTTTTTTTTTGCACTTGCCTTTTCTATCCTTTCAACTTTCAGGTGGTACAGTAGGGGATGAAAATTACTCCGCAATTTTGGGATACAAGCACCTCAAATCTAAGAATCTTCTCTCTACCAGAGTTTATGTAATCTTCTAAGCTTTCCAAAACATCCAAGATCATCAAAATCCTAGTTCGTATGAGTGAGATATGGGCAAAATACCAAACTAGACAGAGGTGGATCTGCAATCAGGCTGACAAAGATTGCAACTTTTCTCACTGTTAGAGGCCAAATTTGGAAATGTTTACTTTGTCATAGACAAAGCTGTGTCTGATAGGAAATTTCATGATCTTTCAAACAAGCATAAGAACGTCCAAATCCGAGTTCAAAAGTGAAAGTTATGACCGTTTTACTGAAGGGGTCACAATTTGCTTGCGAATTCGAATTGGACTTGGTTTTGGAGTTTCCTTTTTGGGCTTGGCCGAGTTGGGGAAGATGTGGGGCTCAGCTAGGTGTATGGGGGGTGTTTTGGAAGGCGAAAAGGGTGAAACTCTTACAAAGAAACCAATCTGCTATTTTTGGCAAGGTCGATCAACAATTTTTGAAACCAATCTGCTATTTTTGGGAGGATTGACCAACAATTTTGGATTTTCCTTCTAGGAAGAACACAAACCCTAGAATTATGATGGCAGCAGCTCCAAACAACAATGGTAGCATGATGCAACGAAACTCTAGGTGACACAAGAGACAACGATGACAGGCGATATGGGCGACGACGATGATGACAAAAGTAAAGGTGACGATAAACGTGACTCGAACTGGAAACTCTATGGGAAAGACGCTAAAACCAGCACACGACACAACGATGCAACCGAAGACTCAACAAGCAAGGACTAAGCAGTAAAAGCAAAAGCTCAAATTGGTTTGGACAGAGGCAATCTAATCTACTATATATTTTTTTTGTTTTCTGGACTGTAGGTAAATAATCGCAAACTAGCAATCTCTCACCAATCAACCTAGCGCTCTGATACCACTTGATAAGAAAGATTGGTCCCGATCTTTCGATGAGAGGAAGGTAACTATCGATTTGGTAGGAATCGATGTTGACGGCCCGACTACAACTGTCCAGGACGTTGCGCCTTAGCGACCGATACACCAACTCCACATGGCTATTGATCTCACCGAGACGGGATCAACCTGACCACGAAGGTCCTTGTTCCTGCAAGCAATCGAAGAACATAGCAAGAACAAGATAAACAACCAACTAAATTGGCAAATAGGGATTGAGATCAGATCTGAAAGTATCACAAATTGTGGGGTTCTATAACGATAAAGCAGGCGGTCTATCCGACACGCGTAATTACCGGTATGTAGCAAAGGCTAGACATAACTAAACAAAACCCTAGTCCTAGATGAGGGTTTGGGTGGTTATTTATACTATGGGAGCAGGAAGGGGTCGGTCATAGCATAGGAGATCTAATACAACTCAAATTCAAAGCACAATGTCTACTTTGACTAGTGTTTGACTCGGACTGAAAAAGCAACGTGTGGTTTTTGGCAGTTTTCAGACGCATCTGATGGAGTTTTGAGTTGAGGCCAGATCCCTTGGAAAGTAGACTCCGAGATATTTAGAACGAGTACTCCTGGGCCTCTAGAAACCTCCATACTCAAAAGTTACAGCTGTTTAAATTTAACGTTGTTAGTGAGGCCGAACTGAACTCGAACTTGAACTTCTCTTTCCAATCCGACTTGAACTTGATCTTTGCTCCAATTTTGGTACACGAGGGTCCTTCTCTATGGTTTCTAAGTACAATCAAATTACCACAAGTATTAAATAGCATCCCATTAAGATTGTCACTTATGAGGAGGCTTAGGAACGTATTCACCGGATGATTAAGCTGTCGTGCGCGAGCTCGAGTCATCGATCCTTGGACTATTGTAGGATCAGCTCATTGGTGAATTGTAGTAGGCATGGTTGTATCAAGAGAGGTGATGTCCTCATCAGGAGGCGCCCAAGGTAGCGGCCTAACTACTGGAGATGATGGTGCCATGCCCAGAAGCCTAGGCGACAGCCAAGGCGGTAGCCGAACTGATGTAGATGATGACGCCAAATCCAAAGGCCAAGATGGCCAACTACGTGATCGTCCTGGCTATTGTGGAGGTCGATGAAACCATGTAGATGAAAGCAGTGTAGTAGGAATAGCCTTGGTCATACCCATGCCGAACATGGTCTTATCACTTGATAAGCTTTCAGTTAAGTATAAGAACTCTCCAATCGAACACCGTATGTAAAAGTTATGCTCATTTTACTTCAGGTTGTTTCGGGAGGCCGAATTGGATTCCAAAACGTGATGGATTTGATAACTCTATCTTCTTGGTCCATGGGTGACTTGTTGGAGTTGGTCCAGCTAGGTGTGGACGTATCCATAGTAGCGAAGTCCTCATCAGCAAGCACAAGAAACTGCCTTCAATCTTTTAAAAGAAAATCTCACAAATGCTCCATTACTTCAACTTCCAGATTTTGGTTAGATCTTTGAACTTGAATGTGATGCAAGTGGTATTGGAATTGGTTGTGTATTGATACAAGAAGGTAAACATGTTGCTTATTTTAGTGAAAAATTAACTAGGCCTATTCTGAATTATTCTACGCATGATAAAAAATTGTATGCTCATGTGCGATCTTTAGAGACGTGGCAACATTAATTATAGCCCAAAGAATTTTTCATATATTCTAATCATGAAGCACTTAAGTGATAGTTGTATGGGTGCCCATCTTCTGGTGAGAGGATAACTTTGATTAGGTGGAGGATGACTTGGATGATTTGTCTACGAACCACAAAAGATAAGTTCCATCAATTGCTAAACCACACTCCTAGTTGTTATCAACTGTGCCAAAAGCCCGGATGACCTGACTACAAAGGTCTATTCTTACAAGCAATCGGAGAACTAGTAAGAACAAGGATAAAGTAGACACACGAACTTAGGTTTTGAACTTGTTTACTACTGCTCTAGCCGAGTCAAGAGAATAAGGTTAAACTTCCACACATGGGGGCAACTAAACTTAACAAAAACTAAGAGAAATGAAGGGCCTTTGTCCACTATTTGGCCAAGGAGATGACTGCTAGGAGGTGGACTCATGTCACTTTGATTACATAGGAACTCAGCTCAAAATAATGGTGGCACAACACCCAAGACATTGAAGACTGTTTCTAGACGTTGGAGCTTTTTTGATGATATTTTCCAGATCAGAAAGAATTTGATGGTGAAATTAGATCCATTACAAAGTGCACGAGATAAGCTTTTAATCAAGTACTCACACGCCTCAAACGGATTCCGTTTGCACTCTCTAGGTCCGTTTGAATTCAGACTGGTCTTTGGAAGCCAAGCTGGATCCTTTCACATTCCCACCTTGCTTGATGACTTGTGTTGGTGAATTAAAACTCTCTTGTTGATCCGTGCCAGGGATCCTAAGTATGAGAATATTATAAAGTAGTGGTCTATTCTCCAAAGTGAAATTATGCAACCCAAGAAATGAATTTACCTGAGAATTTAGTTGTCACACACGAGCTCGGGTAATTGGTCCTTGTATGTGGGTCAAATTTTGCTAATCACTAGGAGGAATTTGTTGAACGTTGGTCATTGGTGCCATGGGTGTATCCAATGTAGCTATGTCCTCATCGTTCTCCCTTTCTTGCATTTGAGTCGTCCTCGACTCAAGCTCATCATTCTCTCCAAAATATGGCTTCAAATCTTCTCCGAAGATGGCAAAGGCAATAGATCAATTGGAGCACGAGGCATGCGGTAGAGATGGAGGCACGCCCTGCACACCCTCCTTGAATACGGCATCAAGCATGGGAGGCGACCAAGGTGGTGGCCGAATTGATGAAGGTGATGGCGCCATGTTTGAAAGCAGAGGAGGCCAACTATGTGATCGACTTGGCCCTGATGCAGCCGTCCTAGTGGATGCAGACGATGCATAGGATTTCATGAAGTGTCACCAAACTGATATAGCGTTAGCATATCTAGGATGAGCATAGTCTCGTCATTCTCCCTTTGTTTAATTGGAGTCGTCCTCAACTCCATCACATTCTCCTGCAAAATGTTAGTAGCGACAAAGAGCAAAGCAACATGCATATCTTTTGTGATCAAATCAATAGCTCGAGAACCACAATCACCCAAACACTCCCTTTCTTGAAAACAATCATATATATTATAAACGAAAGTAGGGGTACTTGATATGATATTGAAATTACCAAATTGATAACTATGGCAAATCAGAATGTACAAAAATCTTCTCTTTGAAACTATCTAGATCACACAGAACATTTAATTCAATGTAACCTAAAGTATTTAAAGAAGACATCAATATAAACTCATCTTTTTCACTGGCGCAAATATAAACCATGTGAATAACATGTTTATGTTTAGCGCAAATGTTTAATTCAAATATAAAAGTTTCATATTCATTCACTAGTTGTGGCGTGGATATAAGTGAAACATTATCACACAACTCTTCTTTATCAATAGGAATAGCAAGCAAATCATCATGTATCAAAAGAAAATTTGCAATGGATTCCATTAATTGTTGCTCTATGATAGCATGATTCATGGACAGTTTTACCTCTTCAAAATGATTTTCATCATGTGTACAGTTCATACCTTTTGCAGTACATTCTAAATCACCGTCAGTGGTTGTAGGTGCAACTTGAATTTCCAACTCTTCACATTCATATGGAGCAGTAAAGAGCTCTTCTTTTTGCACATTTTCTTCTTCATCCTTCTCTCGATGGTGCTCACTTTTCTGTAAAATGTTAGCTACAATAAAAGATGCAACAATAGGCACCTCAAATGAATCTAAAGACTCTTTCAAAGATTCAGCAAGCATGTTTTCAGCTCTATAAACACATTTAATCAAGTCTGAAAGAGAACTATATGTTTCGTCAATAAGAACATCCTAAATTTCATGATTAAGTCTACGTATGAACCTAAACTTAGTAGCTTCTTCACATTCTAATAAACCACAACACAACAAACAATTTTGCAATTCATGATAATATTCTATAATAGTTTTAGAACCTTGTTTTAAGCATTGAAGTTTAGTAAGCAAATATTCAGCAACATATTCAGGAACATAATCATCTCTCATAAGTCTTTTTGTGGCATTCCAAGTTTAAGTTCTTTATTAAGTCTATATATGTGCTTCCACCAACGTATTGCATCTGACGTTAACACTTTAACTGCGGCACTAATCTTTTAGTTTTCAGATAAATCATACTTTACAAATTCTTTTTCTACCACTATCTCCCTATTAATATATGCATTAGGATCGAACTTTTCATCAAATGAACGTGTTGTAAACTTAACCTTTCCTATGGGATCATTACGTACCTCTCAAGGTTCTCACCGATTTCTACCCATACCATGCCGATTGTGTCGAAGTCGTCGATGATCTCGATTATTGTTGGAGTTAAAACCATCATCATCCTCAGTGTCAGCAACCTAGTTGATGATGGATGAACGAGTGCCTGATCTTCCAGTGAGAGGATAACTTCAATTAGGCAGAGGATGACTTTGATGATCTGGCTACGAGCCACACAAGGATAAGCGCCTGCAATCGCTAGACCACACTCCTAGTGGTTATCAACCATGCCAAAAGCCCGGATGACCTGACCACGAAGGTCTATTCTTGCAAGCAATCGAAGAACCAGTAAGAAAAAGGGTAAAGCACACACACGAACTGAGGTTCTGAACTAGTTTACTGCTGCTCTAGCTGAATCAAGAGAACAAGGTTAAAGTTGTAACACATGGGGACAACTAAACTTAACAAAACCTAAGGAGATAGAGAGAAAGCTTGTCCAGAATATAGCCAAGGGAATGGCTGCTAGGAGGTGGACTCAAGTCACTTTGATTACATGGGAACTCAGCCCAAAATAATGGTGGTGTAGCACCCTAAGAGACTAAGGCCGTCACATGTTTTTGACTGCTTTGGCCAGCTAGAGTGGAATTTGATGATTTGGCTAGATATGTTGAAAAGAGCATGAAATTAGCTTTCAGTCAAGTACTCACTCATCCCAAACGGACTCCGAATGCAAAAGTTACGGACAGTTGAATATGGAATGCTCCTGGATGGACGATTCAGCTTCCACCTCGGGAATAGCTTATACTCTAGCTTGTTTTGATGACGAATGGCGTCCTTGCGGCTCTATTCCATGATTCCTAAGCACAAGAAAATTATTATTCAGTGGTCCATCCTTTAAAATACAATTATGCAACCCGAGAAATGAGTTCACTTATTGATTTAGCATCCTTGTTTCTGGTCGAATGTTGCTGACCACTAGGAGGATTTTGTTGTTTGTTGACCATTGATTCAATGGCTATATCTAACATAGCTATGTTCTCATCATCCTTCCCTTCTTGCATTTGTGTCATCCTCGACTCGAGCTCACCTTTTAACTCGTCTTCAATACAAAATATTCTCATATAGGTCCTACATTTATTTAAATAAAATAATAGCTCCGCCTTTTTATTTATTTTAAAGACAAGAAAAATGTTTAGAGGATTTACCTGATAATTATCCATATCGCTCAACACTTCTTTCTGGCATATAATAGCATGATGAAAACTAGCACTCTTGGATGCTTCCATCCCTCCTAGAAGGAAAACCAACCTAAGTTTTGTACAAACTGGAAAAGCAACAAGTAACAAAAAGAACAACGTGTACGCAGCATATATGTATATATCCCATATTTCATTGTTCTTTTGGATTCGTGGAATGCTATTTTCATAACAACAAATGAGGAAATCAGATTTAAGCAAAACACCTTTGCTCACAATTTTGCAACTCAATTTGTGGTTACAAGTGAAGCATACAACATAAATATTAACATGATTCAGTTTGCAACTTAATTTGCAAATATATGTAAAGCACATATCTATCCCTAACCTTGGATAAAGAAAACTCATGTTTTGTAAGCCTTGTTCAATAACAGAGATGGGCAAGACTACAAGTTTTGGTATCAAACTTGGCTCTTTCATATCATCAAATTGTAAACAAGCAATATCAAATCATTCCAACAATGGTGACAAAATTTTAATGGCCTTCCACCCGTCAACTATGACATGCTGATTTGTAATACAAGTCATTGTACTAAAATTCAAACAATGTGGAAGCAAGGTATGGGTATCACATATATCAAGAAAATTTGATGGTGCCGCAAATGAAACAAGCTGTTGCATACAATGATAATTGCCTAAAATAGCAAGCTTTAAGTTAGCAAATTTATCACACGTTATGCATATTCTGTAAACAAGAAACTTGCCATCTATACCATAATCGCCAAATAAATTGAATTTAAAACAGTAGGTATAGGTACTAGATAAAGACATAAGAGATAAAATTTCAAAAATCTTGTCCATAGCACAAGTCAAACTAATAGGTTCATTCAATATAATATAGCACAAAACAGTGGCAGGGGATATTCTAGTTATCACCTCCTTATGCATAATCAGCACCACATGATCAAAATTATAAGCATGCAAATCATCACCAGGTTCTACAATTGTGGCATAAGGTGGTAACTCACTAGAATTTAGTATAGCAGGAATATACTCACAAATTTGCTCCCTTTCTTGCTGTAAAATTAGATCTGTACCATGGTCATTAGCCTCCTCTGAAGAAGTAGGAACATCAAAATTTTCACTTGATAACACTGGTTTTTCAACTTCTAGCTACCCTTCTAAATCACTGTCAGTGGTTGTAGGTGCAACTTCAATTCTCAACTCTTTACATTCGTGTGGAGCAGCAAAGAACTCTTCTTTCTGCACATTTTCTTCTTCATCCTTCTCTTGATGGTGCTCACTTTTCTGCGAAATGTTACCTACAACAGAAGGTGCAACAATGGGCACCTCAAATGAAGCTAAAGACTCTTTCAAAGGATCAGCAAGCATGTTTTCAGCTCTACATGCACATTTAATCATGTCAAAAAGAGAACTATATGATTTATCAACAAAAAACATCCTGAATTTCATGATTATGTCCACGTATGAACCTAAGCTCAGTAGCTTCTTCACATTCTTGTAAACCACAACGCAATAAATAATTTTGCAATTCTCAATAGTATTCTATAACAGTTTTAGAACCTTGTTTTAAGCATTGAAGTTTAGTAACAAAAAATTCAGCAACATATTTAGGAATATGATCATCTCTCATAAGTCTTTTCATGGCATTCCATGGTTTAGGTTCTTTATCACATCTAGATATATGCTTCCACCAATATATTGCATCTGACATTAACACTTTAACAGCGGCACTAATCTTTTGGTTTTCAGATAATTCATACTTTGTAAATTCTTTGTCTACCGCAATTAATATAAGCATTAGGATCAAACTTTCCAACAAAAGAAGGCATCGTAAATTTAATCTTTCCTAATGGATCATCACATACCTCTCGAGGTCCTCGCTGATTTCTACCCATACCTTGCTGATTGCGTCGGAGTCGTCGATGATCTCGATCATTGTTGGAGTTAAAACCATCATCATCCTCAGTGTCAGCAACATAATTGTTCTCTTTCTCTTCCACTTCATTTGCCCAAGCATGGGCAGCGTACCGCGGTTGGCATCCATATGCACTATTTTGTTCTTGTGCATCGTTGTCCACGTTTTCAGCAAGTGGTGGTTGTTGTCCCTCAAGGCGATCTACTCGGCCGCGAAGGGCTGAGAGGTTGTTATTGATTTCAGCCAAGACCTCATCACAGTGGGTAGTATTTTTGCTCAATAAACTTCTAAAGTGTTGTATAATTCCTCCCGTGCGGGCTGTGAGAATTTCAGCTTGGTTTTCCACAATGCTTCCAATGTCATCTGCCATGGTTAGTAATAAACAGGAAAACACACAAAGGTATGTAGTTCCCTATCACTACTACTTGCTGAAATGTTCAAGTGTCACTCTTTCTTGCTCTTTACCAAGCTCTTACCGATTCGTACAAATGCAGCAAGGGGTGCAATCCGATGGCTGGTTCATGATAAACCAAACTCAATTGTGAGCAAAGCGATTGCAAGCCTTAGCACTTATATGGTTAGTAGAAAGTGGAGCTCGAAAAGGCTTTATCATGAGTAGCAAAGGGAAACAATTAGCCAATTTCAGAATTTGCATAAAACTGAATGAGTGTTCGATTCTAGCAATTAGCCTATGTTGCTAATCAGACAATGATGGATATTAGGCTAAAACAAATGATATGGCTATGGATACAAGTGGTAAACACAACAAAATTCACGAATATGTAATTGCACCTTGGAAACATAAGATGAATTCCAACTTTCCAGATTACTGATTTTTGTCCACCAGACATCAGATTTTGGTTATAACTTTTGGTCAGATGCCTATTTATTAATGATTCTTTTTTTTCTTCTTCCTAACTGATTTTTAGACAAATTTTCTTTTGGGCCAACTTAATAAAATTCAACTAAGAATTTTCCACAAATTTTGCAAGTGCACATAGATGCAGATTTCAGGACAGCTGTAGGTCAGATTGCAACGCACTGAACTCTTCACTCCGTTAATAGATTCATGTAAAAATTGATGTGTAGATGTTAGGTTGAGTGAGGAAACTTCTCTTTTTGGTCTTACTAAAAAATGATGCAGTAATAGAGATTTATGGTGTTTTTGGTGGTGGCTACAGAAAGGGGATCTTTCAGGACTAGATGGGGTTGTTTATTTTTGGATATTATGGATGGATGTTGGGGCGGGGAAATGAACAAGAAGATGAACAGGAACAAGACAATACTAGATCAGACGTAAACTCAATTTAGCAAAAACAAAATTAACAGATTGAAAGGACAACGGGGTTTGGACAACGAACAAACAATCTTTTTGTGGGGCAAATTTTTTGTACTCTAGGAAGAACATAATTAAACAACTAAACATGATACAAGACCTCACCGAACAACCTTTGCACTGATACCAAATGATGATGGATGAACGGGTGCCTGATCTTCGAGTGAGAGGATAACTTCGATTAGGCGGAGGATGACTTTGATGATCCGGCTACGAACCACACAACGATAAGCGCCTATAATTACTAAACCACACTCCTAGTTGTTATCAACCATGCCAAAATCCCAGATGACCTGACCATGAAGGTCTATTCTCATAAGCAATCGAAAAACCAGCAAGAAAAAGGGTAAAGTACACACACGAACTGAGGTTCTGAACTAGTTTACTGCTGCTCTAGCTGAGTCAGGAGAACAAGGTTAAAGTTGGAACACATGGGGAAAACTAAACTTAACAAAACCTAAGGAGATACAGAGGGAGCTTGTCCAGAATATAGCCAAGGGAATGGTTGCTAGGTGATGGACTCATGTCACTTTGATTGCATGGGAACTCAACCCAAAATAGTGCTGATGCAGCACCCTAAGAGACTATGAGTGTCATATGTTTTTGACTGTTATGGCCAGCTCGAGTGGAATTTGATGATGAGGCTAGATCTGTTGGAAAGAGCATGAAATTAGCTTTCAGTCGAGTACTCACTCATCCCGAACAAACTCTGAATGCAAAAGTTAAGTCTAGTTGAAGTTAGACTACTCCTGGATGGACGATTCGGTTTCCATCTCAGGAATAGCTTGTACTCTAGCTTGTTTTGATGAGGATGGCATCCTTACTGCTCTAATCCAAGATTCCTTTGTACAAGCAAATTATTATGTAGTGGTTCATCCTTTAAAATGCAATTATGCAACTTGAGAAATGAGTTCACCTGTTGATTTAGATGCCGTGCACGTGCTCAAATAATTGGTCCTTGTATTTGTGTTGAATGTTGCTGATCACTAGAAGGAAT
This sequence comes from Guadua angustifolia, assembly GCA_036346375.1. Classification (NCBI taxonomy): domain Eukaryota; kingdom Viridiplantae; phylum Streptophyta; class Magnoliopsida; order Poales; family Poaceae; genus Guadua; species Guadua angustifolia. The sequence goes on along the minus strand of CM070507.1, from coordinate 44,207,544 downwards.
TTGTTATTTGTTGACCATTTATGCCATGGCTGTATTTGACGTAGCTATGTCCTCATCTGCAGTTGTTCTCTTCTTCTACCCCATTTGTCCAAGAGCAGGCAATAAGTGGGCTGCAACGTCTTGGTGCTCCATTTTGCCTTGGTACATAATTGGCAGCAAGAGTGGGCAAAATGTGCTGGTTGTCATCCATCAAGACGATCGACACGATCACGAAGTGTCGCAAGTTGTTGATCTCAGCCATAGCATTGTCGTAGTTCTCAGCATATGTGTTGAGCAAGCGTGTGATGCGTTGTATGATTTCTCTCATGTGTGGTGTGAGAATTTCAGCTTGGTTTTCCTCAATACTTCCATTATCATCTGCCATGGTTAGTAATAAATAGGAAAACAAACAAAAGTATGTAGTTCCCTATCACTACTACTTGCTAAAATGATCAAGTGTCGCTCTCTCTTGCTCTTTACCAAGCTCTTACCAATTCTTACAAATGCAGCAAGGGGTGCAATTCGGTGGCTGGTTCGTGATAAACCAATCTCAAGTGTGAGTAAAGCAATTGCAAGCCATAGACCTGTATGGTTAGTAAAAACTGGAGTTCAAAAATGCTTTATAATAAGTAGCAAAGGGAAACAATTAGCCAATTTAAGAATTTACACAAAATTGAATAAGTGTTTGAAACTAGCAATTAGTCTACGTTGCTGATCAAACAAGGATGGATATTAGGCTAAAACAAATTATATGGCAGTGGATACAAGTGGTAAACACAGCAAAATTCAAGTATATGCAATTTGCAACTTGGGAGCACAAGATGAATCCAACTTTCTAAAATAGATTTCTGTCCACCAGACAGCAGGTCGGTATTTTGGCCATAACTTTTGGTTAGGTGCCTCTTTTTCAATGATTCTTTTTTTGAATTCTTTCTGACGGCTTTTGCAATAACTTTTCTTTTGGGCAAACTTTCTGAAATTCAATTGAGAATTTTACATAAATTTTGCAAGTGCATATAGATGCAAATTTCAGAACAATAAGTAGGTCAGCTTGCAACAAACCAAACTCTTTACTCCCTGAATGGATTCGCATAAGAATTAACGTGTAGTTGTACGGTTGAGTGAATAAACTTCTCCTTTTAGTCTCACTAAAAAATGAGACGGTAATTGAGATTTATGGAATTTTTGTTGGCGGCTGCAGAAAAGGGATCTTTTCAAGACGAGATAGAGTTGTTTGTTTATGGGTTTTATGGATGGATGTTGGGGTGGGGAGATGAACAAGAAGATGAACAACAACAAGACAACATTAGAATGGACACAAAATCAATTTAGCAAAAACAAAATTAACCGATTAGAAGGCACAACGGGGTTTGGACATCGGACAAACAATCTTTTTGTGGGATAGATTTTCTGGACTCTAGGAAGAACACAATCAAATAACTAAATAAGACACAAGAACTCGCTGGTCAACCTTTGCTCTGATACCAAAATGATAGGTGTACATGTGTCCAATCGTCCGGTGGGATGATAACTTCGATTAGGCGAAGGATGACTTTGACGATCCAGCTACAAATCACACAAGGATAAGCACCCGCAATCACTAAACCACACTCCTAGTTGTTATCAACTGTGCCGAAAGGCCGATGACCTGACCACGAAGGTCTATTCTTGCATGCAATAGAAGAACTAGCAAGAACAAGGATAAAGCACACACACGAACTGAGGTTCTGAACTTTTTTACTGTTGCACTAGCCGAGTTAGGAGAAGAAGTTTAAAATTCCACACATGGGGAAAACTAAACTTAACAAAACCTAAGAGAAATGAAAGGACTTTATCCATTATTCAGCCAAGGAGATGGCTGCTAGGAAGTGGACTCATTCCACTTTAATTACATGGGAACTCAGCCCAAAATAATGGTGGTATAGCACCCAAGACATTGAAAATTGTTTCTGGATAATGGAGCTTTTTTGACGGTATCTTCCAGCTCAGAAAGAATTTGATTGCGATGTTGGATCCATTGGAAAGTGCACGAGATAAGCTTTTAATCAAGTACTCACATGCCCCAAATGGAGTCCGTTTGCATTCTCTAGGTCCGTTTGAACTCAGGTTGGTCTTTGGAGGCCGGGCTGGATCCTTTCACGTTCCCACCTTACTTGATGACTTGTGTTGGTGAATTAAAACTCTCTTGTTGATCCGTGCTAAGATTCCTAAGTATGAGAATATTATAAGGTAGCAGTCTATTCTCCAAAGTGAAATTATACAATCCAAGAAATGAATTTACCTGATAATTTAATTGCCACACACGAGCTCGGGTAATTGGTCCTTGTATGTGGGTCAAATGTTGCTGATCACTAGGAGGAATTTGTTGATCGTTGGTCATTGGTGCCATAGGTGTATCCAACGTAGCTATGTCCTCATCATTAAGCATATTTGTATTCAAAGCAAACTGAGCTGTAGACATGCCAAGCGGGTAGAATTCATTGAATCATTTTCTTGTGTCATCAAACACAAAAAAGGGAAGGATAATGTGATTGTTGATGCATTGTCTAGAAGATATGCAATAATGTCTCAACTTGATTGTAGAATGTTTGGCTTGGAAACCGTAAAAGATCTATATGCTCAGGATAATGATTTTGAGGAAGTCCTGCTAAATTGTAAAATGGAAAAGGTTGGCATAAATTTGTTAACAATGATGAATTCTTGTTTAGAGCTAATAAGCTATACATCTCAGCTAGCTCCGTTCATCATTTTTTAATACAAGAGGCACATAGGAGGATTGATGGGACACTTTGGAGCTAAAAAGACAGAGGATGTCCTGATTGAACATTTCTTTTGGCCAAAAATAAGACGCAATGTCAATCGCTTTGTTGCACACTGCATTACATGCCAAAAAGCTAAGTCTTGTCTAAACCCACATGGCTTGTACATGCTACTTCCTATTCCTAGTGTTCCTTGGGAGGATATATCTATAGGCTCTGTTTTAGGATTGCTTAGAAAAAAGAAGGGGAGGAATAGTATTTTTGTTGTTGTAGATCGATTCTCCAAAATGGCACATTTCATTCCATGCCATAAGAGCGGTGATGCCACTGATATTGCTAATTTATTCTTCAAAGAAATTGTTCACTTGCATGGTATATGTCGGGGATTGGATAATCTCCATAAGAACTGTTTTACCCTGGCATCCAGTTTTGGTCGACCATACATACCCTTGGATGGTGTCCCCAAGCAGGACCCTCGGATAGTCTGGCCGGTGGGTCCGCCCGACCGAAACAAGCACCCAAGATCGTCCCCAAGCATACTAGCACGTCCCTGAGCATGCAAGTTTAGGAACATGCGAGAATCGGTAAGAACCAAGGGAATTCTCGAGCATGATCGAAAGATCATGTTTACCCCACAACATGTACGTGGCGATAATTACAACACAATCTAGGGCCGTTATGCCCACGATGAGAACGTAGCAAGAATCAAGATTGCAGTTACAACCACGGTTAATCGCGCATTATTCAGCTGCAGTTATTTCAATTATCCTATAAGCTATAAGAACCCCCCCCGATAGATCGGTAAGGGGGGACGAAAGTCAGACGAAGAAAAACACACAGATATACTCGAGCCTTCCTATAAGAGTTCATCAGCAATAGTGAAAACCACTGGAGTAGGGTTGTTATCTCTGCTGTGAGAGGCTCGAACCAGTATAAACCCTTGTCTATTTTTCAAGTATCCTGTCCTAAGAGCATTTTTCATACGCAAACCCTTCACCAAAAAGGGGCCGTGTTGAACCCTCATTCGATAATTAAGCTCGATGGGGACCTGTTTCCCAAATGTCAACAGCTGGCGCCGTCCTTGGGGATCATCACTAGCAGATCCTTTCGTGAAGAATCCCTGAAGATACCCAATTCCCAGGATACTCAAGACCTCTGTGTCTTCGATGACGCCAAGGATGATGACATGTATTATGCCGATGAAGGCGTAGTCGGTGACGCTGACCCAGAGGGTCACACCGAACCAGCAGTCTTTCCCCGGTGGCTGCAACGTGAGAGCGATACCTTTGTTCTCAGTGTGATACCCTTAACGATGTTGAGGAGTGTGATGGAATCTATGATGGCCTGGACATTCCCGACCATTTCGAGCACGATCACGAGACTGCATCGCAAGGAGACATCATGATGTCACCTTCGCGATCCTTGCATTCCCTCAATGTCAACATGGCGTGAGAAGAAGAAGACCCCGAGGTTGAATCCTCTGGGCTGCCCGTCATCGCCGCTATGAAGCAGCCAAAAAACCACATGGAAGCATCCTTAAACAGGACCTTGGCGAGCATCCGCCGTCAAGCTCATGAAAAACCATGCGCCAGGGCTGAAACCTCAGCTCGTGAGATTTCCCATGGGTTTCACACACCGGAGCATGTGCACGATCGTCGACCAAACTTTCCTCCTCTCGTTCCCCAGAGTAGGGAGCGATTGCAGGTTCTAGCGGTGGTCGTGCACGATCTTTGGAATTTCCCAAAACAGGTGGACCTGGAGACAATGGGCACGGTCGTAGCCGAAGGTCTGGAGAAACTCGCCGCCGACATGAAGCTTTCAGGGTCACCTCGTGACAAAGAAGTCGGAAGCGTTTCTCGGGAAAATCGACATCACGCCCCTGTTCGCTCCCATCACGGTGATTCTCGAAGCCTTGCTCCGGAAGGTCGTGGGAGGTGTGATCAGTACCACGAGGACTCTCGGAGCGATTCCTAAGAAACCTCACGGGGTCAAAGGTATGCTCATCGCGATCACGGGCATACTGAGCATTCTACCTCAGATCAATTCCCATCGCGCCGACATCGAGAAGTTTTCTCTCGTCTTGGTCCGCATGTCGGAAGTCAGCGTAGAGATGATTGCCATGATCACCGTGGCTGAAGAGACCACCGTGATGCCTCGACTTTCAGATGTCGAGCTTTTTCAACGTCTCTTCGTAATGTCTCGTAGCCGAGCTGGTTCAAGCCTGGCCACATCGAGAGATTCAATGAGACTCAGATTCCGGATGAGTTCCTCTCCGTTTACACCACTGCGATTTTAGCAGCTGGAGGTGACGAGGGAGTTATGGCTAACTTCCTACCTACTGTGCTTGACGGAGCTGCTCGGACTTGGCTCTTCAATCAGAAGGAGGGGTCAATTTGCTCCTGGAGGTAGCTCAGCAGTGCACTCAGAGCAAATTTCCAGAGTTGCTATACTTGTTAGAGCAAAGAGCGCGACCTCAAAGCGCTTGATCCAGATGGAAGGTGAGTCTTCGCGATAGTTTGTTCAAAGATTCATTCAGGTGAGGAATTCGATTTCGAATGTCTCGGATGAGGCGGTCGTCCGCACCTTCAAGTTTGGGGCCCGAGACATCCGCTTCACACAGGATCTGGAGATCCATCCTAATTTAACGGCTAGCGAGTTGTTCTGCATGGCCGATCGGTACGCGAACGCCGATGAGGCAATCCAGTGGAAGAAGATGCTGGACAAAGGCAAGCTACCGTCTCAACCCGTCTTAGAAGGCTCCACAAGCAAGAGGAATGCAAGCTCCGTGGAGAAGAAAATCAAGAAAAAGAAGAAGAGGAATTAAATGACCGAAGCGTGGTCGCGCTATCGGCAAACATCACCGCAAGCTTCACGACCACAAAGAACAAACAATTTCGACAGAAGAGGTAGGGGTCGACCACCCCAGCGCCACAACAACGAAGGCCGCCACAACCGAGGTCGCAGAGACAAAGGTGTCCCGTTGAATGACCATTTTTGCTCGTTCCATCAAGCGTACGGACATGACCTTTGCAATTGCCGGACCTGGGTGTTCCGTTTGGAACAATTCTACAATGGCAAAGGCCCCATGCCTACGCTCCCATAGCAAGGCAAGAACAGTAAGGGTAAAAACCCTGCTGATGATGAAGATGATATGGGCTACTAGGAGCCCCGCAATCATATTGCGGTGATATTCGGGGCCTCCTCAACCTACAAGTCCCGTCGGGACTTAAAGGAGGCGACACAGGAGGTGCACCACGTCGCTCAAGGTAAGCCCCCTATTCAGTAGCTCAAGTGGTCCGAGCTGCCCATTACCTTCTCCAGGGAGGACTGTCCCGTTGGATTAGCCATGCCCCAAAAGCTTCCAATGGTCGTAAACCCGACCATCAGTAACACCAAGGTGGGACGAGTTCTCATTGACGATAGAAGTTACTTGCATCTCATATCCGCCAAAGTCTTGGACGAGATGCAAGTCTCTCGGTCCAAAATCAAGAGCATAGCGGTCCCCTTCTACGGGATCATTCCTAGCACCTCGACCAAACCTCTCAGCCAGATCATTTTACCTGTCATGTTTGGGAGTTTGAGCAATTTCCGGACAAAGATGATCACCTTTGAGGTGGTCGATTTTGAGTCGGCGTACAATGCCATCCTCGGTAGACTGGCTCTTGCCAAATTCATGGCTACTACGCATCATGCGTACCAGTGCTTGAAGGTTCCTGGTCCAAGTGGAGTAATCACCATAAGAGGGAACCAAAATGCGACCCTGAGCTGCGATGAAAAGGCACTGGATATGGTTGGGCAATTGCCTCATCGCAGCCCCGACCAAGAGCGGAAGAATTTTCGGCCAAAAGGTGCCCTCTAGCCCGGAGGAGAGACCAAGGCGGTTCCGCTAAGCGACGCGGAGCCGACCAAGGTAATGCGTTTAGGATCTTCCTTAGATCCTAAATAGGAGCTCGAGCTCATTACTTTCCTCCAGAAAAATGCTGATGTGTTCGCTTGGGAACCATCTGACATGCCCGGAGTCCCAAGGGAAATAATTGAGCACGGGTTAGCGATTCGGCCTGACAAGAAACCAATACAGCAAAAGCTTAGACGTTTCTCCCGGAAAGGCAAACTATCATCCGAGAAGAACTCGACAAGCTCCTCAAGGCTGGCTTCATTTGAGAAGTCGAGCATTCAGAATGGCTAGCGAATCCGGTCATTGTCAAGAAAAAGGGGGGCAAATGGCGCATGAGTGTCGACCTTATGAGCTTGAATGCCGCCTGTCCCAAATATAATTTCCCATTGTCCCACATAGACCAGTTAGTCGACGCAACAGTGGAGTCCCAGATGATGAGCTTTTTAGATGCCTACTTAGGCTACCACCAGATCAGCATATCTCCTGAAGATGAAGAGAAGACTTCCTTCATTACCCCATTCGGCACGTTCTGCTACACGACCATGTCTTTTGGTCTTAGGAACACTGGAGCAACCTTCCAGCGTCTCATACAGAAAACCTTCCCAGACCAAATAGGTCAAAATCTGGAGGTCTATGTGGATGACATAGTGGTCAAAAGTAAGCTTGCCTCGAGCCATGTCTTCAACCTTGAGGAAACATTTTCAAACCTCAATAGGCATCGAATAAAGCTTAATCCAGGAAAATGTGTCTTCGGTGTGGGGGCGGGCAAGGTACTTGGCTACATGGTCGGTCCACAGGGCATCGCGGCAAACCCAGAAAAGATTGAAGCCATCGAAAGCATGCAACAACCTAGCTGTGTAAAGGAGGTCCAAGCCTTGACCGAACGAATGGCAGCTCTAAGTCGCTTCATTTCTCGGTTAGGTGAGTGTGGATTGCCTTTCTTCAAGACACTCCGCAAACATGATGGTTTCACCTGAATAGAAGAAGCGAACCGCTCTTTCGAAGAGCCGAAGCAGTACCTGTCCAAACCGCCTATCCTAACCACACCAAAGCTAGGGAGACCTTGCTATTATATCTAGCAACCACCCATAGGCAGTAAGCGTAGTCTTAACAGTAGAAAGGGATGGAATACAGTGACCAATCTACTACGTCAGCGAAGTCTTGCATGGACCAAAGGAGCGTTACCCCAAGATGCAGAAGCACTTGTACTCGCTGTTCATGGCCTCCAGGAAGCTACGACATTATTTTCAAGCCCACAAGATTATGGTCCGGACCAATTTTCAGAAATCTTAAGAAATCAATATGCTAGTGGTCGAATAGCAAAGTGGGCCATGGAGCTCGCCGAGTTCGAGATCCAATTCTCATTCGGAAGTCTTGGCAGGCTTCGTAGCAAAGTGAACGAATCCAGCGCCACCTACTACTGAGCTCGATAGATCTGAAGAAGATCGTTGGACCATGTATTTTGATGGGTCTCGTGCCTATGAACGCCCGAGGGCTGGATTTGTGCTAGTATCCCCCAAGGAGAGCAACTTCAGTACATCGTTCAATTGCACTTTACCACGACCAACAACGCAACAGTGTATGAAGGTCTCTTGGCAGGGCTACGAACATGCAAAGCGCTCGGAGTCCAGCTACTGACTATGAAAGGAGATTCACAATTGGTCATCAATCAGGTCAATAAGGAGTATCGGTGTTCCAATAACTCAATGGCGCTTTGCATGGTTGAAGTAAGGAAGATGAAGATGTACTTCAAGAATTTTGAGGTACTCTTCATCCCTAGGAAGGACAATTCCCTGACCGACCAACTCTCAAAGCTCGGTTCCTCCCAAGTTTCTGCTCCGGTAGGAGTGCTTGTCGAGCACTTATACAAGCCCTTCATTCCCTCTGTAGAGGAGGCACTAGAGACGTGCGGTAACGTCTCTCTTCTTGAGCATGGTGTGAATTGGATGACGCCATTCATTCAATACCTCACACATGGGACACTGCCCGAGGAAGAAACTAATCGTTCCCAGCTTAGGAGACGATCTTCTCCTTACAAATTGATCAAAGGCGCCTTGTACCGCAAAGGAGCACTAGGAATCCTCTCCAGGTGCATCTCTCAAGAAGAGGGCAAATACCTTCTTAGAGACATCCATGAACGAATGTGCGGGGCTCACTCGTCTTTCAAAATGCTAGTGAGTAAGGCCTTTCGATTGGGTTACTATTGGCCAACGGCCTTATCCGATGCTCACTCGATCGTGATGACTTGCAAAGCATGCCAATTTCATGATTGCAAGGTCCATTAGCCAGCATATGTGCTTAAAACCATTCCTTTATCATGGCCATTCTTGACTTGGAGAGTCGATGTACTCGGACCCTGCCCCCGAAGTCAGAAAGGTGGCAAGTACTTGCTCGTGGCTATCAACATTTCACTAAGTGGATCGAAGCTGAACCCGTGTCTAGCATTTCGGCTCAGGCAGCCAGGAAGTTTTTTGCAACAACGTGGTGACGTGTTTTGGCATTCCCAACCACCTCATCATGGACAATGGCACTCAGTTGATCAGTGAGCTGTTTCAGGCCTATTGCGAAGACATCCGAACGAAGGTCTGTTCGCCTCTGTAGCGCATCCCCAGAGTAATGGAGTGGCCGAGCGAGCAAATGGACAAATAATACAAGGAATCAAAAAGAGAGTTTTCAAAAATCTCAATCATCATGGTCAAGCGTGGGTGGATGAGCTTCCTTCCGTCCTTTGGTCGGTTCGCACTACCGCAAGCCATGCTACGGGTGAAACCCCTTTCCAGCTCGTCTACGGTGTAGAGGCCATTTTGCCTATTTGAAATCGTGTTGGGTTCTCCAAGATTGCACTTGGTCGATAGCATCGACCAGGAGGCTGAGCGTCTCTTAGACCTAGACCTCGCCGAGGCAACACGCGAACAAGCTTTGCTATGATTCACGATTTACCTACAAGCTCTTTGTAGGCACGCGGCTAAATCGGTTCGACCAAGCACTGTGCAAGTTGGTGATCTCATCCTACATCGAGTACAGAATTTGTCAAAAGCTAACAAGCTGACCCCCAGATGGGAAGGTCCGTTCACGGTCGTCTCAGCAACGCGCCCGGGAGCTGTTTGCCTAGTGATGGAGGATGGTCAGGTGCTCTCTAGCACTTGGAACATCGACCAACTGCGTAAGTTCTTCGTCTAGTTTTCTATTACTACTTTTTCTATGCAAGATCAGCAAGTTTTTTCTATAAAATTCGGTTCTTTCACCCTCGTGACATCCATTCTACCCAAGATTATGTCAATGTGTTTAAAGTCCCTATCCATTGGTAAGCCGACTCAGCTTCGCACAAGGGCACACTCTCCTCCTCACAGTCTTGATGATGGGATGAGCGCGTGTGGGTAAGGACATTCGCTCCAATTGCATTATCCTAAGGTTTGGCTAGTGTGCGTGAGAGTGACAAAAGTGCAAAGACTAGTGCTGGACCACTAAACTCGCCACCAGAGGCCTCAGTCTACATAAGCCGATTATGGTTTGCTGTAGTGCTTCGCTATAAGTTTACAATCGCATACAGACAACCTCTCGGATGGTCCAGAGTTCTAGTTCAATTCAGGCATGCTCGGTCGTTGTGCGCTTTGTCGAGCAACCACATGTTTTTCCTGTCCTCGTCGAAACCATGCTCGCAACTTAGGGGCATGGGTCAAGATGCTCAATGGGGATAAGGTCGTGCGTGTATTTCTTTCTCCCGACCTAACCCATGCTCACAACTCGGAGAAATGGTGTTGGATCATTAAGGGAAAAGTATGCGTAATTTTTTCTAACTATCCTGTGAACAAGCTCGTGCTCACAACTTTTGTGCATGAACTTCGTTCACAGCGAGGGCTTAATAGGGACGAACTACTGTGTATACTATTTGAGTATACTATCTTTTTCGTTCTACTCGTTTTGCTTTGTTCGTTTTTTTCAGGCCATTCATCGGCAACAGGCAAGAAATAATCTGAGCAAAACAGGTAAGGGAAACAAATCATTTTAGAAAAAACCTTTCTTTATTCATTCAAGATGATTACATATGAAGTATTTTACAAAGGTGTGCTGCAGGAGCTATGCTCCACCGAGCTTCGCCTCTTTGACGGTTGAGAGTTCTTCCCTCACCTCATCAAGCTCAGTCTTGAGCTCGAGGACCCGCCACTGGGCATCGTGCCCCTCTCGGGCTTCTTGGCAGAGCCGCTTTGCTTCTTCTCTGCACCGGTTGACCAACTCGGTGGCCTCTAGTGCAGATTTCTTCAGCTCCTCCACCTTATCCTCCAGGGCAGTAGAGCGCTCCGATCTTGCTCGAGCTCTATCTTGGCTTGGAAGATCTGCTCTCTACACTCCAAGGTGTAATCTTCGTACTAGCACCGCATCTCCTCGTTTGAAGCCTTTAGCTCGGCCAGTGCTTGTTCGAACTTCGCTATCTTAGCGTCTTGCTCGATGCTGTGCTTGGCCACGACCTCAGGAGGTACGGTCACTGCCTCGAAATCCACCATGGTCGCGTCGAGCACCTACAAGGCAGAAAGCTTCAGCCCTTGCTCGTTGTAAAAGAAAAAGACTTAGAAAACAAGTAACCTTACCCAGCGGAGACTATCATGAAAGTTTTCCCGAACTTGCCTGATGATGTCCCCTGACCGATGGTCAGCAAGTCCTTCCGCGGTAAACTATGGCCGGGAGAACTCACCTTCTCCCCGCGTAGGTGTTCCGCTCGAGGGCTCCTCATTTTCTTCTCGGGCATACGCTTCGCTCAGGGCAGTGTTGTTTTCCTCTTGACCCCGAGCATCTGTCATGCTCAGTGGCTCAAGGGATTGCCCTGGCAAAGTTGGTTCCACCGAGGCGGGATCCTCCCGGGGATGTTCTCCCTCTGGGGTATCAGGGCTCAGCTCACGAGCTGCCTTCAAGCTCGGAGACCGATCCTGGTCCTTAGCCATGCTCGGCTCCAAAGCCTCGAGCTACTAGCCTTCCTAGGGAGTTTGTTCCTCCAGGGAATGAGGCTTCGCTTCCATGTCTTGTTGGTCGTGGGGAGCCTCGACGGTGATCTCTTCAGTCATCACAAGGTCGGCAAGGCGGGCAAGCTCATTTTCTATTACAGAGTTGAGGATTTTATCAACCATTCCCTCTAAGTCCATAGCTCTCCTATTAGGTATTTTGCCCACGATGGCAGTGTGGGGTTAGCTTGGACACTTGAAACCAAAAAAAAGAAGAAGGTGGAAATGGAAAGAAAAAAAGCAGTAGAGTTACCTTTGCCAAGCCTCTTGCCATCATGCTCGGTATTTTTGGCCTCTGCCACAAAGGTATTGCCCGTGGAAGCCTGGCCCCGCCCACGACCTTGGACCTCTTCGCAGTTATGTGGCTAGCCCTCGCCATCGAGGGATTGACCTCATCTAGGTTGGCCTACTTCAAAGTCTGCTCCGGGCGCTTCGGCGTTGCGGCCGATGACTTCCAGCGCCTCAAGACGAAGGGTGCTGGATCTTCCTCCTCTTCCTCGAGCCCCTTTGCCGGAGAGCCCAAGGTTACCCATGCTAGCTTGTCCTGGAGGGCGGTGATCTTCTCCTCCAGCCCTCCTTGTGCGCGGAGCCCTCCACCGTCGCCTTCGCCCACTACGCCTTTTCCGCGAGCTGGTACAAACGAGCCATCAGGTCCAGATTTTCTTAGTGTACTCCTTCAACCACAACTTCAACTCCCTTACCTCCACTGTGTCGGCATATTCTAAATGCCACCGGGGGGACTCATGCTCAAAGCTGCTAGCCTCTTAGGATGCTAGGCAGGGGAAGAGGGGGGTGGTGCTCGCCGCTTATGCGTCGCCTTCTTGGTTTTGGCAGTGGGGACGACCTTCCCTTGGTCACGCGTCAGTGGCTTAATCTCAGCCACCGCGGCTACAAGGGAAATCTTCTCCTGACCAAAGGAACATGGAATGTTAGAGATGCTCAAGATGTCTTTCCTCGGGCACGGTTCATGGATTCACTTACCGCTTCACCCCGCTCGAGCGTGTTGCTCAGAACTTGTCGCCCGGTCTCGAGCTCCTTGCCTTTTGGGGTACTGAACATCTCGACAACCCGCTTTTCGACCTAGGTCTTGCTTGGGGCTGCAACCCGACCAACACAAGTATTAGTACGAGCAAGCTAATCCTAAAGAATGGAAATTACTTGCACAGTTTTCAGAGGCTTACCCGAATCAGCATCACGGGTGAAGTCCTGCCACCTTGTGATTTCGAAGAAAGGACGCTCCCTCCTTCTTAGTAGAGTCACCCGGTTCCTAAGGAAGTCCCAGGTGATGTCCCGACTAGTCAGCCCAAAATTTGTGATCTCGCTGAATGTCATCAACACCCACTCCTCCTCAGCTTGCACGGGAGGGCGCGGGGTCTTAATCTCCAGAGCCGCCGCTTTGGTGTAGCGGAGAGTGCTTCCCTCCGCCTTCTTGAGATGGAACCAATGGTCGGCCCAGCCCAACACCGAGTCCTTGAGCGTGAAGCTCAAATACTTGTATGGTCGGTTGGACCAAAGACGAAAATAAATGCAACCGGTGGGGGAGGTCCCTCTGATGCGGAACAAGGAATAAAAATGGAAAAAAGGCTTGCCGTGGGCACAGTGCCCACGTATCCCTCGCAAAGATGTGAGAAGATCGCCAAGACAAGAATAGAGTTAGGATTGAGATTGGAGATCTCGTACTTGCACTGGGCGAGTATAGATTCAAGGAACTCATTTTCAGGCATTCTCAGCCCGTTGATGGAGTAAAGTTCACAGGAGACTATCTCTCCTTCCCGCGGCGCTGGAGCTTCCTCGCCGTCGGGTGTGCGCCACAACTCCTCGTCAAGATAGTCGAGCTTTACGAGCAGTTGGAGCCTCTCCTTGTTAATCTTGCTCGCTCCAAACTTCTCCATAGATTCAGTGGAGGAGGAGGATGCAAGCGCAGAAGAGTATGAGACTTGAGAATTCCTAAGGGCTCACATGCGCAATACGGGTGAAGAGTTTCTCACAGCCGCTGATGCCCTATTTAAAGAGGCAGAGAAGCTGAACGGACATGACCATCTAAAAACCACTCGCACCCATTCGCAAACCGGCGCGTGGAGGCGCAATTTTCGAAACCGTCCAATAAAGGCGTGGTTCCCAAAAGATTGTCCAAATCACTACCGTAAGGATTCGTCGAGAAGGAACCGGTGCAAACCTTTGATCTTCTCTTGCTCGAGCTTCTACTGGTCGGAGGCCGAGCTGGTAGCTCGGCTCTTTTCAACCATGCTTGTTCGCGAGCGGGACCTGCTCGGATGCTGCAGTAATACTTCGCTGCAAGATTTCAATCCCTCCGTTGAGTCTGTAGGCTCAAGGGGAAGGCCCCACCAAGTAGTTTTTCACTTGAGCCTTGGGGGCTAGCTATTAGGGATTAGATAATTTTCATAAGGACTATTATACCCTAGCAGCCAGTTTTGGCCAACCATGCATGCCCTTGGATAGTGTCCCCAAGGAGGACCCTCGGATAGTCTAGCCGGCGAGTCCGCTCGATCGGAACAAGCACCCAAGCTCGTCCCAGAGCATACCAGCTCATCCCCGAGCATGCAAGCTCAGGAACGTGCGAGAATCGGTCAGAGCCAGGGGAATCCTCGAGCATGATCGTAAGATCGTGTTTATCCCACAACGTGTACGTGGCGATAATTGCGCCATGATCTAGGGCCATTATGCCCACAATGAGAATGTGGCAAGAATCAAGGTTGCAGTTACGGCCATGGTTAATCGCGCATTATTCAGCTGCGGTTATTTCAATTATCCTGTAAGCTATAAGAACCCCCCCTCCAATAGATCGAAAAGGGGGGATAAAAGACAGACGAAGAAAAACACACAGATATACTCGAGCCTTCCTGTAAGAGTTTGCCAGCAATAGTGAAAACCACTGGAGTAAGGTTGTTATCTCTACTGTGAGAGGCCCAAACTAGTGTAAACCCCTTTGTCTATTTTTCGAGTACCCAATCCTAAGAGCATTTTTCAGACGCAAACCCTTCACCAAAAGGGGGCCGTGTTGATCCCCCATTCAACAAGTAAGCTCGACGGGGACCTGTTTCCCAAACGTCGACGTACTATTGTTTCAAATCGTGATGCCAAGTTCTTGAGCCATTTTTGGAGAACTTTATGGAGCAAAATTAGGGACGAAACTAGTGTTGTCTAACACATGCCACCCTCAAACCGATCGCCAAACTGAAGTGGTGAAACAAACCTTGTCAACCATGTTGAGGGTTATTCTAAAGAAGAATTTGAAGATGTGGGAAGAGTGCCTACCTCATGTGGAGTTTGCTTATAATCGTACATTGCACTCTAGCACAAAAATGGCTCCATTTCAGGTTGTGTATGGCTTTAACCATTGTGCTCCAATTGATCTATAGCCTTTGCCATCTTCAGAGAAGTTAAACCTTGATGCAAAGAAACGTGCTAAATTTGTTCATAAATTGCATAAGACCACAAAAGAAAATATAGAGTGCATGACTGAGAAATATAGGGTTGCTGGTAACCATGGTACAAAGGAATTAACATTTGAACCTAGTGATCTTGTTTGGTTGCATTTGCGGAAAGAAATATTTCCTAACTTGCAAAAGTCTAAATTGATGCCTAGAGTTGATGGTCCTTTCAAAGTGCTTGAACGAATTAATGATAATGCTTATAAACTTGAGTTACCTGCAGATTTTGGGGCTAGTCCCACTTTTAACATTTCAGATTTGAAGCCATATTTTGGAGAGAACGATGAGCTTAAGTCAAGGACGAATCAAATTCAAGAAGGGGAGGATGATGAGGCCATAGCTACGTCGGATACACCCATGGCTCCAATGACCAACGATCAATAAATTCCTTGTAGTGATCAGCAACATTCGACCAACATATAAGGACCAATTACCCGAGCTTGTGCGCGATAACTAGATTATTAGGAAAATTTATTTCTTGGGTTGCATAATTTCACTTTGGAGAATAGACTGCTACCTTATAATATTCTCATACGTAGGAACCTTGGCACGCATCAGCAAGAGAGTTTAATTCGCCAACACAAGTCATCAAGCAAGGTGGGAATGTGAAAGGATCCAACTCGGCCTCCAAAGACCAGTCTAACATTAAATGGGCATAGAGAATGCAAACAAAGTCCGTTTGGGGTGTATAAGCACTTGATTAAAAGCTTATCTCGTATAGTTTCTAATAGATCTGATCTCACCATTAAATTCTTTTTGAGCTCGAAGATATCGTCCAAAAAATCAAACATCCAGAAACAGTCTTCAATGTCTTGTGGTGTTGTGCCACCATTATTTTGGGCTGAGTTCTCATGTAATCAAAGTGGCATGAGTCCACCTGATGAGGTCATCCAACCCAAGGATACGAACGCTGCCCCTACTTCCTCTCCAACCGCTTCATCTTCATCGTCGAGAGGTCTTAATCCTAAAGCTCAGCGTTTCAAGCCCACGACAGAGGACCAGCACCTCAAGCACACACCCCGAGGACAGCCCACGCGCCAAGGAAAGCTTGTATGGAAGCCCAAGATGCCAAAAAGCCCGGTTCAGCCATCTAGCAGCATATCAACTTCAAACGGGCGTAACTCAGGATCCCAAACTCCAATTTCAGCGTGCGACCACCCGTTTGAAAGCTTAGGTTTTGTTGCATGTGGTTGACCCCTTGTGCGTCCCTCCTCATATTTGCGTGTGTCGACTAGATCACCCGTGACAAGAGACAGAACCTCACCCTTGTTTCTTTGAGATTATTGGATTGAAATTGCTTTCACCTTGTTCTTGCATGTTTTCGGTTGCAGTAGGTACAAGGATTGATCGGGTCTTGATTCGGTTGATTGTCTCGTGTGGTGACGTTGCGATTGCTTGGTTGTTGATTTCGTGGTTAGAAGCCAAACCACCTACACCGTACTGCATCCAAACCGACATATCGTTCTCATCAGAAGATCGGGCCAACCCTCGTGCGCATCAAGTGGTACCAGAGCGACGGTTGCCTAGTGAGAACACCCTTATCTTTGTTTAGTTCATCTAGTTCATCCAAAAGTCTAGAAAATAGCCAAAAAATCTGTTCATCTTGTGTTCGAACTAATCCGAGCCCCTTTTAGCCTTTACTATTACTTCCTAGTTTAATTCTTTTTGAATTTGTGTTGCATCATCGTGTCGTTGCTGGTCTTAGCGTTTTGATCTTTAGAGTTTTGAATTCTATTCACGATTTCGTCAAAGCGTCGTGTTCTTCGTAAGTCTGTTTATGCTGCCATATTCATCCCGTAAACCCGAGAGCCTCCCATCAAAATGCCCTAAATTCCACCACGCAAAATCAAACCGAGTAGCCCACGTTCTCCCAACCAGCTCGGTTTTCTCCTTCCAATCTATGCTTCCCCAAAACTCACTGAAGTTCCCAAACTGACAAGGAATATAACTCAGCCAAGCACATACACCTTGCCATATAACTCATCCAAACCGAGAAGGAATCGAAGTCCTCCTCCTACCTTCTTGGGAATTGGCCGGCCCTTTCCATATAACTCACGCCTCCACCATTAAAGCTGGTCTATTTTTACCTTAACAGCCATCCCACCTAGCACATCTCGTCCTAGTTATTAGGTATTTCCACCGACGCCCTTTTCCAGGTCAAACCGTGCAAGCCTTTCCTTCCATAGCTCGATTGAATCAAAAAAGAGAGAAGAAACCAAAGGGTGAGCCGAACCTTCTCTCTGCTCTCTCCACGCCATCTTGCAGCACTTGGAAAATCTATCAAATTTTGGTGCACAAATCAAAGTCTAGAGAGAGAGAGAGAAAAGTGTGTGTGGTGAGTGTTGCTTGGAGTCCTTTTGAGTCCGTTGTTCAGTTTTAGTGCTCCCTCAAAAAAATCAAAAAAAAAGAGAGAGGAAAAAAACGAGGAGCCCTAGCTGCTTGCTTTGTGTTGAGGACGTTCTCATTGCATTTTCATTGCATTTCTATGACATCGTTGGTGATTAGGCTCACATCTCTAGTACGGTCTAGCCTAGGACCAGCACAATACCACCATTTAACGTTCTTTCAACTTGTTTTGGCTAGTGTGGTTCTAGTTTCTCCTTTGCTACAAATAATACCTGTCCAAGCTCCACTTACTATTAATCACAGAAAAAGTATCTTGTAATCTCTTTGTCACCCCTGAGTGCAGGTTACCGTCATTATCCGATCAGACCTTAACAAGCTGCAGGGTAAGAACTGGTAAGAACATGGTGTTAGCTTGAGCGCGTGAGATCCTCCACTGCCCATATATTAGTAGTCCATAGGAACTAACTTTCTTGTGAGTTCTCTGTTTGTTGCTCCTAACCATGGCAGGTATTCCAAGCAATCATGGAAGCAACGTCGGCAGTGGGAGTGAACATGAGAACCTCCTCATGTCAAAAGAATGACGTTGGGTCACTCAATTCGAGAGGATGCACAATCAGCATGAGATGCGAACTCGTGACACTCTTGATGGATTCAGGTGCAATTGGCACCCCTCACTGAGCTTCAAGCACAGCTAGCACAACTTCTTCAAGGTGCTGCCCCCAACAATGGTGCCGCTGGTCATGCTTTGGGCCAACGCGGCGCTCCACCGGTTGTCCCTGCTCCTTTAAACGGGGTGGATCAAGAGGAGAACAACTACACCGCCGACACTGAGGACGACTACAGGGTAAATGTGAACAACGACCGACCTCATTGTTGACTCCGCAATAACAGGGAAGGTATGGCTAGAAATCAACATGATCAAAGGGAAGAACGTGATGATTCTATGGCAAAAATGAAATTTACGATGCTTCCTTTTGATGGTACTTATAATCCTGATGTTTATCTAGATTGGGAGTTGGCGGTAGATCAAAACTTTTGTTGCTATGACTTCTCTGAGCGTAGAAGGGTTCACGCTGCCAGTAGTGAATTTACTGGTTTTGCATCTATTTGGTGGAAAGAACTTTGTAGAGACAACCATGATGTACCTACAACTTGGGATGAGTTGAAGCATGCCATGAGGGCTAGATTTGTTCCTACATACTATGCTCGTGACTTATTGAATAAAATGCATCGCTTTAATCAAGGTGATAAAACGGTTGAGGAATATTATCAGGAATTGCAAATTGGTATGTTGTGCTGTGGGTTAGAAGACAGTGAAGATGCAAAAATGGCTAGGTTTTTGGGTGGGCTTAACGAGAGATACAGGACATACTTGATTATAAAGAATACAATTCTATCACTCGTTTGTATCATCTTGCTTTGAAAGCAGAAAGGGAACTGCAGGGTCGACGATCGATGACACAAGGTAATTTTGGAGGCTCTTCCACACCCAAGTCGGTCCACATCCAAACAAAGGTGACATCTTCTACTCCAGGATGTACGCCTTCACCTGCTGCCTATGTCTCCCCTACACCGACACACCTTCCGGAGTCAAGTAAATCAGCTGCAAAACAAGCTCCGACGAGGATTGCATCATCCGTTGCATCTACTGGTCGCACAAGAGAAGTACAATGTTTTCAATGCAAGGGACATGGCCATGTGATGCGCGATTGTCCAAACCAACGTACTCTAATAATACAAGAAAATGGTGAGTACTCTAGTGCTAGTGACATTGACGAAAATAAATATGTTTTGGTTGTCACTAACACTGCAGAACAAGAAGAAGAGATTTGCGATGCTGCCTCGGCAGAGAAGTATCCAGCTCTTGTTGTCACACGAATATTGAATGTGCAACCCACACGTGATGAGCCAAATCAACGCCATACCATCTTCCAAACAAAGTTTGTAGTCAATGAATGAGCAGTGCATGTTATTATTGATGGTGGTAGTTGCAACAACCTTGCTAGCATGGATATGGTCGAGAAGCTTGGCTTAGCTACAAATCCACTACAACAACCATACAAGATTGAATGGCTCAATTCTAATGGTAAGGTTTAGGTAACAAAAACCGTTCGAGTACCTATTTCTATCGGTTCATATTATGATCATATTGTTTGCGATGTTGTACCCATGGATGCTTGTTCTCTTTTGTTGGGTAGACTGTGGATATATGATATAGATGCCACACGTCATGGTAGGACCAATCAGTACACTTTCAAGTTTAAGGGAAAGAAAATAATTTTGGAACCAATGACGCCTACTGAATTACTTAAGGTTGCTGCACAACATGCTAAAAGAGAGCACGAAAGTAATGATACTAAAAAGAAGAGTGTAGCTAATGAGCTAAATCTACCTAAAGCAACAAGTGATAAATCTGATCGCAAATTAAAAGGTGTAGTTTTTTTAGCTGCCAATGTTACTATACATGATGACATCACCACAAGTTTGCAACCATATGTTTCTTTGTCTCTTGTTGTCACTAACCTTTTGCAGGAGTATGGGAAGGAGTCGAGGATGACTCCAATTCAAGAAGGGGAGGATGACGAGGTCATCCAACCCAAGGACACTACCGTTGCCCCTACTTCCTTTCCAACCGCTTCATCTTCGTCGCTAAGAGGTCTTAATCCTGAAGCTCAGCCTTTTAAGCTCACGACAAAGGACCAGCACCTCAAGCACACACCCTGAGGACAGCCCACGCACCAAGGAACGCTTGTATGGAAGCCCAAGATGCCAAAAAGCCCGGTTCGGCCATCCAGCAACATGTCAACTTCAAATAGGCGTAACTCGGGCTCCTAGACTCCAATTTCAGCGTACGACCACCCATTTCAAAACTTAGGAGATAAGCTTTCCAATGGATCTAGTCCAACCTCCAAATTCACTCAATATCAACGGGAAAATACCAAACAATATCACAGGCCAAATCTGTTAGGTGTTGTGTCATCGTATTTTTGGGCCCATGGCCCATGTATGGTTAGGGTTGCGTGGTGGCCGACCCTAGGGTGGTGGCCTACCCTAATTTGGGCACCCCAAGTCTGGTCTCCACCCTATATAATGCCCCAACCATCGTACATTGTCGTTTAGGTTTTGTTGCGTGTGGTTGACCCCTTGTGCGTCCCTCCTCGTGTTCGCGTGTGTCGACTAGACCACCCGTGACGAGAGATAGAACCTCACCCTTGTTTCTTTGAGATTATTGGATTGAAATTGCTTTCACCTTTTTCTTACATGTTCTCGGTTGCAGCAGGTACAAGGATCGATCGGGTCTTGATTCAGTTGATTGCCTCGTGTGGTGACGTTGCGATTGCTTGGTTGCTGATCTCGTGGTTAGTAGCCAAACCATCTACACCGTACTGCATCCAAACCGATGTATCGTTCTCATCAGAAGATCGGGCCAACCCTCATGCGCATCACCACCTCCTAGCAGCCATCTCCTTGGCTAAATAGTGGACAAAGTCCCTTCATTTCTCTTAGGTTTCGTTTTGAGAATAGTTATCCCATGTGTGGAACTTTTTTCTTGTTCTCTTGACTCGGCTAGAGCAGTAGTAAACAAGTTTCAAAAGCTCAACTTGAGTGTATGCTTCGTCCTTATTCTTACTAGTTCTTCAATTGCTTGCAAGAATTAACCTTCGTGGTCAGGTCATCCGTGTTCTTGGCACGGTTGATAACGACGAGGAGTGTGGTTTAGCAATTGCAGGCGCTTCTTATCCTTGTGTGGTTTGTAGCCAGATCATCAAAGTCATCCTCCGCCAAATTGAAGTTATCCTCTCACCGGAAGATTGGGCCATCTTGTGCGCATAACTGGACATGAGAGAAAATCGAGAAAATAAAAAAGGAGAAAGAAAATCTAAGACTAATAGATGGGACCCACAAATTTTGGGATTTTAAATTAAAAAATTTGGGAAAAGGCTGAGAGGCTGATATGTGGGGCCACGATTTATGGACCAAGTCCACAAAATAGATCTGGTCTACGGTAGATTGGGTTCAAGGGAATAGGATGACTGACAAGAAGGCCCATACATCATTAACTGGGGTTTGGATCAAGCCACATAGGCGCTAACCAGGTGACACATCGGTGAGGGGTGCTGACATGGTGCTGAGATGGCAGTGAGGTGGCACACGTGTGGATGGCCACTTTAGCGAATACGACGATTGACTCTGACGATAACCGGTGACAACAACGATGGCACGGCTATGAAGAAGAGAGTTTGGATCTAAACAAGGAGCCACAACACACAATGTGACATGGCTGGTTTCAACCGAAAGTAACCACGGTGACCAAAACCGAGGAAGAAAGCAGTGGGGAGGTGGGCTTACGGAGGCAACAACGAGACAAAGGGTCATCGGGGTAGATGAGAGGAGCACGACAAAGAACGTGACGCAGAAAAAGCTATGTACTCCCTTGCAATTTTTTTCATGTGGTTCACATTGTAATATCTTATAATTAGTATATGAGTGTATCCAAAGTGATAAAAGGAGTATTTCAAGTTCGTTTAGGTGGTATTTCAGAGATTGAAGTAACTACTCCCAGGAGTAGAATGTGTGTGTGTATTGTTAATCCCAATTTACAAACTTTGAATCTCATAATAATCCTACATTACTGAGAGAGTATATTTTTACTAGTATTAAAAAGGAGTTTACCCCTTGTAGCGAGATATTGTCCCACACAAGTCCCAGCAAGTGATCCTCAGATGATTATGTCTACTTTTACCGATGACTATAGTATATACGGTTATGTCTACTTAATGAGGCATAAATCGAAAACTTTTCAAAAGTTCAAGGAATTCCATAATGAAGTACAAAATCAATGTGGCAAGAAAATCAAGTTTCTACAATCTGATTGCAGAGGCAAATATTTGAGTCACGAGTTTAATGATCATCTAAGAGTTGCGGAATTGTTCCACAACTTACGTATTCAAGCACGCCTCAATGGAATTGTCTGAGCGGCGTAATCGGACCTTGTTAGACATGGTTCGGTCAATGATGAGTTAGTCAAATCTACCACTATCTTTTTCTGGTTACACTCTAGAAACAGCAGCTTACACATGAAACAGGGTACCATCTAAATCTGCAGATAATACACCCCGTGAGATGTGGACTGGGAAGAGTCCTTGTTTACCTTTTATAAAAATTTAGGGTTGTGATACTTATGTTAAACATCAGACATCCAACAAACTCACACTCAAATTAGATAAATGCTTTTTCATGGGATATCCTAGAGAAACATTAGGATATTACTTCTACAACTAAGAAGAGGAGAAAGTATTTGCCACTTGGAATAGTGTCTTTCTAGAGAAAGAGTTCCTCTCATGAAATGAAAGTGGAAGAAGAGTACAACTCAAAGAAGTTCAAGAGACTCACTCGGGCAGCACTTGGTCGGAGACACCCATTATCAGAGAGAATCTAGTCGAGGAACCCAAGCCCAAGTTGTGTGCGCCCCATGGCTGCATACAACCCTAGGACGACCCTCTCGCATCCCTTCCTCTCATATACTCTGTAGCCGCCACTTTAGACACTTGCATTTTTGTTGAGCATAATTTTAGCCTAGGGCCAAACTACATTGTCCTCTAGACGTGTCGAACGATCGCCTATTGAGACTTCTTCGCAGAACCCCACCTTTGATCTATATTTTCATGAACTTTGAATCTTATTTGCAATTTCAAATTGCTTTTACTATTGTTCTTGCTTGTTCTTCGGTTGCTTGCAAGAATTGAACCTCGTGTTCAGGTTGGTTGTGCCCTTTGCTAAGGTGCATCGTTGTCATAAGTTGTAATCAAATCGTCAAAATCAGTTCCACCAACTCAATAGTTATCACTCTCATCGAAAGATCGGGACACAATCTTATATCAGGTGGTATTAGAGCGCCAAGTTGCTCGATGAGAGATTCAGTACCTTAGATTAGTTTTTGTTTTCTTTCTTAAATTGAAAATTACTCCACAAAAATTCAATATAGTATTTTAGTGAGTTTTGTTAGGTTTTGATCCATTAGAGTCCTTGTTTTAGTTGTTGATCGTTTCTCCTTCATGTAGCTTTTATTTCAATCTATCTAGTACATTGTTTTATTCATAACTTTCACATACGAGCTCAGATTCAAGTGTTCTTGCACTTTCTTGAAACCTAGGAATGAGATCTACAAAAACCTAGTTGGGCACAGACTCTAATTCTGTATCCAAATCAATTTAATCTTGATGTCAAATTTGGTGAAGCATGTTGTACTTCCAATCTAGATCAGTTTGGTATTTTGATCATAATCCTCATATCTGAACTCCGATTGAGAAGTTTTTATACTTCTCTGAATCCTTTATGAGTCCTCTATAAAAATATTTTTGAGTATCCTTTGTGATTCGGATCTTTCAAACCGAATTTAATTCGGATTCAGTCTCATTAAGCTGAAATTGGGACTATTCTGTGGTATTTGGTTTTAAAGCTATAACTTTCACTCCTGATGTCCAAATTGCATGTTCTTGTACTCTATTAAAAGCTGAGGACATAATCTTCAATTCATCCATAGTGAACCATCCAAATTTGGTCGTTTTCAAACTTTAATCTAGGTGGCAATTCTACTGCCCTAGAAACTCTTAATTAGGGTTTCTTGAATCGTTCTGAGTTTAACCTTGTTCCTTTGAGTACAGTAGCATCTAGAAAGCATAAAATCTCAAAAATATCAGTACACCTACCATTGGGTACCAATTCATCCTTTATGAATACTTTGATCCCAATTGAGACTAGCTATTTGATATTGCTTAAGGCTTCTCTACTTGATACATTGCATAATCCTGAATTATCATATGTGGCATCAAGTTAGGGATTCCAAAACTTTGTTCATACTAATGTTGGCCGAAAGTCACTCAAAGAAAGAAAAGAGAAAGAAGAGCCAAAAGGCCAAAAAAAGAAGAAGAAAACAAAAGAAAAGAAAATAGTGACCGGTCGCACTACATTGAGCAAAACCCTAATTTGTGTTCATTATTTTCAAATTGTGTTGTATTAATTATTGAGTAATCTTGTGTTCTCTTTATATTCTTGAAGCAATAAGCTAGTTTCTCTCTACGATTTGTGCAATAGAGTTTTCGGTGCGTCACTTATATTTTATAGCTCATTCCTTGATTGCATTAGTACCATTATCTTTGCATGTGTGTTATCTTGAAATTCACTTATATCCTTGTAATCGGCAACTAGGACTTTTGAATTATAGTTTGGGTCATTACTTATCATTACAATAACTAGAATTATCAGATTGCATAGAAAATAAGTACAGCCTACCTAGCTCCACATATTCTACGGTTGTATGTTTGATCGATCCCATGGAAATCGCTTTATCCAAGCTTCGGAGAACTTTTGACACTGCTAACAGCCGACAACACCTGCTGCACGGTAAGAACTTGTAAGAGCTTTGGTTAAAGCTTGAGAGTTGAATGACTTTTCACCACATCCTAGTAGTTGGTAGGGACATATCCTTGCGATTTGTTTCATGTCTTTACTAACAATGGTAGGTTCTGAACGTTGTTATCCTTGGGCTAAAAGCATCCTAAGAGAAGAGGTAGTTCACACTCCGAGATACGAAGCACGTACGAGCATAGCTTTATCACCACAGGAGGTACAACGGCATAGCACACGTACCAACAATAAGTTCATCGTACAAATTTTTAGAGGTAAATATTATCTGAAGGTTATCTTACTTGGGAATTAGCTATAGAACAATTATTTAATAAACATGGAATTCTTGAGCATGATAAGGTTAGGGTTGTTACTAGTGAATTTACTGACTTTGCTGCTCTTTGGTGGAATGATTATATGAGTAAAAATCAGAACATCCCTAACACATGGATTAAATTTAAGAAAATATGAGAGCTAGATTTGTTCCTTCATATGTTGCTCACCAAATACGGAATGAATTGCAATGTCTAGAATAAGGTAGTAAAACTGTGGATGAGTACTATCAAAAATTTCAGTATAGATCTTTACGTTGTGGGTTAGAAGAGACTAGAAAAACTCGGATGAACAACTTTTATTTTGGACATGATTTTGATATTCAGATCATGATATCTTGCAAAGAATTTAATTCTATGTCATATTTGCTTAATCTTTCATTGGAAGTTGAAAGAAAAATACAGAGAAAACAATCAAACACAGTTCAAGTTCCTACGGAGATAAATGCTACTCCTGTTGTATGCACTACACCAAACCTTAATGAGAACATACACTCCGAGCATGTGAAAGAAACAATAGAAAATTCAAGTGAAGTAGAGGATAACACACATGGGGATGATTCTACTAACATAATCCAATCTACTTCTGTTGTTGCTATTCCATATAATATGCAAGTAACTACTAAAGAAGGGGAGCTACAAGCTGAAAATCTTGCGTCATCAAGTGAAAGATTTGTGGTACCTCCTTGTGAGGTGGACGCTAATGTTCATGGTACAGATCTGATTTTAAAGTAAGAAAGGGTGCAAATTTGTGAGTTATTCCTGCTGTAATTAATTCTAGTGAGTTACCATCTTGTGTCACAATTATAGAACCATGTGATGAATTGCATGTTTATAATTTTGATCATGTGGTGCTAATTACGCATAAGGAACTGATAGGTAGAATATCCCTTGCCACTGTTTTGTGTTGTATCATGTTGAATGAGCCTGTTAGCTTCAATTGAGCTATAGATAAGAGTTCTGAAATTTTATCCCTTAAGTCCTTATCTAGCACATATGCCTATTATTTTAAATTCAATTTATTTAGGGATTATAGCATAGATGGCAAGTTTCTTGTCTACAGAAAATTCATAACTTGTGATGAACTTACTGAATTGAAGCTTGTTGTTTTGGGCAATCCTAGTTGTATGCAACAGCTTATTTTATAAGTGGTACCATCAAATTTTCCTGATATATGTGATACCATAGCTTACTACCACATTGTTTGAATTTTAGTACATTGACTTATATTTTAAATCAGCATGTCGTAGTTGATCAGTAAAAGGCCATTAAAATTGTCACTATTGTTGAAATAGTTTGATATTGCTTGTTTATAAGCTAATGATATGAATGAGCTATGCTTCTTGCTAAAACATGTAGTTTTTCCCTCCTATGCTATTGAACACAGCTTACAAATCATGAGTATTCTTTATTCAAGGACCAGGATAGATATATGCTTTACTTATATGTGCAAATTAAGTTGCAAACTAAATCATATTAATATTTATGTTATATGGTTCACTTATAATCACAAATTGTGTTGCAAAATTTTAAGGAAAAGTGCTTTGCCTAAATTTGATTTCCTCATTTACTGTTATGTAACTAGCATTACGCAAAACCAAACAAACAATGAAATATGGGATATATACATATATGCTGCATACACATTATTCTTTTTGTGGCTTGTTCTTCTCCATCTTGTCCAAAACCGAGGATGGTTTTCCTTCAAGGAGGGGAGGAAGCATCCAAGAGTGCTAGTTTTCGTCATGCCTTTATATGCTGGAAAGAAGTGTTGAGCTATGGGGATGATTATCAGGTGAAACCTCTAAATGTCTTTCTTGTGTTTCAAAAATATAAAGAGGCGGAGCTACTATTTTATTTAATTAAATGCAGGACCTATATGAGGATGTTTTGTGTTGAGGATGAGCTAAAAGGTGAGCTTGAGCTGAGGACGACTAAAATTCAAGAAGAGTAGGATGATGAGGACATCACTACTATGGATACGATCACACCTGGTTGGACCAACTCCAACACATCATCTATGGGTCAAGAAGAGAGATATCAAATCCATCACGTTTTGGAATCCAATTCAGCCTCTAGATACTAGCCTGAAGTAAAACAAGCATAACAAGCATACGGTGTATGATTGGGGAGTTATTGCACTTGATTTAAAGCTTACAATGAGATCATTCCAATGGGTCTAGTCCCAGCCCTAGGTTCATCGTGGATCATATAGAATTATTGAAACAATATACTACAACACTATTTTAAGTTGTTTCGGGCCTTGTAAGCATGTGGGGGCCCAAGCCCAAGTTTTGTGCATCCCCCTAGCTGCGCACAACTCTAGGATGACCCTCTCACATCCCTCCCTCTCATATACTCTATAGCCACCACTTTGGACACTTGGGTTTTTATTAAGCATAGTTTTAGCCTAGGGCCAAACTACATTGTTCTCTAGACGTGTCGAATGATCACCTATTGAGATTTCTTCGCAAAACCCTACCTTTGATCTATATTTTCATGAACATCGATTCTTATTTGCAATTTCAGACTCCTTTTACTATTGTTCATGCTTGTTCTTTGGTTGCTTACAGGAATTGAACCTCGTATTAAGGTTGATCATGCCCACTT
This sequence comes from Guadua angustifolia, assembly GCA_036346375.1. Classification (NCBI taxonomy): domain Eukaryota; kingdom Viridiplantae; phylum Streptophyta; class Magnoliopsida; order Poales; family Poaceae; genus Guadua; species Guadua angustifolia. The sequence continues at coordinate 44,179,770 of CM070507.1, read as the reverse complement.
ATTTGCAATAACCCTTTGGAGTTGGTTTAGCGATTACTAAGGCGCATCATCGTCGTAAATTGTAGTCAGATCATCAAAGTCAGTTCCACCAAATCGATAGTTATCGCTCTCATCAAAAGATTGAGACAAAATCTTACATCACATCTATAAAGCTTGACTTGTAGTTTAAGGAGTTGACTACGGCAAGACTTTCTTGCCGGTAGCAATGTTTAAATCTGCACACATCATTCTAGCTACTATTGCATATTTTGATTATGTGATGTGGCAAATGGATGTTAAAATGGCTTTTTTAATAGAAACCTAAGTGAGGATGTGTACATGACATAGCCTAATGGTTTTGTCGATCCAAAGAATGCTAGTAAAATGTGAAAACTTCATTAATCTATTTATGGGTCAAAGCAAGCATCTCGGACTTGAAATATTCGTTTTGATAAGGTAGTCAAAGGTTTGGCTTCATCAAGAACATAGAAAAACCTTGTGTTTAAAAGAAGGTTAGTGGAAGCGCAATTGTAATTCTGATCTCGTATGTGGATATTATTGATTGCGAATGACATTCCTATGCTAAAATATGTTAAGTCCTTACTAAAAAATAGTTTTTCTATGAAGGACTTAGGAGAAGAAGTATATATGTTGGGCATAAATATCTATGGAGATAGAGAGAAAAGGCTGGATTAAAGTAGAGTACTTACATCGACAAGATGTTGAATCGGTTCAACATGCAAAGAAATGCTAAGAAGGGGTTCTTGCCTATGTCATTTGGAATAAGTCTTAGAAAGATTTAGTGTCCTTCGACTCTTAATGAGCGAGACCATATGAGTAAAGATTCAATACATTTCGGTCATTGGGTCTATCATGTATGCCATGTCATGTACTCAACTAAATGTATCATATGCTCTAAGTGTTACAAGTAGAAACTAGTTTGATCCAAGTGAAGCTCACTAGACAATACTTAAAAACATCCTTAAATACTTGAGAATGATTAAGGATGTGTTCCTAATTTATGCAGTTGAGGAAGAGCTCGTTGTAAATAGTTACACCAATGCAAGCTTCCAAACCGATAAGAATGATTATCGTTCGCAATCTGGATATCTGTATACATTTTGAATGGAGATGTCATGAGTTTGATGAGGCTAAAGGAGGCCTAATATTTCGGTGATGTGGATAACTATCAATTAGTGGAGACAACCCTCGCGATCCAAGCTACGACCAAAACACGACTGATGCCAAGCAATCACTGAACCAAACTCCGAATTGTTATCAACCATGCCAAAACCCAGTTGACCAAATCACGAAGATCAATTCTTGCAAGCAATCGAAGAACAAGACAAAAGCAATCTAAAATTGTAAATATAATTGAAGTATTGATGTGGGGTTTTGAAGCACGGTATAGCTGTTGATGTCGTTGAACAAGAGAATACCAAATAGTTTTACCAAGGAAAACTACGACTAAACAAAACCCAAGTAGTTTTGGGGGATTCTCTAGCTATATATAGATAAAATAGAAGGGGGATTTAGCTAGCACAAAGGATAGCCAAATAGGACTCTTACAAGGCCCAAGGCCCAAGTTTGACTCGGACTGGAAAGTTGACCCGACTTATTTTGGTGATTGTGGAGTGCTCCAAAAGAATTTTTAGGTGGAGTTAAATATGTTAGAAAGATCTCTAAGTAAGCTTTTAATCAAGCACAAGAACTCTCCAATTGGACACCGTATGCAAAAGTTATGCTTAGTTTACTTTAGACTGGTATCTGGAACCCAAATTGAATTCCAAAACATGATAGATTTGATATCTCTCTTTTTTTAGCCCAAGGATGACATGTTAGAGTTGGTCCAACTAGGTGTGGTCGTATCCATAGTAGTGATGTCCTCATCAGAGTTGGAAAAGTTTTAAACAAGACACGGTTGTTGATTCTACTGTAGCCGAGTACATTGTGGCTTCTGAAGCTACAAAGGAGGTTGTTTAGATAAACAAATTCATTTTTGATCTAGGTGTGGTCCCAAGTGCCTCCAACCCAATGAAAGTCTATTGTGATAATAGTCGAGCCATTGCACAGGCAAAAGAGCCAAGGTCCCATCAAAAGTCCAAGAAAATACTTACGTGCGAGATTGAGGATAGAGGAGATGAAAATATATACAAAGTACACACGGATTCAAATGTTGCTGATCCATTAACAAAGCCTCTAATACAACCAAAGCATGAGACGCACACAAGAGCTTTAGGTATTAGATACTTATATGATTGACTCAAGTGCAAGTAGGAGACTATTGGAGATATGCCAAAAAGGCAATCATAGAGATGATTATATTTCCTTATGTTCATGATTTATTATCTTGTTCCTTAAATAATATTATTATTATTATTTATTATCAAGTACGTAACTTGTTTGTGAAACTTTATATATGTCCTTGTCATGATTATTCTAAAATTAATCCCTAGTAGATATACATACAAGGACACATCTGAATAGACTAGTATATGTATTGGTTGATGACTATGTTTCACGAGTCATAGATATGGACATGTCAAACTAATAATATGGACACATGTTAGATAACATGGAGTTCAATTGACTCACTTTGAGACACTACGAGAAAGTTATAATCTTACTTGTCATCAGTTGGTCTCATACACAATGTAGTGATTTGAGGTTGGAAAGATTTCGTGCTCAACGATATTAAGCGTTGGGACACTTCCTCATCAGTGGGGTTTGCAAAGGACACACCGCCCGAAAACATGGGACGTGACCTCGCTCTTACCAAGTTTTGGGTACAAGGGTCCACAATCGAGGCAAACAGCGGCACGACCTCCTTTTGGACTGCTTCATCATCCTTCCTCGTCCATTGCGCAATCTTGTCCATGTACCCAGTTAAGCCGTGTCTGTATGGGTGGGTGTTTTTTAACTGGACGGTCTTATGCACCGCTCTTTGATGCACGAACTCTTCTATCATCTTCTACTCAATAAATCGTTCCCACACGTCTTCATTGATGAACCAGTACTTCTGGAATAGAGTTATTTCTTATTCACGTAATTAGTGATAAGAACGCTCTCAAAGTTCTTCAACACCTTTCCCGCCACTAGCAACGCATACCGTTGAAGTGTGGGCATGGCATCCTGTGGAAAGTCGAACGACGCGAATATTTCTATCACCAAGTTATCGCGCTCCTCATCTGTTTGCATCTTCCATGATGGATAGGTGATGGAGACCCTTTCACGCCCAACGATCCCACATAATGTCTGGAAAGCTGCCGCAGCCTTTGCAGGGGCGGTAGGGGCCCCATCGTGCAGATCAACCACCATGATGGTGTATCAGCTCTGAGGCGTTTTACTAAGCCCTCTTGGACCGCGTCTCTAATTTCCTACGTTGGGTGCCTCATCAGATCCATTCGGCGATGAGGAATGAGAGGAATCCATCTTGTAATGAAGATCATAGAAGAGGCAAGTTAGTAAATCAATAACTCATAGAGGCTCATAGAAGAGGAAAGAAAGTAAATTTAAGCGTTGTTTAGTACGTTTGTAATTGTATGATGCAAGGTTAAGAGAAGGTAAGTTAAGATAAGCAAATTTAAGAAAAGGTAAGTTAAGAGAAGCAAATTTAAGAGAAGGTAAAGTTAAGAGTTGTACATGAATCATGTCTTCTAAATATTTGATGTAAATTTGTTTATTTAACTATATGAAGCACACACAATTTATGTCATTTATGCAATGAATCATGACTGCTAAACAAATTATATGAATTTGTTTATGGTGCTCTCAGATTTAGGGTTTGATTGAAGATTTCAATCTTCAACCTCAGTCACAAATGGGCTAAACAAATTAATTTAGTGAATTAGGCCTCAAAACCTTACCACCTTAACATGCACAATATGAGTATGCAATCTGATCAGCATTTATTCAGATTAACATAATAAAGTGTGTACAACCGAACCAACAATACATTTAATCAATAACTTGCAATATTACTAACCGAATCAACAAGTGGGATTCTAATAAGTAGCTAACAGAATCAAGGCCTTATTGACATCATTAATTGTTATATTCACCAAATAACCCAAATGTCATCATTGAGCGATAGAAAGACTTATTAGCATGCAAGTCTACCAGTTCAAGGACAAACTCAGAAAATTAACTGTTATGATCATTACTTCACCCATATATTATCATCATCGAGCAACGATAACACAGCAAGATGGAGTTTCCATGACACAAACAAAAAAGGTATAGAATGAAATACAACTGGACTAATAGATTCCATAAAAAGTGAAGCTATATAGCAACTAAAAACAATAACAGATCAAAGAATAGCATGTAAATTGCAAAGTGAGTTAGAAAGCTTGGTATATACCAGTAGGTAGCACAACAAAAGCAAGGAATACAATACACCATTTGATTAGCATACTACATGGATAACAAGGTATATAAATAAAAGATTGATAAATCTTCAACATATGAGCATCTAAAATGATTTTCATATTCAATGCAATTGAAGTAATTAGTTGAGACACACACACACTAAGGAAATAAAATGGCGTGATGAAGATTATGTGCCAGAATCAATGAGTGAACATCTTGATATTTCAATGAGAGAGGTATGTGCTACCAAATACAACAGAAAAGTGTACAATTGAAACAACCAAAGTACCAACTTCTTTCCCCTGACTAACTCAAAGCACAAGAATTGAATACAAGCATATGTATCAATCCAACTAGTGTGTTTTTCAAGGAGACAGGGCAAAATTCCAAAAAAAAAGTGTTTTAAAGGAGGTAAAGTATCAACTACTTTTGGTGCATATCACTCTACTAAACATATTATTCACTTTGTATTGACACATGCAGCAAGCCACCTCTCATTCAACTCAACTGAATTCTACAGGTCAACATAAACATGCAGTAAGTATAGAGCACATCATCTTCATGGACAATCCAGCAAGACCAACACTAAAACTGGCTGCAATTTAGTATATTGTGACAAGAGTTTCATGTAGCTCATTTGAATGTTTATGTCAATTTGGAACAATTTAGATGTTTACTTGTGATGCCCATAAACCAAAAATTATTGTCACACAAAGAAGCGTACAACATGTGCATCTAAACTGACAATACATGTGTATACCAAACTGACAATACATGTGTATTTTGTACAAAGTTCATGCCACTTACATCCTATCGCAACTAGACAAAAATATGTGACAGAGACACGAACCAATACTAGCAACAGTGAGCCCCCAAGAAACCATAAAGGGAAAAACATGTATGATTCAGTTCATCAATATCTATCATTTTGTACTCACCTCCTTAATGGCGTCGGGTCAAGGATGAAGCCAGGAACTATATCCACTGGGAGGGAAGCTGCCTAGGCCTCGTCGTGTGTGGGACAGAGCGGTGAAGCTCTAGCTCGCCTCCTTGACAGCGCTTGGGTCAAGGATGAAGATAGGGTGGTGGTTGCAGACGAGGGGAGGGCACCAAGGGTGTGAGCGTTAAGGATAAGGGCGAGGTAGTGAGGGCTAGGGTTAGGGCGCGGCGGCGGCGGCGGTGAGGACATGAGGGTGAGGCCGAGCGCGTGAGTGCGAGGGCGTGGCTAGAGGCAGAGGATGAGGGTGAGGGTGTGAGGGTGAGGGCTAGGGTAGCGGGCGATGGCGGCGGCGAGGGCATGAGGGTGAGGCCGAGCGCGTGAGAGCGAGGGTGTGGCTAGAGGAAGAGAGGCGTGAGGCAGTGGGTTAGGCCAAGCAGGGACTTGGCGAGGCAAGGTGGATCGCAGATGGTTTTCATTTTGAACCGTCTATGATTCTACCCATCATAGATGGTTCAAAATGAAAATTGTTTGTGATGTGTGATTTTTCTTTTTTTTGGGCCATGTTACCAACTTAAGATTATTTTCTGAAATTAATTTTTTGCCCAAGTTAATTTTGTTATTCAACTTAAGTTTATTGTAAAGTTGTTTTTTAAGTAGTTTTTTTAAGCCTTTTCATTGAGGTAATTTTTTAAGCCTTTTCTTTGAAGTAATTTTTTCAAGCCTATTTCTAAGTACTTTATAATATGAACATATACATCTCATTAATTCTAAATGGTACATACATCTCATAAATTGTAACACATACATCTACACTTCAAATAAACATGACAACCTTATCACAACTCCACTTACTTATTCTTTTGTACAAAAATTAGCCCTCACGATGATCAACACGTGTGTAGCTAGCTTCCTCAAGTTGGTCTTTCTGGACCGTGCGTCGGTATCAATAGGAGGTAACTCATCAAACTGATTGTATTCTTCCTCATCTACCGCACTCTCGACTCCGACAATTCTCCTTTTTCTTTGAAGAACAACGTGGCGCTTCACGTTAGACGGGTCGGTTACATAGAAGACTTGAACTTGGTTAGCAAGAATAAATGGTACGTTTTGGTATCTGATACGTTCAAGGTCCACAGTTGTGACGCCGTACATGTCAACCTTCACATGCTGCAGGTTAAGCCAATAGCCCCAAAATAAGAGAATCTTGAATAGTACATAGTCGAGCTCCCAAATTTCCTCAATGAACCCATAGTACGAGCTCCTCGTCGATCCAGCTATATTTAGTGTATAATGCGAACACCGCTGTTCTAGTTTGTACTCTTCATGTCTTGATCTCTCGTATAAAATGTGTACTCATTTAAGTCGTATCCTTTCTATGTTACAACTATAAATGTTGACCCTTTTGCTAACCATATCAGCGTATCACATAACGAGTTTCTAATGATGGGTTGTCGCTCCTTGAACCATCTGCTGAACTGAAGGTTATGCTGTATGATAATCCAGTACTCCTGCCACAATGGATTCTCTTGCCATAGCCAGTTCTTATGCTCGTCGATATATGGGACTACAACAACCATGTGTTGCAAAACTATGAAATGGGCTTTAGCGCACGCAACCGGATCAGGCGTAATTGTTTTCCTTCCAATGTCCTGATGCCCTGGAGCCTCCCCTCATGGAGGGATCGAGGCACACTTATCAGTTCGACCTGAGCCATGTAATCCACGCAGAATTCGATGACCTCTTTGGTTGCACAACATTCGATAATGCTACCCTACGGTCAAGATCGATTATGTATATAGGACTTGAGAATTCCCATATACCTCTCGAATGGGTACATGCTACATAGAAACATAGGCTTGTACATCTTTATCTCCCTCACAAGGTGAACAATGAAATAGACCATGATATCGAAAAACGCCGAAAGGAAATACATCTTAAGATTACATAGAGTCATTATCACCTCGCCTGTAGAGCATCTAGTCCTTCGGGGTCGATGACCTTCTGAGCAATTGTATTTAAGAATTGTGTTAAAGAAATAACACAACCTTGTAATTGTCTCTCGGACCTTGCTCGGTAAAATACTTCTAATTGCTATAGAGAGCATCTGTGTCATAAGCACATGGCAATCATGGGATGGGACTTCATGCTAGTTAAACTCAAATCTTGCATCGAAACAAGTCTCTTCTTGTTGGACAAGTAACTAGACAAAACTTTTACACCATTCAAACACTAGCACAGTTCGGTTCTCTCAGCTCTAGATAGAGTGTAACAAGCAGGTTCGCAGTATGTTCAACCTTTACCGGTCTCTTTTGATGCTAACTCAGGTCTGATGCCCATATCGACCAAGTCAAGCCATGCGTTAATACCGTCCTTTGTTTCACCCTTAATGTTGAGTAAGAGATCAATCAAGCTATCACAGATATTCTTCTCTACGTACATCACGTCGATGCAATACCAAATTTCTAGGTGCTCCTAATAAAATAGGTCCCAAAATATTGATCTCTTCTTCCATATGTTCTTCTCATGGGTTCTCGATTTACGCCTATTTTCAAGCGCAACATCTAAGTTCTTAACCATATCATGAATGTCTATCCTGCTTAAAGGCTTTAGAGCTAAACCGTCTTCGGTCGTTTTGTCGAATTGTAAGGTTCAAAATTTTTATAAATTTTGCAGAAGGGTTCTAAGGAAATGCTTAAGATTTCATAAAAATTTTGAATCATGGTCACACTCCAGTGAATTTATAAAATTTTTAAAAGTGCACTGTACTATTTAAGTTCTTTCTGTTTTTGATTTTTGAAATATAACAAATGAAGTCCAATACATACATAGATTTGATTGAGCAAAAAAAAGTTAAATTTTTTTAAAATTTTAGAGAATGATACTGAGGTAATTATTAATCTCTCATAAAAAATTGGTATCATAATCACACTCGAGAAAATTTATAAAATTCTGACAAGTTTACTGTCCCAATTATGTTCATTCAGTTTTTGTTTCTTTAAAGATAACAAATGAAGTTTAATTATTTTGAAAATTTGTATGTATGATCCTACACTTCTTAGTATGGTACCATAAATTTTTCGCATCATGATAAAGCATGTACAATTTTATAAAAATCTGATAGTATTTCTATAGTTTTTAAAATTGGATGACTTTCTTAAGGGTCATTAGACAAATCCGGTCAAAAAAAAAGTCAAAAACCGTATTGAAATCCTAAGATCTTAATTGTTTATAGTGAGATCTCGCCGAGATATACCAAGATCATTGTAGCAATTCAAATTTTTTGAATTTTTTCTCTCTAGCCGGCATTTCAAATTTCGTCCACGTCTGGTAAGCGAGATCTCAGCAAGATCTCGCAAGAAACCGGTGAGATTTTGAACCTTGTTTGCAGCATCCCAAATCGATCTTATGATAAAAGAACACTTGTAATATCATTTTTTATTGTACTTCTAAAATCATGTTGTAAAAAGCAACATGTAGAAACAAATAAATGAAATTGTACTTTGCAGTACTGCACATTTTAGGTTGAACTTACATGTGAACAGCAATGTCTGTGTCAACCAAGGAGTTCAGCTGCTCTTTGGATAAGCACTTCCTTTGTTCCTCCAACCTTTGCTTTTTTTGCACTGAGGAAGCACTTTATATCTGTAACCGTAAGGAAACACAGCTCACCTCGCTTATGATAATCTATCACCTGAAAGTATTCAATGCTAGGCTATTAACTTGTAAAAAACAGCAGATAGGCATCTAACTAGTCCTCGATAGAAAATGAAAAAAAATGTCAAGCCACCTTTGCAGATAACTCATCCTTGACAACATCTGGCTTTGTTTTTATCTTTGTTATTTAAGTTAACTCATCAATTACTGGCTTTGTTTTCTGTTTTGTTACCCTTTTGGTAAGCTCATCCTTTTGATGATCTATCACCTGAAGAAATTCCATCCCATCCTATGACTTCTTTATTCAAATCACGTGATATATAATTAAATATTCTCAGAGATTATCATCCATAAAAGAAAATTTGGTTAGTCACCTTTTTAGTAGGCTCATCTTTGACAACTTCTGGCTTTGTTTTCATTTTTTTTGCTCAAGGTAACTAACTCATCCTTGTCAAACTCTCGCTTGGCCTTTATCTTTTCTGCTGCAATTACCTCGTACTCTCAAACCACAAACTTTGATTTTGGCTTTAATACCTTTGTGCAATGCACATCCTTCTCAACATCTGGCATTGCTTTCGTCTTTTCTGGGACATCTGGTATATAATTTTTACTGTGCACAGAAGAACATCTGAGTTAGCCCTACTACACTAGCAAGTAAGACTATAATCCAAACAAGTTCAGCTACAAAGTATGCATGGTGCATGTTATTATGGGTGTGTTTGGTTGCCTGCGTGTCCTTAGCCTGGTTCGTACGAGATATGCGGGATGGTGGGAGGCAGGATAAGTGGATGCAAGAAAGTTTGTTTGGTTGCCTGCATGTGTTGATTCAGGCTGAGCTGAGAAGTTGTTTGGTTGGATGCATGAGGGGGCGGATGGGATGACCAGATGCAAGAGAAGTTGTTTGGTTGGTTGCATCTAACTGAGGTTGGAGGATGGATGGAATATTCATGCTTTTTATCGCTTTAAGGTCCTGACTACAGAACATGAAGATCAAGCTATTGTTCTGGACTCCAAGCAGGCTCAACTGAAGTATTTTCACGTCACAAATGAGGCGAGAGATTTATTATTTTGCCACTTCAAACATGTGGCTTCGCAAATTTGCCACTGGACCCACATTTCATTGACTCAGATGGTCCCATATGTCATTGGCTCAAGTGGCATCATAATCAAAGAGTCAATCTTTGAAGTGGCAAATAACCAAATTTTTCCAAATGAGGCACTTGCTACAAGTTTTCAAAGTACAGACCAAGTCTTAGCACGAACTCAAGATGCAAATAAAACATCTCCTTAAAAACAAGCCCTAATCGATACCAACAACCATTAAACAAAGCCTAAGTAGAACAGATTAAGAAAGCACCCATCCTCATTGCATGATTGTAAAGACTTGGGACGAGCCTCACACAACAGCACATCAACATAACATGTTGTTCAGGAAATCTGAAGACCTCCTAGGCTCCTACAGAGTAGAAACCACATTTAGGAACAACTGCCTACATTAATCTAAGACAAACATAGTAACTTCTACTCATATAGCAGAGTGCAAGAGGGTAGCATACAAGCTATACATGAATAGCATATCCAAAAATACACGACACTCCAACCCATGAACCCAGTCAATATCCAACAGCAATCAACCAAGACGACATCAAGAATACTCAACCACCAAGAATCAGGGCAGCCAAAAGAAGCCAAACTCTTTATGTCATGAACATTCTTATCCAAGGCAGATTATCATAGAAAAGGTTAGCCTAAGTTCTAAACAGGAGAAAGTCCTCTACATGAGTCTGAAGTCTTAACACGCATTTCCATAGTAAGGAGGTAGAAATATATCCCAGAATCATCACAGTTGTCTAAAATAATGCATTCACAGAAGGGGAAACTAACAGTTACATTTTAGAATTGAGCATCTAAAATTAGGGGAAATCTTACATCACAACAACCCAAAGGATCACTCACCCCTTGCTGCATCAAACCCTGCAGATATAATGGTGATGTCTGGCGCAAATTCTGCAGCTGCCAAGAAAAATAGCACCCTGCCATATCAAACAACTTGTTCAGCTCAAACTCATTGATGATTGGGAGCTATGCTATTCTGTCCATTGACTTAAAAATGAAAAGCTGCTCACCTCATTGATGATTGGGAGCTATGCTATTCTGTCCATTGCCTTGCCCAGAAGCTCCCAGCCAGATCAGCATCGACTATCACATTTTTTGGTACCTTGTTCTTAATCTTTGTTTCCAGCTTCCCAAATAGTTTCACTGTACATTTCTCACCATGGGTGCATACAGGACAAGGAGGAAATGGAACCTAAGAGCTCACTATCAACTGACCATCTCCCTCTTTGAGATGATGCAACCATTTCAGAAAATGTTCACGAGGTCAGCGTCGGGTGCGCGATGATTATGATGGAAATTGGTAATGTTTACTACAGAATAACATATGCATGATGTAAGACATGGCAATGGCACGATAGGCTGATAATATCTGTGGATCTCAGGAATCAGTAATAGATAAGAGTTGAATTGCAGCATAAGAGTAGTATACAGATGAACCATGCAAGAAATATGATAGTACAGTGCAGGAATTTAAGCAGACACCGTCATATTGATTGCATTGCATAGTACAGAGAGATAGTACCAGTATAAAATGGTGCAAGAATCACTTGTATCAGCATTACTTTTGCACTCATAAGAATAGTAAAGAGTAAAGCCAATGGGGGAGGTAAACTTTGATTTCTATTTTACAGCAAGCAGAAACTAGTACCCCAGATCATGTCTACACCACCTCATACAGCACAGCAGAATCAAAACACAATAAAATGTTTTCCTCTTGTTGTTTGTTAACTGCACGGGCACACATAACCAAAAAAGATTCAGAAAAAACAAAAGGAGATTGAGGAGAGGAGGATCCTACACACTCACAGCATAGCAATCTCTCTGTATACCACCTGTTCATAATCTTGTTTCTTCCCAGACTTATTTATCCCTCCAAAAAATAAATCTAAATTCTAAACTGTGAACACCACACCAACCATTGCTTTCTTGGTTTGCTTAATTCTACCAAATTCCAAGTAGGCAGAGCAGTGAGCAAATGAGACCACGTCAAGACCATCAAGGCGGTCTCTTGAAGGCTTGCACGACGAGGGAGAAGCCAGGTGCGGCGGCCTCCTCCTCCAGCCATAGCTGGCTCTCGAAAGGCTGCAAGCGCTCCGGAGCAGCACCACAACAGCGCAGCCCGGCGGCTCCGGAACCACCAGCCGTCGAGGTCCCACATGACGTTGACGGGCGCGCCGTCGGCGAACACCGTCTGGTTGCCCCTAAAGTTCCACCGCAGCCGCGTGCGTGCTGCACGCCCGCTTCCGTCGATCTTGACCCACGTTCCTCCCTCCCCAGAGCACGTCGCGCACCCGACGCTGACCTCGTGCTCGAGCGGAGGGAGGCGACCGGGGCAGGCGACCGGGGAGCTGCGCGGAGGGAGGCGAGCGGACGAACCCTAGACGCGAACGGAGGGACTCGAGCACGTCTGCATCCGACGGGCCATCCCACGATGCATCGGACGGGCCTGGACGCGAGAGAAGCCGGAATCCTCCGTTTTTTCGGTCCAGAACGCCCGATGCAGCGCTGCACCCACTGGGCCAAAAGTCTCAAATGAACAGTGAACCAAACAGTAGCATCTCTCATTTATATTGCACCCACTCATGCCATACAAGGCACATGCAGTGAACCAAACATGCCCTATGTGTTCTGTAGGCTTGCTGTACACAAGCTATTAGATGAGTATTGTCAAGACCAAAAAATATCACAAATTCCTTGGAATTCCTAAGATAATAGCTTCCATTTTCAGACGATATTGATGCAAATATCTATTTCCCTTCCTCAATCCAGTTTCACTGCATTTTTCTTTTATGCAGCTCCAGCATCCAAGTATGCTTATCAATATATGAAAAATAAAATACAACGGAATATACAGATTCAACGATTATTTCTGTTGCATAATAAGACATAAGCTAAAAAAGTTATCTCCACTAGCTGCATATATCCAATTGTCTCCCTGCATGTGCTTATTAAAAAAAACAAGAACACTAAAGAGCAAGAGTCTGTGAACCAGTGGCCCTTCCCCACTGCTCATTGTTGAATCCATCGAGTTGCATGGTTTGTCCGAAGTACAAGATATGTCTCGAGTTAAGAGCCTTTCATATATATGGTTTCAACAAGTATCGTCTCTTTTATGCAAACAATATCTTTTACTTTACATTTGTGCTGGAATTAACAACATTCTTCTCTCGCGTAGCAAGTAAGTGCAGAAAAAGATAAAGGACATATCTTCCTTCTTGTGCCCAAATCCCAATTTTTGAAACAATCTTGTTGCACTGCATAGGAAATATGAATGATTAGATTTTCTAGATCCTAGGCCTACAAGTCATACGCGTGGAGGGAACAATTTCCTGACCGATAATACCTTTTGCAATTCCTTGACAACTGTTCTACAAAAACTCTGCATGCTTCCTTCTAGGATTTTCAGAAACCTGTAAAGATAATTCAGCCAAGTTAAAAACTCAGATTTCCTAAATCACCATGCACATTTGGACAAACCCATGTTCAAATCAATGGTTACTTTGACATAAAAATCACATGTATATATAACTTTAGGTATTGTATTGTTACCTATGGTCTTATTTTGTCAAATAAAAAAGGAAATCTAGTGCAATTACAAATACCATGATAGGACATAAGAAAATTATTAGGATTGACATGTAACGTTAGATCAAATTGTTCTCTATATTATTATTTTGTCAAAGATAAAAAAACACAATCTAGTGCTGTTACATATATGATAGGGAGTACGAAAACTAATAAGATTGAAACATGATATATAGTTGGCTAGAATAATAACTAATCTGTAGTTGTTATGGACCTGAAAGCTGGGTAGAAGAGGGAGAAACTAACTTTATTCTTGTTTGCCTATCAAACACAATCAAACCCTCCTTTATATAGAGGAGCCCTTACATAGGCCAAAAGTAACTAACACTACCTTGAAAAAGGTCATCTGTGGCGATTCATAACTGCCATCAGTGGCGGTTTTTGAACCGCCACATATTTAGTGCCATTGATAATCGAGGATTACCAGTGGCGGTTCTAGAACCGCCATAGATAATATTATCTGTGGCGGTTTTTGACTAGAACCGCCACTGATATTCTGGTATGAGTGGCGGTTCGAGCCAAAAACCACCATTCATAGTCCAAATATCAGTGGCGGTTTTTTACTCAAACCACCACTTATACCCGAATATCAGTAGCGGTTCTAGCCAAAAACCGCCACTAATACTAGGACTATAAGTGGCGGTTTTTGGCTAGAACTGCCACTGATACAACTATCAGTGGTGGATGTATCTAAAACCGTCACTGATAGGCCTAGTATCAATGGCGGTTTTTGGATAGAACCGTCACTGATAGTATATCAGTAGCGGTTTTTGCTAAAAACCGCCACTGATAATCCCACACACGAAAATAAAAAACTGGCATTTGTGGCTAGCCTCAGGCAGCGCTAGCCATGCCCTCTGAGCATAATGAAAATAGTGTACAGAATAGTGTACTGAAAATAATCTAACTATGTATCTGTACCGAAGAAAATAATCACAGGCCAAGGTACATGTATCTCTACCGAAGAAAATAATCACAGACAATAGTATACAGAAAATAATCACCCTAAATCTAACTATACCTTGGCGTTCTTTCTAGCAGCTATTAATTGTGCACTAGTTGAAGTGTCTCTTGGTACAACATAATAGGATAGAGTAGTTTGCGCTGGACTGGGTACTGCTTCTTCTCCGAATTTGACATCAAAAGCAACAGATTAGTAAAGACAAACTTTATCTTCTTTGCAGTAGTAAACCTACAAATTAGAACACAACATACTCGATAATATAATCTAGAAAAGAATAGTTCCTTTAGTTCAGTTATCAGCTTGCACAAAAGTACAACCCATGACAGAAGTGCAATACCAGAATACTTTTGTTAACTAACAATAAGCATCACATCCCAAGAAATCTAAGGATACCAATAATGCATAATGGTTTATTTTCTTGCGTCCTAATTCAGTGAGGTATCCACATAGATGATTGTATGTATAGGTTGTTCTATACTGCACTATTTTCATAGAAAAGAAAATATCATGTGGTTCGTCATTGACTTGAAAAGGTCAGTGTGAAGCTTACTATAAAATATCCAACAAGTTAAGCAAAATTGTTGCTTCAAGATTCAACATATCACTACCTTGCAGCAGATCCTTCCCATTGATGACGATGAAGGTGTTCTTTTGAACTTGAGTGATGCCTGCCAGTTTGAGTTCAGGAATCCATTCACTGGCTTAATCTCAATTGCATTAGCTGGTTCTGTTTCCACATAAAATTTACTGCGAGCTTCCTGAATATCAGAAAAAGGAAATAACAAGATTTAATCTAAAGCAAACAAGGAAATTTATCATCTCAAGTGGCTCATGCTGATAGTTATCTGTTTCAGGAAATGTTTTGCAAAACACAGAACTGACATTGAACCTGCAGAAGCTATATGGCAGCAATCAACATTTTTCACTTGGTTAGTTTATCAAACTAACCAAGTAATTTTTTCACTTGGTTAGATTATCAAACTATTACAAACACATGAAATAACTTCATATGAAAAAATAACTATGTAAGGCAAACACATGAAATATTTAGAAGTGTCACTCGCATGTGTGTGTGTTCCTGAAGAAGACAAAAGTACATGCTACACTAGCACAACCACTGACAAAAGAAGTGGCATTGACAAAAGAAGGGGTTCCCATTTCAAAGGAACAAAGAGTTATTTACACTTTGTAATGAAACAAAATTGAAGTAACAAAAGCCTAAACTGATTTTCTAAACTAGAAGCCTACGGGTCTTCGGAGGTTGGAGACACGTGATGTGAGACAAGAGTATGGATGACTGGATCGTTGTTGTCTTTGTCATAAAACTCGTCGTTTTTGTTGATTATTTCCTTCATGATGAAGTAGGCGAGCTGGCCCTGAATGGCTTGGATTTCAGAAGGAGGCAGTCCTACCGTAGACAACTTGAGGCGCTATAAGTATGAAAAACAAAATTAAGAGAGTATATAGAAATTGAGTAGTGCGAATCAATGTGTCATGTCAGCATGACTGACCTCTATGTCATTGTCTTTTATTGTGCAACCTAAGATTTCGCGCATGTACTGGCACACGAAGTACCCACATAAATTTGTTCCTTGCGGCTGCTTGTGACACTGCAAAAATTGAATGAACTAAGATGTCGTCGAAGGAGCTATTTACTATGAAATACGATATAAGAATATTCCTTGTGTGCGTACCGGAAAGTTAGTACGGATTGTAAGGGATTTGTGGAATGGGCGGTATCTCGAGCTCTTCTGACAATATCTTTTGAACGCCTCATCATTAAACGTGTCATCACTTCAAAGTCTTTTTTAGGTTTATTCAGTGGATCCATGATCAGCATCTTGCTCTTTTCTGGATGAATTATAACGAGAATCTAGTGGAAGCTACATACACATGCATGATGCCATAGTCATTAGTCCTTACATCAGAGTAAATAACGAAATCAATGAGTAATTTAACTAGCTAGTGAGGAACTTACTTAAAATGGTATGGTAAAAGTATAAACTCCTTATCTTGTAGTTTAATCAAAGCTTTATATACGTACTCCTCGACCTCCTTTGGTGCTCTTTTGATTTCGGCTTGGCAAACCGTTCCCGGGTCGAGGAATCCCACTGGCCCTTTGGTTCTTCGTACTTCAATCATTTCGTATCTATATAATGAAATAGTTAGACATGACATTTATCGGTATTACGTGAATGTAGACCAAGATTGATATATTAGACACTTACAGTGACTAGCATCTCAAAAAAGATATGTCGAGGGCGTCGTGATAGAACAAGTTGTGCAAGTTATCGAATTCTATTAAGAAGTAGCCATCGCCCGCATGGTGAAAATGTTCCTCACGAAAAATTGCAATGATCACCTTTGGGAGTACCTCTTGGTTGGATCGATCCATGTAGCATGCATGTAATCGCTACATCATAGGTGTTAGACTTTTTAACTTCGAAGCGGTGACTAAGGGCTTCCCTACCTCGAATATCAATCTTTGTTGATTATCTTGGTCATCAGACTTCGCCTTGCCCTTACTTTTTTCTCTCACAACATCATACTTGGTCCTGGCTTCGCTTGATCTGGCTGATACGGCTTGTCTAATGTGCCATTTTTTAGGATCAGGGGTTCTAGGTTTGTCCTTTGAAGTACCAGGTGTTATAGGTTTCTGCTTTGGAGTACTAACAGTGGCCATCTTTATAGGGTCATCAATGGATTTCTTTTCTACATCATCTTGCTTCTTCACCGTTTCACTCTCAGGTGCTGGTGACGGATGCACACATTGTACTGCAGGAGAGGCTGGCATTGCATGGTCCAAGACGATGTCACGCTTGCGCTACTGGATGAATGAGTGGATGGCACTTCCTAAAGTTGTTATCTCATCATTGGCGGGTTTTTCTAGCCCGATCTCAGCAAACTGTGCAAGTACCATGTCCACCTGGACCTTTGCATAACCTGGCGCTATCGGGTTATTGTGCAGGACACCCCCTTCTCGGCACGGATAAACTACCCCTATAGCAGCTTGTAGAAATATGTTCATCACGGGCACGTTGAGCTGACAAGGTGTGGGGTCCTGTATGTCGTCCATAGGATAATGGTTGTTGTCTGCTTCTACCAAGGGTGTGGACGCGCAACTACTGCGACGACCTGTAGGGTTGGAGAGAACGTTATGGGCCTGCGCCTGGCTCAAGGCTTGTTGTACTTTTCGTTCAACTTGTTCTTCAGTGGTGCCTTGTATTTCTCGCAGAGCCCTTTCCTTCATCCTTTCTGATGAGGACATCCCAACCAAGGATACCACCGCTGCCCTTTCTTCCCCTACGACCGCCACTTCGTCCTCGACCGTCGCTGTTTCGGCCGCTACTTCGTCTACGATGCCTGGAGGGCTTAATCCGGAAGCAAGGCTTTTCCACCCACCTTTGCTGGACTAGCACGTCAAGAGCATCCACCGACGACAGCCCACGTGCCAAGGAAGGCCCATGATCAAGCCCAATTCGTCACCGAGTCCGGTTCAGCCATCCAGGAGCAGCAGTACTTCAAATGGGCATAACTCGGGCTCCCGGACTCCGTTTTCAGTGTGTGACCACCCGTTTGAAAGTTATCAAGATATCCTTTCCAATGGATCTGGTCCCATATCCAATTTCATCCTGGAGCGATAGGAAATCACAGAACAATCTCACGGGACAGAAATCCCGGGTGTTGCGCCACCTTTCTTTTGGGCCCAAGGCCCATGTACTCTTAGGGTTTCACCCCCCTTGGCCGGCGCCCCTTTCCTGGCTTCCGCATCCCTCTTGGGCGCCCCCTCTTGTGTGGGTACCCTTTTATATTGGGTTTTCACCCTTGTTCTTCATTTTTTAGGTTTTGTTGTGTTTTGGTTGACCCCGTGTGTATCTCTCCTCGTTCTTGCGTGTGTCGACTAGACCACCTGAGTCGAGAAACAGAACCTCAACTTGTTGGTGAGATTACCCATTTGCTATCAACTTGTTCTTGCTTGTTCTCGATTGCTAGCAGGTTCAAGGATCGATCGTGTCTGGCTCGATTGATCGACTCGTGTGGTGACTTTGCGATTGTTCAGTTACTGATCCCGTGGATTGGTAGCGTTGTCACTACACCAAATCGACGTATAATTCTCATCAGAAGATCGGGCCGACCCCTGTGCGCATCACTTTCCATTTCCTACTCAGCCCGCTCTTCTTTATCTCTTTTTCGACTCCTATAAGAGTCTCCATGCTCAGGGAATCCCATCTTCCATGGAACCTTGACCCCGACGCCTCGTGTCCGACCGGGGTGCTCTTTCTTTCCTAGGGCCACTGTTAGCTCGTCTTTCTCCCTGTCTGGGTGGAAAGATCCTTGGGTGGACACGACGTAAAACTCATGAATTCTTTGTGTCATTGCTTCATCTTCGCTGCTCTTGAATGATAAACCCCTAGTAGACGAGATAGATGCCCTCGCTAGCACGTAGTGCTTCACTCGGTCTGGTAGTCTAATCAAGGGACTTGTGCCAGTCAATTGGACCGCTTCTAATTTCTATCTCTCCCATTGAGCAATTTTACCCGCGTACCCACTCGTGCCAAGTCTGTGGGGTTGAGTAGTCCTTCTTGCGATATTAATGTGGTCCTCACTGGACTTCCTTGCTGCTTCAGATTGCTTCATCGCCACAAACACATCCCAATATGGCTCTATTCTTGGGTACTCTCCGATGGCTAACCAGTTTTGCTTCACATAATTTATGTTCAGCCTCGCCTTGAAGTTTCTCCACACCGCATCCATGGTCATCAATGCATCACGACGCATGAGTTCTTCGGCTCCTTCGGGGAATTCGAAGGTTTCTTTGAGCTCTGTCCACAGATTCTCTTTGGTGGCTCGGGGCACTTTATGCCAATCCAAGTAGGTGATTGGCACTTTATCCCTTACGATGTACCCGCATGTTGACCTATTTTTTGCTGCTGATTTTCTCGGTGCAACAGGGGCCCTAGTATGTGAGACCTCCGAGATGGTGTACCAGCCTTTAGACTTCTTAGTTTTCCCTTATCCTCGACGTCTTGCAACAGGAGCATCATCTGCAATAGCGGTGGAGACCTCGGCACCTTCGGTGGTTGGGTGGAGGGTAAGGTACCTTCTCGGGCTCTCCTCCATTATAGGCTCGGGTTCGGGCTCCATTAGAACAACAGTTCGACCCGAAACATAATTTTCATCAATTACGCACTCAATAATATTACTCAATAGAAAGAGAGATATTTCAGAGAGGGAAAGAGAACATATGGATATGGAATAGTTCAAATATTGTCTAATTGCACAAGCGACGTACAACATATATAACACAGATACCTATGGACTTTTATATCACTGGAATTTTATATATACACCGGATTTTTATATATACACCAGAATTTTATATATACACTGGAATTTTATATCATTCGTATGATGAATCATGTCTTGAATCACAAAATGAATGAAAATGGTATTGAATTGTATTGCTCTCAGATAAGGGTCTTGTTGAAGATCTTAAACCTTCAATCCTTAATCACGAATGTGCTAACAAATAAATCATTGAATAAGGCCTTGAACCCTTACCACCTTAACATGCACTCTAAAGAATTGACAATTTTATCTCAATGTTGAAGATTCTATTCAGATTGGCACAAATTCAAAAGAGCATATGAGCAATTCAATAATAAGCATGTAAGCACATAAGTAATTCAGTAATAAGTAATTCCAAATGCATATAAGTATATAAGCAATTCACATGATAATATAAGCAATTCCAAATGCATATAAGCATATAAGCAATTCACATGATAATATTTCAGTGATAGAATTAATCAACAGTGAAAGAATCAATAATTTCTAGAATGCAAGTCTATGGTTCAAGGCCTAATTCGTTGAAATAAGTGTTCTTGTCATCATGCTACCCAATATCATCATCGAGCAAGTAAGTACACAAAAACCAACTGTGAATATGTGAACATGGATACAGTCATGACCATCAAAGAAAAGGAGCAACTAGCATACGGCAAGTTAATCATTTATATCAACAAAGAGGAATCGGGCCAAACAGCAACAAAACACATTGACAATCAGAAAAGTCTTAAAAGCAATCTGGAACCAACAAAGCACATACAAATCATTGTCACCAGAATGGCATTTCCCAAACATAACTTGTAGAAATAGATTGAGCAGCAAGAACAGAAGAAGAAGGAGCCTTCGGTGGGGAGATAGAGAGAGACACATACATAGAATGGTTTATTCTTGCATAACTCAAAAGAGTCGATGTGGCAGCCTTACGTAGATGCCCTTAACATGATTATCTCTCAGGGAGATAACTAATTAAATGCCAAACTAACTTTTCCACTGAACAAACTCTTGTGTGCCCTTGATTGTCAACCAAGTGACGGCTTCACTCCAATCATTGATTCTTTTCATTTGGTTAGTCTTTAATGCAGATTTGAAAATTTTCTAATGCAGGGAGAACAATGGAAGGGGAGGAAAGAAGAGATAAAGATCCAGGAACAAATGAATATGAGCAGCAACATATGAGGCAGAAAGCTAAAAACAATGCAGTACTTCATATGCACAATCTCCCACAAATTGTAGTAGATTTGGCAAGGAACCCAAAGAAAATGAGCTCCAATGTGAAGCCAACACAAACTCCGCAAGCAACAAATTTAAGAAATAAGGAAGATCAATATAAGCAGTTTGGAACACCTATAGTTCCCAAGATTCTAATTCTGAATTCAATGTTGAAGATGAATTTATTAACCTGATAAATGAGGAACATGAATTAAACCAGCTAGAAGATGATAATTTGTATTTCACATTTAGCTAGATAACTTTGTGTTTATGATTATTTAGTTAGAAGAATGTTGAGTTTTCATTTTGGTTTTGAATTCTGTTAAATATTCAACATCAAAGTGTCTAGAAGCCTAATAAAAAGAGGGATATCACAAAAATGGAGAGTTTATGGGACAATGAAGATTCTTCTAAGAAGATGAAAATCGAATATAATGAGCACTATCAGCTTGTTGGGGTCAATGTATCAATATTAGCAAATATAATAGGTATACTTGCCAAAGAGAGTGTTTTTTTCACTATCTTATGACAATTGGACTAAAATTGAGAACAAGGATGATCTTTGGACAAATGTCCCGGTATATTTTACTACGTTCAGCAATCCTATGTGTTTCCTTTAATATGTTAAGATAGATTCATTCTTCATGTAGAGATGAATTATTTTATGCTTTTTGTAGGGGCTCTTTGATTTATATGAATGCCTAAAGCCTTATGTCCTGGTGTCAGCTCATAAGAAGTGGAAAGACTTCAAGAACAAATTGAAGAAGTACTTTGACCCTGAAAAGAGTGCTAAAGAACTCATGAAATCCTATGACAAAAGAGTTTCCGAGCCTGATTGTTGATGGCTCGTTGTATTCTGGAAA
The DNA here is from genome assembly GCA_036346375.1 of Guadua angustifolia. Taxonomy (NCBI): domain Eukaryota; kingdom Viridiplantae; phylum Streptophyta; class Magnoliopsida; order Poales; family Poaceae; genus Guadua; species Guadua angustifolia. Next base: position 44,157,740 of record CM070507.1, on the reverse strand, counting down.
TTTGAAAAAGGACGGGTCCTTAAATGTAGTGCAATTAGATTTTGATTACCATATTTAAGAATTATATTTTCTTATAATCAATGTCGGTATCATGTTTACTCTGTAGGAATGTAATGCGCGTGCTGTAGCTAATCATGCAAACATGGGATCTACACATACCATTGGATTGAGGAGCCTAGCAAATGTCACACATGACTTGGTTGGAAATTTTTTATATGTCCTTAACTAATACATTTTTTATTCTTATTTATGTGTGCATCCTCAAAATAGTGCTTATATGAGTCTTGGATTTGGCTATTGAAATTTATGACATGATAGCCACCACATACAATTCAACACCACCAATAGCATTGGATTTATGAAATCAGGGCCAGAGCACTCCAAATTAAGGAAGATCGGTACCAGAACATTGAAAAGGCGAAGAGAGTGAAGCCAGATCGGTACCTTCTGCAAGGTGGTAGCGAGGTCGCCACGGGTGAAGTTGGCGGCGGCGGCGGTGTTGAGCGAGATGTTGTTGCGGAACTAGTATAGATGGAGGTTCTTCTGGATGAACTCGGTGAACAACAGAGCAGCGGGAGGGCGAATCGGGAACGGAGGCTGCCAGAGGGGAAAAGGAAGTAGGCGATGTGAGGAACTTGGCAGGACTGATGACAGTGGCGGAGGCTTACCGACGATGAAGAATGGCGCGGAGGAACTCAGCGCTAGGGTTGGCGTCGGGGAATCGCCGGCTCAGGGTCACAAGGGGCACCACTGCACCGGGCACAGGGTGGAGTCCACGGGGACTCGGGGTCGGGTACTCGCCGACTCGGGCAAGGTGGAAAGGCGATTTGGCGTTGCCGCGCGCATCGGGGACTCAGCGTCACTGGGTGGGCGACGTAGTTAGGGTTAGGCGAAAGGGCAAAGGCTATTTTGGATTTTGGAATCGCTAAAAATTGGGGTCCACATGTAGGGGGTTATCAGTGGCGGTTCTTAATTAGAACCGCCACTGATACTATGTTATTAGTAGCGGTTTTTATTCATAACTACCACAAATATTGAGTTATCAGTGGTGGTTTTAATTGAGAACCACCACTGATACGGTTTTATCAGAACATTGTTAAGCATGTAATCGCATTGTAGCATATTATCAAAATCCAATTCAACACATTGTAGCATGTAATCGAAAGGACTCATATTTTCTAAAACATTTCGTAAGAGTTCAAGTATTAAATTCTAAAATTCAATTTTTCTACTTTATTTTATATTCGAAGTTTTCTCATCAAAATCATGCATATTTATTTCCTATTAATTCCACATAAATGTACATTTCTTACATCACATTTCCATTAGTCCATATAAATGGTGACATGTTGCCATTACTCCTAGCTAATTATTTTCTTTCACAATTTGGCCTTCGTTGTGATCATCGCGATAATAGGTAATTTCTTGAGTGGTTTCTTCCTCGGGCCTAATGCTGTTGTCTACGAAAGGAGGCAACTCATCCAACTGGTTGTACTCTTCCTCATCCACGACATTCTCAACTCCAACGATCCTTCTTTTTCCTTGCAGAACTACATGGTGCTTCTTATCTGCCGGGTCGATTATGTAGAATACTTGTGCTACTTGATTCGCAAGTACGAATGGTTCGTCTCTGTATCCGGCAAGTTCGATGTCCACAATAGTAAAGCCGTACTTGTCCACCTTGACACCCTTCGGGAGTTGTACCCAATGGCATCGAAACACTGGGATCTTGAAAATGCAGTAGTCGAGCTCCCAAATCTCCTCTATAAACCCGTAGTAGTTGCTCTTCGTACTGCCTGTGTTATCGTAGGCATCTATACAGACACCACTATTTTGATAAGTGCTCTTGCTATCCTAAGCTCTCGTGTAAAATGTATATCCATTGATGTCATATCCTTACCATGTCGTGATTGTACCTGAAGGCCCTTTTGCCAACCACCTCAATGTAACACTCGTTTCTTCACTAGACATGTGCTCCCTAAAAATAATGACTGAACAAACGATTGTGCTATTTTGTTATCCAAAGCTCTGACTGTCCTCAATTTTCCCTCCTTAGCTTACCCTTGTGTATGTCCATATACGGGTACACATCAACTGACTGTTACAATACTATGAAATGGGCTTGTTCGAACAAAATATTATCGTAAGAATTTGTAGGTTTCTTTCCTATTACACCTTTCCCACCTAGCCTACCCTCATGGCGAGAAACAGGCACTCCTACCGGTTCGACCTCCTCCATGTAATCGAAACAGAACTCAATAACCTCCTCAATATATTGCATAACTTTCTACAATGGAGCCTTCCGGCCGAGATCGATTACGTACATATTTCTTCAGAACACCCATATACCTTTCAAATGGGTACATCTGATGCAGGAATACGGGGCTGCAAATATTTATCTCATTGACAAGGTGAACAATGAGATGAACCATGATATCAAAAAATGATGGGGGAAAATACATCTCTAGCTGGCACAGAGTCTTTACCACATCAGCCTGAAGTTCATAAAGTCCAATGGGATCGATGACCTTCTGTGAAATTGCGTTGAAGAAGGAACACAACCTCGTGATTGCCTCTCGGACCTTGTTAGGCAAAATACCTCTAATTGCAATAGGGAGCATTTGTGTCATCATCACATGACAATCATGAGACTTCATGCCAGTTGACTTCAAATCTTTCATCGATACCAGTTTCTTGATGTTTGCGGAGTAACTGGATGGAACTTTCACACCATACAAGCACTTGCAGAGTTCGGTTTTCTCTTTCTTGCTCAAAGTGTAGCAAGCTGGGGGAAGGTAAAGCCGGCCTTTCCTAGTGTCTTGAGGATGTAGCTCGGCTCTAATTTTCATGTCTTCTAGATCCCTTCGTGCCTTCAGTCCATCCTTTGTTTTGCTAGGAATATTCAGTAAAAGACCAACCACACTGTCACATACATTCTTCTCTACATGCATGACGTCGATGCAGTGTCAAACTTCCAAGTCCTTCCAGTAGGGCAAGTCCCAAAAGATGGATCTCTTCTTCCACGTAGTCTTCTCAGTATGAGACCGCGATGTATTACCAGTACTCCCCTTTCCAAGTACAACATTAAGATCCCTAACCATATCATACACCTCTTCCCCATGAAGACGCCTTGGAGCTAAACCGTCCTCCTTTGTCCCGTCGAATTGTTTCTTCATATTGCGGTACGGATGATTCCTGCGAAGGAACCTCCGGTGATGCATGTACACTGTTTTCCTTGAATTATTGAGCCACACACTAATGGTTTCATCCATGCACTAGTGGCATGCTTTGGCTCCTTTTATAGTACGGCCGGACAGGTTACCAAGGGTAGGAAAATCATTGATGGTGCAGAACAACAATGCACGTAGAGTGAAGTACTCTTGTTTGTACTCGTCCCATACCTGTACACCATCGTTCCACAGTATCACAAGATCTTCCACCAATGGTTGTAGGTATACATCAATATCGTTGCCAGGTTGTCTCGGCCCTTGAATAAGCAACGACATCATAATGTACTTTCGCTTCATACACAACCAGGGTGGAAGGTTGTATATACACAGAGTCACGGGCCAAGTGCTATGAATGCTGCTCATGTTACCGAAAGGATTCATTCCATCCGTACTCAAGCCAAACCTTACATTCCTCAGTTCATTTCTGAAGTTCTCCCTGAAGAGTTTATCGATGGTTCTCCACTGGGTAGAATCAACTGGATGTCTCAGTTTTCCATCCCTCTTACAGTTTTTCGAGTGTCATCGCATCAATTTGGCGTGCTTTTTGTTTCCAAATAAATGCTTCAAATGAGGTATTACTGGCAAATACCACACCACTTTAGCGGGAGCTCCTTTCTTCACCTCAATAACTTCGCTGTCATCGCCCTTACACTTGTATCGCGATGCTTTGCACAACTAACGTATATGAATGTCTGCATAGTCTTTGCGATAGAATATACAGTTGTTTGGACAAGCATGTATTCTTTCTACTTTCAATCCCAAGGGACATACAACCTTCTTAGCTAGATATGTGGTTTTAGGAAAAATGTTTCCCTCAGGCAGTATGTTCGTAAGAGATGTAACAATGCCGTGAAACTTTTGTCGGACCAACCATTACCTGCCTTCAATTTCAGCAGCGAGAGCAGCGTGTGCAACTTTGTGTATTCCTCCTTACAACCCGGGAACAAAGGTTTCTTCAAATCCTCCATCAAACCCTTGAATTGATTAAACTCTCTCTGACTAGTGTAGTTCTCTTCTGCATCGCGCAACATTTGAGCCAAATTATTGTCGTCATCGACGACCAACCTATCCTCATCGGATCCATAACTGATGTCAGCTGCCACAGTGCCGGCTCCGTCGTCATCGATGTTATCACATTGAAGTATGATCTCCTCTTCACCGTGTCTTGTCCAACTTGTATAGCCAGGTACAAAACCCCTCCAAATCAAGTGCAAATGGATATGGTTTTTGTTCGAAAACATCTTCTCATTCTTGCAATCAATGCATGGACAGTATATGTACTCCGTCTTCTTTTGCAAGCTGTTCTCCTCGGCGGCCCTTAGAAAAACAGACACACCGTCGATATATTCTTGGCTGCAACGGTTCGCATCGTACATCCATCTCCCGTCCATCTACAGTTAATTAATTTAAGCAATTATTAATATCCAAAAATCTTAATTAAATAAATTGTTATTCCAATATTTAACAATATCCACTAACGGGACAACATTAATGCTAAGTAAATGTTGCAAATTTAATTAATTAATTTTAATATATACTCATACATAACCAAAAATTATATATATCCTCCAGAAGATCAACATAATGAATTCCTCATCTCAAAATACAAGGCAATTTCATGATCACCCATCTACCATATTAACTAAAATTTATTTAACATTCATATCCAACAATCTTAATTACATAAATTTGATATAAGCTTCATACAAATTCACTAAAAATAGCCACTAATGGAGCAATATGTATATGCACGCACTAACGAAAAAAATGAATGGTAACTAACAAAAGAAATTTTATGTGTTGTAATTTCTATATATACTAGTACCTAGCCAAACTTTAAATATATCCTCCAGAAGAGCAACATAACAAATTCCTCATCTCAAAATGCAAGGCAACTTCATGATCACCCATCTATCATATTAACTAAAATGTATTTTTCATTCATATCCAATAATCTTAATTAAATAAATAAATTTCATATATGTTTGACCAAAAGTTCATCATCTAAGTAAGGTAGACAACTTAATCTAATAGAGCAAGGGAATAAATTCATCATTTACAAATTGCTAAGTAAATAAAAAACAAACTTAATATGAATCTTGCATCTAAACCTTAATTAAATTAGGAATAAACCTTACATTGCAATTTCACATTACAAATGAAGGGAGGAGACACAATTTACACACCTTGGAACAATTCTAGGAAGTAGAAGCACAATATTTTGGCCAAACGAAATCTGAAATCAAAGAGCTATCTTTTCTTCTCGGGGAGGAAGATGACCAGCGATTGGTGATAGGTTGTATTTATAGGAATAATTATTTGTGGTGGTTTTAAATTAAAACCACCACAGATAATTATATCAGTGGCGGTTCTAAAAACAAACTGCCACAGATAATTTACTATCTGTGATGGTTCCAACGAAAAACCGCCACAAATAGTCCCAACCTTATCAGTGGCGGTTCCAAAAACAAACCACCACAGATAAATAAGTTATCTGTGGCGGTTTTTGGCTGGAACCGCCACAAATAGTCCCAGCGTTATCAGTTGCGGTTTCAAATAAAAACCGCCACAGATAATGTATTATCTGTGGCGGTTTTTGGATGAAACCGCCACAAATGGTTCTCCCACCAATTTCCGTATAGACTCGCCACTGATACATGTATTTGTGACGGTTCGAAAAGAACCGTCACAAATAGGGCGTCACCTATGTGCTGTTTTGTAGTAGTGTAAATAACTTTTTAAGGGAAACGAAAGCCCTTACATAGACCAAAAGTAACTATATAGCTTTTTAAGGGAAAAGTAACTAGATAATTTGGTGCAAAAGAAAAGACGACATCCCTAACCATAACTAAAATAAGCACTTTCCTAAACCCTGGCCTAAATGCCACTACGACGGATTGAACAGTACAACACAACAGTACCTCTGCCATGCACCTGATTTCCTGTGGGTATTGGTCAAGGGCCCAACAAGGGCTGGAGATCAGGCACATGGCAAATAAAGATTAGGTAAGTGATACAACCTAACTAGTAAAACTAGAGGACACGCGTACGATGGCCCGATCTTTAATGGTACAGTCAGGAAATAGCAGCCCCAACCTTCTCGTTTGCAAAATTGTAAACGGCAGAAATATAAAATACTAGACAGTGACTTCTCTCCCCTTCTGTCAATCCACGATTAACAAGATATAGGGCTAGTATTGCTAGCCCTAACCCCCTACTTACCAACTAAATAGCAACGATCAACAGACACAGCAGCCATTTCTCCAATCCAAAAGCAACGCACCACTACAGACTGGTTCATCCGTGACCCTCCATCACTACTGGGCAGGCTCGAGCCAGCAGTGATAATCTTATTACTACCGATTCTAAATTCAACCGGCAGTGATAAGAACAGTATATTTTTCCCGCACGAACGGCAGCAATATCATTGCCGGATTTAGAGATAGAATCGGCAATGATATATTACTGCCAGTTCAACAATACACCCAGCAGTGATAACGTGATTTCCCGCGCGAACGGCAGCGATATCACTGCCGGATTTAGAGATAGAAGTGGCAGTGATATATTATTGCCGATTTTAAAGCAAAAGATGGCAGGGATAATGTGGCACTATATATATCCCGGTTTCCATCCCTAACCTGTCCAGAACAAAGATGAGCTCTGTTCTTGCTCGGTTGGGATAGAGAGGGGGCGAATTTTTTCTCTCAAATTTGGTGGAATTCATTTCTAACTCGTGATCTAAGGTTCTTATCTTGATGTACATTTCATTAGTAGTTTATTTAGTTGGATATTACGTTCTATATTGTTGTAGGTTGTGAGAATTATTGATTGCATAGTGAGCACAATTAGAGCTCTAATCTAGAGGCTAGATTTGAAATTACCAACTTTTATATGTATAGTGATTTGTGAGATTATGATGTAGGTTGAATTTAAGTATTTAGAGGACTAAATTAGTGAAAGACCATGTGGAGGTCTATCCTTATGTGTGATGAGTAATTGATGAGTTTTGAGCTAGGTTTGATTTGCATTGGATTTTCAAATTGAAGCAATTTGAGTGTTGGTTGCTTTTCCCAGTGCTACCAGCCTGATGGTGATAGCACCAAGATTTTGAGAGAAATTATGATTGATTAATGATTTTGGGATAACCAATGAATATATGTGTGGGCATTGTTATGTGAAGGTTTTTCCTTGTCTTTGATGGTTGCAGGGCGACGGTGCTAGGTCATGGTGAGGCAGAGGATGACCGGGACTAGGCGAGGAGCGTCGGAGGTCCAGACGGTCGGGAGATCGCCGGAAGATGATCGGAGATGGAGTCTGGGCAAGCCCAGAAGACAAGGAAAGGAGGAGATGCTAGCTAGACATCGCGTGGATCAAGGAAGGCCGTCGGATTGCGGTCTAGTTGATAGGTTAGCGAGTCTAGGTAGTATGCTTTGAAAACCATGCAAGAAAACCTAGTATGTGTATGGGTTTTGGGTTAGCCCTTGCATGGCTGTGTCAGTGGGCAAATCCTAGCCCTTAGATGAGTTCTCTAGGGTTGAGAGCTGCATCCAATGGTGGTAGGTGGCCCAAGAGTAGTATAAATAGGGGTGGAGGGCTAGCCTCCTCCCCTTGAAGGTTGTAGAGGTTTTTGTGCTCTTTTGAACTTTGCCCACCTTGTTGTGTGGCTTTGTAAACCTTCTCCTTCTAGAAATGCAAATTTTTTTCATTCATGCTTGAATTTAAATTACGCATTTACTTTATATCTTAAATTCAGCATTTAAATTCCTGCAATTTACTTTCACGCAATTTACTTTCTTGCAATTTGGATTTGCCTCCCCTCCTTCTAAATGCTGATCTTGGATGTCTTGTGTGTGTTCATATATTTTTACATCTCTTTTGCACTCTTGGATTGAGTAGCGATAATCTTTTCTTTCAAGTTCCAACTCTGTCCAGAACTTGTTCTTCGCATAGCAATTACTATTTGATTTTTAGAAAAATATATAAAAATCCTTTTTGAGTGATTCTTGTTGAAGAAGGTGCGGCACTCTCATATTCATCTGTAGAAACATTTTGGTGTCCACTTGTTGCACCGTTTGGGCGCTATGAGGTGAAAACCGAGCCTTAAACTTTCTGCTTGAAGTTCCTGACTCTCTGTGTTCTTTGATTTTTGATGATTTTTCTATAAGGATTTTTCAGGTTAAATTTAGTGGAGTTGTTCATGACTCATCTTCTCATAGGGAGAAAAATTCTCAAAATTTCTTGAGCTGCAAAATCCCACCAACCACCTGTTCTAATTGAGGACAGCTTCTGGAAATTCTTCTTTTGCTTTTCTGAAAGTGGCTTTTATGATTTGAATTGATCTCCTTTCTAAAAGCAAGAGTTGAATTGATTTTTTCTTATTTTGGACACTAGACAACCAGAATTGTGACTCAAAAATCCTCATATATTCTATGGTACTCATCCATGTAAGCTAGGGGTACACATAGTTGTCTAGTTGTTCGGGTTTTTCACGATTTCCTTTGCGCGATCCTTTCGAGGTTTTAGTTAGAGTATTTTGGGGGAAAATTTGTTTGCGACCAATCACCCCCCCCTCTGTTCGCCATCTCGATCCTTCAATTGGTATCAAAGCTGGTTTTGCTATTACAGAGATCTTGACCGGTCTCGAGAGCCAAGGCGATAGACAAGTATTCCACCAAGCCTCCCATCTTTTGCGGTACCGATTTTCCTTTTTGAAAGTCCCGGATGGAGTCATACATCACTGTCCAGGGTTTCCTGATATGGCAGAAGGTGAAGCTCCCATATGAGGTTCCTGCCGATGAGAACGTCACGGCCGACAATATGGCTGACATTGAGGTAAATGCTAAGGCGAGGAATATTCTTATACAGGGACTTAGCTATAGTGAGTATGATCGGATCTCTCACCTACGATCCGCTCACGAGATTTGGGTGATCCTCGATGCATACCATGAGGGCACTACCCAAATCAAGGCCGTGAGGTAGGATCAATACAAGTGTGAGTACAACAAGTTTGAACAATACGCTGGTGAGAGTCTTGACGAGTGTTTCGGTCGATTTACTAAAATTTTGAGCGATCTTCGGGCAACTGGTTGCACATACCCTGACTCAGATAATGCTCGTCACTTCTTGACTCATCGACTTATCAACCTTGACTCTTGACGGGCTCTATTCCTGACTCAAGACTTATGAGATCGACGTCGTCTCTCGCAAGACGAAATCACAGTCGATGGCCTTGGTCACCGATCCTATTGGATCTTCTCTTGATTCTTCTGTTGGTTTTTCCCTCTCCGCCCTTTGCGAGCTAAGCGATGACCAACTAGACAAGTTTCCAGAAACTGAGCTTACTCTTTTAGCTCGCAAGTTTTCTCACGCCTACAAGAGGGTGAGAGAGAGGAAGAGAGGTGGTGGGATCACTTGCTTCGAATGTGGTAGCCCCAACCACAGTCGACCGAATTGTCCCAAACTAGAGAAGGGCAAGAATGACTTCGGTAGTTTCGGCAAGAATGACTACACTGACAAGAACTACAACAAGAAGCCTCCAGCTCGCGAGCCGGCGCACGAGAAGAAGTACCGCAAGTTCTCCAAGAACAAGAAGCTCTTTCACCGCGTCCTCGCCGCCCTCGGCGACATTAACCTCTCCAACACAGAGACATGGAGCGATGAAGGCAAGGATGATCCGCAAGAGAAGAAAGGCGGCGACGACTTCTCTGGCATGTGCTTCATGGCAGACACCAACGACATCAGCGACTCCGAGCTCTATAGTGACTCGGACGAGGTACCTTCCTATGACCAATTCAATGAAGTTATTTGCAAATTAGGAAAATTTCATGCTAGAGCTAGAGCTAGGTGTATGGAGCTTGAGAAGGAAGTAGATACTTTGACTCAAGAGTTAGCTTCTCTTAGATCTTCTCCCTCCCGAGTCACTGATGATTGTTCTTTGTGTGATGCTCTGCTTATGGAGCTTGAGAACCTAAGGACCTTACATGATAGTGTGCAAACTGAACTTGAAAGTCTTAGGTTGAAGAATGCTAGCACTTGTACGGCTGATATTTCCTCTCTAAATGCTAGTTTTCTTCATGCTCATGCTACTCCTTCATGTGAAAATTGCCCTAAGTTACTTGCTGAAATAGATGCCATGAGCATTCACCTTAGGAAGTTTTCTTCTAGAAATGATGAACTTGAAATGCATGCTTCTAAGGACCCTGTCAGCTCATGTGAGGGCAGTAAGCAACTAAAACTTGACAATGAAGCTTTAAATGTTAAGTGTGCTAAACTTGATAAGGACTTACTAGATAAGTCACTTAAGAGTTGCTTGCATTGTTCTGTGATTGAGGGGGACTTGGATAAAATACATGTCGAACTTAGAAAGAAATTAGAAGACCAAGCCCATAGGATTAGAGAAGCACCGTGCGTTTCTTGTGAGGCCCTCAAGATTGAGGGAGCCGTACTGAGGGAGAAAAATGCATGTGCTAGTGTTTCTTCTTCTATTTCTGGTTCTTCTTCTTCTCATCTTTGTTCTTCATGTGCCTCTCTCTTTCGGGAGTGTGAGTATCTCATGAGCACTCTCAAGAAGTTTGTAGGAGGGAAGAAGAAGCTAAATCTCATTCTAGACGAATCAAAAATTAGCAGATTTAATCAGAGTCTAGGATTTGACTACTTGGAGCACGCTAGGACTCATCCTCCTACCATTGTGCGTGGCTCCAAGAGTGGAGAGATTGTGGTAGCTCCCAGGGTGAGTACCACCATGTTTAGGTCTGTTGGGGTTGTCCATGGGACTTCTGAGCAGAAGGGTGCTTCTCCTATCACTTCTACCTCTAGCAAGGCGAAGTATTCATGTACCTTCTGTAAGAAGGATGGTCACCTAGTTGATTTCTGCTTTAGATGCACAAAGATCACCAGGCGTGAGCGTGTTGCTGCTCTTAGGGGTTTTCAGGGTCATCCCCAGACTTTGAGTGCTCCTAAGGCACACACTGCTTCTAGACAGGTTAGAGAGTCGCCTGTTTTTGGGCAACGTCCAAGACTCGGGTTTCATGTTGTTCAGTCGAGTTTTAGTCCTGGAGCTACTTGTGGTTAGTCTTTCCGCCGTCCTTTTGATATTCCTCATTTTTCCCATCGAGGTAGATATCAGCGGCGTGAGGTATCTTTAGGTAGGAGATTTAGGCAGCCTCATTGGGATGGTCCAGCCTTTGCACCACGGTAGGCCAAACCGGTGATAGCTCCTACATCTTCTACTAGAGTTGCTTCTTCTGATCGTGTGAGAGTCGAGCGTTAGAGAGACACTAGAGTCCAGCCTTCTCCTTCTATGGCTGGTACTTTGAGACGTCGTGTGATTCAGTATTGGGTTCCTAGGTCCTCACTTTATCCCAGTACTGAGTCTTCTCTCTCTCTTTTGACTTGATCAGGTTCGTCGAATGGGGAAGGGAGATGTTTAGATTGTTGACTCCGGCTGTTCTCGCCATATGACCGGAGACTCCTGTTGGTTCTCTTCCTTAGTCCGAGCCTCTGGTGATGAGTTGATCACTTTTGGGGATGCTTCTTTAGGTAGAGTCATCGCTAAAGGTACTGTCTACATCAATGAAAATTTTATTCTTAAGGACGTTCCCTTAGTGAGTAAGCTGCAATATAATTTACTTTCTGTTTCTCAGCTTATTGATGACTCTTTTAAGATAAGCTTTAAGAGTAATGCTTGTAGAATCCTTAATTCATCAGGAGAGTTAGTTTGCGGGATTTCTAGATTTGGGAGAGTTTGTCGTGCTGATTTTTCTGTTTCTTCTGGAGACTCTCTTCGATGTTTGATTGCTTCTGAGTCTCTTGATCTCTCCTTCTGGCATAGGAGACTTGGTCACATTGTCTTTGATCATTTGACCAAAGTTAGCAGCCACGATCTTATTCGTGGTTTGCCCAAACTCAAGATGGTCAAAGATTTAGTTTTCTCTCCTTGCCGACATGGCAAGATGGTTACTGCTTTTCATCCTCCAGTTACCGTAGTGATGACTGATGCACTAGGACAGTTTTTACATATGGACACTGTTGGTCCAGTTAGAGTGCAGTCAGCAGGAGGGAAGTCGTATGTCCTTGTCATTGTTGATGACTTTTCAGGTATTCTTGGGTATTTTTTATGGCCTCGAAGGATGAGTATTTTTCTCACTTTAGGGGATTTGTTAGTAGGCTATCTATTGAGCTCCCAGGTGCATTACGAGTTATACATAGTGATAATGGCACCGAGTTCAAGAATTCCTACTTTAAGAGTTTCTGTGTAGAGTCTGGTTTAGAGCATCAGTTCTCTTCTCCCTACGTCCCTCAACAAAATGGCGCAGTGGAAAGGACGAACAGGACCCTGGTTGAGATGGTCAGGATGATGCCAGATGAGTACAGTACTCCTAGGAAGTTTTGGGCTGAGGCTATAGCTACTGCTTGTCATGTTTCCAATCGCATTTTCTTGAGAGCACATTTGCATCGCACTTCTTATGAGTTGAGGTATGGGCGAAAGCTTAGTGTTTCTCATTTTCACATTTTTGGTTGCAAGTGTTTTATCTTGAAGTCTGGTAATCTAAATAAGTTTGAGTCTCGTTCTTCTGATGGTATCTTTCTAGGTTACTCGACTTCCTCTCGTAGCTATAGGGTCTGGAGTTGTGATGCGAATAGGATCATAGAGACCTATGACGTGACCTTTGATGAGGCTAGCCCAAGAACTAGACCTAATATTTCAGGCTCTTCTTATCCCTCCAAGACTATCTTTGTAGACGATGAGGATGATGGAGTTGATGGTGTTCCACCTGATCCAGTCTCCTCTACACCTGAGGTGCCTCCTATTTCCATTTCTACACCTTAGGGAGATCAGCCTTTGCCTTCAAACTCTCCTTCAGCGAGTGGCTCTGTTCCTTCCTCTTCTGCTCAAGAAGTAGAGGCAACTTCTGCTTCTGGTCCTCCTCGTCACAATCAGCGTTCTCATCCACCTGAGCAGATCATTGGTGATCTATTCGAGTGTGTGATGCGCTCAAAATCAGGCTTATCTTCTTTCTGCCTTCACTTTGCGTTTGTTGCCTCTTTCGAGCCAAAGGATGTTACTCATGCATTATCTGATGAATCATGGATTAATGCTATGCATGAGGAACTAGAAAACTTTGAGAGGAACAAAGTCTGGCAGCTTGTAGAGCCCCTATCTGGTCATAATGTCATTGGGACCAAGTGGGTGTTCAAAAACAAGCAAAGTGAGGATGGGGTTGTCATTCGCAACAAGGCTAGGCTAGTTGCACAGGGCTTCACTCAGGTTGAGGGTCTTGACTTTGAGGAGACCTTTGCCCCTGTAGCTAGACTAGAGGCGATTAGAATCTTGCTTGCATTCTCTGCATCCAGGGCTTTAAGCTCTATCAAATGGATGTCAAGAGTGCATTCCTCAATAGCTTTATTGAGGAAGAGGTGTATGTCAAGCAACCTCTAGGATTTGAGAACCCCAAATACCCGAACCATATCTACAAGCTTTCCAAAGCCTTGTATGGACTTAAGCAGACCCCTAGAGCTTGGTATGAGAGGCTTAAGTCCTATCTTCTCAGTCATTGTTTCAAAATGGGTATAGTAGACAACACTCTATTCATCAGACACCAGGGTTCTCATTTTCTTCTTATCCAGATTTATGTGGATGATATTATCTTTGGTGGCTCATCTCAGTGTCTTGTGTCTCATTTTTCTGAGGTGATGAGCACAGAATTTGAGATGAGTATGATGGGTGAGTTGAGCTACTTCCTCGGCTTTCAAATCAAGCAGACTCAGGAGGGTACTTTCCTGCACCAAGGTAAGTATACTCGGGACCTCTTGAGACGGTTTGATATGTCTGATGGAAAGCCCGTGATGACTCCTATGGCCACCAATGCTGTCCTTGAGCCCGATGAGGATGGTGAGCCTGCTGATCAAAAGGAGTTCCGGAGCATGATTGGCTCCCTTTTGTATCTTACTGCCTCGCGGCCGGACATACACTTTGTCTTGTTTATGTGCACTCGCTTTCGGGCTTCTCCTCGTGCCTCTCATCGCTAGACGGTGAAGCGCATCTTCAGGTACCTTCGAGCTACCATTTATTATGATATTTGGTACTCTTCTTCTTCTTGTCTATCCCTTAGAGCTTTTTCTGATGCAGACTTTGTCGGCTGTTGGATAGATAGGAAGAACACTTCTGGCACTTGCCAATTCATTGGCACTTCTCTTGTTTCTTGGTCATCTAGGAAGCAATCTAGTGTTGCACAGTCTACCACTGAGGCCGAGTATGTTGCTACAGTTAGTTGCTATAGCCAGATGCTCTGGATGAGATCGACCTTGCGGGACTTTGGGTTAGAGATAGAGAGTGTTCCACTTTTCTGTGATAACACTTCTGCTATCTGCATTGCAAAGAACCTAGTGCAGCATTCTCAGACCAAGCACATTGATGTTAGATATCACTTCCTTAGAGACCATGTGGAGAAGGGAGATATAGTGCTTCAGTTTGTGGAGAGTGACCACCAGTTGGCCGATATCTTTACCAAGTCTTTGGATAGCTCCAGATTTGTTGCCTTGAGGAGTGAGCTTGGAGTTGTGTGCCCTTACGGCCTTCTATGAGGGGGAGCTGATCTGTACATTATGTATCATATTTTATTTCAGTTCTTCCTTTCTTTCGTATTGCTTTAGGTGCTTATGAGTTTTATTCCTTAGAGTTATGAGTTCACTACACTTAGACTTCTAGCATGCTTTGCATGGACCTCTCATCTTGTGCTTTAGGTTGCTATCATGCTTAATTAGCTGTACTCTCTGTTCTCTAGGTTGAGTTCCCTCACAGTCTTAGAAGTCTAGCAGGTGTTGGGGCCCCTGGGTAGACAGGGTCTATGTGCACTCCTTAGTTTGGGATCTAAAGGCAGTTTTCCTATGTTAGTCATTGGGGAAGATGAGAGTGAGTCTGAGCAGTAGTGTTCTCTACCATCTTTTCTATGCTCTATAGCCACCCAGTTCGCAGTTTCTTGACTTCTTTCCTCCATTCTATATTTCTCGCTTTAATTGAGTTCTTTTCGACCATTCTTGAGCTTAATCTTGCTAATAACTCAATTTGAACCAGATTTGTGCTTAAAATCGAATCACATGTTGAGGGGGAGTTTAAGAATCTGTCTCATGCATTGCATATAGACTTGATTTTCATTTCATGAGCTTTGTCTATTATGCAAAAGATCCATGTTTCATTTTATACACCATGCTATATTATGAAGAAAATTACTTGCTTAGATATGTCCAAGTTCATTTATCTTGCTAAGCTTGCAAAAAAAAATTTTAAAAAATAAGTTTTAAAAGAAAAACTTTATAAAACATGTTGCGTTTACTTGCTAAGTTTCTTCTTTAGGTGTATTTACCATAATTTGTGAAATTCTGGAATTCTTTAGAGTCCCTATAGCAACTTAGGTGAATCTTGTTTGATCCATACTTGAGTTCTTCACTAGCTTAACAATGAAAATGCTAAAATGAAAGTGAAGCAAAATTGACTCTTTTTGTACACATTAGACTCAACACCTCACATTCACAAGGCGGCTTCTCATTGCACTTGAGATGAACTTGAAATGTGTTGTGTATGACCAAGATCATTCTCTTATGAGTCCATCTTGAGATGATCGAATATAGCTTGAGTTAATTGCTTTAAAAATGCAAAAAACATATGTGGGTAAAGAATGCAAATAATGTCAAACATTTGCACCCCGCTATGTCTTTCAAAAATTCAAAGAAAAATTTGCATACAATAATATATATATATATATATATATATATATATATAAGCTCGAAGGACTTTGTATGAACTTCTAGATTCCCCAAAGTGTTGAGTAGGTTGAACTCTACGTTTTCCATTTGATCCTTTGAATGGCTTTGCTTCTAATTTTGAAACTAATGACAAGTGTTGCTCATGTTCATTCTTGCTAAAAATGACATGGTTTCAATTAAATCTTGCTAGCAAAATGTTTATTTGCTCTTGGACATGCCTTAGCTTAGTCTATTTTTGCCATAACTTAGCTTGTGTCATAACTTGTCTTGTTGGTCACTTGGATAATCTTCAAAGCTCACTTAGGCTGCATTTCTTGCATAAAAACAAAAAAAAGGGAGAGAAAAGAAAATACCATCTTGATGCCTATATTACCAAAAGGTGGAGAAATCATAGAAAAGGCATCATTTTGCATCTTGATTCATCTTAATTCTTATTTTCTTTGTTAATCTTTGCTATCTTTTATAGATCATAAGTATTTCTAGTTGCCAACTTGGTCATGTTCTTGATTTCTATTTCTTTGATCAAGTTTGGCTTTGCATTCAAATTGCTTTCTTCTCTTATTCAAACTCAAAACTTATGCCTTTTCATGTGTTTGTCAATATACTCATCAAGAGGGAGATTGAAAGGCCATGTGGAGGTCTATCCTTATGTGTGATGAGTAATTGACGAGTTTTGAGTTTGGTTTGATTTGAAATTGAGTTTGATTTGAATTGGATTTTCAAATTGAAGCAATTTGAGTGTTGGTTGCTTTTCCCAGTGTTACAGGCCTGAGAGTGATAGCACCGGGACTTTGAGAGAAATTATGATTGATTAATGATTTTAGGATAATCATTGAATATGTGTGTGGATATTACTATGTAAAGGTTTTTCCTTGTCTTTTATGGTTGTAGGGCGACGGTGCTAGGTCATGGTGAGGCGGAAGATGACCGGGACTAGGCGAGGAGCGTCGGAGGTCCAGGCGATCGGGAGATCACCGGAAGATGATCGGAGACAGAGTCCGGGCAAGCCAAGAAGACAAGGAAAGGAGGAGATGCTAGCTAGACGTCGCGTGGATTAAGGAAAGCCGTCGGATTGCGGTCTAGTTGATAGGTTAGCGAGTCTAGGTAGTATGCTTCAAAAACCGTGCAAGAAAACCCGGTATGTGTGTGGGTTTTGGGTTAGCCCTTGCATGGCTGTGTGAGTGGGCAAATCCTAGCCCTTAAATGAGTTCTCTAGGGTTGAGGGCTGCATCCAAGGGTTGTAGGTGGCCCAAGAGTAGTATAAATAGGGGTGGATGGGTAGCCTCCTCCCCTTGAAGGTTATAGAGGTTTTTGTGCTCCTTTGAGCTTTGCCCACCTTGTTGTGTGGCTTTGTAAACCTTCACCTTCCAGAAATGCAAATCTTTTTTACTCATGCTTGAATTTAAATTACGCATTTACTTTATGTCTTAAATTCAACATTTAAATTCAGCATTTAAATTCCTGCAATTTACTTTCACACAATTTACTTTCTTGCAATTTGAATTTGCCTCCTCTACTTCCAAATGCTGATCTTGGATGTTTTGAGTGTGTTCATATGGTTTTACATCTCTTTTGCACTCTTGGATTGAGTAGAGATCATCTTTTCTTTCATGTTCCAACTCTGTTCAGAACTTGTTCTTCGCGCAGCAGTTAGTTTTTTATTTTTAGAAAAATATATCAAACTTATTTTTGAGTTATTATTATTGTAGAAGGTGAAGGACTCTCATATTCATTTATAGAAATATTTTGGAGTCCACTTTTTGCACCGTTTGGGTGCCATGAGGTGAAAAATGAGCCCTAAACTTTCTGCTTGAAGTTCCTGACTATCTACATTCTTTTATTTTTTCTGATTTGTTTGTATGGATTTTTGAGGTGAAATTTGGTGGAGTTCTTTATGACTCATCTTCTCATAGGGATAAAAATTATCAAAATTTTTTGAGCTGCAGAAACCCACCAACCACCTATTCTAATTGAGGACAGCTTCTGAAATTCTGCTTTCGCTTTTCTGAAAGTGACTTTTGTGATTTGAATTGATCTCCTTTCTAACAGCAAGAGTTGAATTGATTCCTTCTTATTTTGGACACTAGACAACCAGAATTGTGACTCAAAAATCCCCACATATTCTATGGTACTCATCCATGCAAGCTAGGGGTACACATAGTTGTCTAGTTGTTCAGGATTTTCACAATTTCCTTTGCGCGATCCTTTTGAGGTTTAGTTGGAGTATTTTGGGGGAAAATTTGTTTGCGACCATTCACCCCCCCTCTGTTCGCCATCTTGATCCTTCAATTAGTGATTGCATTTAATACGTTGATTGAATTAAAATGTGGTAGCACTTCATAATTAACTATTGTTTAATCTAATTACTTAAAATTGTTTCTTTATTTCGTGTATGTTAATTTAATACTTTTGTAAGTAATGTAAATTTGCTATACAAACCATTATATATAACTAATAGCAATTATTTAATTAATTTTAAAATCGAGATTTGGATATAGATTTATAATTAATGAAAATTTCTAGATTAATTAGCACTGCATAACAAATTAAATGAATAAAACAATTTGTGACCACTTATAAATATTTGTACATGGACCGAAGATGGATGTATGAAGCGGACCATCACGATAGAGAGTCTAGTTTTCTGAGCGCGATTGTGGCGTGCAAGTCAAATAAACTGATGGACTATATTAGTTGCCCGTGTGTCAATTGAAAGAATGAGAAGCAATTTTCTAACCTTGAGGCGATCCGTGCACTCTTGCTTCGAAGGGTTTTCAAGCCTGCCTATACCTATTAGACCGAGCACGGTGAAGATGAGATTATAAGTGAAGGGCATCTGATTGATGATAATAAAGACAACAACTCGACTATGGTCGAAGATATGTTCGTCGACACCCATGAAGACACGTTCATCGATAACCATGAAGATGATTTAGAATAGATGTTGCATGATGGGGAGGAGGACCTCACAAGTGAAAAGGATTTTCAGAAGTTTCAACGTATGGTAGAGGATTCTACAATACCCTTGTACCCGGGCTGCAAGGAGGAGCTCAAAAAGCTGCATGTTGTGCTTACGCTGCTGCAGTTGAAGGCAAGCAATGGTTGATCCGATAAGAGTTTCACAGAACTATTAGGTTTCTTCATAGATGTCCTTCCAGATGGTAACGTATTGCCAGCAACCACGTACCAGGCCAAACAGGTTGTTTGCCCATTGGAACTGGAAGTGCAGAAAATACACGCATATCTAGACGATTGCATATTGTATCGCAATGAGTTTGCAAATTTGGATGTGTATCCCGTTTGCAAGGCATCTCGGTATAAGCGCGGCAATGACGACATCGAGGCGCAGCGTAAGAAGAAAAGACCCGCATCACAGGTGGTGTGGTATTTCCCTATAATCCCTCATTTGAAGCGTCTGTTTAAGAACAAAAGGTATGCTCAATTGTTGCGATGGCACGCCGAAGAGCGTAAGAAGGATGGAATGCTTAGACATCTTACTGACTCTGCACAGTGGAGGAACATTAATAGAAAATGCAAGAAACACTTTGCATATGATATGAGGAATATAAAGTTCGGGCTCAGTACGGATGGGATGAATCCTTTCGGCAACATGAGTAGTAGTCATAGCATAATTGTAACATCCCAAAATTTGGGTTTTCAAAAATTTATATTTAAATTAGCTTTCCAAAAATTTCTATTGATTTTAATTCATTAAAGAAGCTTGATCTAGAATTTTCTAAATCTAAAACAATTTAATGTGCCTTTTGTGTACATTAAGTGATTTAAAATTTAGTTTTTACAGTGTCCTTTGTATCTCAGGAAATTTTCCAAATTCGAGATTTGCTAAAAAAATTAATTAAAATTATTAATTTAAATATTTGGATGTTAATTGGATTTCTATTTGGATTTTTAATTCAAATTATTAATGGTTCGGGCAATTCTAGAACCAAATTCCAATTCAAGCCTTTCCATTGAAATCCCATTTGAATTCAAAATTTCGATTTCCCTCGGTGTTCTAATTAACCTGGCATCCATATCCTTCTGAAATTAGAGTTCAATCCTTTACCGTCCGCAAAGTCAAAATTTCAATTTCGGTCCTTATTCGAAATTTCACCCGAGTTCCAAAATACTCCAAAAATATCAAAATTCATAGAATTAGGTTCCAAATATTCTATAATGATTTTGAGAATTTTTCTAAGATTTATAGAATCTCTCTGGTATTTTATCTCTCGCGGTCTTTCGTTAAATCAAGTATATTCGTCCCGAAATTTTCTAAATTCCAAAACTCATCAAAATTCAGTGAAACCAATTTTATTGGGTTCCAAAT
The DNA here is from genome assembly GCA_036346375.1 of Guadua angustifolia. Taxonomy (NCBI): domain Eukaryota; kingdom Viridiplantae; phylum Streptophyta; class Magnoliopsida; order Poales; family Poaceae; genus Guadua; species Guadua angustifolia. The sequence continues at coordinate 44,137,421 of CM070507.1, read as the reverse complement.
AATCTCTAGTATTTTTAGAAATTTTTCCAAGATTTTTGGATCATTTTTGCTATTTTATTTCTCGCGCTTTTGTCCCTTCATTTCTTCCGGCCAATGAGAAAGCGACACGTGTCCAACACTGTTCATCTTTAACCTCCAGCCGTGCGCACTGTTCATATTCAGCCCCATTTGCAGCCCAAACTTTAAATGCTCATAACTTTTGCAATTCTCAACGAAATTGAGTGAGGTCAGTTGCAAAACGACCGTGTCATCAAGTACTTCGATTCTCCTATAGTTTCCCCCTCTGAAATCAAGTGAAACCGAAACTGCAAGCACTTCTTTGCCGTTTCTTGTTTTGGCCATAACTTTTCCGTTTCTCATCCTCTCAACGCGTGTGACCACCCAAAACGTGCGTTTCAGTCTCCCCAGCACGTTTCTCACCTTTGCCCTCCATTTCCAGAACATTTGCCCATCCGAAAATCGAAGAAACGATCGCCGGACGTCCTCCGTTGACATCGCCGTGTCATCTTTTGCTCCGGTAAGGCAAATGGATTTCTGTTCGCGTCATCTTGTGCGCATTAGTGTGTAGATCATAACCCCTCAAGAAAATCCAGGTTTCGTCAAGAATTGCTCCGGGAACTTGCGTTCGTTCGTCGTCAAGTCGAGTTCCGTTCGTCGTCGATTTCTCCCAAACCGGTAATTCCCAATCAAATTCCTTTTAGATGTAGCCTAGTATGATCTTGCTCCACACCGTGCTCTCGTTAGTTTTGAGAAATTCCACGTTCTATTGTGTTTTTGGTCGCCATGCCATTCGGGCCATTTTTGGTCGCTCCGGTCGTCCATGGCGCCGCGCCTAGGTCTTCCGTGGTCGGCCGGCGTGCCCATGAGTTTCCCTCACCTTGCCGCCCCACCCCACCCCTTGGCCGCCCTTCCCGCCGCCGAGCCGCGCCGCCGCCGTGAGTCGCCCGAGCCGCCGCCAAGCCGTCGTGGCTCTCTGTAAAACAGCCAGGAAACATGAAAACAAAACACTGTAGTGATGCTACAGTGCGATTTCTTATTTCCGGGAATTTTCTTTCTAGTCAAACTTCGTTTGATCCGTTCTCCTCCATCCGAACTCGGAATCGAGTGATTCAAATTCCTAAATTCATCGAAATTCATCCTCTATCTGTCAGTATTTTTATTATAATTTTTAGTTTCTGTTTATTTTATTTGATTCATTTGTATCTCGGTTATTTAAATCGTTGCTCCGTTTTACGTGTCTACTGCCTTGGCAGTACCCATTCGACCAGCACAAATTTGCCATGTTGTTGCCATGTCGTGACCTCGCTGCCCTATCTATCAGCCGACAGTTGCCACCTTGTTATTTCAAAAGCGTCCGTCATCGCTTCGCCATTAACGTTCCATCGTTAACGTTCCGTCGTTAACGTTTCGCCGTTAACGTTCCATCGTTAACGTTCCACCGAAAACGTTTCACCATTAATATTCTATCGTTAACGTTCCGTCGTTAACGTTTCATCGTTAACATTCCGCCGTTAACGTTCCATTGTTAACGTCCCGTTGTTAACGTCCCGTCGTTAACGCTTTGCCCTCATCACATATGTGTTTAGCCTTGTCTTCATATCATTGTCGCCTTATCATCGTCAAGTCTCCACATCGTAGTATGACTGAACCCCAGACCAAATCCTAGCCCGATCGCATTTAGACCTGTAACACCCCGGCGCCAAGCGCACCGCGAATGCTACCAAAAACTCCAGATACAAACGACACATCTACGAAAAGACTGAAACTGAATTTAATCACTAAACTCTTAACTGGCCTAAGAAAAACTAAGTCACCGAAATTTACAAAATTTCGGCAAGACCTCTCTAGAATAGAGGACATCCACTCAGCAGACAGAAAACATGCAGGTAATATGATATCATTCTAGCAGGTCCTTAGTTAACCAATCACACATCCAATAGATGGTAATAAACTCCACCACGACTAACGGCACATTACAACTTTATTAATTACAGCCAGACTTTACAAGTTAATTTAAATGAGGAGGTAGTGACTGAAGTCGTGCACGTGCTACTACTCCCATCCCGGCGAGTCAACTCCAAGATACCTAAAACAGGAAACAAACAAGCGTGAGTCCAGGACTCAGCAAAGTGCAACAAGCGTAACAATTCCAGTTTATCGTAAGTAAAACAAGAACTTGACCATAAGAGCAAGTAATACAAAGGAAGCAACATCCGGAAAATACGCATTTGTACCCATTTAAAACAAAACTTGACTAAACCAAAATTTATCGCCATCAAGTAATAAACTTGATAATAAAGCCATTCAACGCCAAAGAAACATTACTTGACTCTAAATCCAACGTCTCCCTACTTAACGACCCCTTGTTGTAACTCAAACCATTTTCATCAATTGAATTTGAGTTCATAACTCGACTTCACTCCACGATATTCATACAACATAATTAGCAAGACAAGGAAATGCGCTAATTCATCAAATTCAATTCAATCTACCCTTTTTGGGTTGAGTCCACGAATCAACCTTCAATTACCACAATCACCATCCAAAAGACACACCATTTACCAGAACACTCATTATGAAAGATGCAATGCACATGAATGCTCATTTCCATGCACGTCTTTGATCGCCGGTGCCCACCGTCGGTGTGCACCCTCACGTCCCTTCCATCCGTAGATGGAAGGTGCCTACTCTTCTTGTCTCGCTCCCATTCACCTCAATGAATGGGACTACGGTAGGACTTTCGTGTTCACTACGTGTGAACACAGAGGCCCGCATCAGCATGGGTCGCCCCTTCCATTATGAATGCACAAATGCAATTTTCATGAATGAAATGCAACTTTTCATTCAATGCATACACAAACATATCATATCCACATACACACACATAGCCCAATTCTCACATTCCTAAGTCACTAGCGGTAATTGTACAAGCAGATTCAACCATAAGGCATGGCAACTCATGACAGCGTTTCTATCATGCAACCACATCCTACAGCCATCGAACCAAGTTCACACAATACACTTGCAGTTAAATGCTCACGTATACTATCTTTATAAAGGACTTAACCGTTTGAACCAAACCCATGTTAGTCCCAATCACTCGAACAATCTACTCACTATAATCAACCTTACTAAAAGCTCGGTCTCACTTAGAGTTCATCTAATTAACAGAGCAACAATTAAACTAAGGAGCATCACATATGAACACACATCCACACTCAATAACACGGTGTAGTTGCATCAATTCCCTTAAACTTTTAACCATCATAGACATTTTCATAAGAGGGAGCACTTTCTAGTTATAGCAAAGCAAGGCTTACCTCTTGCGTATGCATCGACAATTATTTATTTTAAGAGCAAACAATCATTTACTCCTCCTAGCCGCAATCTAGGGTATGCACTTGCCTTTAACTTCTCGAACTAGAGTGGCGAGAGGTTGATGCCACACCTGGGGGTCACATCACCTGCAAATAAATACATTTTACTCAAAACATACCAACAAAACAAACACAAGACTTATATCGACTTCGATCCTACGATCCAATCCCAAACCCGAAAAACATAAATCTGCTTAACCGGGATAGCAGCGCTCTAAAGAGCCTAACTCCTAATTGGTTTAGCCGAAAAATGGGATCCGTACCTCTATTTAACCATAAGAGGCTAATCTACAGCTACGCCATGGCCACTCATGCGAGAGATGCCACGAAGGCCACCAAATCACACACTAAAGTTCAGCCGAGAAATTGAGCTCGCTGAAATTCCCAGCTTCGGGACAAAACTTCCAAATAGCGTAACTTTTGATCGGCTTATCGGATTTTTGTGTTCTTGCACTTGAAACGACCATGAGGAGATAAACTACGCATATATCACAGCCGCTCGCTCAGCCAACTTACCCTCTGCTCCCAGATCGAAGACGAACAGAGGATACAGATTACCCGACTTACTCTGGACAGCCCTCACGAAAAGTGCCATAACTTTCAAACGGTTGAACGAAAATTAGCGATTTCTGTCTCTATTGAAAGGTAATTCGATTATCTACAACTTTCGTTATAGACAAACCCCCAGGAAACGCTTGTAGAATTTTCCATTAGCAGCTCTAACCAAGGACGAAAATCTGTCCGAACAGAACATTCTCATTCACTCTAGTCTCTCCCTTTCCCAACTAAATACATGGCAAAACAAGAACCCTAGCTAGGCATTTCATCAAACACCATGCATGCAAGCAATCTCACCCCCAAAATTTCTAGGGTTTACCTCAAATCTGACTCATGGAGGAAAGGGAGGTGGGGGAGGGCTGCAGGTTGCAGCTGCTGCCTTGATTGCTTCTTGGCCGGGAGGTCGCCGGACTTGGGGGAGATGAGGGGCGCCGGAGCTGGAGAAGGTAGCCATGGCGCCGCCGGTCAGGGGGAGGAGCAGGGCGCCGACCAGGGGCTGCAGGAGGCTGGCTCGGGTGGAGGAGGAATGCGCAGGGGAGGTGATGCACTCGGTTGGAGAGGCGCATGGGGGAGCTGGCACTCGGCAGGGAGCAGGCACCAGAAGGCTGCGGCCAAGGAAATAGCAGGCGCCAGGATGTTTCGGCCAGGGAAATATCAGGCGCTAGGAGGAAAAGAAAAGAGGGAGCCGGGTGGGAAATATTCTTTAGGGTTCCTCTCTTCCAATCTCCCTCTAATACTTAACCACTAGATGCCATTATACAAAAAGATTAGGGAACAAAAGAATTGAAGCCCCTCACAAACAAAACAATTTCCGGCCAAAAACTCTGATAAAACAAGTGACGGTATTACACTCTTCCCCCCTTTTACAGAATTCGACCTCGAATTCTGACCACAACAAAAACACCAACAAGAACAACGGGAACAGATTGACAAAGCGAAATCACCCAAAAAGAACAAAGCTGGGTACTTCTCTTGGAAGAGGAAACTTCACAACTCAAACCACGGCTCTCGCCAAAGGAGCAAGCGACTGAACTCATTTCATCCATCAACAAATCAACACTCACTCTTACTCCTTAATTCGCATAGTACAAAACTCGGAAGATCATACTACTAACTCCCAAACTCAATTCTCATTTCTCTATTAAGCATCCCACCAATTATCATCAAAACACCCAAGCTATCCGATTAAACAGCCGGGTTATAAACTTGGATACCCTACGAAGCACGAAAACACTGATTCCCATCTCTCCTCATTGGTTAACCTCCTAACCAAAGAGCCACACACAGAATTCTTTATTCGAACAAGCTTCTAACCAATTCCGAACATATCATTATTTCTAGCCATTTTAACACCAGAATCCTCCAGGAACCACAACATAATTCTTATCTTTTGCAGACAATTGCCCTTGGAACAAAAGGGCCATGACCAACCTTACTATTGCCACAATTAGCCCAACATGCACAAATCCTATTTCCTCACAATACAATATCATACTTGACCCCCCTTTTTTTTCATACCTGTCTCGAGCAGGGAGACAACCCTTCGAAAAGAAAGATTCATAATCTGATCGCACCATTTCTGGCTAACCCACATTGAATCCAACCCACAAGACCAAGGGTTCGAGCATACTTAGAAAAAGTAATGCATTTATCGACCGATTCCACCATCGAACAACAAAATTAATCCCACACAACCGTGGGACAACGGAATCCGACAACCCTCCACCAAGGTCGCTTGATTTTCCTTCCAAGAAGGTCTCACCTTACAACCATCACCCAACCAATACTTCCAAAGAGTATAATATTCCATTATACTACACCAAAAACTCATGACCCAATATTTTCTTGTCTCACACTAGAGCAAAGAAAAATCTCCATTCGCTTAACAAGCTAACCACTTTCCTCAACTTACAACCAATGCAATAGAATTCATATCGAAGAGGAGCACCACAACAAACGCTTGCAGAAGTGGTCCCAAAAACCAAAAGAACAAAGGTTTCTTTCTAACAACAAACCACTTCCATCACTTTTAATTTCCAAAGCATACATCTTCGCATCGAGACAACACTCAATTAATAAACAACACATCCCATAATCCCAATTAAAGGGGGCAGCTCACTTCTACCAACAATAATTACTTATGACTTAATCAAACGATTCACCTTTTAAACATGTTCACACAATTCATTCTCATTTATTTAAGTCCAATTCCAATCGAACTATTAATACCAATAGCTCCCATTCAAGAACTTCCAACATTTTCCATTACATCTATTTATTTCCTTTAAATGGCAAGTCACCCCATTCCGTAAGTATGCGTTCTTTCTTCCTCATAATCTTTCATCCACTAACTCCACCACTTGGCGAAACAACTCATACGGCAATTTCAATTGCACACCAAACAAAATGCCTTAAACAAAAGGCAACCTTCCAAATAATTACACCGACAACCCAATTTCCATAAGTATTTAAACATAAGCTCATCTTACAACCCACTATCTCTAATATACTTGCACCTTTAACATTAAAAGTTTCAATGTTCGCACCCAACGCCTTTGGGAAGCCCCAACAAGACTTAGCAAGAACTACATAACCACTCTTCCTTAGATCACTTCCTCCAGAAGTTGACTTTTCCACTAATTACATCTGCGATCAGAAGTGTTATCACACACATTGGACCAATTCTCCCTCATGATACTCATCAAGGAAAAAGTATTATAGCTTTATCCATAATGAACCTTTCAATAAAGGCCAATTCACAAACTACATTCAAGACATCTCTTTTTGAAGCAACCTCCAATAAGATGGACATCTGCCATCCATACCCCCTATTCATCAACAGTATGATCAACACAACAGATTAAACTATTTAAGACTCCCTTAAATAGCAATGTCTCCTTGAGACATAAATTACCAAAATGGCCCAAAGTTCAACCGTCGCTAGGAGCAACCCAAGCCCCAAAATATTCAATCCAGTGATTCTTCACACTTTAATTACAACTTCATTCTAGGTTATACAATCCACACCTTGTAGAAACTTATCGCTAATCTACACAATCCAACCACTGTGGACATCACGGAGCAACTTGAACCCCATCACTTAATTAAACAAGTTCCTCAACCAAAATTATTATTCCTCCTTCAACATAATCACTACTAGCCTTACGCAATCACCATTTCCATTCATTCACTTATAAACGTGGAACACCAAGACCTTCATACAAATTCCTGTCATCTATCACAACGAGGACAACCACCCTAACTCAATCGTTTTACAAATCTCATATGGGAAGATCTTCATCACCCACAACATACTTTAACTGTCGAATTTCCCTTTCCAGAAAAGCCAACAAAATTTCCAAAGAAGCTCGACTCTCAAAAGACTTGGGAAATGACAGGACTCAAGCCTTGCCATTCAACCGGTCTCCAAACCAATCATCAAACTCCAAAATTCCACAAAGGAAAGGAGTTACACAAATCAATTCATAGAAAGGAAAAGCGAATCGATCGAATAACACTTTTCCTTTGAAGCCCCAAATCCAAAACTTAATCCCGGAGAACGACAACACGAAGAAATCCATACTCTTTCCCGCCATAAATCAATGAGGCGCAACACCAAACCATTTTTCTTTGACTTAAACCCATAAAAGACTAAACAAGCCAAAGCCCAAAACTCACTCCATCAATCCTCCAATCTACAACAGAAGTACAACAACTCCTTTTAAACTAGGAGAACGTCCAACACAAAAAGGAATCCAAAACCTTCCCCGCAAAGCAACCCAAAAGAAGAACGACAGGATTCTCTTTTCTTTGACTTAAATCCAATAAGACCAAAGAAGACAACACCCAAATGACGTACTCCATCAACTCTCCGATCTTCAACAAAATAACAAGAACTCTCCTCACCCGAGATTATGAATTCTTCCGTGCTGGCCCTCAACAGCCACACCGCCCAACTCGGCTACACGACAGGGCCGACATACCTTCGGCACAAAGAGTCCCACCGGACCCCACAAAACAATATACCACTTAAAAATCATAGCCATCAATAATTCCATAGCCTTATCAAGACTAACATATAACCTACCAACAAATATCAAAATAGCAGCAAAACAAAAATAAGCATTGTAACACAACGCAACGATAACCCATCCCTTTCCTATTGTGCATCAGTGTGTGTCAGTTTTAAATTAATTAACCATTTTACCTCAAGTTTTAAGGTTATTGCCCTAGGGCCACATTTTAAAAGTTCAACCTAAACCATGTTTCTACTTTCATGCAGCAAATTTTTAATTCATTCAAGAATAACTTTCTAGATTCTAGCATTACGGACCTGAAGCCCGCTCTGATACCAACTGTAACACCCCGGCGCCAAGCGCACCGCGAATGCTACCAAAAACTCCAGATACAAACGACACATCTACGAAAAGACTGAAACTGAATTTAATCACTAAACTCTTAACTGGCCTAAGAAAAACTAATTCACCGAAATTTACAAAATTTCGGCATGACCTCTCTAGAATAGAGGACATCCACTCAGTAGACAGAAAACATGCAGGTAATATGATATCATTCTAGCAGGTCCTTAGTTAACCAATCACACATCCAATAGATGGTAATAAACTCCACCACGACTAACGGCATATTACAACTTTATTAATTACAGCCAGACTTTACAAGTTAATTTAAATGAGGAGGTAGTGACTGAAGTCGTGCATGTGCTACTACTCCCATCCCGGCGAGTCAACTCCAAGGTACCTAAAACAGGAAACAAACAAGCGTGAGTCCAGGACTCAACAAAGTGCAACAAGCGTAACAACTCCAGTTTATCGTAAGTAAAACAAGAACTTGACCATAAGAGCAAGTAATACAAAGGAAGCAACATCCGGAAAATACGCATTTGTACCCATTTAAAACAAAACTTGACTAAACCAAAATTTATCGCCATCAAGTAATAAACTTGATAATAAAGCCATTCAACGCCAAAGAAACATTACTTGACTCTAAATCCAACGTCTCCCTACTTAACGACCCCTTGTTGTAACTCAAACCATTTTCATCAATTGAATTTGAGTTCATAACTCGACTTCACTCCACGATATTCATACAACATAATTAGCAAGACAAGGAAATGCGCTAATTCATCAAATTCAATTCAATCTACCCTTTTTGTTTTTGGGTTGAGTCCACGAATCAACCTTTAATTACCACAATCACCATCCAAAAGACACACCATTTACCAGAACACTCATTATGAAAGATGCAATGCACATGAATGCTCATTTCCATGCACGTACCGGTACTGCCAGTGCCCACCCGTCGGTGTGCACCCTCACGTCCCTTCCATCCCGTAGATGGAAGGTGCCTACTCTTCTCGTCTCGCTCCCATTCACCTCAATGAATGGGACTACGGTAGGACTTTCGTGTTCACTACGTGTGAACACAGAGGCCCGTGATCAAGATGGGTCGCCTTCCATTATGAATGCACAAATGCAATTTTCATGAATGAAATGCAACTTTTCATTCAATGCATACACAAACATATCATATCCACATACACACACATAGCCCAATTCTCACATTCCTAAGTCACTAGCGGTAATTGTACAAGCAAATTCAACCATAAGGCATGGCAACTCATGACAGCGTTTCTATCATGCAACCACATCCTACAGCCATCGAACCAAGTTCACACAATACACTTGCAGTTAAATGCTCACGTATACTATCTTTATAAAGGACTTAACCGTTTGAACCAAACCCATGTTAGTCCTAATCACTCGAACAATCTACTCACTATAATCAACCTTACTAAAAGCTCGGTCTCACTTAGAGTTCATCTAATTAACAGAGCAACAATTAAACTAAGGAGCATCACATATGAACACACATCCACACTCAATAACACGGTGTAGTTGCATCAATTCCCTTAAACTTTTAACCATCATAGACATTTTCATAAGAGGGAGCACTTTCTAGTTATAGCCAAGCAAGGCTTACCTCTTGCGTATGCATCGACAATTACTTACTTTAAGAGCAAACAATCATTTACTCCTCCTAGCCGCAATCTAGGGTATGCACTTGCCTTTAACTTCTCGAACTAGAGTGGCGAGAGGTTGATGCCACACCTGGGGGTCACATCACCTGCAAATAAATACATTTTACTCAAAACATACCAACAAAACAAACACAAGACTTATATCGACTTCGATCCTACGATCCAATCCCAAACCCGAAAAGCATAAATCTGCTTAACCGGGACAGCAGCGCTCTAAAGAGCCTAACTCCTAATTGGTTTAGCCGAAAAATGGGATCCGTACCTCTATTTAACCATAAGAGGCTAATCTACAGCTACGCCAAGGCCACTCATGCGAGAGATGCCACGAAGGCCACCAAATCACACACTAAAGTTCAGCCGAGAAATTGAGCTCGCTGAAATTCCCAGCTTCGGGACAAAACTTCCAAATAGCGTAACTTTTGATCGGCTTATCGGATTTTTGCGTTCTTGCACTTGAAACGACCATGAGGAGATAAACTACGTATATATCACAGCCGCTCACTCAGCCAACTTACCCTCTGCTCCCAGATCGAAGACGAACAGAGGATACAGATTACCCGACTTACTCTGGACAGCCCTCACGAAAAGTGCCATAACTTTCAAACGGTTGAACGAAAATTAGCAATTTCTGTCTCTATTGAAAGGTAATTCAATTATCTACAACTTTCGTTATAGCCAAACCCCCAGGAAACGCTTGTAGAATTTTCCATTAGCAGCTCTAACCAAGGACGAAAATCTGTCCGAACAGAACATTCTCATTCACTCTAGTCTCTCCCTTTCCCAACTAAATACATGGCAAAACAAGAACCCTAGCTAGGCATTTCATCAAACACCATGCATGCAAGCAATATCACCCCCAAAATTTCTAGGGTTACCTCAAATTTGACTCATGGAGGAAAGGGAGGTGGGGAGGCTGCTGGTTGCAGCTCCGGGTTGTCTGCTGGCCGGGAGGTCGCCGGACTTGGGGAGATGAGGGTGCCGAGCTGGAGAAGGTAGCCATGGCGCCCGGCCGTGGGAGGAGCAGGCGCCGACCAGGCTGCAGGAGGCTGGCTCGGGTGGAGGAGGAATCGCAGGGAGGTGATGCACTACCGAGAGGAGGCGCATGGGGAGCCGGCACTCGGCAGGAGCAGCACCGAAGGTGCATGCCAAGGAAATAGCAGCGCCAGGATGTTTCGCCAGGAAATATCAGGCGCCAGGAGGAAAAGAAAAGAGGGAGCCGGGTGGGAAATATTCTTTAGGGTTCCTCTCTTCCAATCTCCCTCTAATACTTAACCACTAGATGCCATTAAACAAAAAGATTAGGGAACAAAAGAATTGAAGCCCCTCACAAACAAAACAATTTCCGGCCAAAAACTCTGATAAAACAAGTGACGGTATTACAAGACCCTTGTGTCGATGCCTTCTCTCCGTAAACCTTAATCTTCTAGAAACCTGTTCGTGGACTTGGTCAATAGACCATTGGCCCATATGTCACCCTCTCGTATCAAACCCTAATCTCACTCTCACATCAGCTCTATCTATTCCATCAGTCAACAAAAGTCAACACCGTGCCTGAGTTTAGTTCATCGTGAACCAAATCATTCTCGTGGACCCGATTTATAGATCGAGAGCCCATATGTCAATATCTGTCCAATCGAGTTAATTAATCTCGAATGATATTCCCTGGAATATACTTCGTTCTTTCCTAATTATCGATCGAACCTTCTCGATAAATCTTTCGAAGCTCGTTCTCTTTCATCCGATCTTCGATCAAATCTAAGTTTCTAAATTCAATCCCTTCCGTTCAAGTACCAATCTAATATTAATTTGGAGTTTATTTGAATTGCTTTTGAGTTTTGTTGTATTTGTGTTTCTTTATCGTTAGACGCGTTGTCCGGAAGTCATTCAAAGAAGCTGAAGATCAAGGAAGTAAAGATTGAAGATCGAAGATCCAGAGTCAAAGATAGAGAGTAAAGAACAATAAAGATAACAAGTGCCAGGCAAGTCGTGCTTTGATCATATTGCTCCCAGTTTTACAAATTTACTTTGATTCAAATTATTGCATGCTAGTTCAAGAATTAAAATGATTTAAATTAATTTGGGATTAGTTATACAATCCAATTGCTAATATCACCTTGCCATGACTAATTGTATGCCATAATTCATTTGTCACCCTAAGATGGTTGATTATTAGTTGGTTGTTATTACTTGCCAACGTGGGTTGGTTAGACCGTGTATAATTGCTTAGCCATGCTACGCAACTCATGTCTTTTGAAAATAAAAGGTTAATACTAATTAATGGATTATGAAATGTGTTTGTGAAATGGTGTGATGTGTTGCCACACGATGATGTTGATATGTGGAACCAGCGTGGTTCTACATGGATGTTGAGTTGTTGTTGGCATTGTGTTGCGCAATAATCAACTGGGGTGATAAAATGTTTTAGACTGAGGCAAGTGGCAAGAGTGGCATTGAATATGTCACTCTGGTATTTGGCGGTATTGTTGGAGAATTTTGTGATGGTATTGTTGGTGAATTATTCGGGGTAGCCTTGCCTTGGTCACCCTAAGGACTTAACCTTGCGAGCCTTTGACCTGAGTCACTCGTACAACCACATGTCTGAATGGGAAGACCTAGTTTAGTAGGATTTCGATATCTCACCTTTGATACCTCGGGGTGGCGATTGCGAGGATAAGCAGTATGAGGGAGCGCGTGCGTGCTACGGCTTGGTACCGAATCCAACGGTGTTTGTCGGTCCTATACTTGACTCTGGCGAGGAAGTGATAGTGAAGGCAACCCGAGAGGTTCCTAGGTTGAGATAGAAGTTTCTGAAAGGCTTTGTTATGATCGCTCATTCGCATACTCTTGTATGGCGATTCACGGCTGACGTGATGGGTTGATTGTATCTTGTGGGTAAAGTGTACAACCTCTGCAGAGTGTAAAAACTATTCGAATAGCCGAGTCCGCGGTACTGGACATTGCTTGGGGATTACAATCAAGGGGTAGAGTTTTGAAAATAAAATGAGGTTGGGAATGTGAACAATGTGATATGGAAATTGGTTAAGGATGAGAAATGTTTTACTTGAGAATGATTACGAAATTTATTATGGATATTATTTGTTTTACTGCTTTTCAATCTATTCATGATATTCATTTGTAAATGTTGTTTTATGCAAAATAGCCAATTCAGCCATTCAATTGGAATAAGCCGTGCATATAGTTATTTAGACTTGCATTCTGTGCACGACTTGTTGAGTACGGTTGTGTACTCACCCTTGCTTTAACAAAACATCACCAGTTGAGGAGAAGTCTCTGTTTTCGAAGAAGGAGAAGTTCTGCAAGAAGGCGAATATCTAGGAGTTGAACCTTGTCAAATGCCTGTGGTATTTTGATGGAATTCACCGACGTTCTTCGTTCATTCTTTGTTCATTTTACTCTGAGTTGAAGCCATCTAGGCTTCACAATTGTAAGTTGACCTTAAGGTTGTTCAACATATTATATTAAAAGATGAATTCTTTATTTATTAATCCGTTGTGTATGATTGTGATATTCATCTTTGTTAGCTGTGGGCACTAGCTCTCGATCACGGGACTAGTTGAAAACCTGAGAGGGTTTCGGATTGTAATTCGGGTCCCGACAGAGGTGGTATCGAGCATACTTGTTGTAGGTCTTGTCCCTAGATAGTTTGGCCGTTCTTTAGGAACTTCAAAATTATTTTCTAAAGAGAAAATTTAACTTGAAGAATAACAAGTTCTTGACTTATCTTATTCTTCCATTCTTTTCCCCTTTTGCTGAAATTTCTATCTTTCCCCGTCGATTTAAGTTGAAAATCTTACCTCAGTTGTCTTGAATGGATAACGATGTTTCACACTTTAGGAGGAAGCACTGGATGCCGTTGCTAACCTTAAGATCGTGAAGACCGGAATCGTCGAGCTCAAGGAAAGAGTGCCGATGAAGTGTTCCAAAAGGTAGAAGAACCAGTGTCGATGAAGTGTTCAAGAAATTCGAAGAATCAGTGCTTGAGTAACCGTTGAGACTCATGTGTGAGAGTCGCGTCTGTCTAAGTTAGGAGTGTTACCCTTTCTAGACGTTAGACTTGTGTGCTGAGGTTAATTTGGTTTTCTGTTTGCTGAGTTTGCAGTATGTGTCGCATGGCCCTTAGGCTTTTGTGAGCGACCATACCAAGTTGTAAATAATGATTGTGTAAATTGAGGTTTGGGGTTAAACCTAATCCCCGTAATAGTTCTTGGATACTTACCTATGCTTTTCCTTCTTGCCTATTAACCATGGTCAGTCAACAGATGGATAAATTATCTAGTATCAACCTTGGTAGTATTCCTGAAGCAGTCCAAGTCAGTTCAGATGTTGCCGCCAGTATCAGTGTTAGAGCAGATGTTGACCAAAAGCAATCTCCAGTTCCACCGGTTGAAAATTCAATAATGCGTTCTCAGTGCAAGTTTGCAAAGTTTATAGAACTAGGCAAATTAGAAGATTGTGCATGTACCCGTTGTGGAGTCATAGGACATACCTCGGATGAGCATCATATCAATTGTTCCAGTTGTGAAGGGAACCATCCTCTTGGAGAATGTCCGAATAATAAGATTACATATTTTCTTTGTGAAGGCCAAGATCATTGCCCAAGCCAGTGTGCTATGTATTCAGTGTTGACTTCTACAATGCAACGTCAATGAGAAAATTTCCGAGCCACTATGGTTCAAGAGTTAGCAAAGAAAGGCATGTTGTCATCTACCCATACCTTGTCACAAGAACAGTTAAAAGAGAAATACCAAGAATCTAGCAAGCTACCGCAGAAAAGAAGCAAGTCAAAGTCACTAGGAAGTTGTTTCCTTTGTGGTAAACAAGGTCACTATGCCAGACAATGTCCCCAGAAGCATCAAGCATCCACTTCACCTTCAGTCATCCCAGAAGTCAGTTCAGTTCAAAGCATAACACCAAGATCGCATGGTGAAGCATCAAAGAATCGATTATGCTATGCCTGCCGTAAAAGAGGTCACTTTGCCAAGCAATGCCCATTCAAATATGAAGTACCTTGTGGAATTTAAATTGTTCCCGGCTACCTCATTGAGCTCAGATTGCCAAGTATGCCTGAAGCAACAACAGAAGCCGATTGTTCCAAGAAGCAGTTGAAGAAAAAACGGTTGACTGATGAAGCTCCCAATAAGTTTCAGAAGCCATGATGCTATACTCTAGTTTGTAAGAGTAATGTCAAGGAATTCTCTTAGCAATTCCTATTTGTGGAACAAATGTACCCAGAATTCTAATCAAAAGTATTAAGGGCAATAAAGGATTTGATATGTCTTTGAGCATTCACTTCACTAGACAAAGTTCATGTGTATGTTGGCCATAGAGCCCGAGTTCTCGAGAATGTGATGTAGAGACAAAAATTTGTTGATTTAGCATATTGAAGACCAAGACTTTTATACGTGGCAATTGAAGCATTAAATCTCTATGGAAAGAATATCTAGTCGATATAGAATTTCCGGTTGCTACTCGAGAACCAGGTCGACAAAGATAGTATCGCATCAACAGATCAATGAATCGGTATTTTTATCCATGCTTTTGACAAGTCCAAATAAGATAAAACTAATTCGAACCTTGTAATCCCATGACTCATCGTGATGTTAAGAGTTGCGATTTATTTGGTCAATGTTCCTTACTCGAATGTCATTGGTAGTGAATTTGCAAGGATCAATGGATCGTCCAAGAGTTTCAAGCGTGGTGAAGCAATTATCAATCGACTTGAGTTCCTCGGATCAAGAGTCGTTCTCAAGAACCAACTTAATGTAAATGATGTTCAACTTTGATCAAGACCGTAGAATAGCAAGTTGCTTTACGCCGTCAGAGCAGCTTGTCCAGCTTTCAAGAGAAGCAAAGGATCAAGTGTCAGTGGATAAATAAAAGGTTGCATAACAATGGTAGTTATCAGCGTTGTTAGGAAGAGTGCAGATTGTCTTCCAAAGGCCTCAGTGGAAGAATTGTTTCATATGCCAGAAAGCAGACTCAGTTGAAGCCAATTAAGTTTGCAAAAGGATCTTGCCTACAAGGAGCAACCTATCAAAATTTGACCCAGCAGAAGGATGTTATCCAGTGTTTGACCTCGAAGCAATCCCATCAAGTGTGCAGTTGTCTGCAAGTGCAGAGAGTCTCGAAGATCGAGTTTCCTGAACCTATTCTGTAGTCAGCTCGAATCTCGGGGACAAGATTCTGTTAAGGGGGGAGGTTTGTAACATCCCAAAATTTGGGTTTTCAAAAATTTATATTTAAATTAGCTTTCCAAAAATTTCTATTGATTTTAATTCATTAAAGAAGCTTGATCTAGAATTTTCTAAATCTAAAACAATTTAATGTGCCTTCTGTGTACATTAAGTGATTTAAAATTTAGTTTTTACAAGTGTCCTTTGTATCTCGTGGAATTTCCCAAATTCGAGATTTGCTAAAAATTAATTAAAATTACTAATTTAAACATTTGGATGTTAATTGGATTTCTATTTGGATTTTAATTGAATTATTAATGGTTCGCAATTCTAGAACCAAATTCCAATTCAAGCCTTTCCATTGAAATCCCATTTGAATTCAAAATTTCGATTTCCTCGGTGTTCTAATTAACCTGGCATCCATATCCTTCTGAAATTAGAGTTCAATCCTTTACCGTCATAAAGTCAAAATTTCAATTTAGGTCCTTATTCGAATTTCACCCGAGTTCCAAAATACTCCAAAAATATCAAAATTCATAGAATTAGGTTCCAAATATTCTATAATGATTTTGAGAATTTTTCTAAGATTTATAGAATCTCTCTGGTATTTTATCTCTCGCGGTCTTTCGTTAAATCAAGTATATTCGTCCCGAAATTTTCTAAATTCCAAAACTCATCAAAATTCAGTGAAACCAATTTTATTGGGTTCCAAATAATCTCTAGTATTTTTAGGATTGTTTCCAAGATTTTTAGATCTTTTTTGCTATTTTATTTCTCGCGCTTTTGTCCCTTCATTTCTTCCGGCCAATGAGAAAGCGACACGTGTCCAACACTGTTCATCTTCAACCTCCAGCCGTGCGCACTGTTCATATTCAGCCCCATTTGCAGCCCAAACTTTATATGCTCATAACTTTTGCAATTCTCAACGAAATTGAGTGAGGTCAGTTGCAAAACGACCGTGTCATCAAGTACTTCGATTCTCCTATAGTTTCCCCCTCTGAAATCAAGTGAAACCGAAACTGCAAGCACTTCTTTGCCGTTTCTTGTTTTGGCCATAACTTTTCCGTTTCTCATCCTCTCAACGCGTGTGACCACCCAAAACGTGCGTTTCAGTCTCCCCAGCACGTTGCTCACCTTTGCCCTCCATTTCCAGAACATTTGCCCATCCGAAAATCGAAGAAACGATCGCTGGACGTCCTCCGCTGACATCGCCGTGTCATCTTTTGCTCCGGTAAGGCAAATGGATTTCTGTTCGCGTCATCTTGTGCGCATTAGTGTGTAGATCATAACCCCTCAAGAAAATCCAGGTTTCGTCAAGAATTTCTCCGGGAACTTGCGTTCGTTCGTCGTCAAGTCGAGTTCCGTTCGTCGTCGATTTCTCCCAAACCGGTAATTCCCAATCAAATTCCTTTTAGATGTAGCCTAGTATGATCTTGCTCCACGCCGTGCTCTCGTTAGTTTTGAGAAATTCCACGTTCTATTGTGTTTTTGGTCGCCATGCCATTGGGCCATTTTTGGTCGCTCCGGCCGTCCATGGCGCCGCTGCCCTAGGTCTTCCGTGGTCGGCCGGGCGTGCCCATGAGTTTCCCCTCACCTTGCCGCCCCACCCCACCCCTTGGCCGCTTTTCCCGCCGCCGAGCAGCGCGCCGCCGTGAGTCGCCCGAGCCGCCGCCAGCTGCCGTGGCGCCGCCTCTCGGTCTTTGCTCCATCAAGCTGCGTCCTCCCTGCGTTCCTCAGCCGGCGCACTCCATGCGACGCCGCCTTGTCCCGGCTGCTGCCCCTCGCGAGCACCGTGCAGCCACACCGGTTGCCGCCCGAAAAGCCGCCGGTGCCGCTTCAAATCCTCCGTTCGCTGTTCCATCACATGCTCCGCACCGCACCACCGCCCTCTTTCCATTTTGCTATTTGCCATGCGCTGCCATGCCCCCAATCTCTAGTAATGTTTGTGCAAAAAGGCCTCTAATGGCTCTCTGTAAAACAGCCAGGAAACATGAAAACAAAACACTGTAGCGATGCTACAGTGCGATTTCTTATTTCCGGGAATTTTCTTTCTAATCAAACTTCGTTTGATCCGTTCTCCTCCATCCGAACTCGGAATCGAGTGATTCAAATTCCTAAATTCATCGAAATTCATCCTCTATCTGTCAGTATTTTTATTATAATTTTTAGTTTCTGTTTATTTTATTTGATTCATTTGTATCTCGGTTATTTAAATCGTTGCTCCGTTTTACGTGTCTGCTGCCTTAGCAGTACCCATTCGACCAGCACAAATTTGCCATGTTGTTGCCATGTCGTGACCTCGCTGCCCTATCTATCAGCCGACAGTTGCCACCTTGTTATTTCAAAAGCGTCCGTCATCGCTTCGCCATTAACGTTCCATCGTTAACGTTTCGCCGTTAACGTTCTATCGTTAATGTGGGGACCCGGATTACCAAATCCGAACCCTCCTGTGTTTCAACCGCGCTAGTCCAGGAAAAGCTAGCGCACAAAGACATCTGATGATAATAACGTACATATCATAAAGTTCATAACAGTATTAAACAAAAGAGTGTAACAACATAAACATCCATCATCACATTATTACAAGTATGAAGCCTTACGGCTGAAGTGTAAAAGTATAGCAGCGGAAATGTAGAACAAAATCGAGCCACTCAGTGTACCCACAGGCAACCGACTGGGGTGCGCTCCCTAGACGATCGAGTCATCATCCTCTTCATAGCCTCCAGCACAAATGTCGAACGGCCCATCATCTGCTTTATGGAATAAGCAGCCCCCGCAATAAAAAGCGAGGGTGAGTATGCAACATACTCGCAAGTCTCGGAAACATAATGCAATAACTAAATGCATGGCTTAAACAAAGGAAAGCATAATATGGTTCATTTGCATAAAGCGAAATTTAAAGGAAATACTGTAATAATTTCATAAAAGATTTGACAAAATGTAAATAGCATAATTAATTAAATTGAAGTATAACAATTTTCCAGGTTCCAACTACCTGGTTGGCTCTAGCCGCCAAACTAAAACCCGGGAGCTCTAGCCACTCGCGGATTTCCCAAACCACATTTTCATGTTTAAACCAAATCCATCATTTCCATTTTAAAACCAAAACCGAAAATCTACTATGTGAAAACGTTCCACGCTTGCCCTTATCCGTAAGCACGGCTACTCAAGTAGTTTTAAGACTCGCAGAGGTGGTACACTTTACCCACACGACATGATCAACCCGTTTTGCTGGGCCAAGAACACACTTCCTTTGGTGTGTCGGCAAGGAGATCATGACAAGGCCTTTACAATGCATATACCGCCACCGACTCCACCGCTAAGGTTTCACATTTGGTAGGGCTACCTCCGCCAGATCCGAAGCCCCTCTTGCGCTTTGCAAGTGTCGACCGACAAACCCGCATGACCCATTGGCGAAGTCAAATAACGATACATGCAAATTACTTAGCCAGTCGCACCCATATAGACATGTGGTTGTATTGTATAGCATGGCCCATGGTAACACACGACCGGTCCTTAATTGACTAGGGCGACAATCACATTCCAAAATTTTGTAGCGCCCCGCACCCACCATTCAACCATCCGCCCGGTCTAAACCATTTTTCACTTTTAATTTCAAATTAATACCGCAACACCAATTGCCATAATTTCCACAATTCATTTTGAATCAAGAATGAAATCATTTCCATAATGGTAAGGTACCGACGTGATTAAGCATGGCTAAGCATTTTCTACCGTTCCCATAGTAAAATGTTTACCATTAATTACAGTAATTAGTTTTCCTAGGGTGTCAATGGTTGTCAACATGAATATCAATGTGGTTATAACAATTTGGCATTTATCTAAGTATTTAAAAATGACATTAAAATACAATTCATAATTCAAATAGCATGCAATAATTTAAAAGACAAAATAGCATTTCATAAACTTGGGTCCAAAATGGTCAAGGGAGACTTGCCTTCACTCTCTACCGCTGCTGTAACCTCCGCTGGATGCTCCTCTCTCTCAACCGTTTCGTCGTCTACACGCAAAACACGCAAATCGAGGCAACAATAAATAAAACCAGAAATAAACAAAATTCAAAAATTCATAAAAATAACACCAACAGATAGATCTTGATTTTATACGAATTTAGGAATTTGAATCGTTCAAATCGGAGTTCGAACGGAGGAGAACGGGGCTTCCAAAGTTTAAATAGAGAGAAAATCGGAAAATGAACTAAGGTTGACACGTGTCGCGCTGTGTTTGGTGGAATATTCGGATTTTCTCGGATTTATCAGTGATTTAATGAATTAATTCAAGTCGCTGACATGCAGGCCCCTCGGGTCAGTGACTCACAGGCGCAGCTATGAGCACGCTGACGCGGCAGTGACGTGGCGACAAGTGTCACAGACGTGGTTGACACGGTGCGGGATAGGGCTGACGTGGCGCACACATGGCGAATACGTGGCGACATGTGTACAGTTAGGGCTGAGGTGGCGATGCCAACGCATCAACCAAGTGGCTCCAGATCTATGATGACGCGGACGTGGCGATGAAGTGGCGCTACGGGGCAGTGATGTGGCGCAATATGGCGTGGTGTGGTTGACACATGTGCGCGCGGTGTGACATGGTAAAGGTGTGGCGCGACGTGGCTCCGACGTGGCGTGAGGTGGCGTCTACGTGGTCGGTGACAGGGCGACAACATGGCAAAGACGTGGCTGTTGCTCGGTGGCTTACCAGCGACGTATGCGTAGCGCAGATCTAGCCGTCGGCAGGAGATCTGACGGTTCTGGCTAGCCGAGCAGACGCGACGGAGAGACGGCGGCGCAAGCAGAGCTCTCCCGCCGGCGCTGGGGAAGACGAAGCAGATCCGGCGAACGAATGGCGAAGGGAGCGGAAGAGTTAGATATTCGGGAAGAGCGTGAGAAGATGAGTTTAGCGGTACCAAGATCTTGGCCGGAGACTCACCAGCGAGAGAGAAAACGGCGGTGGAAGTCTTCGGGCGAAGCGGCTAACTCCGGCGAGCCTGTGCGGTCACACGGAGGCATCTCCGCCGGCGAAACTTGGGGGAAAAGAGGCGGCGCGGAGAGGGAAATCTCGGGAGGGGTGCGGCGCGAGCTTATATGGCCTCGGGGTGCGGGAATAAAGCGCGGAAGCCAAGGATGTCCGTGCGGCGCTAGGTTTCCTGGCGGCGGTATTGGTCAGCGACGTGAGCGCTATCGATCGCTAGATCGGAATCAGACGGCGGAAAGGAAAACGAGTTAGGGTTAGTGTTTACTGTGAGGGTGGCGGCGCTATTTGCGGCCGTGGGATCGGGATCAACGGCTGAGAATGATTAGAGGTTTAGGGTTTGGCTGAGATGGGCTGGGTCGGCGGAATGATGAACAGAAGTGGGCCGATCGGTGAGAAACAGTGGAATCGGCCCGGAATTGCTTTTAGAATTTAAATACATTTCCGAATTAAATTAAAACCAGAAAATCGAATATACTTCAACAAATGCAAATAAATAGCGAATAAATTCGGAAAAATCCCCAAAAATTTAGAAAAATCAAATGAAGCACAAGGAACACAATAAAAATAACAAATAATTAATTTGAGGTACAGATTAATCCATTTAAATCCTTGTTGACTTTGAAAAAATTCAGATTAAGCTGGAATTAATTCGAGAAAATTTTCAGGGGTTCAGATTTTGAATTTCAAATTTGGGAAATTGAAAAATTGGAATGTTACAAACCTACCCCCCTAACAAGAAATCTCGACCCCAAGATTTGAAACTAACTAGGGAAAAAGGTTGGGTAGTCCGCTCGAAAATCCTCCTCGCGCTCCCAGGTGGCTTCCTTTTCCGGATGATTGCTTCACTGGACTTTCGTCTTGTGATTCCTAGTTGATGTGCGAGAAATAGAGAAGACTTCTATTTTAATTCTAGGTAAGCAGATAAGAGATACTAATACTTTCTACATGTCTCTTTTGTTTAAATAACTAGCATCGTTAATAATCTAATTTATATAGTGGTATGTGGTATGATTAGAATATTTGAGGTGAAAGAGAATATGCATTGTCATTACTCTCATTTGGGGAAAACCGAATGTTTAATATCAAGAAAGGTATTTGAATACAATGGTTGATCTGTATAATTCAACATTAGTTGATGAAATGAGCTGAGAATAAATGTCATTTTGAGTTGGCTTTAAATTGGAAAACATGGTAGAGATAATTCAAGTATTGGGTTGAGGTAAGAGGATTATAAGATGATTCATGGTGATTTAACTTGTTTGAGCACTTTGGTAAACAAAAGGGTTTTCATTTTCTTTGGATTTGAAAACTATGAAGGAATAAAATGTATAGACTCAAAAGATTGATTGCAGGAACTGAATACACAAGGGACGTACTCAATACCACACAAGTGCCGGGTACAATCACATAAGAAAGATGTTTACGCTTGAGCCCGATATCGATAAGGGGGTTGTTCTAGACACTTGATATTTTCTAGGTCTTTGAGATAGCTTGGAACTTATTGATATTTTCCTTGTCGAGGTGAAGTAAAATTCTTCTTGGGTAGGTGTTGGCGAGGTATTCAAGTTCTTCTTGCTGATACAAGTGACATTACCCATTTTATTTGAAACAATGTAAAGGTTGTTTGCTAATGATATAAAATAGATGATCAGAAGTGACTAGGATCAAAGAGTTGATCTTAAAATTAAACTTATACCTAGTAAGGTTCAAGTACATAAGCATCATACCTAGCATTACGCTGGCAGGTCATAAACTTCTTCGCGAATTCATGCCAGTAGGTGAATGCCACGAATGATTGGATTAACATTTTGAGTTGGATTGATATATGCCTAAGGAAGTGTTTGTCTTCAAATTCTTGAGGTTGCCTTAGAGAATGTTGCGAGCTTGTCGGGTTGAGAATGAGGTGGAGTTTGCTTCTTGCTTAAGGCAACAGTTGGCATAATACTTATGTTTTTCATAGCAAAGACAAATAATATTGACTTTCCGATATATATATATATATATATATATATATATATATATATTTTACTGCACAATTATTCATTGGTGTTATTAGAAAGATGAATAGATGACGATTGAGATTGAGGATAAAGTTGAGCGTAATTCTTCTAGGACAAGCATCTTCGCTCAATCGCCTTTTCTTTATCTCGCTTCTTTGGGTGAACTCGCTTGATTTTATTTCTTCTATTTTTGGAGTTATAAACTTGATCGCTGAAATTCTTGGTATGTCTACGACTATAGGAGATATTTGTTCAGCTTGTGGACATCGTTTAGGAATTTGGTTCTTTTCGTGACAGTTGAAGCATTCACGCTTTTCTCATGGTGTCATGTTCAGTTATTTATATACTTAATATTATCTTGTGAATTTCAATTTGTTGTTTCTCAGAACATTCTTTAGCCTAATGACTTTCTTTATCAAACAAGGAACATGCCATTGGAAATTACCATTTGCTACTTTCTTAGTGAAGGTAGTTAGAATTAAGTGTTATTTCTATAATTCCTTAAGTGATATTTCTTGTGTGGCTGGTTTTTTTTCCTCTTTTGATCACCAAATCTTGAGCAAAATTGTATTGGCGACTATCAGATCGAGGGGCATTGAATTGGACAATAATCTTGACATTCACAAGGGTAACAAGCGATATTGCTTACGGGATATTTTCTAGGAGAATGATTTCCTTCACGACCCGAGCAATTGATTGCACTCTCATCAACAACATGATCTATTTCTCCATAGCGAGTGCAAGCACTAACTTTGACCGATTGGGTTGACAATACTTCAAGGAACAATGTATAGGTATCAAATAAGATATAGAAGTAGGTTTCTAGTTTAAACAAATTTTTTCGATAGAAGCGCACCAACATTAGAAATATCTTGTGCGAGTTTTTAGAACGAAAGGTGTGCATTTGGTGATTTGTTCAATTATGGTGAGCATTTACACCATGGTTACAGATTCTAACATTTTTTGTTGAACATTGAGAAAGTGGAGAGTTATGACGATTGCTATGTGGAAAGGAAGTGCTCTAGCTAAATACAACGAATTTGGTTGAACTATGGTAGGATTATCATTTCTTGGCAGTGGAGTGTCTTGCGGGGTTTCACGAATTAGATGAGGAGTGTTAGTAGTTTACACCGAGAATCATTAGTAAGAATAAGTTAATTTTAAGAGAGATATAGAGTATGTTAAAATATTTGAGATGAATGAAAGGTTGCATCTCAACCAGAGTTATTTGGGGAGGACTGAAGGTCAATTATAAAGGCTAATTTAATTAATTTTTTTTACTCATTACTTTAGTAGATGTATTAATGAATTGCGTCATGAACATCCCGCAACAATATTTTTTTTAGAGTAAGGCTACTTAGATGGAATTCTGTTGGATTACACGGCAACATTTCGTTCTTTAAAAATTTCCTTAATTAAATTTTTCTTATTAGGTAGGGTTAGCACATCGTAAATTTCAACCTAGTGGTTTAACATTCACGAGAGTAACCCGAAAACAATACAAAAGATTTACCACAAAATTTCAATAACACATAAACAATATGTATACATTTTGCTTAGTATGTAGGAAGGGTATCTATGGTTTTTCTTCTACTTGCGAATCATACATATTTACGCATAAGAGGTTTACTATATCGCTAGAATAATATGTAGCTCGATATTGCTAGCTTTTATTGTAGGCTATTAAAACGAGTTTCTTTTAATTTTTGCACCACTTGTTGTGTTAGTCTTCCAAGGCTTCTATGAAGTCGAAGAGGTTGTGATGCTTCGCTATCCCCATCTTCTTGAAGTTGCTGATATAGACGTCATGATGTTGCTGACTTGTTACCAGAATTCTTTTCAAAAGATTTGTTCGTGGTTTTCATTTCGCAAACAGAATAAGGAAAGAAATACTTCTAAAAGGAATAACTTAAGAGTGGAGAAAGAAAGTTCTACACAAGGGAAACGAGTACATAAATAAGGAGACTAAATTCTATAGATTAGAAAAGAGTATATGTATAACTGATGCTACTCTCTTTATATTTCTTTTTAGAAAAATAGGACTTTCAATTCTTCAGCTTTTCATTTAAACAACCATTCAAGCTTTCCATTCAAGTCTGAGAACTTTTACGGTTCTAGCTCATTTTTATGGTATATAATCTAGATAAGCAATGAGGTGAGTTTTAAAACATGATTAGAAATTATTATTGGATCATTAAGTTTTAACTAGCCTAAAGCAAACATAAGCTAGTTTGGTGTTGCTAATGTGGTAAGATCTTAACTTGGTTTAGATATGAATGGTGTGATCTCAAGCAAAGCTAAGAGTAGTAATGGAGACTGTATTACTAATCTCATTGAGGTTTTATTTTAAGAAAGTTTGATGACCATAATGGTTACACTGGTAAGAAGTTCTATGAAGAGGAGATAACTTTGTAGAGGTTTATAGAGATAAGAGATAAACTATTTTATAATTTCTTAGTTATCCTATGGGTTAAGTTTTCCATATTCACACATAAGGACAACTTATTGTGAAACTTTAACCAAGAGGTTAAGTTTACACATAAATCAGTCCTGACATTCAGGATAAAGACCAATTTCAAGTAGCGAAACATAACGACAACGTAAATTGCTCTATATAACTAGAGCGGAATAATATGCTACACGTAAGGGTGCTTATCTTATGGTAGGTCCTAATATATTCTAATCTTCCGCCTTTTCTGTTGGGTGATGTTGTCTCTTCATGAAGTAAAATCTTCGTTGATTGGAATATTGTAGAGGACCGTAAACTTAGAGATATTCCATGAGATAAGGTCAAATTTAACATTTCAAAATAGTATTCCGAAAAGGGAAGAAATAAGAACCTAAGAATAAGGTAAGAGGAGACAATCTATTAGTTACCAGTTTGTTGGCTTGATTTAAAAAAATAGTTTTGAAATACTAACGGCCATTCTAACTAGGGTTGCGACCTCAAATCGATATGGCTCGATACCACCTCTGTGGGGACCCGGATTACCAAATCCGAACCTCCTGTGTTTCAACCGCTTAGTCCAGAAAAACTAGCGCACACAAAGATACGATGATGATAACACAGACATATCATAAAGTTCATAACAGTATTAAACAAAAGAGTGTAACAACATAAACATCCATCATCACATTATTACAAGTATGAAGCCTTACGGCTGAAGTGTAAAAGTATAGCAGCGGAAATGTAGAACAAAATCGAGCCACTCAGTGTGCCCACAGGCAACCGATTGGGGTGCGCTCCCTAGACGATCGAGTCATCATCCTCTTCATAGCCTCCAGCACAAATGTCGAACGGCCCATCATCTGCTTTATGGAATAAGCAGCCCCCGCAATAAAAAGCGAGGGTGAGTATGCAACATACTCGCAAGTCTCGGAAACATAATGCAATAACTAAATGCATGGCTTAAACAAAGGAAAGCATAATATGGTTCATTTGCATAAAGCGAAATTTAAAGGAAATACAGGTAATAATTTCATAAAGCAGCATTTGACAAAATGTAAATAGCATAATTAATTAAATTGAAGTATAACAATTTTCCAGGTTCCAACTACCTGGTTGGCTCTAGCCGCCAAACTAAAACCCGGGAGCTCTAGCCACTCGCGGATTTCCCAAACCACATTTTCATGTTTAAACCAAATCCATCATTTCCATTTTAAAACCAAAACCAGAAAATCTACTATGTGAAAACGTTCCACGCTTGCCCTTATCCGTGGGCACGGCTACTCAAGTAGTTTTTAAGACTCTGCAGAGCTGGTACACTTTACCCACACGACATGATCAACCCGTTTTGCCAGGCCAGTAACACACTTCCTTTGGTGTGTCGGCAAGGAGATCATGACAAGGCCTTTACAATGCATATACCGCTACCGACTCCACCCGCTAAGGTTTCACCGCTGGTAGGGCTACCTCCGCCCAGTCCAGAAGCCCCCTCTTGCGCCTTGCAAGTGTCGCACCGACAAACCCGCACAGCCCACTGGCGAAGTCAAATAACGATACATGCAAATTACTTAGCCAGGTCGTACCCATATAGACATGTGGTTGTACTGTATAGCATGGCCCATGGTAACACACGACCGGTCCTTAATTGACTAGGGCGGACAATCACATTCCAAAAATTTTGTGCGTCCCGCACCCACCATTCAACCATCCGCCCCGGTCTAAACCATTTTTCACTTTTAATTTCAAATTAATACCGGCAACACCAATTGCCATAATTTCCACAATTCATTTTGAATCAAGAATGAAATCATTTCCATAATGGTAAGGTACCGACGTGATTAAGCATGGCTAAGCATTTTCTACCGTTCCCATAGTAAAATGTTTACCATTAATTACAGTAATTAGTTTTCCTAGGGTGTCAATGGTTGTCAACATGAATATCAATGTGGTTATAACAATTTGGCATTTATCTAAGTATTTAAAAATGACATTAAAATACAATTCATAATTCAAATAGCATGCAATAATTTAAAAGACAAAATAGCATTTCATAAACTTGGGTCCAAAATGGTCAAGGGAGACTTGCCTTCACTCTCTACCGCTGCTGTAACCTCCGCTGGATGCTCCTCTCTCTCAACCGTTTCGTCGTCTACACGCAAAACACGCAAATCGAGGCAACAATAAATAAAACCAGAAATAAACAAAATTCAAAAATTCATAAAAATAACACCAACAGATAGATCTTGATTTTATATGAATTTAGGAATTTGAATCGTTCAAATCGGAGTTCGAACGGAGGAGAACGGGGCTTCCAAAGTTTAAATAGAGAGAAAATCGGAAAATGAACTAAGGTTGACACGTGTCGCGCTGTGTTTGGTGGAATATTCGGATTTTCTCGGATTTATCAGTGATTTAATGAATTAATTCAAGTCGCTGACATGCAGGCCCTCGGTCGATGACTCACTGGCAGACTATGAGCACGCCGTGGCGATGGCGTGGCGACAAGTGTCACAGACGTGGTTGACACGGTGCGGGATAGGGCTGACGTGGCGCACACATGGCGAATACGTGGCGACATGTGTACAGTTAGGGCTGAGGTGGCGATGCCAACGCATCAACCAAGTGGCTCCAGATCTATGATGATGCGGACGTGGCGATGAAGTGGCGCTACGGGGCAGTGATGTGGCGCAATATGGCGTGGTGTGGTTGACACATGTGCGCGCGGTGTGACATGGTAAAGGTGTGGCGCGACGTGGCTCCGACGTGGCGTGAGGTGGCGTCTACGTGGTCGGTGACAGGGCGACAACATGGCAAAGACATGGCTGTTGCTCGGTGGCTTACCAGCGACGTATGCGTAGCGCAGATCTAGCCATCGGCAGGAGATCTGACGGATTCGCTAGCGAAAGCGACGCGACGAGAGGCGGCGGCGCAAGCAGAGCTCTCACGGCTACTGGGAAGACGAAGCAGATCCGGCGAACGAATGGCGAAGGGAGCGGAAGAGTTAGATATTCGGGAAGAGCGTGAGAAGATGAGTTTAGCGGTACCAAGATCTTGGCCGGAGACTCACTAGCGAGAGAGAAACGGCGGTGGAAGTCTTGGAAGCGGCTAACTCCGCGAGCCTGTGCGGTCACACGGAGGCGTCTCCGCCGGCGAAACTTGGGGGAAAAGAGGCGGCGCGGAGAGGGAAATCTCGGGAGGGGTGCGGCGCGAGCTTATATGGCCTCGGGGTGCGGGAATAAAGCGCGGAAGCCAAGGATGTCCGTCTTGGCGCTAGGTTTCTGGCGGCTACTGGTCTGGTAACGTGGAGCGCTATCGATCGCTAGATCGAATCGACGCGGAAAGGAAAACGAGTTAGGGTTAGTGTTTCTTTGTGAGGGTGGCGGCGCTATTTGCGGCCGTGGGATCGGATCAACTACCGAGAATGATTAGAGGTTTAGGGTTTGGTGAGATAAATTTGGGTCGGCGGAATGATGAATGCAGTGGGCCGATCGGTGAGAAACAATGGAATCGCCCGAATTGCTTTTAGAATTTAAATACATTTCTGAATTAAATTAAAACCAGAAAATCGAATATACTTCAACAAATGCAAATAAATAGCGAATAAATTCAGAAAAATCCCCAAAAATTCAGAAAAATCAAATGAAGCACAAGGAACACAATAAAAATAACAAATAATTAATTTGAGGTATAGATTAATCCATTTAAATCCTTGTTGACTTTGAAAAAATTCAGATTAAGCTGGAATTAATTCGAGAAAATTTTCAGGGGTTCAGATTTTGAATTTCAAATTTGGGAAATTGAAAAATTGGAATGTTACAGTTAACGTTCCACCGAAAACGTTTTGCCATTAATATTCTATCGTTAACGTTCCGTCGTTAACGTTTCATCGTTAACATTCCGCCGTTAACGTTCCATTGTTAACGTCCCGTTGTTAACGTCCCGTCGTTAACGCTTTGCCCTCATCACATATGTGTTTAGCCTCGTCTTCATATCATTGTCGCCTTATCATCGTCAAGTCTCCTCATCGTAGTATGACTGAACCCCAGACCAAATCCTAGCCCGATCGCATTTAGACCCTTGTGTCGATGCCTTCTCTCCGTAAACCTTAATCTTCTAGAAACCTGTTCGTGGACTTGGTCAATAGACCATTGGCCCATATGTCACCCTCTCGTATCAAACCCTAATCTCACTCTCACATCAGCTCTATCTATTCCATCAGTCAACAAAAGTCAACACCGTGCCTGAGTTTAGTTCATCGTGAACCAAATCATTCTCGTGGACCCGATTTATAGATCGAGAGCCCATATGTCAATATCTGTCCAATCGAGTTAATTAATCTCGAATGATATTCCCTGGAATATACTTCGTTCTTTCCTAATTATCAGTCGTAACCTTCTCGATAAATCTTCTGAAAGCCTGTTCTCTTTCATCCGATCTTCGATCAAATCTAAGTTTCTAAATTCAATCCCTTCCGTTCAAGTACCAATCTAATATTAATTTGGAGTTTATTTGAATTGCTTTTGAGTTTTGTTGTATTTGTGTTTCTTTATCGTTAGACGCATTGTCCGGAAGTCATTCAAAGAAGCTGAAGATCAAGGAAGTAAAGATTGAAGATCGAAGATCCAGAGTCAAAGATAGAGAGTAAAGAACAATAAAGATAGCAAGTGCCAGGCAAGTCGTGCTTTGATCATATTTCTCCCAGTTTTACAAATTTA
The DNA here is from genome assembly GCA_036346375.1 of Guadua angustifolia. Taxonomy (NCBI): domain Eukaryota; kingdom Viridiplantae; phylum Streptophyta; class Magnoliopsida; order Poales; family Poaceae; genus Guadua; species Guadua angustifolia. The sequence continues at coordinate 44,107,078 of CM070507.1, read as the reverse complement.
CTTTGATTCAAATTATTGCATGCTAGTTCAAGAATTAAAATGATTTAAATTAATTTGGGATTAGTTATACAATCCAATTGCTAATATCACCTTGCCATGACTAATTGTATGCCATAATTCATTTGTCACCCTAAGATGGTTGATTATTAGTTGGTTGTTATTACTTGCCAACGTGGGTTGGCTAGACCGTGTATAATTGCTTAGCCATGCTACGCAACTCATGTCTTTTGAAAATAAAAGGTTAATACTGATTAATGGATTATGAAATGTGTTTGTGAAATGGTGTGATGTGTTGCCACACGATGATGTTGATATGTGGAACCAGCGTGGTTCTACATGGATGTTGAGTTGTTGTTGGCATTGTGTTGCGCAATAATCAACTGGGGTGATAAAATGTTTTAGACTGAGGCAAGTGGCAAGAGTGGCATTGAATATGTCACTCTGGTATTTGGCGGTATTGTTGGTGAATTTTGTGATGGTATTGTTGGTGAATTATTCGGGGTAGCCTTGCCTTGGTCACCCTAAGGACTTAACCTTGCGAGCCTTTGACCTGAGTCACTCGTACAACCACATGTCTGAATGGGAAGACCTAGTTTAGTAGGATTCTGATATCTCACCTTTGATACCTCGGGGTGGCAGTTACCCGAGGGTAACTGTATGAGGGAGCGTGCCTGTGCTACGGCTTGGTACCCGTCCAACGGTGTTTGTCGGTCCTATACTTCGGCTCTGAGCGAGGGAAGTGATAGTGAAGGCAACCCGGAGAGGTTCCTAGGTTGAGATAGAAGTTTCTGAAAGGCTTTGTTATGATCGCTCATTCGCATACTCTTGTATGGCGATTCACGGCTGACGTGATGGGTTGATTGTATCTTGTGGGTAAAGTGTACAACCTCTCGCAGAGTGTAAAACTATTGAATAGCCGAGTCCATGATCGACATTGCTCGGGATTACAAATCAAGGGTAGAGTTTGAAAATAAAATGAGGTTGGGAATGTGAACAATGTGATATGGAAATTGGTTAAGGATGAGAAATGTTTTACTTGAGAATGATTACGAAATTTATTATGGATATTATTTGTTTTACTGCTTTTCAATCTATTCATGATATTCATTTATAAATGTTGTTTTATGCAAAATAGCCAATTCAGCCATTCAATTGGAATAAGCCGTGCATATAGTTATTTAGACTTGCATTCTGTGCACGACTTGTTGAGTACGGTTGTGTACTCACCCTTGCTTTAACAAAACATCACCAGTTGAGGAGAAGTCTCTGTTTTCGAAGAAGGAGAAGTTCTGCAAGAAGGCGAATATCTAGGAGTTGAACCTTGTCAAATGCCTGTGGTATTTTGATGGAATTCACCGACGTTCTTCGTTCCGCTGCTGTTCATTTTACTCTGAGTTGAAGCCATCTAGGCTTCACAATTGTAAGTTGACCTTAAGGTTGTTCAACATATTATAGTAAAAAATGAATTCTTTATTTATTAATCCGTTGTGTATGATTGTGATATTCATCTTTGTTAACTGTGGGCACTAGCTACTGATCCTGGGACTAGTGCTGAAAACACAGAGGGTTTCCGGATTGCGAATTCGGGTCCCGACAATAATGATGAGACCATGTTCGGCATGGATATGACCAAGGCTATTCCTACTACGCTACTTTCATCTACATGGCTTAATCGACCTCCACCTTGGTCAGGACGATCACGCAGTTCGCCTTCTTGGCCTTTGGATTTGGCGTCATCAACTACATCAGTTTGGCTACCACCTTGGCCGTCGCCTAGGCTTCTGGGCATGGCACCATCACCTCCAGCAGTTAGGCCGCCACCTTGGCTGCCTCCTGATGAGGACATCACCTCTCTTGATACAACCATGCCTACTACAACTCACCAACGAGCCGATCCTACAAGAGTTTGCTTTCGAAAGGATCTAGCCTCATCTCAAAACTCCTTCAGATGCGTACGGAAACTGTCAAAAACCACACATTGCTTTTTCAGTCCGAGTCAAACTCTAGTCAAAGTAGACTTGGTGCTTTAAATTTGAGTTGTATTAGATCTCCTATGCTATGGCCGACCCCCACCTGCTCCCTTAGTATAAATAACCACCCAAACCCTCATCTAGGACTTGGGTTTTGTTAGATTGAAAGTTAGCTTTGCTACTTCATATGGTAATCGCGCGTGTTGGCTAAACCGCCCGAATTACTATTTACGGAACCCCACCTATCTCTAGTTTTCAGATTGAATACTTCAATTCATATTCGCAATTTTAGATTGCTTTTACCAATGTTCTTACTTATTTTTCGGTTGCTTGCAGGAATTGAACCTCATGTTCAGGTTGATCGTACCAACGGCAAGATCAATAACACTCTAGAGTTGGTTTAGCGATTGCTAAGGCGCATCTTCATCATACGTTGTAGTCGGATCGTCAAAGCCAGTTCCTCCAAATCGAAGTTATCACTCTCATCGAAAGATCGGGACCCAAAGTTCCATCAGGTGGTATCAGAGCGCCAATTTGCTCGGTGAGAGATTCAGTACCCTAGATTAGTTTTTGTTTTCTGTCCAAAATTGAAAATCCTCCACAAAAATTCAACCTTTAGATTCAATCTAGTATTTTAGTGAGTTTTGTTAGGTTTTGACGAATAGAGTTCTTGTTTTAGTTGCTGATCGTTTTTCCTTCGCGTAGCTTTTATTCCAATCTGTCCAGTTCTTTGTTCTGCTCATAACTTTTGTATACGATCTCGGATTCTTGTGTTTTTGCACTTTCCTAAAACCTTGAGACAAGCTCCACAAAAACTTAGTTGGGCACGAATTCTAATTCCATCTGAAAGGTTGTTTAATCTGGACATCAAATTCGGGAAGCAAGTGGCAATTGCAATCCAAGTTGGTTTGGTATTTTGATCATAACTCTCACATCCGAACTCCGATTGAGATGTTTTTATACTTTCCTGAATCCTTGAAGAGTCCTCTACAAAAACGTTTTGGGTATCCTTTGTGATTCAGACTCCTTCAAACCGAATTTGACTCAGATTCGGATTTGGTCAGATCGGCTGAATTTTGTTAAATCTGTGCACCTTAGTGTTTTGGCCATAACTTCTACATACGAGCTCCAAATTGTGTATTCATATACTTGTTTTAAAGACTAGGATAGCACCTTCAATTTCTTACATTGTGAGTAAGCTTTATTCGGTCATTATCAAACCTTAATTGCAGCGACAATTTTGCTGCACTGTTCTGGCCAAATTTGGGTTTCTTTCTTCAATTTGTGTTCTAGCTTTGTTCCTTTGAGTTGGTTGAGTCCAGAGCATCCACAACCATAAAATTCCAAAATATCAGTGCACATACCTTTGGGAACCAATTCATCCTTTGCGAATACATTAATCCCAATTGAGACTAGCTATTTGAAATTGCTTGGGGCTGCTCCTCTTAATACGTTGCACTATCATATATTTTGTGATATCGAGTTAGGGATTCCAAAACTTTGCTTATACTAGTGTTGGCCAAAAGTCACCAAAAAAAAAGAGAAAGAAAAAGCCAAAAGGCCAAAAAAAAAGGAAAAAAAGAGAGAGAAAAGAAAATAGAATAGTGGACGGCAGCACTACATTGATCAAAACCCTAATTTGTGTTCGTTATTTTCAGATTGTGAAATGGTATTAAGTAGTGAGCAATCTTGTGTCCTTTTACCTTTTCTGAAGCAATTAGCTAGCGTCTCCATAACTTATGCAACACGAGTTTTGGTGCTGAAATTATTCTTATTTAGCTCATTCCATTGGTTGCATTAAGTTTCATTATCTTTGCATGTGTGTTGCCTTGAAATTCACTTATATCTTTGAGAACGGCAACTAGGGCTTGTGAATTCTAGTTTGGATCATTACTTATCATTACAATAATTAAAATTATCAGATTGCATAGGAAATCAACATAGCCTACCAAGCTCTACATATTCTACCTCGTATGTTTGTTCGGTCCCTTGACAATCGCTTTATCCAAGTTTGGGAGAACTTTTGATGCCGCCAACGGCCGACAACCCTTGCTGCATGGTAAGAATTTGTAAGAGTTTTGGTTAAAGTTTGAGAGTTGAGCGACTTGTTTGGCCACATCTAGTAGTTGATAGGAGATTACATATGGCTATGTTTTTCCATGTTGTCTACTAATCATGAAAGGTCCACATGAAACGAGTTCACTTCGATTCAACCAAAGGATTTGCGACATGAACAACATGACGGCTTCGTCTCCTACTCCTGAATACGGTAATCTCAAATTAACATTGCCTCCATATGCTGGAAACTTTGACCCTGAAGCATATATTGATTGGGAAATTGCGGTAGACAAACAATTTGGCATGTATAATTTGTCTAAAAATGAAAAGATTTGTTGTGTCGCTAATGTGCTTTCTAGGGTATGCGTTAACATTGTGGAAGCATGTTTGTAGAAAAGGGAGAAAACCTGAGAATTGGAATGACATGAAAAAAATTATGAGACTTGAATTTGTTCCCGAATATTATGCTGAGTGTTTGCTTACTAAACTTTAATGCTTAAAACAAGGGAGTAATACTGTTAGAGAATACTATTGTGAATTGCGAACTTGTTTGTTATGTTGTGGTTTAGAAGAATCTAATGAAGCTATCTAGTTTAGGTTCATACATGGGCTTAATAAGGGTATTCAGGATATTCTTATTGTTCAAACATATCGTTCTCTATCACAATTGTTCGAAAGTGCTTGTAGTATTGAATGTTTGAATGCACTATTAGCTTCACTTGAGGCGCCTGTTGCTGCATCTCCTCTTGTGGCTAACATTTTGCAGACAAATGAGCACAAGCAAAAAGATTGAGAACATGGAAGATGAGAAAGTCAAAAATGGGACATTCCCTTCGACTGTAGAACAAGATATGGATACCCCGACACCTACAACAACGAATGAAAATTTAGGAGGTAATGTAAAAGGTGTTGATTTTACACATGGTGAAAATAATTTTCATATGCTGGAATTGTCCACTACTCATGCTGTCATAGAACAACCTTCAGTGGAACCCATGACTGAAATTTCATTGTTACAAGATGAAGTGCATGCTATCTCTTGTGATGAAGAAGAGTTGTGTACGAATGCTTCACTTATATCCATGTCATAACTAGTGAATGAACATATTTCTTTTCTTACAAAAACAAACACTTGTGCTGATAATAAACGTGTTATTCACATTGCTAGTAAAGAAGATGTGTTTAGATTGATATCTTCTTTAAATACTTTAGGTTACATTGAATTTGATATTTTGTGTGATCCAAATAGTTTAAAAGAGAAACTTTTTGTACATGCCGATTTGCCATGGTTATCATGAAACACTTTTCGTATTATCAGCAAACATAATGAAAAAGGAGAGCATATGGTACATCGTGTTTATATTTGTTCAAATCCAAATCCATCATTTTATATGCAATAATGTGATCGATCCATAACAACTACTTCTAGTTTTGTTCCCAATCTACATGATAGTTTTCAAGAAAGGGAGTACATAGATGTTGATGATCTTAGTTCCAATAATTTAATTACAAAAGTGTGCATATTGCTTTGTTCCCTATTGGTACTAATATTTTGCAGGAGACTACGATGGAGTCGAGGACGACTCCAATTCAAGAAAGGGAGAATGATGAGACCATGTTAGGCATGGATATGACCAAGGCAATTCCTACTACGCTGCTTTCATCTACATGGCTTCATCGACCTCCACCTTGGCCAGGACGATCACGTAGTTCACCTTCTTGGCCTTTGGATTTGGTGTCATCAACTACATCAATTCGGCTACCACCTTGGCCGCCGCCTAGGCTTCTGGGCATGGCACCATCACCTCCAGCAGTTAGGCCGCCACCTTGGCCGCCTCCTGATGAAGACATCACCTCTCTTGATACAACCATGCCTACTACAACTCACCAACGAGCCGATCCTACAAGAGTCCAAGGACCAATGACTTGAGCTTGCGCACGATAGTTTAATCGTGAGGTGAATGCGTTCCTAAGCCTCCCCCATTAGTGATAATATGAACTGGATGCTATTTAATACTTGTGATGATTTGATTGTACTTAGGAACCATGGAAAAGGACCCTCGTGGACCAAAGTTGGGCCAAAGATCAAGTTCAAGTTGGATTGGAAAGAGAAGTTCAAGTTCGAGTCCAGTTCGGCCTCACCAACAGTGCTGAATTTAAAAGGCCATAACTTTTGATTCTTGAGGTTTCTGGAGGCCCATGAGTACACGTTTGAAAGATCTTAGATTCTACTTTCCAAAGGATCTGGCCTCACCTCAAAACTCCTTCAGATGTGTCCGAAAGCTGCCAAAAAACACATATTGCTTTTTCAGTCCGAGTCAAACTCTAGTCAAAGTGGACTTGGTGCTTTGAATTTGAGTTGTATTAGATCTCCTATGCTATGGCCGACCCCCTCCTGCTCCCCTAGTATAAATAACCACCCAAACCCTCATCTAGGACTTGAGTTTTGTTAGATTGAAAGTTAGCTTTGCTACTTCATGTGGTAATCGTGCGTGTTGACTAAACCGGCCGAATTACTATCTACGGAACCCCACCTATCTCTAGTTTTCAGATTGAAGACTTCAATTCATATTCATAATTTCAGATTGCTTTTACCATTGTTCTTGCTTGTTTTTCGGTTGCTTGCAGGAATTGAACCTCGTGTTCAGGTTGATCGTGCCAACGGTAAGATCAATAACACTCTGGACTTGGTTTAGCGATTGTTAAGGCGCATCATCGTCGTACGTTGTAGTCAGATCGTCAAAGTCAGTTCCTCTAAATCGAAGTTATCACTCTCATCGAAAGATCGGGACCCAAAGTTCCATCACACTTGGCTGGTGACTTTATGTATCTACAACCTTCCTCCTTGGCTTTGTATGAAGCGGAAGTACATTATGATGTCGCTGCTGATCCAAAGGCCAAGGCAACCTGGCAATGATATTGATGTGTTCCTCAAACCACTGGTTGAAGATCTTCTGGTATTGTGGAACAACGGTGTATGGGTATGGGATGAGTATAAAAGAGAGAACTTCATGCTACGCGCCTTGTTATTCGTAACCATCAATGATTACCCTGCTCTTGGCAATCTTTCGGACCAGACTATAAAAGGATTCAATAGATGCGTCCATTGCATGGGTGATACAGGTAGCCAGTGGCTGAAATACTGTTGAAAAATATGTTACATGTGTCATCGTAGGTTCCTTCGCAAGGACCACCCTATCGCAATAAGAGAGCTTTTGACGGTACAAAGGAGACTACTTTAGATCCGCAACATCACAACGGCAAAGAGATATTTGAGGCCGTAAAGGATATTAAAATTATGCATGGAAAGGGAGCCTGAAGTACATCAGTCCCGAGTTTCGATGATACAGCTCTTTTGTAGAAAAAGAGATCAGAATTTATGGACCTACCTTATTGGTAGCACCTAAATGTTCGATATGCGATCGATGTCATGCATATAGAGAAGAACGTGTGTGACAGCTTGCTTGGTATTTTACTAGATATACCTGGCAAAACAAAAGATACACTCAACGCATGGATAGACCTGAAAGATATGAAACTCAGGAAGGAGATGCATCACAAAGACCTGGGTAAAGGCAAAAAGTACCTTCCTACAGCTTGCTACACTCTAAGCAAGAATGAGAAAATTAGCGTGTGTGAGTGCTTGCACGGAGACAAAGTTCCATCCGGTTATTCTGCCAACATAAAGAGGCTAGTCTCAATGAAAGACTTGAAATTAATTTGTATGAAGTCTCATGATTGTCACGTGATGATGACACGGATGCTTCCTATTGCAATTAGGGGTGTTCTGCTAGAGAAAGTGCGAGACCCAATTATAAAGTTGTGTTCATTCTTCAACGCGATTTCACAGAAGGTCATCGATCCATTGAAACTAGATAAACTGCAGCAAGATGTGATCCACACTCTATGCTGGCTTGAGATGTGCTTCCCTCCATCCTTCTTTGATATTATGGTCCATCTTATTGTTCATATTGTGAAAGAGATACAGTTTCTTGGCCCTGTGTTTCTACATCAAATGTACCCTTTCGAGAGGTTCATGGGGATTGTGAAGAAATATGTTCGTAATCGATATCGGCCGAAAAGGTGCATTGCCGAAGGTTGGGGAACCGAAGAGGTCATCAAGTTCTGCATCGGTTACATAGATCTTAAACCGATTGGTGTGCTCGTATCTCACCATGAAGGGAGGCTACAAGGGAAAGCGACACTAGGTACAATTCGTACTAACGATCGTGCTTCATTCACGCAAGCACATTTTACAGTTCTGCACCAATCAGTTGTAGCAGCCCCATATGTCAACATGCACAAGAACATGCTACGAAGAAAAAACCCATTTAAGTCTGAGGTTTAGATCGTGAGAGAGTACAGAGATAACTTTGGAGATTAGTTGCTTAGACACATGATGCATACGCAGATAGAGTGTGCTCAATTGAGAGCGTTGGCTAAGGGACCGTCATATACAATTTTGACATTTGAAGGATACGACATCAATGGATATATATTTTATACGAGAGCACAAGATAACAAGAGCACCAACCAGAACAGTGAGGTCCGTATAGATGCCTATGACAGCAATGGCAATATGCAGATGTACTACGGATTCATAGAAGAGATTTAGGAACTTGACTATGGGCCTTTGAAGGTCCCCCTCTTTCGGTGCCAGTGGGTCAGGTTACCAGAGGCGTGAACATCGACAAGTACAGTATCACTACCGTGGACTTCAAACATGTCGGATACAGAGAAGAATCATGCTTCAATTTGTAATGTATGGAGTATTGATTATTATAATCCTTCAGAAAATTTTTTAGAATATTTCGATATTGTTTGATACTTGTAGAAAATCAATAACAAAGAAATCAATAGTCAATTAGTCAGCTTGTCAGAATTTTACAAACATCCTCAGGTCAAATCTCAAGCCAAACATTTTACAAAAACATCATTAGCTCATCGGTATCCTCCTCAAAAAGTTTCAAGAATTTTCACCTCAGTTTGGATGTTCAGTTAAATCCAAATCCGTATGGCTGTCCAGAAATAAAAAAAAACTCCTTTTCTTTTACCCTCCTCCCTATGCCATGTGGGCCCCTCTTCCTCGCCTTCATGCGTGTGCCTGAGCGGCTACCCAACCCTTGCCGCGGCAGCAATTTTCACCGCTATTTCTACCACACCAGCACTTGGCATGCACTAGGGGGTAGGGACTATCACTGCCGGTTCCTTGGTAATGCGGCACAGATGGTGAACATCAGTGTCGGTTGATATACAATACCCGGTAGTAATATAAACTATCAGTGCCAGGTCGTACCCCACCCGGCACTGATAGTGAAACATTAGTGCCGGTTAACGTAAGACACTCGGCACTAATGTAACACATCAGTGCCGGGTCGTGTCTCAACCAGCACTGATAATTCCATATCACTGTCGAGTTATATTTCAACCAGCACTGATGTTGTTATATTACTGCTGGTTCATAAATAAACCGACACTAATAGTCTTACATCACTACCGGTTCTAAAACAAACCGGTAGAGATAATACATCAATGCCGGGTTATTTGGTTGAACCAGCAGTAATAATCCTCCCTATATAAACACCCTCTTTCCCGCACTTCATCATTTTGCATCCTGTTTGTAATTCTAGTCGTGCTTCGTCTGTGCCGCCCTAGCCACCACAACCACTCCGCGTCCCCGCACCGGCCCTCCTCGTGTCGACCCTCCCAGCGTCGACCCTCCCTGCAAGCCCTCCCGCGTCGACCCTCCAGGTGTCTCCCCTGCGGCGCTTTCCCGGCGTCTCCACGCAAAGACCTCCCCTCCGAACTACCCCACTTGAGGTTGCTATTACTGTCTTTTTGTGTCTTGCCTGTATTGCCATTTGTAATTTCAGTAGATTTGGAATCATCGATTAGGTTATCCTTATATTGATGTTTGTTGTAATGTTGCTATCTTTTGCGTTAAGGAAGGAACTAGCTAATTGATTGAAGAAATTTGGATTTTTGGATCCCTTGGGTTCGGCCCCAGTGGAAAAAACAACATTGGACATTGCCCATTACATCATTCGTTGTTTGTTTACTTCTTTTTGGATCCCTTCTGAATGCTGCCACGGTGGTGAGAAACTGGCAGAAATGTTGCCGCGACAGAGTTCCGCTAGGGATTTTCGGGCACACGCGCGAAGGCAAGGAGGAAAAAGGAGTAGGCGCTGGCAGGTGGGGCCAAGTCTCATGGTGGCTGCCAGTCGGCCAAGGAGGTCAATGAGGCAAAGAAATGGCAAGGGGGCCCACCTGGCAGGGTGTGGCGCATAGGAAAAGAAGGAAGAAAGAAAAACTGATTTTTCTGGAACTTGGTAGCATTTCTGTTTTTGGTTGAATTTGGAATGCAAATAAATTTATATATTTTTGAACATTTTTGGAGCAGATTATGATGAGCTACTTGATCTACCATAAAAGTTTTAGCTTAAAATATGACTTGAAGAATTTTAAAAAAATTCTGACAATCTGTTGATCTGATTATTGGCCTTTCAGTTTTTGATTTTATAGAGGTAGAAAATAACATTTAAATATTCTAACATTTTTATTGAGTGATTATGGGGTATTGAGGGTATTACTATAAAATTTTCATGATATTTTGTTGTTTAATTATTTTTATAGAATTTTGAGAATGATTCTACGACAGATTTTAATTTGCTAGTTTTTATTTCGTATTAACTAATAAATGAGTTAAAGTTTTTGTGAGACTTTTTAGAGGTGAATTTGAGAGCATTTAGGGTTTAAAAAATTTATTCTAGAGTTTTTTGTAATTTAGAATTTTGAGTTTAACATTTTACAACCCGCATTTCGGTTATTTGATATGTTTTTGGAAATCTCAGAAAATCCAGAAAATTCGGGAAAGTATTCAAACTAAAATAGAAAACAAAAATAATTTAAAGCGTATATATTACTGGCATCAAATTTTGGGACGTTACTGGAGCTTGCATGACACATTGATATCTGCGTTTAAGGAAATTGGTCTTTAAATACCTGCTGCGCCTAATTCAGGTTGTTGATTTATTGTGTGCAATTCATATGATCATTCTCACATGTGCAGGCATTAGAGAAATAGATCCCTGAAGCTTTAGTTTTGTTTTAGTAGCACTGTATGTATGTATGTATGTATGTATGTATGTATGTATGTATGTATGTATGTATGTATGTATGTATGTATGTATGTATGTATGTATGTGTTCTTAAGTTTACTGGTGTATATATGTAATTAATTTCTATGTATGTTTAATGGTGCCATGGATATATAATGGCGCCTTTGATGTATAGTGGTGCCTTCGATGTATATGATTTATATTTCATGTCTGCCTTGCTTTATTTATCGTTTCGTACATGCATCTTCCATGATTACCTTTGTATAGTCCGGCGATTACGCTCTATATATGCAAAACATTGATATTAGCAACTCTAACGCATGACAAAATGGTGATTACGCCTTATATATGGAAAACATTGATATTAGCAACCCTAACGCACAACAAAATGATCGTTCAAGTTATGCGAAGATTCATTTCATGACTTTGTTAATTTAAAATTCCAGATAAACTTGCTGCACATGGCCTCTAACTAGGGACAAGTGCCGGATGGTACTGAGCCCTTGAACCAAAGCCCGGAGTAAAGCCCGACCAGGTTCCTCAACCTAGAGCAACCCAAGGCAACAAATGTACACGAGGTAATTCTTTAGTAGGATATACTTTCCAATGAAATTCTTCACGTAGACGGGGTAATTCTCTAGCAAGGTCAAATGACTAATGAATGGTTAAAATGCAGGGTTAGACATCTGGTGAACGAAGGCAGCGTCGTGGCTGAGGTCCCAGCAAGATACGCATAGGTGAACAAAAGGTGATCGTGAAGCTTAATGTAGTTGGGGAACCAGCTATACCCGCATCATTGCTTGGACCATATCGGACTGTATGCGGGGTCTTGGCTAGAGATAATGTGCCCATCATGTACAAATCATGGACACGCCATGGCGATTGCCCGTCGTATATTCCCGATGACATCAAGCAAACATTATGGACAGAGTTGACAGCCAAGTTCCGGTTTCCCAAAGATCAGTTGGAGCTTACGAAGAAACGTGCACTAACCGTCATGGGATCCGCATGGAAGAATTGGAAGATAAAGCTGAAAAAGGAGTATGTCAAGAAGGATCAAACGCCAGATTTTAATAGATACCCGAGGTTAGAGCAATTTTGGGATGAATTTGTGCAGTATAAGAATTCTGATGAAGCCCAGGCTATCAGCCAATAGAACAAGGCAAATTTGGACAAGAACATTTACCCCCATGTGCTAGGCACTGGTGGCTACGTAAGGAAAGTACCCAAGTGGGATACACAGGAAGAGCTAACTCGTAGTGGAGTTATTACTGCGACGTCCAAGATGGACTCAAGATCAAAGTACTGGCTGCTTACGAGGGGAGCTACTCTGTCGAATGATGGTAGCTTAAGCTGCAGAAGTGAGAAATACGAGGAAATCTCGAAGAAGATCTCAGATACCCACTCCCAAGCTAATCAAGGCTCCTCCAGCTAAGAAGGGAGAACAACGAGCTAACACGTGCCTTGGGTAATAAAGAGCACCCTGGTCGCACCGAAGGGTTCGGCTTGGTGCCTTAGAAAGCAGTGTTCCCAAAGGATGCCGAAATTTATAAGCTACCAAAGAAATCCAGACAAAAATAGTTGGATGAACGTGTACGAGAAATAGAAGACCGGATACACAAAAGGGAAATAGAATTTGAAGAAAAAATGCAAAGGATGCAAGAAATGCTAGCAAACGTCCTTAGCGAACATCAGTCACATGACGTTGGCCACCAGCTCCAGAGTCCTGTCAGGGCTCATAAAAGCAGCCAAGCATCCGTGGGTCCTCATGAAGAGGACTCAGCATGTAGTTTTCCTGTGGACAAAATCGTAGAGCCAACACGCTGCAGTCTGCACCTACTCGTAGCGAACATTACCATCAAGGTGGTTGTAGGGGTGGCTTGGCCATGCATCGAGGGGTAGATGTTGCATAATCGCCCAATTCCTCAAGGATACACCAGAGTATCAGTTGACAGCGTGGTTGACAGATACCGCAAAGTTGAGGTTGAGATCTCGAGCGAGGAGGGGAAAAATAATCTCAGACAAAGCTTGGGCACATTATTGCGTGGCGCAAGCGCTACATAAAGTTTGGCTCTGATGATGATGATGATGATGATCGTAATAATGATAACGAGGAGGACTCTCCACCCAGGAAAAGTCCTCCTCCGGCGTCACCCAAGAAAGGTCCTTCTACTCTAGCGCCACAAGACAATAATCAAAGAGCACCGCGATCTCAACATTCTACATGGTTAGGGGGAAAAGTTCCTCATCTGTGAAGCTAGCACAAACTCTTAGCAAGAAACAAACATATGACCTGACCGAAGAAGAAACTAGAAGGAAAGTAGATGCCAACGTAACAGCTCACTTCAAAAAGACGCCACCACTTGATAAGGTTGTAATCGAAGATGCCAAAAGGGATTTCTTCGTGGGCTTAGCGATGGTTAAACAGACAGGATGGGCAACTGAATCTCCTCAACTTAGCCAACGATCAAACTATGAGAGCATCTTTCGGAAGAAATCTAAAGTAGATGGTGGTAAAGCAGCTGTTACTGGAGACCAAAGTGGTGCTAAAGGGTAGGAGCCCCCTCTAAGGTGGCCATTTATTAACGAGGAAGCTTTGGTGGATCCAAATGAGGAGCCCAGACCGACAACACAATTACGGCGTTTACATCAATGGTACCAGCAGTATGTCAAAGAGACAAATAACAATGTTTTCCCCGTCAGATACAAAGATGTGGATTTTCACAACATGGACGACATTTTTTGGGTAGAACACATGGAACTATACTAGTTGTACCAACGAGACACCCTGGACATGTCTATATTAAAAATGTGGACTCTATAAGTCTCTTGTATACTTTATGATGTACATTCACGTACCCTTAAACTGAGAGTCTGACTTTTTTTTATCACGTACCCTTAAACTGAGGGTCTGACTTCTTTTTTATGTAGAATGGAGGCAATGACACTTAGAGTGAACTTAAATGAAAGGGTAGGATTCCTCGACCCGGGTCTTGTCAACTGCAAACTTATTCTAGATCCAAGAACAATAAAAGATGTTAAGAAGTACGTACTCAAGGCGCTGCTAAAGCTACAAGACAAGACCTACGTACTTTTACCCTACAACTTTCAGTACGTGTTTCCCTGCCTACTAGTCTCGCATATTTGATGCGCAACACTATGTAATGACTAATTGGCTTCTGCAGCTTTCACTAGATCCTCCTCGTCATCATATTAGACGAAAGCAACATCACTGTCTTGGACTCAATGAAGAAACCGATAGCCGATTACAAAGAATTAATAGAGTTGCTAGACAGGTAAACTCGGTCGTTGCATTATTGCTCCACTAATCTTCCATTCCATTGCACCTAATTAATTTTAATGACTACTCGAAACCATGCACAGGGTGTACACAAAATACTACAAGAAGAGCCAGCGGTGTCGTCCATTCACGAAGAAGTTCATAATAAAAACCGATTTTCCGTGCCTAAGACAGGCCCAAGGGAATAATTTATGTGGATACTACACAATGACACATATGCACGCGTTCGTCACTGCCAGTATGGACTACAACGGCGATATGGTATATCATTACATGTTGACGCATACTTTTCTTTATAAAGACGCTAACACTAATTAATGCTTCAATTTCTCCCATGACAGCGTGTGAAGCTGGGCACCAGCGGCCTGGTCGACAACAAAATTGAAGCCCTTCGAGAGCAGCTAGCCGGGTTCATCGTTCTAGAAGTTATCAACCCGAAGGGCGAGTTTTACGAGCATTTGTAGCTTAAGTGAGATGTCAACGATTGTGAATGAACAATGTAATAATTAAATATTATGATGCTTCAATGTATTTGAATTACCCTTTAGCAATGTTTCGTTAATATTGTGCATAACGTATACCGTACAGAATACATCTACTGTATAATATATATATATGCTACAATATTACATAATACATATATTGCAACAAATATATATATATAAAGGTTTAAAAAACCCATCACTACCAGTTTTGGATGAAAATAGGGCAGAGAGTTATCACTGCTGGTTGCCGAGGGAAAAGTGGCAGTGATATTACTTATCACTACCGGTTATTGATGAAAATGTGGTAGTGATAATTATTATCACTGCCGGCTATACTGTATGAACTGGCAGTGATAGTGATTATCACTGCCGGTTTACATCCGGCAGTGATAGTCCTCGACTATCACTACCACTTAGGTAGTGCCGGGTCCACATCCGGCAGTGATACCGATGTGGACCCAGCAGTAAACACGTATTCTATAGTGGTGACGGCAATCTTCTATTCTTATCACGCCAACAAGTAATTAGTATAGCATACCTGATTCCTCCTCATGATCAAACAACCAGAAGCAGCATTAAATGGATTGGATTAGCAGCAGAAGCACAACCAAACCCTGTCGACCTGAAAGCACCACAGCCATCGCATCAAGAGGAAAGGATCTCACTTACCCAACATGTAAATTCCAGCACCGTAGCTTGGAATCCACAAGCCAAAGCAAAACTGTATATCAGATTTCACAAGAATGTATGGATGGCATGGCCACCGAACATGGTGAATTTTCCGTATATAAAACTCAATCCAAACTGGTCTATAAGATAAAAGGGGCCGGACCTAGGCTTTATACCCCAACTCATGTGCACACACACATCCCTATCCGAGACCAGTTAGACATGGACTAAACTTCGTACACATATCCAACTCCTCCCAAAAACCAACTAAACTTCGTACACATATCCAACTCCTCCCAAAAACCAGTTCAGTTTATTTGTTGTACTTGGTTTTGTTGAGTGCTCCCAAAAACCCACTATCATATGTGCATTTATAAGTCACACACATAGAACTCAATTGAAAACAAACAAAAATGAGGACTCCAATTTTGAGGAAGGAAACTAAAGTTTGGAAATCAAAAATAAATAGGAATCAAACCTACTAAATATATCTCTTTCCTAGCTTTCTTTCCCAAGTTGAATTCCTATCTTTCCTTGCATGCATGACATTTGGATTTCCTTCCGCCGCATACACTTTGAGTCCACGTGCTAGTCTATGCTGCCTAGCATGAGAGCTCCTCACATGCACTAGGGCTCCTCCATGGCCTTCCATGCTGTCCTCCCTCACCTCCCTCTCAGCACTAACAAGTATTCACCCACTAGGAATAAATTATCAACCAAATCAGTACTAACCTCTTTCTTTGATTTAATAGCATAACTTGATGTGATTTTGGTGGTTTGTGATAACTCGGGGGGTTATCAGGTTTAATTAAAAAGAATTAATCATTAATCAAGCAATAAAAGCAATTAGGCAAAGTAATTAAAATGCAAGGATTAGAGAATTGCCATCAATCCCGCAGTGAAGGTATCATGCATCAAGATACCTGATATGTCCGGGGACCAGACCGGCACCTCTCGCTATAGCGGGGTTCATAATTCGACGTTTAGTATCTTACCTAGTATGACTGCAGGTACCGTTAGTAAAAAGAGTGAGCAGTGACCCTTATGCCCTTAGAGTAAATAAGGAGCAGTAAAAGGCCAAGGGTAACAAGGGTAAAATGTCAGCAGTGAAGGTGAATAAAGGAAGCCAGTGAAACGCCCGCTAAGTTCACAACTAGAACGAACACATTCATTTCCCTTGCTCACACACAAACCAAGGGACAACAAAGAGCCAGCCCCTCCACCATTTCCTCCAGAGAGCATCCAAAAGCTAGAGAGAACCAGAGTGCAGCCGAAGCAGGAAGAGAAGGAAGAGGGAGCCTAGAAGAGAAGGAGCATCCAAAAGAGGAGATCTAGCAGGCATCCAAAAGAGAAGGAGTCCAAAAGCTAGTTCAGCCAGGAGGAGGAGGCCAGGCCCAACATCTGTAGCTTCTTCCTCACACCATCAACCTCAGCACCATCAGTGCCTTGCACCTCAACCGAACCAACCCTAGGTGCACATTGCCAAGTAGTGCTAGTAGTAGCAACAATGCAAGGTAGCATGTACAGAAGGTAGATCGGGCCAGTAGTTAGCCAATGGGGTAGGGTAGCCAATAGATTGGGCTAGACCCTAGTGGTCTCAGTAGTAGGGTAGCCTTAAGGGTAGTGAAGGGCATCCTGACTTCACCTCATACTCCCTCGGTGTGTGGGTGAAGCTAGTATCGTCTCCTTCCTTCCGCCAGCTAGAGAAATCCCCAACGATCATCATAGACCTCATCATCTTAAGCAAAATCAATAAATAAGCAAAGCAAAAGCATCAATAAAATGATGGGTAGCAGTAACCCTAGGTAGCATCAGTGAACCAACGTGCAACAGAGAGGGAGTAGAGCAAGGTGGCGACCGGAGTCATGGGGTGCAACTAGGTTGGGCCGGCGCTACTGTGACCAGAGTCGTGCGCCAGGAGAGGCTAGTCCAGCCGCCGAGCCAAGAAGAGGGAGATCAGCCCAGGGCGAGGCCGAGGTTGGGCCGCCGTCGTTGCAGGCTAGGCCAGCATCGGACTGAGTAGAGGCAGGAGAGAGCCGGCCGCAAGGGAAAGCAGAGAGGGGCTGGCCCGGTAGAGTAAGGGGGAGCCAAGTGGAGTAGACGAGAGGGAGGAGGTGTAGGAGTGACCAAGCAAAAGGTAAGCACAAAGGGATGTCTGCCAGAAGGGAAAAGGAAGACAGGGCAATGAGGCTGAGCCAAAGTCAAGACTTTGGCCAAAGTCAAGACTTCAGCCAAAGACAAGAAAAGGGAAGGCAGAAGGAAAAGAAAGAAGGGAGGAAAAGAAAGAAAAAGGAGGAAAGAAAAAGAAAAGGAGAAAATGGGACGAGGGAAAAGAAAAGAGAAAATGTGAGGAAGTAGAAAAATAAATATGTGCCGCGAACTGTGTTGATTTGGTTAATCAACTTGCGGATCGCGTAAAAATCAAGAACTTGTATTAATTAAAATGTGCCAAGATTTTATGTATGACATATCAGAAATTGGTTGGACACCAGAATAATCTATTCACCTGAATTGCCCTAGTTTAATGCTTTATGCTTTTAGGATCCAACCTGAACCTTCCTGCTAGCCAGATCCAGTTTTTGGGCAAGGCCAAACCTTTTGATTTTATACCAAGCAAGAATTCTTTGACCATATTTACTAATTGCTTTCCAATGCTTTTATATAACTAAGCATAGTTACACTGCATTGAAAACCTTATATTGCAAATGAAAACCTTAAGGGCTCATTTGGAATCAGCATTCCCGGCCGGGATCCCGGCCCATTCCCGGGTGTAGAAATCCACTGGGCTAATTTCCCATGGGCCGGTGGAAAGTGCATTTGGGTGCCGATGACACGGGGGAATTTTGGCCCAATCCGTGCCGTTTTCGCGGGGGAAAAAACCTCTTCTCGTGATGTCGGGCTAGGGTTCCCCGTCCTCTTGCGACGGCGTCACCTCTCTCGCGCCGGCCATCTCGTTCGACTTTGACTTCACAGGAAGCGGACAAGGTACGATTCAACTTCAGATCCATCGATTCAGCTCGCCGTCGCATCACACTACCCATCAAGTCGTCGCTCGGCCTCATTTCTTGGTTATCCGTATGGTGTGTGTCTGCAGAGAGTAGTAGCACTGCGTCTCCTCTGCTTCTTTGCTTGAGCACATCGATGGCGCTAGTAGGGATGGTGGTTACCCGAGTGGAGTTCTTTGAGATCCACATGCCGCCGCCGCATCCCTTGTCTTGTTTGATTGCGACTGCTTGGCGTTCTTCTTGGGTCTTTGGTTGTGGCTGCCGTCCGGTTCGGTGTGGGAATTCTGGGAGGTCGATGATTTTTTTTTCGGGAGAAGGACCCCACTCCAATCACGGACACGATTGATGCACCTGTTCATTTGAAAAATCTATCTAGTAAGGTCATGAGTCATACTATCTTAAGTGTACTCTCTCACAATATTATGATCGAGAAAATTTTGACATTTTGATATCCAAAAAACTGGAGCTAAAGTAGCTAGCTAATGTGTTCAATCGGAGATATCTTTCATAATCTCGAGAAAATGCCAACCATGTAGCATCGCCATTCGGTTGTGGGTGACTCTTGATATACATTATGTCTCAATGCCCTATGGACAAGATACTATGGGATCTTTGGTCAACATGTTTGAGATCTCTCTCTATTGATTTTGTTCCAAGACTTCACTTTCAATAAATAGCTCTTGAATTACCATGTCTTACAATCAAAAATCTCATCTTCTCATGCTCAATAAGAGTCTCATCAACGAGCATATGCACCTCTTTTGTGATTCATCTTGTTGTTGAGTTGTGATCACACATTCTTTGATTGTTATGCATTTGAATGAACAGATGCATAATAAAGATTCACGACACATTCTTGCGAGAATCTAGGTGAGGGAGAAAGAATTATCAAGGCGCAAGAGATAAACAAGAGATTGGTTCTTTCTTGAAGCTTCCTTTTCAAATATTGGTAATCCACATCCTGTTGTTAGGTCTAGTGGTATGAAAGCAAAGCCATTAATCGAAAGCAGACTCAAAGGGCTATTTTGGAGGCACAATCAAGCGTAATCGGCGATTTCAAGTGCCAACAAGGAATCTCATGATCTGAAGAGGATAGCAAATGTTTTGTCCCATGATTCCAAAGTTGCTCCTTCGATCTTCCAAAGGAAAAATGGATGGAAAAATTGGATCGATTGAATCTAACAATAGTAAAGGAGAGCCCTTCTTTCGAGCTCAAACTCCAAGCAAAGTGCTTTCAGAGTGGTAAGCAGACCTCCAAAACGCCAGAGCAAGAACTCAGTTCACCGCTTGGCCGAAGCGGATTGCCATGGAAGATGGTACAGAGATGAAAATGTGAGTATTTTTGGTCCGGCTCTTTATTTTGTTAAAATTACTCTTTGAAGACAGATATACAAGATCGATTCTTTTTTCTTTGTTATAGTGCTCGGTATCGCTAAGGCACTACTTAAGTTGATTTTATCGATGGAGGATGCCGCATTTACACTTTAGGGCTCAAGCCGCATAGTGTACACCAACCACACTTTCATGACATATTTTTGTTGACCCAAGGCCCCAGAGAAAATAACTCGTTGCTGCTCTATACAATCCAAATTTCTACCAGCATTTGTATTCTACATATTTTTAATGATCCTATCTATTAAACATCCGATCTTTGGATGACAAAGTTGAATTTGACTTCGGATGAAGATGATCCTAACATCGGCTTCAGTTAATCATTTTATGAAGATATTCGGATGCAACATTCTAATTGTTCAACTTGAAAATTCAATTGTTATTTCAATTCGATAAAATCTATCAAGCCCCTCAAAGATTGTTGCACATCTATGGTGTCAATCAACTTTGATTCTTTGGTTAATTGTAATGCAAGTATCTGAATGCCGATCCACAATTGGGCCATCATTTGTTGTACTATCTGTTTTTCTCGTCACTCTTTGGCGTGGTGTTAAAAAATGTTGTAATATGTAATGTGCCTCTTGAACTGAATATTTTTATTGTTGGAGGACCAAAACCCGTCCAATGTCACTATGAATATTTTTATTTTTGGGATAGATAGCATTTATGAAATACCCTTCTATTTTGTCCATTTCTTGTTCCAATATGCAAATGATGCTTGTTGTGGTTTCAAGTCATGAAAACCATAATCTCTATTGCAAATGATTTAACACAAACCGATCATCAATCTTTTGTGCTCAAGTATACTATCTAAACAAGCTCTACATCGAGCCAAGAAGAAACATAACTTTGGTTACGTTATCGGCAAAACCTATGGTTTCAAGCTCTTGTATTGCCACTCTTTAATCTGCGATAAATAATTGTGTATGTTTTTCTAATTTGGAGTTTGTAAAGTTTGTAACAAGACAACTCTAAACAACGTGTTTCACTTGTAGTCGATTTCCAATGTTACTGTTGGACACAACAGAACATGGACCATCAGATTTGTGAGAATTTCAATTGTTTTGGATTTTTGAATTGGTGGGATTTGTATCCCTCTTCTTCCAAACGATCACAGGGAAATATCCTCCCAAGGGATGTGCTCCCACAGGGATCCCATATTCCCATGTGTCAAAAACAATCCCCCTCAGGATTTCCCTGCCCTGGGTTTGCTCCCCTTAGTATCCAAACAAGGCCTAAGTGGGACTATGAAGGAAGATGGTGTTGTGAATGATGTTAATGAGATGATGAATTAGTGAATGAAATGGCTAAAATGATGTTTAGCTCGTTCATGAATGGAGTCGTAGATATGATATTAGTGTTAAGTATGGTGGGTAGAGGGTGCCGAGGGAAGACAGCATGTTGATGCCTGTGATAACCCGAGGGGTTATTAGTTAATTAAAAACAATAATTAAGCAATGAAAATTTGATTATGCAAGATAATAAATTGTAAGGTTAGAGAGTGTCGTTAATCCTACAATGATGGTATCACTTATCAAGGTACCTGACTTGTCCGGGAACCAGCAAGCACCTCTCGCTAGTTTTTAGGTTCATTATTCGGCGCTCTAGAACTTACCTGGTACAGTTGCGAGTACCGTTAGTGTTTTGAGCGAAATATGAACAAAATGCCCTTAGGGTAAATAGGGGTTAGTAAAAATCCAAGGGCAATTAGGTAAAAGGAACAACAGTGAGGTGAATAAATGCCCAGCTCATTCACAGCCGAATGCCAAGCCACCCTAAAGACAGCTCACTTTCACTACCATTGCCTCACACAAACTAAAGCAGCTCAGCCAACTTCAAACAGAAGCATTCTATTGTTCCAAGAACACAGCCAAAGCAAGCCTCCACATAATATTCTAGCAAGAGCACCACAAGCCTCAGTGCACAACCGAAGCCAAAAAAGGGGCCAGAAGAGGAGGTGGCGACTTCCAGAAGGAGGTGAGGGACCACTAGAAGAAGAAGGAGAGGGAGTGTCCAGAAGCCAGTCGGCCAGAAGGAGGAAGCCAATTCGCTTCTCATCAGCTTACCGATCCTACGGCAACTTGGTGGACCAATTACTGTCGCACTCGCACCGGAGAGCAACCCATAGTATGGACTAAATTTTCTTCCTAGTTTTGTAAAACCTAGATCCCTTTGGGAGAGATGGATATGGGGAGACAAGAATTTGGGACTTGACTCAGGGGGATAGGAAGGTAGGAGAATACCTCAATAAATTCCTTGAATTGTCTCGCTATGCTCCTGAGGAGATAGATACGGATGCCAAAAAGATATTCTGTTTCAAAGGCATGTATCCCTACCTTCGAATGCAATTATCAGCTCTCAAAATTATTGACTTCCAAGATCTAACAGACGGAGCCATCATCATTGAAAACAAGCATGCCCAATTGAATGAGGAAGAAGGAAGAAAGCCATATTCGACCCTAGACCACCTACCTTCAACCCATCCAGATCCTTTAGACCCCCATTGCCAAACAGAAATCCTATGTTCCGCCCAAAGGCAGCAACCGTTCATTTCGCGCCCAACTAATATGCCACCTAGAGCCCCAATTCAATGTTTCAAGTGTGGTGGTCAACACTACACTAATAATTGCCCCTATAATCCTGGCCCGTGTTATAACTATGGGCAAAATGGGCATAAGAGAGCCAATTGCCCTCATCCAGCTCGTCCGATTGGACAACATCCTCCAGGCCAGTTTCAAAATCATCCACCTGCCATGATCCATAGACAAGGGAACCCTAGCTCCACGTCATCAAAAGATTTTAGTCGAGGAGCTTCATCTGCAATATCAGCTCGCCTAAACAACATCACCTGTGGAACAAGCCGAAGGAGCTACCGATATGGTTACTGGTAAGCTCCTCATTCCCTCTAAGGGTACAATATATTTTATCCTGGTGCAACACATTCTTTTATCTCCAAGAAATTTACAGTCCAGCATAAATTAGAATGTGTGCCTCTGCCAACACCCTTAGGGGTTAGTACACCCGTAAGGATTATTTCAATAACCTTGATTAGGATAAACCAAATGATAAATATCCAGGACACTCCATTCTTAGCTAACCTCTGTCATCAACTTATCCGGATTAGACATTATCTTGGGAATGGATTGGTTAGCTGCAAATGGGGTTAACATAGATTGCGAGTTAAAAACTGCATCTATAAGAAAATCGAATGGGGATCGTATTATCTATCAAGTAGTTAGGACCAATTCCATTCTCTCCACAAACAAACTCAATCATATTTCATCTCAAGTGCTGGCCCTCAAATTTCCATGCGTGATCACACTTGTTTTCCCCTCACAGCCACCTGATCTCTCTCCCGTCGTCTAAGCTCGTCGCCGGTCATCTCCGATAGCCGCCGACCACCGTCGAGGCCTCCCCTAAATTCCCCTTGCTCCATTGAAGATGATTGTACCACTCACCCACGCTGATCACCACCGATTGCCACCGATGAGGCTCCCTTCTACCTCCCCTACTCCCGAGTCGCTGGCAAACGCACCCAGGCTGTTAGCTACTCCCCAACCAAGCTAACCCACTAACAGGCGGGCCCCCTTCATCAACCTCAATGCAAATTCGAGAAATCCAAGGAAAATCTAGAAAATGCAAAAAGGCATTTTCTTTATTTCGAAAGCGTATTTCCCTTTTTTTGGTGATTTTCAAGGCATACCACATTCAAATGCTTATATCTTTTGCATCCTAGCTCTAAATTTAGTCAAATAAGTTTCTACATTCATTTAAAATCACTAAATTTCTGGATATGCAAAATTATGTAATTTTTTACCACTATTTCAATATTTGAATTTGCAATTTGAATGAAACCTAGGATATGTACTATTACAAATTTTTGTGAACCAACTTCAAATTTGATGAAACAATTTTACAAAAACTCTAGAGACCATAAGAACTTCATTTCTACAAATAATATTTGAATTTGTACCTAGTTTCAATTAAACTTTAAATAGTGTTAATATTTAATGCATGCATTATTCAAAATTGAATAACTTTTGCAAACAAATTCAAAAATTGGTAAAACTAGTGCCTAAAACTCCCAAAAATTATGAGCCTATGTATTTGTAAAAATGAGTGAAATCAAAAGTAGTTCGCACCTATTTCTTAATAAGTATTATTCTTTCTCTTATTTAAAATTGAATTAAAACCTGACTTATTTAAATAAACTTCAAAAATTGTGATCCCACAATGTCAAAATCAGTATAAAACCAAAGCTTTTTGTTTCTAAAATTTTATTTGAAGTTGATGTTATTTGACTTCTTTTGTCTCTTATTATTGCTTCGCGATGAATTGCATATAGACACTGACGCTCCCGACACTGCTACTGTCGACTCCGACTTTGCCACTAAATCCAACGAGCAAGGCAAGCACCTCTTTTGATCATATTGATCCCAGTGTTCAATCTTGTTTTATCAAATCTATTTACGTATGCATGTATTTTTAGTAAATTTGCTAACTTGTGGGTACCGGTAGAGATGACCTAGTATTTCATGTGACTTCCTTAATAAATATTTTCATAATAACCTTGACAAACCTAAGTTAGGGTTAGAAATTATAGAGATGTCAATTCACTACTAGATTTCTAACTTTTACCGAGTGTGAAAAATATGTCGGCCAATGCAAAATACTGTAGGCCATGTATATGGCCGAGCATAAACCGTCGGTATTTTCCCCTTGGCCACTCATGGTCGGCCATTCGTGGGATTCCCGACGGTACCCTCGGTTATTAGTTTAACGAGGGTTTTCATAGCACTCGATAAATACATAGGTGAGAGGTTTTCTATGTAAAATCCTCAGTAATTTCTCACAACTATATGTGAGATTTTTTGTGTAAAAAATGTAAAAAATAATTTCAAATCTAGGGACTATACCTCACAACTTTGTTTGCACCACAATCCCTTAAGTTGAACATTTTTTATTATCTTCAAATTAGAAATACGTGATGCCTAGGATTTGAACTCACAACCTCCTAAGCCCCATGACTGAGGGTTTTCCACCAACCATCGGTTTGTGGTAAGCCCCATCAGTAAATCTTCTAATAGTCATCCGTTTTTTTCTACCGTCGGAAAAAAGATGCACCGTCGGCCACCTTATTTTTTCCCGACGGCCCGTAGGCCATTACATTCACACTCGGTAAAAGTTAGATTTCTAGTAGTGATTGGGTATATTCTGTTATACGTGCAATTGATTAGCCATGTTTTAGATCTAGAATGACAAATAGTTGGGTATACTGCTTGTTAAATTTTAAGATATTGGAACATGATGAGAATGAGTAGTTTATGTTATTTTGGTATAAAAACACAAAATAAAACTATGATTTCATGTGGACAAGATATGGCAATAGCCGGATGTGCATGGGACTTGCACGTAGTGTAGGGTGAGTGTTCTCGTTCGGGTCAGGTTAAGGACCGAACATAGTATTCATTAAACCCAAGAATATCCGTACAACCATGAGTGCTGGTATGGGACTATCTTAACCTATTAAGTTATTTAGGTCTAACTTTACATGTTGGAATGCTGCATAGGCTTTCTGGGACGGATTGCTCGAAGTGGTGCTCACACCAAGGTGATGGGAATAATGCTTGTCGATACAACAGTGTACGCCTTACTATTGAGAGAAGTGGGAAAATGGGGTGTATAACCATTAGTTGTACAATGATTGTACAAATATCTTCCGCCGCTATAGTAAGAGTTTGTCGTCACCGGCTGGTGCAAAGTTACATAGAGGTAATGTAATGGTTATATCATGACTCTTTGTAACACACCAAAGGAAGTGTGCTAATAATTTGCAAAAAAGAGTTAGTCATGTTTTATGGGTAAAGATGTACACCACTACAAAATGTGATGAGCACATAGCTACGTCGGATACATCCATGGCATCAATGGTCAACGATCAACAAAATCCTCCTTGTGATCAGCAACATTTGACCCACATAAAAGGACTAAATACCCGAGCACACGCACAACATCTAAATCAACAGGAGTCATGGATTAGAGCAACAAGGATGCCATCCCTCATCAAAACAAGCTAGAGAATAAGCTATTCCCGAGGTGGAAGCTGAAACGTCCATCCAGGAGCAGTCCAACTTCAACTGGCCATAACTTTTGCATGCGGAGTCCGTTAGGGATGAGCGAGTACTTGATTGAAAGCTAATTTCATGATCTTTCCAATGGATCTGGCCTCATCATCAAATTCCACTCATGCCGGACACAACAAGAAAAACAATCCAGCGGTTTCAGACTGTTCGGGTGCTGCTCCACCATTATTGTTTGGATGAGTTCACATGTAATTATAGTGGTGTGAAACCAACTCCTAGCACTCTTCGGGTGCTGCACCATCATTATTGTTTAGATGAGTTCACATGTAATTAGAGTGGTGTGAAACCAACTCCTAGCAGCCATCTCCTTGGCTATATATAGGACAAACCCCCTATCTATCTCCTCTGGTTTTTGTTAAGTTTAGTTGCCCCCATGTGTGGAACTATAACCTTGTTCTCCTGACTCGGCTAGAGCAGCAGTAAACAAGTTTAGAACCTTAGTTCGTGTGTGTGTGCTTCATCCTTGTTCTTGCTAGTTCTTCGATTACTTGCAAGAATAGACCTTCGTTGTCAGGTCATCCAAGCTTTTGGCGTGGTTGATAAGAACTAGAAGTGTGGTTTAGCGATTGCGGACGCTTATCCTTGTGTGGTTCGTAGATGGATCGTCAAAGTCACCCTCCACCTAATCGAAGTTATCCCCTCACCGGAAGATCGGGCACCCGTGTGCGCATCATTTGGTATCAGAGCAAAACTTTCATGCAAGCATATACTTCTAGACATAATACCAGGGAAGGTACATGAAGATCCCTTACGAAAGGTTAAATTTACATTGCCTTCATTTCCTGGGGAGTACGATCCTAATGCATATATTAATTGGGAGATAGCGGTAGATAAAGAATTTGCAAAGTATGACTTATCTGAAAACCAAAAGATTTGTGCTGCTGTTAAGGTGTTAACGTCACATGCAATACTTTCATGGAAGCATATATCTTAGACATAATAAAGAACCCAAAACTTGGAATGCCATGAAAAGAGTTATGAGAGATGATTATGTTCCTGAATATGTTAGTGATTATTTGGTTACTAAACTTCAACGTTTGAAATAAGGTTCTACAATTGTTATAGAATACTATCATGAATTGCAAAATTGCTTGTTGCGTTGTGGTTTACATGAATGTGAAGAATCTACTGAGCTTAGGTTTATGCGTGGACTTAATTTTGAAATTTAGGATGCTCTTATTTTTCAAACATATAGCTCTCTTTCAGGCTTGATTAAATGTGCTTGTAGAGTTGAAAACAAGCTTGATGAATCTTTGATAGAGTCTTTAGCTTCATTTGAGGTGCCCATTGTTGCACCTCCTGTTGTAGCTAACATTTTGCAGAAAAGTGAGCACCATCAAGAGAAGGACGAAGAAGAAAATTTGCAAAAAGAGGAGCTCTTTGCTGCTCCATACGTATGTGAAGAGCTGAAAACTGAAGTTGCACCTATAACCAGTAAGAATGATTTAGAAGGTAATATAAAAGGTATGGACTGTGCACATGGTGAATCATGCTAATGTAGAGCAACTATTAACAGAATTAATTGCTGATTTTCTTGTGATACATGATGATTTGCTTACTATTCTTGGTGATAAAGAAGAGTTGTGTGATAATGCTTCACTTATATCCACACCACAACTAGTGAATGATGATGAAACTTTTATATTCGAACTAAACACTTGCGCTGAACATAAACATGTTATCCACTTTGCTAGTGAAGAAGATGAGCTTAAATTGAAGTCTTCTTTGAATACTTTAGGTTACATTGAATTTGATGTTCTGTGTGATCTAGAAAGTTTCAAGGAAAAGATTTTTGTACATTCTAATTTGCCATGGTTATCGCGAAATATTTTTCATGTTATTGGCAAACTTAATGATAAAGGTGAGTACAAAGTTCATAGAGTATACATTTGTTCAAATCTGAAACCTCTATTACGCATACAACAATGTGATCAATTTGATAATTTCAATATCATATCAAGTAACCCTACTTTTGCTTATAATTTATATGATAATTTCCATGAAAAGGAGTGTTTGGGTGATTTTGATTCTCGAGCCAGTGATTTGATCACAAGAGATATGCATGTTGCTGCGCCCTTTGTCGTTACTAACATTTTGCAGGAGAATGTGACGGAGTTGAGAACAGCTCCAAATTCAAGAAATGGAGAATGATAAGACCATACTCATCGTGGATATGACCAACACTACATCAATTTGGCGATACTTCACGTCATCCTCTGCATCGTCTACATCTACTAGGAAGGGTGCATCTACATGGCTTCACCGATCCCCACCAGAGCACGATCAATCAAACAGTTGGCCTCCTTGGTCTTTGTACATGGCGCCATCACCTACATCAGTTCTGCCACCACCTTGGCCGCCTCCCATGTTTGATGGTGTTTTCAAGAAAGGCGTGTCTCCACCTCTACCACATGCTACTATATGCTGGAAAGAAGTGTTGAGCTATATGGATAATTATCAGGTGAATCCTCTAAATATTTTTCTTATCTTTAAAATATATAAAGAGATGGAGCTACTATTTTATTTAAATAAATGCAAGTCCTATATGAGAATGTTTTGTGCTGAAGATGAGTTAAAAGGTAAGCTTGAGTCGAGGACGACTCAAATGCAAGAAGGGGAGAATGATGAGGACGTCGGATACACCCATGCATCAATGGTCAATGATTAATAAAATTCTCCTTGTGATCAGCAACATTTGACCCACATAAAAGGACCAATTACCCGAGCACGCGCACAACAGCTAAATCAATAGGTGAACTCGTTTCTCATGTTGCATAATTGTATTTTAATGGATGGACCACTGCATAATAATGTGCTTGTGCTTAGGAATCATGGATTAGAGCAGCAAGGACATCATCCCTCATCAATACAAGATAGAGTACAAGCCATTCCTAAGGAAGAAGCTGAAACGTCCACCCAGGAGCTGTCCAAATTCAACTGGCCATAACATTTGCATGTGGAGTCCGTTCGGGATGAGTGAGTACTTGATTGAAAAATAATTTCATGCTCTTTCCAATGGATCAGGCCGCATCATCAAATTCCACTCGAGTTGGACACAGCAGTCAAAAATGTGCAACGGTTTCAGACTCTTCGGGTGCTGCGCCACCATTATTGTTTGGATGAGTTCACATGTAATTAGAGTGGTGTGAAACCAACTCCTAGCAGCCATCTCCTTGGCTATATATAGGACAAACCCCCTATCTATCTCCTCAAGCTTTGTTAAGTTTAGTTGCCCCCATGTGTGGAACTATAACCTTGTTCTCCTGACTCGGCTAGAGCAGCAGTAAACGAGTTCAGAACCTCAGTTCGTGTGTGTGTGCTTCATCCTTGTTCTTGCTAGTTCTTCGATTGCTTGCTAGAATAGACCTTCGTGGTCAAGTCATCCGGGCTTTTGGTGCGGTTGATAACAACTAGGAGTGTAGTTTAGCGATTGCGGGCGCTTATCCTTGTGTGGTTCGTAGCCAGATCGTGAAAGTCACCCTCCGCCTAATCGAAGTTATCCTCTCACCAGAAGATCGGGCACCCATGCGCGCATCATTTCTGTTAAAGTGTTAACGTCATATGCAATACTTTCATGGAAGCATATATCTAGACATAATAAAGAACCCAAAACTTGGAATGCCATGAAAAGAGTTATGAGAGATGATTATGTTCCTAAATATGTTAGTGATTATTCGCTTACTAAACTTCAACGCTTGAAATAAGGTTCTAAAACTGTTATAGAATACTGTCATGAATTGCAAAATTGCTTGTTGCATTGTGGTTTACATGAATGTGAAGAATCTACTGAGCTTAGGTTTATGCGTGGAGTTAATCTTGAAATTCAGGATGCTCTTGTTTTTGAAACATATAGCTCTCTTTCAGGCTTGATTAAATGTGCTTGTAGAGTTGAAAACAAGCTTGATGAATCTTTGACAGAGTCTTTAGCTTCATTTGAGGTGCCCATTGTTGCACCTCTTGTTGTAGTTAACATTTTGCTAAAAAGCGAGCACCATCGAGAGGATGAAGAAGAAAATGTACAAAAAGAAGAGCTCTTTGCTGCTCCATACGTATGTGAAGAGCTGAAAACTGAAGTTGCACCTACAACCACTGAGAATGATTTAGAAGGTAATATAAAAGGTATGGACTGTGCACATGGTGAAAATCATTTTGAAGAGATAAAACTGTGCATGAATCATGCTAACATAGAGCAACTATCAACAGAATCTATTGCTGATTTTCTTGTGATACATGATGACTTGCTTATTATTCCTAGTGATAAAGAAGAGTTGTGTGATAATGCTTCACTTATATCCACAACACAACTAGTGAATGAGCATGAAACTTTTATATTCGAACTAAACACTTACACTAAACATAAACATGTTATCCACTTTGCCAGTGAAGAAGATGAGCTTAAATTGTTGTCTTCTTTGAATACTTTAGGTTACATTGAATTTGATGTTCTGTGTGATCTAGAAAGTTTCAAGGAAAAGATTTTTGTACATTCTAATTTGCCATGGTTATCACGAAATATTTTTCATGTTGTTGGCAAACTTAATGATAAAGGAGAGTACAAAGTAAATAGAGTATACATTTGTTCAAATCTGAAAACTCTATTACGCATGCATCAATGTGATCAATTTGATAATTTTAATATCATATCAAGTAACCCTACTTTTGCTTATAATTTATATGATAATTTCCATGAAAGGGAGTGTTTGGGTGATTGTGATTTCTCGAGCAAGTGATTTGATCACAAGAGATATGCATGTTGCTGCGCCCTTTGTCGTTATTAACATTTTGCAGGTGAATGTAATGGAGTTGAGGACAACTCCAATTCATGGAATAGAAAATGATAAGACTATGCTCATCATGGATATGACCAACGCTACATCAATTTGGCGACACTTCACGGCATCCTCTGCATCATCTACATCTACTAGGAATGGTGCATCTACATCGCTTCACCGATCCCCACCAGAGCACAATCAATCAAACAGTTGGCCTAACTGGTCTTTGTATATGGCGCCATCACCTACATCAGTTTTGCCACCACCTTGTCCGCCTCCCACGCCTATTGGCGTTTTCAAGAAAGGCATGTCTCCACCTCTACCAAATGCTAATATATGCTGTAAAGAAGTGTTGAGCTGTATGGATAATTATCAGGTGAATCCGCTAAATATTTTTCTTATCTTTAAAATATATAAAGAGACGGAGCTACTATTTTATTTAAATAAATGCAGGTCCTATATGAGAATGTTTTGTGCTGAACACGAGTTAAAAGGTGAGCTTGAGTCGAGGATGACTCAAATGCAAGAAGGGGCGAATGATGAGGAATAGCTACATCGCATACATCCATGGCATCAATAGTCAACGATCAAAATAATCCTCCTTGCGATCAGTAACATTTGACTCACATAAAAGGACAAATTACCCGAGCACACGTACAATAGCTAAATCAATAGTAGTCATGGATTAGAGCAGCAAGGATGCCATCCCTCATCAAAACAAGCTAGATAACAAGCTATTCCCGAGGTGGAAGCTGAAACGTCCATCCAGGAGCAGTCCAACTTCGATTGGCCATAACTTTTGCATGCGGAATTCGTTCGGGATGAGCGAGTACTTGATTGAAAGCTAATTTCGTGCTCTTTCCAATGGATCTGGCCTAATCATCAAATCCCACTCATGCAAGACATAGCAAGCAAAACAATCCAGCAGTTTCAGACTCTTTGGGTGCTGCGCCACCATTATTGTTTGGATGAGTTCACATGTAATTATAGTGGTGTGAAACCAACTCCTAGCACCCTTCGGGTGCTGCGCCACCAATATTGTTTGGATGAGTTCACTTGTATTTAGAGTGGTGTGAAACCAACTCCTAGCAGCCATCTCCTTGGCTATATATAGGACAAACCCCCTATCTATCTCCTCAGGTTTTGTTAAGTTTAGTTGCCCCCATGTGTGAAACTATAACCTTATTCTCCTGACTCGGCTAGAGCAGTAGTAAACAAGTTTAGAACCTCAGTTCGTTTGTGTGCTTCATCCTTGTTCTTGCTAGTTCTTCGATTGCTTGCAAGAATAGACCTTCGCGATCAAGTCATCCGGGCTTTTGGCGCGGTTGATAACAACTAGGAGTGTGGTTTAGCGATTGTGAGTGCTTATCCTTGTGTGGTTCATAGCTAGATCGTCAAAGTCACCCTGCGCCTAATCGAAGTTATCCCCTCACCAGAAGATTGGGCACCCGTGTGCGCATCAAAATGTAAAACTTTTCTTAAAGCCGTGCCCGCAATCATGGGAAACTAGGTGCGCTAACACTAGTTAAAAGTTTTGATATTTTCAAAAATAGATAACTTGGAAATATGTGTTGGAAGGTGTTTATTTCAGATTATATGCCTCTGATTAACAAAGGAATGTTGATACTTTATGCCAGGAATTGGTATTGAGATAATGCGATACTAACATTCATGGGGGACTCTGAGTTTACTTTATGCTTACATACTTGTTAATTTAATATCAGTCAAACTTGCTTTTACAATGTCCAAATTGCAAATTATTACTTGATATTCATATTCAAATTCACTTTATGTAAAATAACCGTAGATGTCTCCTTTGATATGACCTGCATTTACTATACTTTTGTGATACACTTTAAGTCTTACTAAGCACAAAAGTACTCACCCTTACTTATTTGTTTGTTTAGTGAACAAAGAATGATAGGTTTCTGAAGATATATACTTCACCGTAGGTCACGAGGATTATATCGATGAGCTTTTCTAGGGATGAACACTAAAAGTTCGATGAGGCTCACATGGCACCGCTACTACAAAATGATACAACATTATCTCTTCATCTGGGATGGTTCTCAACTTTTTAGGAAAAAAACCAAAAGTGATATATCATTTGGTGTGGGTAAGAAATATGGTGCAATCGGTTCTATGGTTGGAACCGATAGTGATATTGCACTATCAATTCTGATATCATAACTGATAATGATGACTTAGTCATCACTATCGGCTTCTGAGGTTGGAACCGATAGTGATATTGTACTATCAATTCTGATATCATAACTGATAATGATGACTTAGTCATCACTATCGGCTTCTGAGGTTAGAACCGATAGTGATCTTCTACCACGCTTGACCTCTCGGTCTCTCATCCCGATCCATTCAAATACCAAAAGCCGAGGTGTCTACCTCATGCTTGACCTCTCAGCTTCCCCTCCATTCTATAAAAAAGGAGTTTACTCCTTTCTGCCCACGCGCCCCTCTGCCTCCCCTTGCCCGCATCGCCCCTCTGCCTCCATAGTGCTTATGTCGCCCCTCGTGTAATATCAAGGATGCCGACTAGAGGAGGGTGAATAGGCAGCTTAAAAAATTCTCTTCTAATTAAATATTCACCTAGTACCCCTATGTCAAAACCTAAATAATAAATTTTATAGAAGCGATAAACTAGGATTTTGACAATGTAAACCTAAATCAACTAGGCTCACTAGGTGCACACTAGCTAATCATGTCTCTACTCAAGAATATGCAATCCTAAAGACAATCAAGCAACTTAATTCAAGGAATGTAAATTACAATAATATAAATAAAAAATTACAAGTAAACACAAAAAGATACACCGATGTTTTATCGTGGTATTCGGAGACTTGCTAGTCTCCCCTAATTCACAATGAGACAAGCCCAAACCACTTTGGACTAGCTCCACGAATTGAGCACCTACCTCGATTCCACTAGTGGTAGCTCTTTTCCCCTCCAGGTAGGCGAGCTCTGACCTTCATAACTTTGCTAGGCCTTCTCACAAACTTCTTGAGAAGGTCACCACGCATAATGCCTCCACACATCGTCTAGGTGTTAGTAAACATCAAGAGTAACAAGTCAAACCCTCTAGCTTGAGCTCCACCAAGTACAACACATGTCAATGGTGATCACAGAGTGCAACACATGCACTAGAGACTCTCAATTCTCTCCTAATTGCAACACATGTAATTAGAGCTCACTGTTAGCTCAAAAACCAAATTTGGGAGTGCAACCATACACAACACCACCCAAATGCTCAACAAGGCCAATAACAACCAAATGCCAGCCTCCGAGGCTCCTTTTATAACCTCTTCAAAGAAAACTAGTTGTTGGGGGGCAAAATGGGCAAGACCCAGCAAACCTGCTGCTCCTCGCCAACGGCTAAAAATCTAGCCGTTACACAGAAAATCTGGTGCTACCGCTCATTTAGTCAGTGCTGCCACCCGATCGGTAGCACCGAGCCTAGGGCCGGTAGCACTGGCCTGTTAGGCTGAGAAGCAGCCGAGAAGCACCTCTTCTGCAATTTTTACACTGGCTTTTGGGTTGGTGCTACTGCTCAGTTGGTAGCACCGCTCGGGTGGTGCCCATGACGGCAGTAGCACCACTGCTACAGTGACTAAAATAATCATAACCTTTTACTTTGAACTCCGATTTAGGTGATCTTGAACTCTTTGCGAAGCTTATCAAGAGGACTACAATTTCTACTATTTTTCAAGATTTAAGTAGCTATAGATATTTTTAAAAATTATAAAAACTCTAATGTAGTCACTCAAGTCTAAAATCTGATTTTCTCAAAATCCCTCACATAGACATAATCAAGAGCGTGACTACAAGCTAACAAGAGTCAATAAGATTAAATCTTGAACCATATGATGATCAACTCATGATCAAAATAGTTTTGCAAAATATATTTATAAATTCTAATCACATGCTCCAAGATCAAATGCATGAACACCAATATTTTGCAAAACACATTTCAAATACAAATCTTGCAAACAAGAGCAATCAAGATAATATATTTGAGCCATGTGATGATCAACACATGATCAAATAAATTTGTGAAATACATTTGCAAACTCTAGTCACATGCTCCAAAGAATTGCACAAATATTAACTTGTTTGCAAAACAACATCAAACATGAGCTTCTCCTATTTGCAAATCAAAGCTCCATGTAAAGAATACATCAATAAAATTGCAAGTATGTGCTAAAACTATTTACAAAACACATTCATAAATATTTGCTCCATTCAAAAACCAAATCAAAAAATGTGAGCTAGAGCAAGCGGGATTAAGCTATCAATACATGATGAGACTCAAGCTATAAGACTTGACCCTTCTTAATATTATAGCGACCTATACTAGCAATCCGGTCTCCCATCCAAATACTGAGACTAGTAAAATAATAGGAACATATTCTTAGCCCTAACTAGTTATACCTTTGCCTCTAATAATCACTTGGAGCTTTCATGATGACAAATCATCTTCTCTCCATGTTGAGATCTTCATCTTGATCATCAACACATGATAAACTCGCCTTATCTTAACTTCAGGATCCTCTCTTGACACTTATCAACACATAATAATGTACTTGTTCTGTTTATCCATCTCAACCTTGAACTTAACCTATTTCAAACTCATTGAAAGTGTTAGTCCAAAACACATAGTTGTATCAATCATCAGTGCACTCCATTGACACATAATGGATACTCCCAAGATCCTTTGATGATTGACCACAACCTAAAGATAATTGATTGAAAAATTAATTGTGTCTTGAGTATACTAATGCAACTAATGCTTCATAACTCAAGAACTTTCGATTGCCCTAAGATCAAAAAAGTGAACCATCAACACATGATTAGTTCTTTGTTAATTAAATGGCAACGAAACACAATTTAAATTGAATTTAAATTGTCATGAATATATATTAACTACACAAATTTCATATACTCAATTTGATTGAATCTAAAAGTAATGATCCAATTTATATGGAGTGGTGGAAAGGGATCAATACTCTTAAGACTATTAATTATAGAATAAACTCTATTAAATGTGTGCATACCAATAATTAAACTTGAATCATTATGTACATATTCAATTTTTATTTCTTTGGAGTTTATCCTATATTGTCATGAGTATAATACAACTACAAAAGTTAAATATACTCAAGTGTTTATTTCAAAGTAATGATCCTTGATATAGAAAGATAATTAGATCAATACTATTGAAACATAAAGGTAAAACATGAACTCCCACTAAAGATGTGCATACATGTATATATGGAGTCAGAAACAAAAATGCACATCTTAGGTTAAAACAATGGTGGAGTTCATCCTTTTTCTTGAATCTAAAGAATGTATCTAGAAATAATAAATTTGCATTGGATACATACCTTTTGGATTTCCATTTTCTTTTCCATGAGACTATTCAAAAATATACTCAATGAACACGTTAGTCTCATATTTAGATTTATCAATAAAATCATAACATATTTGACATCAAAAAATGCAACAATATATATACTATGTGTTATCAAATGCATACCTTTGATAATTTCATCCTTTCATCCAAAAGAGACTAATTAACATAAGCTTAAACATAATGTTAGTCTCATAAAAACATTTGTCATTAATTAATAATTGAGACTAATCAATATTATAATTATTAAAAGAGTTAGTCTCAATATAAAATTTATCATTAACACCAAAACCAAATTAATAGAGCTTGAACTTTCACCTTGGCCTCCCTGACTCCCATGGCACACCCCATCCTAGCAACAAAGAAGGTGTCAGCGTGATGATGGAGCACCAGATCTAGCCATCGACATCTCCGTCTTCACATCCGACCACCACACCGCCCCCCTCCACCATTGTCTTTGCTGGGCTACAGCGTTAGGCTAATGTCAATCACATCGCTGCCAGTTGTATTGCTGTTGATCGTATGCTTAATGATGCTATGGGTCTATTGATGAACTAAAACAATTAAAATAGCGAATGTGGCATTGAACTATAGAGTTGCTTCCTGTTAATGCTAGAAAGTATTGCTTTTATTTCACTGTCTTTTAGCTTGATCATCATATTCATTATCTAGTTTGATAACCTTTTGATTATTGCTACATACACTGATTGTGATTGTTTAGCATGCACTGATCATAACCATTGTTTAGTCAGTTGTTGATATACCTGCTTGGTTGAACTGTTAATAATCTAATTTTGATCATTTGAATAGTGAAATTAACTTTAAATACTTTATACCTGCTTGACCGAACTATACATAATTTAGGAAGGTAAGAGTTCAAGATCTTATTTGCTTAGTTAATTATCTAGTTCAATTTTGATTATATGACCCTGGTGTAGTGGAGGTAATAGATTAGTCTCTCACAACCCTACATCTTGTGGTGAGGAGGCTAAAGGTCTAACCTTCAGTATGCCGATGTCGGCGTATTCCACCTGACAAGATCCTGTCAACGAACAGGGTTGACTACTCCCTAGACGCAAGGTATAGTTCGGTAGAGGGTATCTTTGTGGCTGGAAACCCTAATGTCTCTCGACGATGGATCCCGAGAATCAACAAACTGATGGACACGACGTATACTCAGGTTCAGGCCCCAGCTCGGGTAATGGCCCTACGTCCTGCTGGTTCTTTGTTGAGG
This sequence comes from Guadua angustifolia, assembly GCA_036346375.1. Taxonomy (NCBI): domain Eukaryota; kingdom Viridiplantae; phylum Streptophyta; class Magnoliopsida; order Poales; family Poaceae; genus Guadua; species Guadua angustifolia. Next base: position 44,069,509 of record CM070507.1, on the reverse strand, counting down.
AAAGGTGAAGGGGATTACAATGGCTTCTTCGTCCAGCCTGTCTGTGATTCTTCCCGTGTGTTCTCGACCGATCCCCTTTCTCCATGCACCGAGGCGCCCTTATATAGACGAGCCGGCCTGGGTAGGGGAGAAGGTGACGCTATACTTATCTATAACACATTAATTACACCCATCATTCCAACTTCCACGTCGACCCACGACTCATTTATTACACACACCTCCGTGGCCTTGTCCTTCAAACCTCATTTAATGTCAGTGCGTGGCTTCGCCTGGTCCGCCCGGGATATGACGCTCTTGCGACGGGTTTGGTAAGACGCATCGAAGGGACGTGCCATCGTCGTGTCGATAGCAGAACCCTTCACAATTAATGACCCTGACACAAGGTGCCAGGGGAGGGAAACTTCGAGGCGAAGCCTTCCTCTCATTCATTGGTTGCCTCCGTGGCATAACAAGGGGGGCCCAGACGCCCGCCCACTCGCCAGGCCGCCTCGTAAGCCGACGCCTGGCGGGCAGGGCGTGATCGCCCACCTGTCCACCAGGGCACCACATGGGCCACTCGCTTTGGCAGCGGTATGTCATCGCCACCGCTTGCGAGGCCACACAGCTCCTCGCCCGTGAGCGGGGCGTGATCGCTTGTTGCTGCCGTGGGGCCATGCGGGCTCCTTGCCTGGCGGGCAGGGCGTGATCGCCCGGCTTCCCGTCAGGGCGCCACGCGGGCCGCTCACCAGGCGAGCAGGGTGTAATCGCCTGGCTGCTCGCTAGGGGGCCACGCGGGCTCCTCACCCGGTGGGCAGGGCGTGATCGCCCACCTGCCCGCCAGGGCGCCAAGCTGGGCTAGGCCGCTTCTTGGGCCTATTACTTCTACGGCGGAGAGGGTACCCCGGTGCAAAGTACACTGAAAGTAGCCCCCAGGGCCATCCTGGATGCGTGCTAGTTGCTTTTCAGACCTTATTTAATGCTAGTGCGTTCCTGGATGGGCCCACCACTTCTGCGCACGCAACCGCTTTGGTCCTCCCCACTTTCGCCGATTTTTCTTGGGACCCGAAACGCCACGTCTTTTGCTTGTTCGCGAACCGTCTTCGTGGGGGTCTATATATATACACGCCCCCAACCAGTAGTTCACGCCTTCTGATCTTCACGCACTTTGCTTTTTGCCCTTTCATCTTCCTTTGCTCAAAGAACTATGCTTCCGCTTCAATGGCGCAGCCTCTTCTCTCTTCCACCGCTGGCCAGAGCAGGGTGGATTTCGCCACTAAGATGGCACCCAAGGGCTCCCTCCACTCTCGCCAGGGGACCGTCGTGCCAGGCTGCGAGCCAGGGGGGATCATCGTCTTCACCTGGGGACTTATGGTGGGCTTGGTGCCGCCATTCTCTGAATTCTTCCTCACTGTCCTTCACTTCTTTGAGATTCACCATCTTCATCTTTCCCCCAACTCCATCGTCCTTCTCTCCACCTTCGCTTACCTCTGCGAGATGTTCGTGGGGGTAATGCCCAATCTCCCCTTCTTTCGCTACTTCTTCATCTGCCGCAGCTCTCCCAACAGTGGGGGCGTAGGGAGCTGCCACTTACGCCTCCGCGATGGGTCGGCCCCTCGCTACATTCCCTTCCAGCCACGCTCCAACTGGAAGAATTGGCGGAGCGACTGGCTCTACGTCGGCGACGACAGCGGGGTCGATTTTCTTGTGGTGCCTTGCGCGCGGGAAGAAGTCCGCGAGAGCTAGAGCTCGCCCGTTGAAGAGACGGCGGAGCTCCTGGCGATGGTGGCCCGCATCGACCGGTTGCGGGGCGCCGGCCTGATTGGGGCGCTGGTAGTCCAAGACTTCATGGCTCGGAGGATCATCCCCCTGCGTCGTCGTGCATACGCATGGCGATATCTGAGGGCAGCGACATGACGCGTCTGCGTGCGGCGAGAAGTCTGTTGCTCTTCCTTTGAATGCATATTCTTCTTCGCGGTCAACATCAACTAATATTCCTGTCTTCTTCTGGTACCAGGTGAGGGAAACCTGGATGGTCCTGCCCTCTCCAGGTGGCTATCCATGCTGATCCCGCCAGTGCCGAGTGGCCTGGAATTTTTGGCCGAGGCCCAACCGCTCTGTGATATGGAGTTCGCGGAGCGCCTCCGGATCATCCAGTCCTTTCCGACGATGGACTCCACTGGTCCCGCCGTAGTGTTAGCCCGCGGCCCCTTGGTGATCAGGGACCAGCCCCGAGCCGACGACTGGAGCACAGGCAAATGGCCAATCACTCCGGATGCCCCGGGCACGGACCCTAAGAGGGCTCGCATCGGGATCGACTCTCCGCTGCTTGCTTCTTCAAGCTCACCGGCAACGACATCTTCTTCAGGCGGCGGCCGCCGCCCTTCTCCGGCCATTGACCGATGCCGACTCCCACTCCTGCGTCACCGTCTTCATCGGCACCGACTCCACCGGCGCCAACTCCAATGGTGCCGAGTCCAATCATTCTTGGTGCCCTTGAGTGGGCTTGCGATGTGATCACTTCCTTGACTTCAAGTCACCCCCGAGAGCGGATCGCCAAAGCGCCCCACCTGCGCAGACATCCGTAGCGCCAACGGACGCGGCGGGCACTTCTGCTCAAGGCAGCCAATGACTCGGCCGCCGGTGAACGTCATTAGGGCAGCGTTTACGCTCTCCCGCCCGATCGTCCCCCCGCTGCGCCACGGCCTGCATCTTGTTGCTCACGAAGCTTGGTGAGGCGCTTGTAGCCGCGAGCACTCTCCTCACGGCAGCTACCCAACGCAAAGCCCACGTGACACAACAAGTAGCGGCATTGTGCGGGGAGCTGGAGAGGACAGAGGCGTAGCTGGCCCAAGAGAGGGCCACCGGGGCAACCTTACTTACCCTGGCGCAGGAGGCTGAGGCAGCGCAGAGGGAGGCAGCGGAGGAGCAGCAGCGGGCGCTGCATAACATCGCGACCATGCTCCGGTCATCATACCGGCACATGGCGAGGGTTTTGGCACCGCTGGGGGTGGACCTTCGCAAGCCACTCGAGCCCACGGCGATGCAGTACACCCACTGCACCACCCGGGTCGCTGAGGCTCTTTCCGGCCTGCCAGCCGCCATGGCCACCCGCTCCATCCGGGAAGGGCAGCAAATCGCCAGTGCCAACGCGACTTTCGTGCTCGCGTGCTACGCTAGCCGTGACGCCGCCTTCAACCCAATGACCGTCGCGAACGGCATTGAGGGAGACGAGGCCAGTAGCGCAGCGCGTGCTGCGAGAGAGGCCGCAGAGCTGTCGGCATGATGGCGCGAAGCCCCGGACCTTGGCGGCGACAATGGGCCGAGGTCAAGAGAATGATGAGGGGCATCAAGTCGTCAATGGCGACTGATGGCCTGGGCTGCTTTCTTTTGTTTTCTACTTTGTTCCTATTTTTTGTATGCCAGAACAATATTACCAATTGTAATGAAGTTGGCATATTTCGATTTCACCTGGGCATGTTCGTCTGTTCGCGTTTTGGGTATGCTTGCTCAACTTAATCTTCGGGCGATCAGCCCCTAGCCTTGTCATGGTACGAACCTAAGCACTCAGGTTAGGTCGATACTTAGGCATTCTTTGAGTGATTGCAATAATGCGAATAGGGATTATGCAGAACATGCAGAATGTAGACAAGCAAAGTCTTAAGTTTCTACGCAAGAGTGTCACTAACCCCTGCCCTTTTGGAACTTATATCCCTGTGATCTCTTGGAACCTGACCGCAGCGTTTGTGTAACAAGGAAGCAAGCTTCCAGGAGCGGTATTGGGCTTGCGGTGCTCGCAGAGATAGCCAGCGGTACTTCGCGGAGCCAACCCAGGTGTACGAGCCGCGTTTGAGTCACCGTGCCACACTCGCACTCCCGGTCACCCGTCCTTGCGACACAAACGCTAGACATTTCCTTTTATCAGCGAGGAGCCATCAGGTTACCAGAGCCAGTGACAGCCACGCATAATTCAACCCAACGGGGTGCAAATGCGAAAAATAAGTTGGTACTGTTAAAGCGAGCAACTTATCTTTACTATAGGCCACTAGGCGACCAGCCCTGGACTAGTCACGGAGGCCAACACTTTGGCGAGCAGTGCGTAGTTGCCCACCTGCTCACCCGGTGGGCAGGACGTGGTCGCCCACCAGCCCGCCGGACCCTCACGTGGGCTTCTCGCCAGGTGAGCAGGGCATGATCGCCTGCCTGCTTGCCAGGGGGCCATGTGGGCCTCTCACACGGTGGGCAGGTCATGACCGCCCACCTGCTCGCCCGGCTGCCACGGGGTTACTTCGGATGCTTGAGCTACAGGCGCTCCAGCACTTCATCTGCGACTGCGCATGGCTTCTGAAAGCACAAGTAAGCATTGCGTAAAGCATGCAGAAAACATATTAAAGAACGCAAGTCCTTGCGCGGGTATGTCATGGTCCTTTTCTTTGAAACTTAGGCTCTTGTGACGTGGGTCAGCCCGCGGCGCTGCGTGGCATGGGAGCAGGTTCCTAGGAGTGGTATTGGGCTTACGGTGCTCGCGGTGACAACCAGCGGTGCTTCAGGGAGCCGAACCGGGGTGTGCGAACTGCGTTTGAGTCACCGTGCCACACTCGCGCTCCTGGTCACCCGTCCGGGCAAGACACGAATGCCGGGTGTTACCGCAGATCAGGAAAGAGCGGCCAAACCGCTAGAACACATGACATTCCCGCGCAATCTTTCCCACCAGGGGACAAGCAAGGAGGATAAAGCAAAAGCTCTTAAGGCAAACAACTTTGCTAACCACCAGCAGCCGTCGATCAGCCGGGGGGAAAATTCACCCACACAACCGATCAAAGCGAACCACTGGGAACTTACAGCTTTTTAGGGGTAAAACTTTCGCAACAACTCCACGTTGAAGGAGTTGGCCAGCTCTTGATCGTCCTCAGTGGCCAACCAGACTGCCCCGGGTCGAGATACTAAGACCACCTTAAAGGGGCCCTCCCATCAGGGAGACAGTTTGTGGATCCCGGCATGCGTCCGGATTCTACGCAAGACCAGGTCGTTAACTGCCAATGTTCTCTCGCAGACTCGGGTGGCGTGGTACCGCATGAGATTTTGCTGGTACCGGGCAGCGCGCAAGGCCACCCGGTCGCGCACCTCCTTCAGAAGGTTGACATCTTCACTGCGGTGGTCTTGTTGTGCTTCCTCGCTGAACGCCGAGACACGCGGCGAACTGAACGACAGCTCGGATGGGAGGACAGCTTCGGCGCCGTAGACCAAGAAGAAGGGCGTCGCCCGGCTAGGTGTGGTTCAGAGCGACCACAGCACAACCGGGAGCTCTTCCGTCCACCGCGCCCCCCGCTTATGGAGTCGATCGAATGCTCTGGTCTTCAAGCCTCTCAATACCAGCGCGTTGGCACGCTCAGTTTGGCCATTGCTCTTGGGATGGGCCACTGAAGCAAAGCATACTTTGGTGCCCCTCTCTTCGCAGAACTCCAAGAAGGCCGCGCTAGTGAACTAAGTGCCGTTGTCGGTGATGATGCGATTGGCAACTCCAAAGTGGGTGAAGATTCCGTGGATGAACTTGATAGCAGCGAAAGTCATGATGGCATGTACTGCTTCGGCTTCGACCCACTTGGTGAATTTGTCGATGGCGACGAATAGGTGGGTGAAGCCCCCTGTGGCCCGCGGGAACGGGCCTAGGATATCCAGCCCCCAGACAGCGAACGGCTAGAAGAGCGGGATGGTTTGCAAAGCTTGGGCTGATCGGTGAATTTGCCTGGCGAAGAATTGGCATGCTTTGCATTTCCTCACCAGCTCGCAAGCATCCTGGAGGGCAGTAGGCCAGTAAAATCCTTGGCAGAACACTTTGCCGATAAGCGTCCGGCCGGACATATGGCTCCCGCACATGCCTCCATGGATATCAGAGAGCAGGGCGCTCCCCTCTTCGCAAGTGATGCACTTCAGTAGAATTTCGTTTCTGCTTCGGCGGTATAGGTCCCCATCCACCAGAGTATAGCACTTGGCCTTGTGTGCTATCTTCTAAGCTGAGGCATCACCGTCGGGGATCTCTCGGTCTCGCAGGAAGGCTAGGATGGGGTCCATTCATTAACCTTCCCGGCCAAGAGTGGCGATCACACAGTGATCATCCGGGTACTCCGCTTGGCCAGGCTTTTCCCCAGGTGCCGCATCGGCGGCACCGCCGCCTTCTCTCCCGGACCAAGGGGCTGAGGCGGGTGTGCCGCCTACCCTCCCTGAGTCGGAGGGCACAACAGCCGCACCACCGCCCGCACCTGGATCGGAGGCCGCGATGGCTATACCGTCCTCCTTGCTGGGAGCAGGGGCAACGACGGATGGTCGTGAGAGTCCTTCTTCAAAGACTCCGACCGGAGCAGAGGCTCTTGAGGACGCGAGCTGTGAAAGCTCGTCTACCAGATGGTTGTCGCGTCGAGGGATATGGATATATCGATCCTTCAAGTGGTGCTCCATCTTCGACCTCCCGACAAGTAGGCGGCCATGGTAGGATCGAGCATTGAAATTCCTCTGCGCTTGATTGATGACCACCGAGTCGCCTTTAACTTGGTATTTGGGCGCTAACGCCGAGGCGATGTGCAGCCCTGCTAGTAGGCCCTCATATTCAGCAATGTTGTTGGTGGCCTTGAAATCGAGGGCGACCACGTACTAGAGGATGTCACCGGTCGGAGAGACTAGGACAACCCTAGCCCCCGCGCCTTCGAGCCTGAAGGAACCGTTGAAAAACAAGGTCTAGGGGAAGGCGCGGGTGCTTCTTCAGATTTAGGAGCGACGGGAGTCCACTCGGCAACGAACTCGCCAACTTCTAGCTCTTGATGGCGGTGCGGGGAACAAACTTGAGACAGAATTCCTCCAGCTCCACCGACCATTTGGCGATACGGCCTTATGCTTCCCGATTATGAATAATTTCTCGCAGGGGGTAGGCAGTGACCACCGTGACTTCTCGCCCTTGAAAGTAGTGCCGCGGCTTCCTAGAAGCCACCAGGATGGCATACAACATCATCTGCGCTTGCGGGTATCTGGTCTCTGCCTCGTGTAACACCTTGCTGACGTAGTAGACCAGCTTCTGAATGCCTTCCCTCTCCGCCACTAGTATCGCGCTCACCACTGCTGGGGTAGCAGCAATGTACAAGAGCAATGGTTCGTCGGGCTGAGGGGTGACCAGTACTGGCGGGGAGGAGAGGTACTGCTTCAAGTCTTCAAATGCTTGTTGAGCCTCCTCAGTCCATTCGAAGTAGTTCGTCTTCTTCAGCAGCTTGAAAAGGGGCAAGCTTCTTTCTCCCAGTCGGGCAATAAATCACCCGAGGGAGGCCAGGCAACCAGCCAGGCACTGCACCTGCTTCAGTCGAACTGGCGGCTTCATGTGTTTGATGGCCACTATCTTGTCAGGATTGACCTCGATGCCCCGCCTGGACACGAGGAACCCTAACAGCTTTCCGGAGGGCACGCCGAACACACACTTCTCGGGGTTGAGCTTCAAACAATTCTTCCGAAGGTTGGCAAAGGTTTCCTCTAGGTCTTCGATCAGTTCTTCACTCTTTTTCACCTTTACGACCAGGTCGTCGGCGTACACCTCAAGGTTGCGCCCTATCTGTGGATGGAAAGTGATATGCATGGCATGTTGGTAAGTAGAACTAGCATTTTTTAACCCAAAAGCCATTCTAACATAACAATAAACACCCATGGTGTTGTTCTGGCGGTTTTGTCTTCGTCTTCTGGCGCCATGCTAATCTGATGGTACCCAGAGTACGCATCCAGAAAGCACAGCAGCTCACATCCCGCCGTGGAGTCGACGATGAGATCGACGTGCGGCAAGGGGTAAGGGTCCTTCGGGCAGGCCTTGTTGAGGTCGGTGAAATTGACGCACATTCGCCACTTCCCATTGGACTTCTTTACGAGCACAGGGTTAGCAAGCCACTTAGGATGAGAGACCTCCCGGATGATCCTTGCACGCAGCAGCTTCTCTACCTCCTCCCGAATGGCGTCTTGGGGCTTCGGTGCTTGGCGCTGGACCTTTTGGCGAACTGGGCGCACCTCGGGGAGTGTAGCCAGTCGGTGCTCGATCACCTCCCTAGGGACCCCAGTCATATCGAACGGTTGCCAGGTGAACACGTCGGAATTAGACCGGAGGAAGGTGACGAGCGTGTCTTCCTATTTGGCGCTGAGGCTGGCACCAATGAAGACGGGCTTCCCGGGCTTGCCCTCGCTTAAGGAGACCACCTTCACCTCGCCGGCCGAGTCGGGCGAGGCGCGAGTCTGCGCCTGAGGGGCTCGCGGGAAGGCGGCATCAGCCGGCTTCATGCAAGTGGCACCGGCCAGGTCCAGCGCGTGCTTGTGGCAGTGCAAGGCCTCTGGCCCATCCACCCAGATGGCTATGGGGCCACCAGGCCCTAGCATCTTCACTACCATGTATCCATAGTGGGTTGCCGCCATAAACTTGGCCGACGTGGGTTGGCCAAGTATGGCATTGTACGGGAGATCAAAATCGGTGACTTCAAAGTTGACCAGCTCCATACGGAAGTTGCTTTCCTCCCCGAAGGTGACGGGAAGGCGCACTTGGCCCAGGGGGACCATGCCAACCCCTGGGACTACGCCGTAGAAAGGTTGGGCCGGGGACAACTCCTGGTTTGGCACCCGGAGTGCCCGGAATGCTTCAAAGGACAGGAGGTTGATGGAGCTCCCTCCATCCATCGGCAAGACTTGAGAGCTTCACGTTAGAATCGTAGGAGAAGCCACGATCGGAAGGTGACATATCTTGGCCAGTACTCTCGAGGTGGTCACCGACTAAAGGTGTCGGCTCCTCAGGACCACTTGACATCGACCGCCCTTGAACTCGACGCCGTAGAGCAGACCTCCCTCCTCAACCGCTTATAGGAAGCGTTGGAGGGGTAGGTGGACGAGTCACCGTGAATGTCTGACCTGTGTGATGCACGCACTTTGGAAGGCCGAGGCGAGGTCTTCGTCTTGGTCATCGTCGCGGGGGCGACACTCCTTGAGCCACTACTCGACCATCTTACTCACAACCCGGCAATCATCCAGGCCATGAGAGTTGGTCTGGTGGATCGGGTAGAAGGGCTCACCCTCCTTTTCCTCACGGCAGTCGTTCCTCCGACCGTGGCAGTCACTGCGCCAGCCTCGGTGGTCATCCCGCCATTCGTGGTGGTCGCGCCTCCATGGCCGGGCGTCTTCACGCTCGCGTTCGGCAGCTTGGACCCGCCTGGTCTCAGCCGCCTTGCGCTTCCGCGCCTTCTTGCTCGCAGGACCGGGACCCCTCGAAGTCCCGCTTCGTCCTTGTCGTGTCCTTGCGCGACGCCAGATACCGGCCCCTGAGCCTCCGCTGCCCGCGCGCACTTGTGCGCCAGGGAGAAGAGCTCGGAGGTGGTGGCGATGTCGCGGGTCACCATCTTTTCCCGCATCTTGCGGTCGCGAACGCCTCTTCGAAAGGCGATGACGACCGACTGCTCCGAAATCCGGGGAATCGTGTTACGACAGTGACAGAATCGTCGGATGAAGTCGCGCAACGACTCCCACGAGTGCACCGATCCTCGTGGGAGGTTCAACAGCCAGGACCGGGCGGACCCCATCAAGGCCGTTGGGAAGTAGTTGGCCATGGCCATTCCAGACCCTCCAGTGGCACGCACCTCCATGGTGTAGATCTGCAGGAACTCCTCTGGGTTGGTGGTGCTGTCGTACTTCTCGATGGAGGCCGGGTGAAACCTTTCGGGCCACGCCACGCGGCGCAACCGCCGAAAAAACGCCTGGCATCCGATGCCGTAGGGGGTACCCTGCCGTCCGCCCTGGCCCCGGCCCAGAAACCGTGTCGGGGAGGGCGGATCGCGACTCCCCAAAGAGTCGGAGGAGCGGACCTCCTCCTCGCTCTGAAGGTGAGAGTCGCGGGAGGAACTCTCACCCCTAGGGGACATCCGTCCATCACGAGCGTGGCGACGCTGCAGGTGATCACGCAAATCACTGCCGCGTCGCTGGCGCTGGAGCTCCAGATGGGCCCTCAGGTCCTCATGTCTCCTCGCGGAGCTGGGACCTGCTTCTTGCAAGCCCTTTCCTTTACTTTGGCCCTCCTGGCCAGAGCGCTTCCCACTTGGGCGGCTGGAAGCTTGGGTGCGATCAACATGCACCCTTGGCTGAGGGGTACCGACGGTCCCAGACCGGTCAGGCATCCCTATGCGGAGCTGGGCCGCGTCCACGAGGCCCACAATATCCTGCAGCCACGGCGTGGACGGGGTGTCTCCTACAAGTTTCACCGGAGGGTGGTCTAGGAGGAGACGAACCGCATGCAGGTTTCAGGCCGGAGTGGCGGCCACCATGGCCAGCCGACGTCGAACCGAAAGCTCGGCCGCTGCTACGGAGGCACCACCGCCCTCCTACGGAGGCGGCGTGAGGTGATCCCTCATCCGGCGAGAGCGCCGGGACATGTTCTGGGTGCTGCTAGCCTCCACCACCTCTTGTCGTTGCGAGTGTGAACCCGCCATCACCGGATGCGATGTCCTTTCAGACGGGAAGCCGAAATCCGCTGGAGAGATGGCTGGATAAGCCAACCACTAGCCCCCTACCTGGCGCGCTCTGTCGGCGTATTCCACCTGACAAGATCCCGTCAATGAATGGGGTTGACTACTCCCTAGACGGAAGGTATAGTTCGGTAGAGGACATCTTTGTGGCTGGAAACCCTAATGTCTCTTGACGATGGATCCCGAGAATCAACAAACTAATGGACATGACGACGTACCCAGGTTTAGGCCCCCAGCTCGGGTAATGGTCCTACGTCCTGCTGGTTCTTTGTTGAGGAAAGGTGAAGGGGATTACAATGGCTTCTTCGTCCAGCCTGTCTGTGATTCTTCCCATGTGTTCTCGACCGACCCCCTTTCTCCATGCACCGAGGTGCCCTTATATAGACGAGCCAGCCTGGGCAGGGGAGAAGGTGACGCTATACTTATCTATAACACATTAATTACACCCATCATTCCAACTTCCACGTCGACCCACGACTCATTTATTACACATGCCTCCGTGGCCTTGTCCTTCAAACCTCATTAATGTCGGTGCGTGGCTTCGTCCGGTCCGCCCGGGATATGACACTCCTGCGATGGGTTTGGTAAGAGGCGTCAGAGGGACGTGCCGTCGTCGTGTCGATCACAGAACCCTTCACAATTAATGACCTTGACACAAGGTGCTAGGGGAGGGAAACTTCGAGGCGAAGCCTTCCTCTCATTCCTTTGGTTGCCTCCGTGGCCTGACAAGGGGGGCCCAGACGCCCGCCCACTCACCAGGCTGCCTCATAAGCCGACGCCCGTGAGCGGCGTGATCGCCTACTGCCGCCAGGCACCATCTGGCCGCTTCGCCCGTGGCGAAAGGTATGAATTGCCTTCGCGCCGAGGCCACGTGAGCTCCTCGCCCGACAGCAGGCGTGTCGCCCGTTGCCGCTTGAGTGCCACGTCAGCGCTCGCCATTGCTCGCTAAGGGGCCACGTGGCTCCTCGCCCGTGGCATGGAGCGGGCGCGCCAAGCTGGGCCTGGTCGCTTCTTGGGCCTATTACTTCTACGGCAGAGAGGGTACCCTAGTGCAAAGTACACCGACAGCCGACACCTGAGAGCACTCTATCCTATAATTATTCATTAATTTGTTAAGTAGACATGATTCAATGTTAAGTCGACATATTGATTGTGAATTGCTAGTGATTGCAAATTGCACACATATATAAAATAGAGCCTACAAACAAGATAGACGACATGAAAAAGCTGTTAGATGATAAATAAAAACTTGAGGTAGAGATAAAACAATTAAAGGGAAAGTCTGAGTTAACAGAAAAGATTTATGAGATAAAACAAAAAAGTGAAAAATATAGATTACAAATCACAAGATATTGAATGTCATAACAAGATACTCATCATTAAGGAGCGCAAGGTAAATGCAAAGCTGGAAGAAGCCAAAACTGAGCTTATAGAGGTAATATAAAGGTACTGGTGATAATATACCAACACAATCTATTTTCACAATAAAAATGATTGCTTTTGTAGGGATTAAGAGATATGACTGAAAGCTAGTCAATTATTGGTGTCAAACAAATGAGCACCGTGCTAGAGCTATGGAATTTTAGGAAAAACCGAAAAACCTATATCTCTACTTATAAATCAAGGGTTTCTTCCCATGTCACTTCATTAAAACTACCCACCTTTGTCATTGCTCTTTAATTACTCACCTTTGCCACTACTCTTTAATTACCAATCTTTGCCACTATTAGTGCTCTTTGCAAATAAACTTTTTATCGCAAATTGAATTTCTGTTGCAATGCACGGGCACATAGCTAGTTGTGAAAGATGTGGCACATATGCTTGTTAATATTTTAACTAGTTTATTGTATCTTTGTAACATAATTGGAAATGCTTCAGATAAAAGTTGGCTATAAAAATGATACGAAAGACTGCTCTTGTGCCAAGAAGCACGGTAAGGAAAAGGCTGCTAGAGGATTGTGCCACTGATTTTTGCACTGAGTATGTATCCTAAGGAGAGTTACGTTAGAAGATTGTATTACTGATTTCTACATTGAATATGTATGCATAAATTAACACTGTTAATAGTACAGTGAATATGAATATAATGTGAATTTATCAATCTATGAGTATACTGCAAATTTGTCAATTGTGCATATATTGTTAATATGTGAATATGCTGTGAATTTGACAATCTTTGAGTATACTATGATGTGAATATACTGTGAATTTGTCAGTTGTGCATATACTAGACCTGTTTGGGGTGCTGTGCTTTAGCCTTAGGCCAAAAGCTCCCCAAAAGCTGCATCTGCTGAGGAGGAGCTTTTCAGTTGTGACTTCGCTTGACCACCTTCCACCTCGGTCGCTCTGCCTTCTCGACCTACGCCACCTTGCCTCGCCATCTCCACATCATCTCCCCACTCATACGCCGCTATACTTTGCTATGTTGCTATCTCCCTACTCGATTGCCCCTCAAAAGCTACAGCTGCAACAGCCAGTTTGCCAAATAGCATAACAAAAAAAGTCATAACCGCCAACTACAGCTGCTTTACATCCCAGCAAACCAAAAGCAGTTTTTCAGCCCAGCCACAGCTACTCCAAATAGGCCCACTATCAATCTATGAACATACTGTGAATTTGTTAACATGTGAGTATACTATGAATATGAATAAACTATGAATCTGCGAATTCCTGTTGGTGTTCCAAGAAAATAGCCTAGGAATTATTTCTTCTAGGAAAATAGCTTAGGATTTATTTCTTTTGGTTCCGTTAGAACCGATAGAGATAATACATAAATATCTATTGGTTTCATGCTAATAATCGATAGAGATTAGGAGGATGTCTCTATTGGTTATGAGCGTGGAACTGATAGAGCTTCGTGTATCATCTCTATCGGTTCCACGATCGGAACTAATAGAGATAATTGGTTTTCTTGGTCAATTTCGAGCTTGGAACTGACCTAGATGTTGATATATTTTTACGGGGTGAAAACCAACCGTGATAGCCACTCATCATCATTGCTTAATGACTTTGTATCGCCATTAAAACTAATTCAAATGATGAAAAAGAACCGACCTAGATGACTCTTTTTGTAGTAGTGTACTATGCTCACAAAGTGAAGAAAACATAAAACATGATGGTAGCAACTTACTATTGGTCGCTAGAAAACAGTGCTTGAAGTTGAACCAAATGAGTAGGTAAGAAAGTTATAAAAACAAGTTTGAAGTTGAACTACTCTGTAGCAAGGTTTTAAAATCTGTTATCGCAGAAACCGCTTAAAATTCGAAAACCGTTAGAACTGCTCGAAAAACTGCTCAAAAACAGAAGTGTTAAGAAATAAAAAAATTTGAAAAAATAAAAAATCGCAAACTGTTCGTTTTTCAACAAAAACCGTGGTTTTCCACGAAAAACCATTCGGTTTTCACAAAAAACTGCTCGATTTTCGCTGAAAACCAACCGACCAATTGAATGTTTCTAAAAAACGGTTTTCAAGCAATTTTTGACAAAAACCGAAGTTTTTTAATAGTTTTCAGCGGATAAAATTTTCAATTTTTTTAATTAAATGGATTTACCGAACGATTTAGACCTCGAACGTACTAGCAAGTCAAAAACCACGGTTTTCGAACTGTTTTGATTGGTTTTTGTCAGCAGTATGTATGCAGTAGGGGTGGAAATCGAGCCAAATTATCATTTTTTCGAGCTTTTTCTTAAATTAACACAGATTGATTCAATATCATTTTATTTATAGTTTGAAAGTATTTTTAGAATCGAGCCAACGAGCCGAGCCAGAGCAAAATCTAATTTCATTCAAAATTAACTTATTTTAATATTTAATTAATAAACAAGTGTAATTCGAATAATTTTGAACAGACCCAACGAACCCTATTAAGGCCCTGTTTAGGACAGCTTCAGATCTCAGCTCTAGCTCGGATCTGAAACTTATAGGCTAAAATAAAGTGAATTAAGTTTATATTTTTAGTCTAAAATGTAAGCAAGATGATCTATCTAAACGCTCTGTTTGGGACAGCTCTAACTCCACTAAAATATGTGGAGTTGGTGGAGCAGAGTATTTCTAACTCTAGAAATTTGTGGAGCTGGAGCTGTGAGAACATTAAGAGTGTTTAGGTAGATCATCTTGTTTACATCTTAGACTAAAAATATAAATTTAATTCACTTTATTTTAGCCTATAAGTTTCAGATCTGAGCTGGAGCTGGGATCTGGAGCTCTCCCAAATAGGGCCTAATGTACCCACAATTCCAGCTCCATAAATTTCTAGAGTTAGAAATACCCTACTCCACCAACTCCACAGATTTTGATGGAGCTGGAGCTGGAGCTGTCCCAACACCCCCTAACTATTTCTTTCTCTCTCCAGCCCTAGTATGCAGGCTGATTTGCGGACATCGCTAGGATAGAGTAACGCCGCCCGGGGGATTGTGTTTCGGGTTGTCCCGACGATGAGCCCCAGCTTCCTTCTCCTGCTGCTCGCCGCCGCTCTCCGTCCGTGCTCGGCCCTCGTCCGCCTTCGCGCCAGCTCCTTCTCCTTCACCTTCCTCGACGCCCCCGCGCGCTTTGGTAAGCATCGGACCCCTTCCCGATCAGTCGCCTCCCCCTCGAATCGGCCCCTTCTTTCTAACTTGATTGGCGCCGCAGGGCCCCGCGTGTGTAGCGATGGGATCTGTGGGTCGCTGCGCAGCGCGGACCCCGCCGAGGCGTGCGCGTCCATCAAGAACGGCGTCGATGCCTCTGGCGGGAGGGCATTCGTGCTGATAGCGAGGGGCAACTGCAGCTTCGAGGACAAGGTGCGGGCGGCGCAGCAGGCGGGGTTCGCCGCCGCCGTCGTGTACGATGACGAGGAGAAGGCGAGCCTCTACTCCAGTGAGTGCCGCCACCAAGTTCTCTCTCTCTCTCTCTCTCTCTCTGTGTGCGCGCTTGCTTGCTTGTCCTAACCCTTGCCCTGTTTTAGGAACTAGTACTTCTTTAGCAGTTCATTTGGACCCCAATGGAGGATGTGGGTTTAGCTGAAGCGAAGACTGATTTAGTTTGTTAAGAGTTAATGCAAGTTATATTTTTTCGTGCAAGTGTATAATTTGATTAAAATTGTGGCAAATATGCTTGGAATCTTCGATTTGCTGTCCCAACCGTTCTAGTTGTTTGGGTTGCAAAACGAAAAACTTTCTTTGTTCCAAAGCACTATAACCCCGTGGGACAAAGGTCGGGAATGGTGGACAAAGTTACTAACACTTTTCTCAGGGGTTGCTTAGTTTGTTCTACCATGCCAGTATGTGTTCACTTCAACACTGGATAATTTGTTTTAAGTCTAAAGGTAGCTTGAAATTAAATGCATACTTGATCAACCGCTGAGTGAATTCTTGGTTTCTTGTTTTTGCCAAGTATGCTTTTCACTAGATAAGGCATATAAAACTAACATGACTTGAGACCACAAGTAAACTCAGCAATTATTGTTTATGTTTTAGTAATAATGGTGAAACATATGTAGTTGATGAAGCGGAAGTAGTGATATGGGGTTTGCCCAATCTTCATAGTGTAGGATTAGGATACTCACATTACATGCTCTCTTGATGAACACAAGTTGAACCCCCGTTGCCAGATGCAATGGGCTTGCAACTCATAGACACCGAGTAAAGTATATCGATCTCTCAATTCCCAATGGAAAAGCAGAACGATCTTTGGTAGAAGTCAACCAATTCCCACTCTCCATGCGTATGAAATAAGAGTGGCACTGTTCACACGTGCACTGGATTTAGCTATTGTAGCATGAAAACTGGGATTCTGTACTGGCCTCGGTTACTGTAGCACACGATCATTGTAATGCCATGTGCTGTAGCATGGCTACTGTAGCCGCACGGTCCATATAGCCTGGAAGGTTTGGGCACAGCCTGTATTGTCCATAGGCCTAGAAGGTTTGACTCGCGGTTCTTTTTCTTCGTGGGCCTTCCAAACACATCTTCACTTTAGGTTTGTATAGATCAAATTTATGCCGGGCAATATTTAATACGGCTTAATAATTCTTTCCAGTCAAATAATGAATTTGATTGAAACTAAGCGTGTGTGTATCCACACCATGTAGCCATTAAAACTATTGTGCAGTGAAGTCAAAAATGAATACCGACTTACTCCTTCCTATTAGCGCATGCTTTAACAGGAATCTGAAATGTCATATAGCTATACAATTTCTATTTGTTCCATGTTTCATGTAGTAGTCCTCTAATGTCAACTGTAAGCCAGTGGCACTTATTCTAACTGCTACCCTTGGAAAGGCATTACTGATATAGTTAACACCAGTGCACTGTTATCTGGAGGACGAAATATAACCATTCAGATCTTCCTGATCTCAGTCAGAAGATTGCTATCAAGTTAAATGTAGTGCTGCACAATCTATTACTACTACTGACCTGCCCCTTTATATTAGTGGTTTACCAGGCTACAGGAGCAAATGTATTTTAAATGCAATTACTTGTCAATTGTCATGTGTTTCATATAGCATTCCTCTGTTCAACGTAAATGGCACTTGTTCTAATTAGCTATCATCGCAAAAATATAGCTAACCTAATGCTACTGTACCATTATAATTTATACCCATCAAAGATAATCAGAGAATGGGTTCCTGATTTTATTGAGAATGTCAGCATCAGGTTAAATCCGGCTATGAATGTCAGGAGATGTGTCATGGGCCGGATGTACGGCCCCATGGAAGTGACCAATGGCGGGTAGATTACTTACCCCTCAAGTACGTCTTAGTTATAGATAGAATAAGATCTTATCTATTAGGAAGGTTATCTTTATTAGTTGGAAAGATTAGATTGGATTGTTAGGGGAGCCGCATGCTACTATTATCAGTTATGCAATAAGATGAAGTAGTCTCAAGTCTCTAAAGTCCCTCACCCTTATCTAGACCCTATCTACCCCAGCAAGTGCCCTCTCAAACCATCGCTCTTCGATCACCTTTCTACTGTGTTTATCCCAATGAACTAAGGTTCATGGCAGATGATGAAATGATTTCTGTACTAATGGTGTCTAGAAAGGCATTATTGTGTTTTCATCTTTTTAGTTCTTGCGGCCTGTGAGATATATTTTTTATGATTAATGGTTCTTCTTTATCTTAATTTAGTGATTGGGGAATCTGAGGGCATACACATACCTGTGGTATTCATTTCCAAGATGGCTGGGGACACATTAAGGAAGTTTGCAAGAGGTGAGGATGATGAGTGCTGTATAAACTCATCAATGGATGAGACTGCAGGGACAGTGTTGGTAATGTCATTCGTATCACTTGTTATCATCATATCAGTTCTTGCTTCTTTTCTGTTCGCTCGAAACTGCCGAATTCTACACCATGGAGTTGATAATCGCCCACTTTACATCAAGAAACATGTGGTGGAAAAGCTTCCTTGCTTGGCATATAAAGCTCCCTACTCGAGTGGCAATAATTTTCAAGAAGCTTGTGTGATTTGTTTAGACGACTACAACAATGGTGATATGCTTAGACTTCTCCCATGCAAACATGGTAAGAGCGAGAAATTTGAGTACTTGGCTACTTGTTATGTATTATTGCTCTGCAGTAGCTGCCAAAGATTGAGTGATGAGTTAAGACTTTTTATTGTCACTGCTTCTTTTCTCAGACAGATACAAACATACCATTATAACTGTGTAGGAAGGTAGTTTAATTTTTTAATAATATATAAGGGCCCCAATTGAAGAAAGGAAGTATATGATCAATGTAATTATTAATCAAAATTTTTGAAAAATATGTTTGCTTATTTGCTGTATCATGTGCTATGTCATGTCTAGTACACAATTATGACATGATGGCCTGTTAACAATTGCTGATAATATCATCAGCCTAAATCCCAAAAAGGCACCCTCATCGATACACCCTTGCATTTGCCTCCAAGTCAAAATCACCATTTATTGTTGATTTCGATGCTAATTCTCACAAAAAAAAGCCATATCACACATGTAACTATTACTTTTCATCCATGGCTTAAAGCATTATCATGGCTAATTGGCTACCCCAACTAATGTTGTGTCTACTGTATGATCACTTAAACATGATGTCTCTCCTAGATGCACTAACATCTAGGTGTCTATATGGTTAATGTTACCTGAGTTTGTGAATATTGGTTATTATGGGATATGCTTTTTTTTCATAAAATTTAGTATCTGGGATTATAGGGGTGATATGGACTAGGACGATATGTAAGGGCCTAAATTTCCAGGACAATCTTCAAGGGGGTTTTGTGGATTAAGACAAAAATGCATGAGTGTGTTGGGAAAGTTTCCCATCGGCAATATCAAAAATTTGTAAAACTTAACCTGTGCTATCAAAATAATTTTTTGTCCAAACAGCACCTAAGAATTCTGTACACAAAATATGACAAATACCCTTAATAAGCTGTTGTGTTGCTATTGAAATTTTGAGCTACAATATACAATTTTTTAATAGTCTCGTCATGCTACGCATATCTAAAAATTGTACAGTTGATTACATAAGTAGATGTAAATTTTTGTTAGGAGAAATTTTAACATTTGGCCTCACCCTTTAAAAAGAATTCAATTTCGTTCCACTACTTTTACCTTTGAAAATTCACTCCTACATCTGCAATGTTGCGTGCCGGATAAGTGTCGGATAGTGAACAGTGCGTAGGTGTTGCCGAAGGCTTGGGGTGGTGTTGTGTGACGTTTCCTGCGGTGTTTGGTGTTTGTGTGTGGTCCCACTTGTAAGGTCGAGGCTGGGTTTTAAATACTGCGAAAGAGGGGAGATTAGTTATGGAAGAACAGAATTCTGACTTTATCCCCAAGTTCATCTCAACTTTCCCCTTTTCCTGTCTCTGTTCTTTCTCTGCTTGCTTGAGTTTGTAACATGCAATTTGTTGCATTTGGGTTCCATCCATCATCAACATGGACGACTTGTGTCATTCTTTTAATCGGTCGTTTGGCTTATTTGCCCAACATGGACGACTTACATCTTTCTTTTAATTAGTCATTTTGTTCATTTGCCCAACTGTTGATGTTTTTTAAATAACATCCACCACCACCACCAAAAAATATGTAAAAACAAAATAAACAAACTCATAATAGTAGTGATAATTGAATAATGTGGTTTACCTTGAGCTTGGATGTTGTACTCTTGGCCTCTTGGGTAGCATAGGGAATGTCGAATATCTAAGTATGAGATATGAGTACGTATCGGAAACACAAAGATTATACCGTATACGCTCAACCAAGCATTTAGAAGCTTCGGATATCTTGGACCCAAGTACCCAACCTTATGGGATAAGGTATAAACAGAGGGGATATCTCTATACTAGGAAGAACTCGATCACTTTCCCGATACGAGGAAACTGACTCGAGTACGCCTGGTATCCAGGGAAGTTTGGATATGCTGCGAAGATCGACATGACAATGGACTCCTCGTCAACTACGATCTGGTATCTCAAGCCAACTACAACTCAATTTGAAGCCGAAGGTACCCGCGATCATAAGTTTATTGTCGAAGTCTAACCTTCGACAGGGGAGACTAGAAAAGAACAAAGAGGGACAAAGACTCTTGGTCATTATTTCATCTTTGCTTTGTGAACCCTATGTACAACTTCCCCATTTAATATTAAAAAAATACATCATTAATAGATGGAAACTTATCTAATAGTAATAGAATAAAGGGAAATGGTACCTACTCATGGAAACTTATCTCTAATAGATGGAAACTAATGCAGCCCAAGAGGTGATGCCGCGTGAATAGTAACTATGCATCACGTGCTGCGGTACCACAGTATCCCTTAACTCAAACTGATATTGGCAAATTAGATATTTGTTCAAATATTAAGTTTTAAGCTTCCAATGCCAAGCTAGCCATGGAACAATTCCATCTGTTTAATGATTACATTTGAGTTTTCCCTTCAAATGATTCCAACCAGACAATTCATAATTTTGTTACATGGTACTAAATTTGGGCTACCTGTTCTATTTGTATTGTTCCAAATACCACCATGAGACTGATTGGAAGATGGTTATGGTTTACTGGTCTGTTGGTGTACCTGTTTGTAACTCATATTCTACCCTAACAGTGTTTAGTTTACCTATGGCATTTACTCATAGTGTCCAGTTTACCTTTTTTTAGGACACTCAACCACAGCAAAAACATGTTGTCTTATGATCAGGTTAGAGCTGTATTAAATAATTTTAATTTTAATCAAGCTTGTATATGTTCTTACATTTAGGATAGCTCTTTAGAAATCAACACAATAGCTTATAATAAGAGAGATACTAAAAAAGCAGATATCAGTGAATCTGGCCTTGTTTGGCTCTATTTGTTCGGGCTTTTTGACCAGCTTAAAAGCCAAAAACCCAAAATCTAAACAAATGGGTGGCATTTTATATTGGTTTTTTCAAAAGCTATAAGCCTCCATATAACTACAAGCTAAAAGCCACTGGAGATGTTCTTTTTTGGCTTACTGAGGATTGATTTTAGACTAATGCCACGTAGGTAAAAATTACCCACCTCTACCACATATAAAAGCCGATTGCTTTTAAGATGTTTAAGGTTCTGTTTGTTTGGGCTTTTTCATGGGCTTAAAAGTCAAAAAGCTACAGCTTAAACAAACGAATGGCTTTTTATCTGGACTTTTTAAAATCCATATGCCTCTGTAGAACTAAAAGCCAAAAGCCACTGGAGAGAGACTTTTTTTGGCTTATTGATGGTTGATTTTAGACTAATAGCACTAAAGTTAGGTAAAATTGCCCACCTCTATCACGTACAAAGCTATTAGCTTGTAAGCTGTTTAAGCCAAAAAGCTAGTTTTAAGCTATAAGCTAAAAAGTCTAAGCCTAAACAAACAGGGCCTAAGTCAAAAAGCTCGCTTTAAGCTATAAGCTAAAAAGCCTAAGGCTAAACAAATTAACCAGCTTATTTCCTAGTTTTAACTGTGTTTGTTATGGATGCAAGCTTGGGACATTGTAATGCAACCATCACTTATATTTGTAAGTTTGGATATTCCGTTTGCACTAGATTCATTTAGGGACATGACATTCATTTATAGCTTTGCTTTCTGATAAGCAAGATTTAATGTTAGTTTATCTCTTTTGCCCTTATTTATTTCATAGCTTTCCTAAGCATTGAGGCATGACCACCTACACAAACCATCATCTCCCATCTTTCGAAAGCACCTAATGGAAGGGCATTATGATCATTATCTGTGGTCACTACGCTTTCTCAATCTTAAAGCTTTCCTAATCTGTGTCCTGTCAAAATGCACCTTAGAAAAAACAACAGATGGAGCAGCATGTTTTTGGATGGGGACAGGTGGCAACTAAGGGTAAATCTAATCAATTTTGTCATCCGAAGTCCTTGATGTTAGATACTTCTCATTTGGGATCAAGATCCAGCTTAAAATTGCTAGTTTGGCTAAGCCAAGCCAATTGATAAGAACCATTTATTTATGGAAATAGTCCATCTATGGTCCCTCAACTCTTTGGTTTAATTTTGTTGTCTAATGTTCAATGTCGTTTAGAACCCATCCCCCAACTAGCGAAACCAAAGCAAGTCACGCCCCAAGGCCGGTTTTGTGGGTGGTTTTGAGTTACGTGGTTGACACATCATCAGTTTTGCCATGTCATCTACCCACCGTAAGGAAGAGGAGAGGCTCACATGTGGGGTCAAGTTGATGTTGTAGATAACATTGGCAAAACTGATGTGTGGAAGCCATGTCATTCGAAACCACCCACAAAACCGCATTTCTGACATGATTTGCTTTGGTTTTGCGAGTTAAGAGACATGTTCTAAACAGTATTGGACATCAGGGACCAAAATTAAAGGACCGAAAGACGAGGGACCATAGATGGACTTTTTATTGGTATTGATTGTTAGCTAGCTGATTATGCCGCTTAGTCACTTACCTTGTTTTACAGTCCTGAGGTAAACTTTTGTAATATGGTAATTTTTTTTAGAAATAGTAATATGGTAATTGTGATCAAATCAGTGGAGCTGTGATACTTGCAAACAAAGCTATAAACTGAAGGTAGCTTCAGGATGCACTGGGTGATTTAATGATGTGAGGATCTTTCGAAGGCAGCACAATCCAAAAGTGTCTATGTCAGTGTTGTTAAGGCGTCACCTAGGCGTGTTGCCTAGGTGTCCAGTCGGCGGCGGCTACCCGCCATGGCTTGTCGCCCGACCTGGCTAAGGAAAGGCAGTCGCTTGGATGTCCCAGGCGTCGCGCCAACATGCCACTGCGGTTGTTGTTGAAAAGTGGGGAGCGCGAGCGGGGCAGCTGGTGGTAGTGTGGTGCG
The DNA here is from genome assembly GCA_036346375.1 of Guadua angustifolia. Lineage (NCBI taxonomy): Eukaryota > Viridiplantae > Streptophyta > Magnoliopsida > Poales > Poaceae > Guadua > Guadua angustifolia. The sequence continues at coordinate 44,046,724 of CM070507.1, read as the reverse complement.
GGAGGAGTTGTGTGTTTGTGGTGGTTGGGGGGGGGGGGCTGGCGAGGAGCAGAGCAATGTGCGCGGCGTGGGAGGGGGAGAACCGGGTGGCGGCGCAGAGATTGAGACACTTGCACCGTAGAAGCTGACTTAGGGCACATGCTTCTTGGGCTGACCACCAAGCCCATAGCCACAACATTATTTTTGTTATTAAGCTAGTATCTTCTATGGATGGTTGTTTGCTCTACGTTTGTAACATCGTGAATTCTACATTGCCTAAGAAGTAATACTGATATTGCTGGACCATTTTTGGTCGCCTAATTCTCGCTGGACACCTAGGCGTCCAGGCCTCAGCTAGCGCTTCGCCTTGACAACAATGGTTTATGTGCAAATCCCTCTCCTGAAATTTCATTTTCTGATGATAAGGAGTAAGGATAACTGCTGCTTGATAATGTTCAAATACAGTGATTGATTTTAATGCTTTCCCCCATTTTTTTAAATGAGAATTCAGCAAAAATTGGATTTCTGTTTGAAGAGATTTTACATGGACTATATGTTTCTCTTTTCACATAATTCCGTTTATTCTAGCCAGGCAATGATTTCCATTATCTGCAGTTGTGTTTGAAACTTCTCCTTTCTGATAACTCCCTAACTAAATTTTGTATGCAGAATTTCACATGGTGTGTATTGATCCCTGGCTGACAAAGTGGGGCACTTTCTGCCCTGTATGCAAGCTTGAAGTAGTCTCAGGTGAATAAGCAAGCTTCATGCCTGCATATGAGTGCTGGAATTTATATCGAAGTTTGCTGAACTAGCCAATCCGTTAACTGGCTTTTCAAGATCATCTGAACATTTGGTCGTGAGGATGGAGTACGAACTTCAGCTTTTTAGACTGAGCCCGTCTACCGCCATTAGAAGATTGCCTTCTGAGGTCAATATTAAAATGAATTGTTTATTTTGACTCGGTGTGGAAGGACTCATCAAGCTCGCTTGCTGCTAAATGTCAGGCATTTCGTTGCTTTTGCATTGTGCATGTTCCCCGTAGTTTTCTTGATTCTGTTGACTATTTGTTACAGATAAACTTGGTGTTTTGTACAAGCAAAATGTTCTCTCAAACCCCAGCAAAGAACAATCTTATATGGAGCAAAAGAACAATCTTCATAATTTCAGTTTCTTTGAATCTTTCTCCAAATGACTTGCATAGAATGTGCCGGTGTTCCTAATAGCTGTACTGTAGCTTTTGGACCTAAAACGTGAAGCTTTGGACCAATATTATGTTATATTAGCTACAAACGATATAGGTAGCAATAGTTATGTTATATGCTGTAGCTTTAGCTAGTGATATTTTTGCTACTATACATTGGTACCCACGGGTTAAAACATTGTGTTAATTTTAAAATCCAACATTACTAGAAGTCCTAAATAGATCTCTTAAGTCTGAACTATGAGAAAAAAATCTAATAAATGACCTCATATCATCTTTTTTTAGTAATCTAATATTCATATTTCTCAGTGATTAAGTACTTGTTAATAATATTATGATAATAGTTATTAGTTATGGTATTTGATATGTATTAGCATGTTTCTTGATTCCAGACTCGACTTATAAATATATTAATACTTTTTAAAGTGACATAGTTTTATGATTTGTTTGGATGTGACATATTATATACATTTTTAATGTTATAATACTGAAAACGTGATGAGAAGAAATCTCAGAGGTGAGCTTGCCAACTTACATTCTTGCCGGGTTTGTCATCAACCAGGAGGTTAAATGCTGTGGTACCTGTTTTAAGCCCCTTTTTTTTCTAGAAGAAAAGGAGGCTTTTGTGGTTATGGGTTTAGCACTCTAGATCGCATTTCACCACCCTAAGTGTTACCCTATTCATTTCAAAATTACAACGTACATAATTTTCTTGATCTTATTGAATAATATACGGCGACTTGTTGAATAATATAAGGCAAACATGTGCATATATTTATTTGTTTATTTTTTTAGCTCTATCAGGTGACAACACCCATTTTTTTTCTGAAAATCTGAAAATCTGAAAATTTGGATGCAGAGTTCGATTATGTGTGAACATCTAGATCTCACTGGTCCTTCCACCCCAACTATTTTTGCAAAAATAAACATTGAACAATCTCTCGCATCCTTAATCTTCACCACCTTTCTCGCTCCTGCTCCCCTAGAGGTGGCTAAATGGATTGTACCCGCTGAGCTAGCTAGAAGTACAATACTATTGGCTTGGGTCCAACACCTTAACAGGTTGTGCCGCCAGCTTGATGCATCGGCTTAGGCAGCCTCAACGATCAAAAATTCACTTGTCCTCCCACCCCCGACTATTTTACAAAAAAACCCTCGAAGAATCTTTCCCATCCTCGATCTTCACCACCTTTCTCCCTCTCGCTCCTTACAGGTGACTAAATGGGCAATGCCAGCCGAGCTAGTTTGAAGCACAGTACTGTTGGCTTGGGCGCAGCACCTAAATAGGTTGTGGTGGCTCGGCCCGGCGCACTGGCTTAGTCAGCCTCCTCGATCAACAAAAACTAGCCGTTGAGAATAATTCTCTCTAAAAATGTAAATTTGGACATTTTTAATTTTCAATGGACATAAATTCACATGGCAACTAACCATTATAGGAAGATTTGGATTGTCCTAAAACCAAACTTTGGATATTCTTATTTATCAAATTCAGATAATCCTTATCCTATCACCCAACTAGATCCAAAACGCTAGTTGTGTCACTATGTCCGAGAATCCAAGATAAGTCATTCCTAAAATACTCAGCCAGACCATCCAAACAACAAGATTTGGAAGATCTGCTAGAGAACCTGGAATCCACGGGTAAAATGTCTTAATTTACAAATCCGAACATTCTCAGGTCCAATTTTTAGCATTACCATCTCAGAGAAAAGATCATAACTTTTTACTCCTAAGTCTGACGATCTTGAGATCTTGGACTCTAGGGAAAGATCATTCAGAGGGCTACACAACCATTTATTGCATGACCTCAAACACATTAGATAAAGGCAAGAAAGCACAACTCCAAAGAACCAACACATGGTCTAAGTCAAAGAAAAGAATAACAAGCAATCTTAGACCATGCACATGAACCTCAACAATTTGCACGCAAACTTTAGTATCATGCCACAAGGACATGCATGAACTTCAACAATTTTCAAAACACATTAGCAAATTATACTCACATGCTACAAGGATTAGATGCATAAGGCACAACTATTTGCAAAACAAATTGGCAAAAATAGCATCATTGACACAGAGAGCTAGAGTAAGCGGGATTAAACTATCAACACATCATAAGACTCAAGCTGCTAGACAATTCTCCTCCTAATACAGTAACCCATACTAGCAATTTGATCCCCAGCCAAATACTAAGACTAGTAAAAGAATAGGAACACATTCTTAGTCCATGCTAGTTGTATGTTTGCCTTTCGCATCCAATTGGAGCTTTCACTTCATGACGATCATCTCCTCCCCAAGTCTAGGCTTCTTGTCTTATTCATTAACGCATGATGATATCCTCCACTTCGAGATCTTATCTTGATGCTCATTAACACATGATGACATCCTTCATTCTAAATCTTGACTTGATAACAATCAACCCATGATGCCATCCAAAGTTTTCATCACCATGGAACACAACCTATTTCACCATCTCATGAAAAATGTTATCCCATAAATTCGGTTGTCATTAACCACCAAAACTCACCATTAACACATAATAGAGGGACTGGATTATTCATCGCGCTTCATCCACCACTACAAAAAGACTTATATTAGATGCCTCATCACAGATGATTTTAGAATAATCGTATGTGATAATTGATATACGGATGATTTTATCCAAAAATCGTCAATGATATCTCTTGGTATCATCACTAATAGTTTTAGCCACCTACTGTCTGTGATATAAATTGATATAACATTCAGTTTTAGTATAAAACCATTAGTGGTGACATCAAGAGCTATCATTGACGGTTTTATGCACCAATTGTCAGTGATGTGAATTGATATCGCTGACGGTTGGTGGCTAAAATTGTTAGTGATGATAAAAGTGGATATCACTGATGGTTTTTAGATAAAACCGTATGTGATATCTCCTAGCAATATATAATACAGAGCTTTGACCCACTTAGGGTATGTTTGGAACTATAGTTTTCTAAAACCATGGTTTTGAAATACCATGGTCTGCAATTGCTTTGACATAAATACCATGGTTTTACCTAACTCCATTAAAACCATGGTATTTCTTGGAACTACCAACTGTTTGGATGCAACATCACAAACCATGGTATTTGAGTGGAAATAGACAAGAAGCTAGCCAAAACCATGAAAACTTTGGGTTGGAGTGGAGTTTTAAATACTCCAAAAATACCATGGTATCTACCAAACCATGGTTTTTAATACAGAGTTTTTGGCATGGTAACCAAACACCCTATGGTATAAAATACCATGGTATTATTAGAAACCATGGTATTGCCTAGAAACTATGAAAATACATTGCTTCCAAACAGGGCCTTAGTGTTTTTAGGGTTTCGATATCTTGAGGTGGTTGTGGCTGTGAGGTAATCTGGTGAAAGGAGACCATTGATTTCCAAGGGTGATTGTAGATCCATTTGTTTTTGGTGATCTAAGGTTAATAATTAGTTCTAATTGCATTATATTCAAATATCTGCTTGGTAAAGAGAGAATTGAAGATTGTTTAGGTCTATTTTGGTGTAGATCCATTTGTTCTTTGTGATCTAAGGTAGTAATTGGTTATAATTGCATTATATTCATGATGTAGCTACCTTGGTAAAGTGAGAATTGAATATATGCTTGGTTTAGATATAGCTAGCTTGGTATAGAGAATAAATGGATATAGTATGGTTTATGATTTAGGGTAGGGTTTAGCTAGTTAATTTGTACATCAATTTAAGAATGTGTGCATGTGCATGCCTAGTGTACTTCAATATTTAACACTAATTATTATATGCGTAGCATAGATGGATTGAAGCTGAGTGTACGTTAAGAATTGTACGAGTGCCGAGTGCATTAATGGTGTCTCTGCTTTTAGAAGAGCTACAGAGGAGGATATGTTTAATAAATATGTCTTGTCCGTTCATTGACTACGAGAATCTGAGGATGTTTCAAATCTCAGCATAGATTAAAGCACACTTGATTCTAAGGGTTTTCAAAAGAGGGTATACATATTGGACCAGTCATGGTGAAGAGTAGATTATACAGAAAGCAGGTAATATTAACATCACCAATGAAGTCAATGATATACCAGATGATATCGATTGTGCTTCCGATGGTAATAGGTTGCACAATGACAATATGGATTAGATGTTGCGTGATGCAAAAGGGAACTATGATGACAGAAAGTATGGTAAATTCCAAGGCTTGATGGGCGACTCAGAGAAATCTTTATTCCCAGGCTACAAGTTGAAATACAAAAGGATGTCATCCGTGCTTGAACTACTGAAATTGAAGACAACCAACAATTGGTTTGACAAGAATTTCACAGTGCTGTTAGGTCTCTTAGTAAATATGCCTTCAGAGGGAAACGAGTTGTCGACAACCACTTACGAAGCTAAGAAGGTTTTTTGTCCCTTGGGAATGGAAGTAGAAAGAATACATGTATGTTCGAATGACTGTATCCTCTATTGCAAAGTGATGTGGGAAGTTGGTCCCTATCTTTCGATGAGAAGAATAACTTCGATTTTTGGAGACAACTCTCACGATCCGTCTACCAACCGTACATGATTGATATGCCAAGCAATTACTGAACGAACTCTGGGATTGTTATCAACCTAGCTGGAAGCAAGATCGACCTGATCACGAGGATCAATTCTTGCAAGCAATCGAAGAACAATCAAGAACAATGTAAAGAGCAATTTCAAATTGCAAATATAATTGAAGTATTGAAGCGGGTTTCTAAAGCATGATATTGCTGTTGATTTAGCAGAACAAGAGAATACCAAATAGTTTTACTGGGGAAAACTACAACTAAACAAAAAAATCCACCTCTCCTTAGGGTTGCGGCCAGCTTATAAAGGAAGAGGAGACAAGTGGTGTGCGGCCAAAACAGAGAAAACTAACAAGGACTTTTGCCACAACCGAAATGGGCTCGTTCTCCCCTTGGACTCTGACTAGATACATGGGCCTAGGCCCAAATATGGTGGCACAACACCATAACCTGTAATTAAAAATAAAACTAGATGTTTGGAGGTAGTGGCTGAAGCAAATAGTCGTGGGAGTTCGGCCATCCTTCATTGTGGTATTATGGTGGTTTCAATTGAGTATAGTAGCCATCATCTCCATTGCTGCTCTCATGCCTTATTGCCATGTAAGGACCTTGATTCCTATTTAGAATAAATCACTTGTATATAGTATCGTAGTGTTCATAGAATATGAGTGCACTCTGAGAAACGAAGTTACTTGATAATTAAGTTGATGAGCACATGCTTTGGTAATTGGTCCTTGTACATTCTGTTGAGGAGCAGTAGGTATGGCTGTATCAGTGGAAGGAATGTCCTCATCACAAAGAGTACACAAACTTGCATGTATATCCAGTGTGCAACGCATCCCAATACAAGCATAAAAAACCAATCAGATGACAATAGCAAGGGCATCCAGGTGAAGAAAGGATCTTCTGCTAAGGTGGCATGGTATTTGCCTGTAATTCCCCATTTGAAGCGTTTATTTGTGAACCCAAAGGAGGCAAAATTACTACATTGGCACTCGGATGAGCTAAGAACGACCAAATGCTAAGACACCCTACTGATTCCACCAAGTTGAGAAACATCGAAAGGAGGTTTCAAAAATTCAGTGCATAATTGAGGAATGGTTGTCTATGAAGCGGAAGTACATTTTATTGTCTATACTTATCTAAGGCCTGAAGCAAGTTGGGAACAATATTGATATGTACCTAACAAAACTGGTGGAAGATCTGAAAACACTGTGAGTTTTTGCGGTGTGTACAAACGAGGGAACTTTACTTTGCACTGCCTGTTGTTCTACACCATAAATAATTACCCTACCTTTGCTAACATGTCGGGCCAAAGTGCAAAAGGAGCCAAAGCCTATACTCACTGCTTAGATAATATCGAGTATATGGCTAAATTACTCACGTAAAACTGTGTATACGCGTCATTGTAGGTTCCTTCAGAGGAATCACCCATGCCGCAAGATGAAAAAGCAATTTGATTGAAGGAACAAGGATGGTTTAACTCCAAGGCCTTTAAACAGGAGAGATATTCATTATATGGTTAACTAGTTAGATGTTGTGCATAGAAAGATATATAAATCGAGGACCCATAAAAAGAGTATATGGAAGAAGAGATCAATATTTTAGGACCTACCTTATTGGGAGCACCTAGAAGTTCACTACTGCATTGAAGTCATTCACGTAGAGAAGAATGTATGTAATAGCATGATTGGTTTCTTACTAAATATTAAGGGCAAAATAAAAGATGGTATCAACATATGGCTTGACTTGGTTGATATGGGCATCAGACCTGAGTTAGCTTCAAAAGAGACCAATAATGATCAAGCATACTATGAACATGTAAAAGTTTCATCCAATTACTCCTCCAACATGAAGAGACTTGTTTTGATACAAGATTTAAAATTAATTTGCATGAAGTCTCATGATTGTCATGTGTTGATGACACAGATGCTCCCTGTCACAATTAGAAGTATTTTGTCAATCAAGGTTCAAAAGACAATCATGAGGCTATGTTATTTCTTTAACACAATTACTTAGAAGGTCATCGATCCTGAAGGACTAGATGCTCTGCAACACGAGGTGGTGATGACTTTATATAATCTTAAGATGTATTTCCCTCTATTATTTTTTGATATCATGGTCCATCTCATTGTTCACCTTATGAGAGTGATAAAGATGTGCTAGCCTGTGTTCCTATGTAGTATGTACCTGTTTGAGAGGTACATGAGAATTCTCAAGTCCTACATGATGAAACTAGCTTGACCCGATCTTCCAATAAGAGTGATAACTACGATTGATTGATGTGATATTGACTATAAGGCTACTTGACCGAGACGACCAAGTCCATTTTGCAATTGCTAAACCACAACCTTTGTCGTTATCAACCTACCCAACACAGTTAATCTTTCTTGCAAGCAATCGAGAATTAGTAAGAAATTAACAATCATAATCTAAAATGGAGGAAAAAATGGAGAGGCCTGAAGTTGCCATAGTTCATCTAGTTGATACAAGTACACAACTGATCTTCTCTGAATGAAAAACCAATCTAAACAACCCTAAACCCTAAAAGTGAAGGCCACAAAGGTTATAAAGGGAAGCCGGTGTGCTCTAACAAAAGGAGGCACACACACAAGTGGAGTCGGACACCAACTCTATTACAAGGCCCAAGTTGGGCCAACAAGTGGCAAAACACATTTCTTTGATGATTGTGACATATATACAATAAATCTAAAGGTAGGGCTAGATCTGTTCAAAAGGTCTTATCGTCCTCTACGATTCAAGTACTTGAATGCCTCAAATGGACTTCGTATGTGAAGGTTATGATCATTTTATTTGGGGCTATCAGGCTAACTCTGAATTGGTCTAGAATTGAAAAGCTGACTCCGTATGTGAAAGGCTTCAAACTGACCTTATACAAGATTTTGTTTGGCAATTGTGTGGTGTTAATCTTTTTGCTGTAGGTGACTAGACACATGGCCCCGAGATTGATGAGACCGATGGGGAGAGAGTTCGGTGATTAAATCAAGCCGAGCATAATCATGCAGCTATCGAGGCATGTGAGCATGCGTGCTACCCAAGCACGTCATCGTGTGGTCTCGAAAGCACAATGACCTCCCAATCTAGGGCACGGTGTTGCTCCGAATCATGATCACAGCCATGGTTGTACCTGAGGTGAAGGAGGCCATGAAAGAGGCTTCCCGAGAGACTACGCTGTTGAGTATGACGATTACTACTTTGACGATGACTACAATATGTGTCTCAAGGATGATTACTATCATCGGAACCACAATGACAACCATGACGAGAAGTTCGGTAAGCTATTACCATGCCTAAGTTTACAGGTATCTCGGACTCGGAGAAGTATCTTATTTGGGAACTCAAGGTGGACTAGATCTTTCGCATGCACAATTACTCAGAGGAGAAGAAGCTGCACATGGCATCCCTTGATTTAAATGACTATGCTCTTCAATGGTGGAAACAAGTCCATAATGAGAAGACATGAGCAAATGAAAGTCCCATATCCACATGGGAAGGCATGAAGTATGAGATGCGAGCATGTTTCATTCCCGAGCACTACAAGCGAGACTTGTTCAATAAGCTTCATAATATGAAACAAGGTATAAAATCTGTTCATGAATATTATAAGGAAATAGAGAAGGTGATGATTCGAGCCAACATCAATAAATTTGAAGAACAGTCCATTGCTTGGTTCATGTCTGGACTGAACTAAAAAATCAAGCACATCGTCGATTTTTAGCCCTACAACACGATGGTGGAGTTGTTGCATCAAGCTCTCAAAGCGGAACATTAAGTCACGGAGGACGCCAAGTATGCGCAAAGGACTTCATACAGCGTGCGTACACCACCTCCAGTGCTCACCAAGCCAAGTTACAGCAAAGGACGAGGTGCTTCATATAACTAAGTCAATTTAGTTTGCGCTAATAAAGTTACTTCAAATGTGAAATCAGCACCCACCTCAACATGCAAAACTAGTGGTGACATCTAATTCATCATCTCAAACTCAATGCTTCAAGTGTCTGGTCGTAGACACTAGCAAAAAGACTACCCCAATAATCGTGTCATGTTGGTCAATGATAACAGCGAGTACGATTCAATCGATGAAGGTGTTTTGACACTCGCAGCTAACCAAGAGCAATTTGATGATGCTCCTAATGAGGACGATGTGGATATGCTATTTCGTGAGATAGTTGAGAGCCTTGTGGTCACACAAGAGCTTCAGATCATGGGGATGAACACCCTCAACACTCCAATCTTTTTCAAACAAGAGCCAAGCTATGTGGCAAGTTAATCAAAGTTATCATTGATGGTGGTAGTTGTCATAACCTTGCTAGCAAAGAAATGGTTGAGAAACTTAGTCTTGAAACTGTCAAACACCCCCATCCATATCATGTTCAATGATTTAGTGATAACAGTAGTGTAACACCCCAAACGCCAACACGCCACGGATGCTACCAAAACCCCGCTTCACTAGCGACACCCCTCGGACCCACACATGTCCAAAGGGTTACCAACCCAATTCTCCACAAAAAGATCAATTAACCGAGAATTACCGAAGAAGACACAAAAACCTAACTCTTCTTTGAACTTAACTGCAATCAACCACTAAACTCTAAAACCAGATTAAAACTAAGTTACCGAAATTTACAAAATTTCGGCATGACCTCTCTAGAAGGTAGGACATCCACTCAGCAGACAAAAAAACATTGCAGATATATCATTCTAGCAGGTCCTTAGTTAATCAATCACATACTCAACAGAGATTAATAAATTTCATCATGACAACAACACATTACAACTGAATTAATTACATCCAGAATTAATGATCTGGTTAAATGAATGGTTGGAGACCGCAGTCGTGCACGTGTTACTACTCCCAACCCGACGAATCAGCTTCAAGGTACCTAAAACAGGAAGCAAACAAGCGTGAGCCCAAGACTCAGCAAAGTGCAACATTAAAGAAATGAAAATGCATTCAATTGGATTATCTTTACTTTAGAATTTACCATAGCCAATACTTAATTTAAATAATCAAGTACAAGAAGTAGTACCTACCTCCACTTACCACAACTAACTCAACTCAAGGAAAACGTAAGAAGACATTACCCATGCCTCGCTAATCCTTTCTGGATGAGTCCGTAACTCAATCCTCCATTTGTCACTTCCATTCCCAAAAGTTATCAATTTACAATTTCAATGCAGTGCAATGAAATGCTAAATATTGCAACGTAGCCATGCTCTCATTCACCTAAATCAACCATTAACAAATTCAATGCAATGCGCTGAAATGCTAAATGATGCAACGCAACCATGCTTTCATTCACATAAACCAATAATTAACAATTTCAATGCAGTGTAATGAAATGCTAAATGATGCAACGTAGCCATGCTCTCATTCACATAAACCAACCATTAACAAATTCAATGCAATGCAATGAAATGCTAAATGATGCAACGCAACCATGCTTTCATTCAAATAACCTCATGGTACATGATGCATTATGCATGTCTCATCTCTTCATTAGCATATACCGGTATTGCCGAGCACCACCCGTCGATGCGTGCCCTCAAACCCAACCATGCATGTCTCATATCTTCTTTAGCATCTACCGGTATTGCCGAGCACCACCCGTCGATGCGTGCCCTCAAACCCAACCATCCCGTGGAAGGGGCCTGCCGAAACAGGACTTGCCCGCTACCTAGTAGCGGGTCCTACACTTAACACCGCTCCCATCCACGCCAGTGGATGGGACTACGGGGTAGGAAATCCGAGCACACCGGATTAGTCATACATTCCGTATGACTTTCTCACCGCCCTGGCTCAATGCACTTTTCATGAATGCACATATGCAAATACCATTCCTCACATTCACAGCCATACTATCAATACTCATATCCGCATTCCCAACTTTCTTATTCATAATCTCAACTCTCATATTCTTATTCTCAACACTCATATTCATAGTCTCAACACTCATTTTCATATTCTCAACATTCATTTTCATATTCTCGACACTCATATCTACATGGTCACAATGATCATTAATACTCCCATTAATGTCATAATCCATTTTTCATGATCGCCAAGTTATCCATTCTTATTGATCCAACCTCATTACTTCATCATTCACATTATCCTTTCATACTAGTGATAATAGCATGATATCTCAAACGATAGCTCTTCATAATCACAAGGTATCATGACATTCAACTTTCGACACAAATCATTTCAATCAACGAAGCACTTGCATCAGATTACTTAACCTCTTCATCAAAAGGTAATTACCCTACTAGACGTGCTTATAAACACAAATGCAATCATAACATAAGTATGTACATAACACAAGCAATCAACTAGATACTGTATAAGAGATATACGGGTTACACTTGCATATAAACTCGTTTTAAATAAAAGCATAACCAATTAACCATTCTTATGCATCATATCGCATGCAAACTCAAACATGACAATATTAAAGCAACACATGAATAACTGTATTATTATAAAACCTAGTGGCCACCTAAGCCACAACTGATACAATGCACATGCCTTTACCGACGAAAGAATGGAGTGGCACGCGGTTGAGGCCACCCCCGACAGAACCTTCCCTGCATATAAAACAATATTCATCCAATTCAAATTCATGCACACTCGATACAAGCGACAGAAGAAAACAACTCTACATACTCACATCTACAATCGAAACCAAAACATCCCTCATAACCACTTAAATGCATGCACGACAAACCAGGGGCAACACACCACAATTTGGAAATGGGACCTGAATTTTCAATTCATGCAGCATATCAAGTTCGTATTATCTAAGCAGATTGCAGCAGCGAAAAACATGCTTTAGAATTGAAGTTAGTTCCCTAAAAATGGAATTGCACGAAAAACACAGACGCTGCTCAATTTTCAATTTTCATTTCCATACAAACATTTGATATTCAATGCAGCATTCTTTGGGGCAGTTAACATGACATACAATCAGCATTCTTTCCAACAGGGCTCAGCATATCTTACCATACAACATAGCAAAAACTTGAATATGCTACTTATCGGGATTGCAATATCCTATGATTTATACACCACCACTAAGCAATAAAAGAAAATTTAATAGCTTGTGTAGGAGCACATGCTGATACACAAGCATCAGAGAGCCCTTGCCTTTAGGTAAGATCTTACAATTGCACTAAAATGACAAATCATGTACACTGCACTCTAATACTTGCAACCAAAGGTTGTAATAATCAATAATATAACAGTATGGACATGGATAATGTACATAGCCCTTTAGCACTACTCATCTCATTAACAGAGCATAAATGTATGTATATATATATACATGGTGATACTCAGCTGCTCATCAAAGTTAACACATGAAGCTAGCAACATACATGCAACTAATTCCAATTAGTAGGCTAACTATCCCTTTTCATAAGCCTATCAGAAATCAGAGAAGTGAGTTGATGGCAAACATGAATGAAGAGAATTAAACCTTTGGAGCATTACATCAAACACCTTGACTACAACAATTCATCCACACAAGAACTTCACCTCAAGTACTACGCTACTTGAAATTTCACCAACTAACCAAGAGAATATATGCACAAACACAATCAACAACCCTAAACCTTCTAGGCATTATCACAAACACCTCACATGCATGCCAACATTCCCCAAGAACAAGGTATGCCTCCAATCTCACACCCATGGAGAAAGAGGAGATGGGGGCATGGCCGGCTGGAGGGGAGGGCTGCGCCGCCGGAGGAAGCCGCGTCGGAGGGGAGTCGCGTCGGGGAAGAGCTGGCCGGAGGCGGCGTCGGCCGAGCTGGGCGGCGCCTGGAGGAGCTCGATAGGGAGGAAGCAGCACGGTGGAGGGGCGACGGAGGAAGCTTCGGCAGGAGGAGGCACCAGGGGACCCACTGGAGGCGCGACGGAGGAACTGCGCCAGGAGGAGCAAGGCTCAGCCATCAGGAGCAAGGGCGCCAGGAGGAGCAAGACTCGGCCAGCAAACGAAGAAAAATCTCTTGGCCTCCCACCAATTACAGCCACACAAACTAAAGGGGAGAGAGAGGTTAGGTGAGGGGGAGGGAATTCCCAAAAAAACCCCTCCTAAAACCCAAAATCCAACATCTAACCAATAGCGCGAACCAAAAATCTTGGAAAAACCACTTACTATATTACAAGTAGTGTTAAGGTGCAACATATAGTTCACGTTTAATTTTAGATTGGTAAGTATGTTGACACTATAGAATGCGATGTTGTTCCTGTAACTATGTGTCATTTGCTTCTAGGTAGACCTTAGCTATATAATCATTCTATTATGCATGATGGCCGTAGTAACACTTATCAATTCGCTTTTAACGGTCATATTTAAAAACGATAACACCTAGTGAGATACTTGCCGAATCGCTCCAAAAGAAACAAGTGGTTGAAGATAAGAAAGATGCTAAATATGATAAAAAATGTAGTTTAAAAAGCAAAACGTATAGTGATGCAAATCAATTAGTTATGCTTGCAAACAAAGCTGATTTGAAAGAACTTGCTGAAAACAATGATTTGCTCCATTTCGTGATGGTTTGCAAGGACATTTTGCTTTCGACTCATGACTTAACATCTATTCCTAGTGCTGTTTGTAAGCTTTTGCAGGCATTCGATGATGTGTTTCCAATAGAGGTTCCCCTTGATTGCCTCCAGTTCATAGGATTGAACATCAGATTAACCTCATGCCAAGCACCCCACTTTCGAACTGCCCTTCATATCGCACCAACCCTAAAGAAACAAAGGAAATTCAGTGTCAAGTGTAGGAGCTACTAAATAAAGGGTATGTATGTAAAAGCCTTAGCCCCTATGCTATTCCTATTATTCTCATTCCAAATAAAGATGGTAATTGGTGCATGTGCGCAAATTGTAGAGTGATTAATAACATCACCGTTCGCTATCGTCATCCTATATCTCAGTTAGATGACATGTTGGATGACCTTAGTGGTGCTATTATATTCTCTAAAATGCACTTGCACAGCGGATACCATCAGATTAGAATGAAACTTGTAGATGAATGGAAAACTACTTTCAAAACTAAGTTTGGTTTGTATGAATGGTTAGTCATGTCATTTTGTCTAACTAATGGACCTAGTACATTCATGCTTTTAATGAACCATGTTTTGCAAGCTTTCATTGGAAAATTTGTGGTTGTTTACTTCGATGACATTCTGATCTATAGCCGCACACTTGATGAGCACATTGATCACATTAAGTAAGTTTTAGAAGTGCTACATTCTAAAAATTTTTTTTGCTAATCTTGAGAAGTGTACATTTTGCGTTAAAAAGGTTGTGTTTTTAGGTTATGCTGTTTCTGGTAATGGGATAGTAGATGCATCTAAAATTGCAGCTGTTCATACTTGGCCTACTCCTATCAACATTAGTCAAGTTCAAAGTTTTCATGGACGTGCTGGGTTTTATCCATGCTTTGTAAAAGATTTCAGCACTATTGTTGCCCCACTTAATCAATTAACAAAGAAAGGTGTCGCTTTTGAATGGGGTAAGCCACAAGAAGCTGCTTTTGCTAAACTTAAGAAACGACTCATGGAAGCACTTATTTTAGCTTTGCCTGATTTCACTAAAACTTTTGAGATTGAATGTGATGCTAATGGAATAGGCATAGAGGGTGTTTTAATACAACAAGGTAGACCAATAGCATACTTTAGTGAGAAATTTAATGGTGCTCAACTGAACTATCTGGTCTATGACAAAGAGCTATATACCCTCGTGTGTGTTTGAGAAACTTGGCAGCATTACTTATGGCCTAGTGAATGTTTAATCCATTCTGGTCATGAGGCTTTAGAGTACTTGTAAGGTTAAGCAAAATTGAACCGTAGACACACTAAACAGGAGACGTAGGTTACACAACCTAAACTCTAACATTCATCATATATCATTAAAAATAATGTCAAATTAACATGAGAGTGCTACAAAGATAATTAAATGGATGTGTGTTTATCAAATAAAGGGTGTGAAATCTAAACTCTAGTGCAGCCTAAACTCTCTTTCCGACATATTGAAATTACCTAGTGCAATATTGAAGAGGTTTGAAGGAATGCTCACATTTTGAAGAAAAACACAAATGAGGTGAAAAAGAGGGGAAATATCCTCAAATTAAGGCTTCAACTTTACCCTCTTAACACTCAACCACGAGGATTTCAAAACACAAATGTGATGTTTTTTTGGGTGTTGGCGGTTTTTTAATCCTCTGGAATAACAATAGAGGAGAGTTCAGCCTGAGGGCATAAATAACCTAGTGAGGCACATCACAATTGGTTCTAACATTAGAATCGATTGTCATGTGCATGTACATCAAAATCGATTCTAAGATGAGAACCGATTGTGATGTGCCATGTATGCATGCACATCACAATCAGTTACAATCGGTTCTAAAGTTAGAACCAATTGCGATATGTCCAATGTTATATCACAATCACTTCTAACATAAAAACCGATTGTGATTATTATTAACACCCTCTCCTAAGTCATCTATCACAATCGATTTTTCCTAAAAACTTAAGAACTGACCTAGATGAAGCGATAGTGATGTACCATTCTGTAGTAGTGATAGATCTCAAAATTATATAGAGTCATCACCACCTCGGCTAACAGAGCATTGAGTCCTTCATGATCGATAATGTTTTGAGGAATTGTGTCAAGAAATAACACAACCTCATGATTGTCTCCCAAACCTTAATCAGCAAAATACTTCTAATTGCAACAGGGAGTATCCGTGTCAGTAGCACATGATAATCATAAGACTTCATGCTAATTAATTTCAAATATTGCATTGAAACAAGTCTCTTCATGTTGGACGAGTAACCAAATGAAATTTTTGCACCATGCAAGCACTGGCATAGTTCAGTTCTCTTGGCTTTAGACTGAGTGTATCAAGCAGGTTCATAGTACGTTCAGCCTTTTTTGGTCTCTTTCGATGCTAGCTCACTTTTGATACCCATATCGACCAAGTTAAGCCATACATTGAAACGATCCTTTTTTTGCCCTTAATGTTTAGTAAGAGACCAATCAAGTTATCTCATACATTCTTCTCTACATGCATGATGTCAATGTAGTGATGAACTTCAAGGTACTCCTAATAAGGTAGGTCCCAAAATGTTGATCTCTTCTTCTAAATGCTATTCTCACGGGTCCTCGATTTACATCTCTTTCTTTGCACCACATCCAAATCCTTAACCATGTCATAAACATCTCTCCCACTTAAAGGCCTTGGAGTTGAATTGTACTCATTCCTTTCGTCAAATTGTTTCTTTATCTTACGGTATGGGTGATTCCTCTGAATGAACCTATGGTGACACATGTACATGGTTTTATGCGAGTGATTCAGCTACACACTCTCGATATCATTTAAGCAGTGAGTACAGTCTTTGGCTCATTTTGTACTATGGAACAAAAGATTAGGAAGGGCAAGATAATCATTTATGGTGCAGAACAACAAGCAGTGTAAAGTGAAGTTCTCCCTTTTGTACTCATCCCATACTGTAACCAATGAACCCACAGTGTTTTTAGATCTTTCACCAATGGTGCTAGCTACACATCAATATTATTGCCAGGTTGCTTCACCCCTTAGATAAGTATAGATAGCAAAATGTACTTCTGCTTCATAAACAACCAAGGATATAAAGATTCATGGGTCTAGTGCTATGTCAGCTGCTCATGTTACTGAAAGGATTTATTTCATCTGTACTCAATTCAAACCTTATATTCCTTGGTTCCACACAGAATTATTCAATCCTCCTATTGATGTTTCTCTATTGGACAGAATTAGCAGGTGTCTTAGCATTCCATCATTCTTACATTCCTTCGAGTACCAACGCAATAGTTTTGCCTCCTTTGGGTTCATAAATAAACGCTTGAAATGGGGAATTATAAGCAAATACCATGCAACCTTAGTAGGACGTCCTTTCTTTACATCAATGCCTTCGCCATCATCATCCAATTTAATTCTTATGCTTGTATCGGGATGCATTGCACATCAGACATACATGTAAGTTTGCATACTTTTTATGGTAGAGGATACAATCATTCCAATATGCATATATTCTTTCTACTTCCATTCCATGGGACAAAGAACCTTCTTGGCTTTGTAGGTGATTTTGGGTAACTCGTTTCCCTTTGAAAGCATATCCACTAAGAGACCTAACAGTACCGTGAAATTCTTGTTGGACCAATTATTGTTTGCCTTCAGTTTTAACAATTCAAGCACAGATGATAACCTTGTGTATTTTCACTTGTAGCTCGGAAACATAGGTTTCTCTGAGTCCTTCATCAAGCCTTAGAATTTACCATACTATCTCTCAACATGGTTCTCTTTTGCATCACATGTACAACCTATCCTCATTGGAAGCATAATCAACATCATCTGGCATAACGTTGATTTCGTCAACATTGTTAATACTATCTTCCTGTATAATCTGCTCTTCACCGTCACTGGTCCAACATCTATACCCCTTTTGAAATCGCTTAGAATCAAGTGTGCTTCGATGTACACTAAGTTTTGAAATATCCTCATATTATCACAGTCAATATATGGACAAGACATAAATTGCACCCCTTTATTAAACATATCCTGCTTGGTAGCTTTTCTAGAAGCAGAGACACCATTAACGTACTAGTCAGTCTCACGGTTCTTAGTGTACATCCAGCTTCGGTCCATCTATGCTACACATATAATAATTAGTATTAAATATTGAAGTAGACTATGTATGATTTAAATTATCTAGCAAAAATCAATTAGATTGAAGTAGACTAGGAGTGCATATGCACACATTCTTAAATTGGAGTGCAAATTAACTAGCTAAACCAGACTCTAAATCCTAAACCATGCTAGATCTAAATAATCTTCTCTTTGTACCAAGCTAGCTAAATCTAAACCAAGCATACTCAATTCTCTCTTTACCAATTACTAACTTAGATCACAAAGAACAAATAGATCTACAACAAACTAGATCTAAACCACCTTCAATTCTCTTTACCAAGCTAGATCTTGAATAAAATACAATTAGAACCAATTACTAATTAACCATAGATCACCAAAAACAAATGGACCAACAATCACTGTTCCAAATCCATGGTCTTCTTTCACCAAGTCACATCACAGCCGTTGCCACCTCAAATATAGATCTGGAAACCATAAGAACCCTAAGTGGGTCATGGTTATGTATTATATATTGGTAGGAAGTATCACAGACGGTTCGTGAAACTAACTACCTGTGAAGTATCACAGATGGTTGATTTTAGAAAACCGTCTATGATATGTATATATCAGCTTATCACAAACATTTCTTACCATATCCAGTAACTTAAATGGTTGTGCTAGCAAAACTGTTTATGATTAGCTTTAACACAGATGGATTTTTAAAACTGTCTATGATGAGGAGTCTAATGTTGGCCTTTGTATAGTAGTGTAAGGCAAGTGGTAGGTAAAGAACTATTAGTTTTAGCCCTGAATCATGAATACATATACACAAATACAACAAAGAACATAATAGCACATAGAGAAAATTATTCATGGTGCGACACAACTAGCATATTTTGTATTTTCTTGCACTTATTTTTTATAGCTTACAAGGAACATTGCCTTAGTTATGTAGTAGTACTACTAACTAACCTAAAAGGAAACAAATTCTACTCAGAAACAAATCCGTTTCCTACATATACATGATTAATTCTAACATTCACCCTCTTAATCTTATTACATCAACTAGCCCTAATTTCTAACACAACTCTTAACTTATTGAGGCAGTCAGCCTCAACTATGTTGTTACCCAACATTTACTAAACATAGGATGACAAACACATCTACTCAACATCCTGGACTTAACTTCAACTTGAACTTCACGCACAACAACCTGCTTAATGGTGTTCACAACTCATCAACATTCTAGACAACTCCTGAATGCACACACAGCTAGGACGGTGGCCACAACTCCTCAAGATCTTGGACTCCTCTTACCACAAGCAGTGGCTTAGTCTTGATCTTCTCGTGCAGCATAATCTCTCTAAGGCATGACATCCCTGAACGAATTCGCACATGATTATCTTGTGCACACAACTGGCACAAGAACTCACGTGGCCAAATATAGTATCTCACAGAAGTGACATGAGAACATGTAGTTTTGGCCACCTTCTCAATAAGACATACTAATAGCTATCAATGCCACCTTATCACATAGGTTGTCAATGAAGCTAGTCAATAGAGGATATCAATGAGACACGCTTCCCCCCACCCTTTGCTGCTATATCTTCTCACCGACTCTTTCTGCCCGTGGTGCAACTTTGACTCAACAATGGCTCGTTACCTTGCCATCTCCTTACTGTGGAGCTACATGCACCACAATAGCAATGCTCAATGTGCCATTAGATCCCACTTAACACTGCATCGCTTAGCAATGATAGCCTGTTTCTAAGTGCAACAATGGTGACCCCCTAGGGCAAGCGCAACACCAAGATTACACCTTTGCTCTGATATCAACTATTGGTTTTAACCCTGGATTATGAACACACACATGAACACAAGGAAGAATGCTATAGCATGGAGAGAAATATTCATGGTGCCACACAATTGGCATATTTTGTTTTTTCATACTCTTATTTTTCTCATAGCTTACAAGCAACTAGTACCTTGGTTATGTAGTACTACTACTAACTAACCTATAAGAAAAGAAATTCTACTCAGAAATGAGTCCATTTCCTACTTATATAAGATTAATTCTAACAAGAACTAGGGCAGTGGCTCCCCCATTTCATCCCCTCATAGCCACACATGAGTCCGAGACTAGGCTAGCATTCACGTTGAAGTCGGTATGAACTCAGCTTTAGACCAACATCCTTTTGTTCTTTCTTCTTTTTTCTATCTAAACAAATTTAGATAGAGAAAAGAAGAAAGAACAAAAGGATGTTGGTCTAGAAAACATGAAATGGGGCATGATCCGATGGTGAAGAAAAAAATTACTAATTTGCGTGATCTCATGAGGTGCAATGATGGATACACAAGATTGTAAACCTAAACACCCATGTTCAGTCTCACTTTTACCTTAAATGTGAAGTGTCTAGAATTTTTTTTATTTCATCGCATCAAGTAAATATATCCACCTTCCAAAATCATTGACCCTTGCTAGGATAAAGCATCCTAGAGCCGCATAGTGAAGAAATACGGGTAGACTTGAAGAAATACGGGTAGATTATACTAGCGTAAATTAAAAATTCTACCATGTAAGTTAGGATGAGAAGCAAGTGAGAGATCATGGATCATTACCACCAGACGTGTTGTGCAACGGAAGGAGAGTTGAATTAGCCCAATTCAATATAGTGCACGTCCTAAGCGGTGATCAAATGTCCTCGAGTAGTTGTGCTGATTAGCACCATAGTAGCAGCAATACCTCTAGCAATGTCCACACATTCAAGAAAGGAAAGCCGTGCGTCAGTGTGGTAGCACTAGCGTGTACAGCAAGGCCTAAGCGGTGATAGCTAGGGTTTTTTGTTAGGTGTTATGGGATAACTATTGCATCCCCTTAGCCTCCCTTTATATAGCCTCTTGATGGCACCCTACGTTAGGGGCCTAAGCAAGATGCAAAGCCCACTTGACCCATTAGTGACGGATCCAATCTGAATCAATGTATTTCAACCCGTTAAGTGTGTGACTTTGTAGTTTCATGAATATTTGGCAATAGCCTAGAAACCCCTTTCAGCCATAAGTTAGCAGCAGCCACCGGGTAGGGCATAGTGACTACCAAATATACACAAAGATCATATCGGATGAACCTATATAGTGCTTATGTACTGATCCCTTTGCCTCACGATACTAGATCGAACTCAAGGGAAGAAACGTGCCATCCTATGATAACCCGATCCTTTACTCATTCTATGGTTGATTACTTAATAGTAATTGACTCTTCAATCATATTTGGCATGGCTATGCAATTCCTTAATCCAACCACATCGAGGGATCTAGAGATATCTTTTTCATTTATATAAAAGGGGCAAATTCCATCATGGTCACTAATATTTCTTTGCATTTTTTATAGTAAACTCGAAAGCTACCTTTATGACTACTAAATTACAGAATAGTGTTTGGCAACCCCTAAGTATACTATTACACACGTAGCAAACTATGATGATCTTAGGTTTAAGGACCGCACATACAGTATGTATGAGACCAACTAATGACACTTAAGAATATAACAACTCCCACAGTGTCTCATGGTGGGTCACTCTTAACACCATATTCTCTAACATGTGTCCATATTATTGATTTGATATCCCTATATCTATGACGATGAAACATGATCATCAATTAATACTTGTGTTGACCTTTAAATCACAATTGTCCCACGTGATGATATAAGGTCAAGGAACTGATTGTGATGTACATGTGTACATCACAATTAGTTCTATGTTAGAACCGATTGTGATGTGCTAAGAACCAATTGAGATGTATATGTGTACATCACAGTCCGTTCTAGCTTGAAAATCGATTGTGATGTGCCATCGTACATCACAATAGGTTCTTAGGTGGAAATCGACTGTGATGTGCCTCGCTAGGTTATATAACCTTTGAGCTGAACACTCCGCTATTGTTGTTCTAGAAGCAAAAAAAACAACTTCCACCCCAAAAAACACAACATACTCTACTTGAAAGCAATACTTGAGTGAGAAATTATGTAATCTTCGAGGATAAGTGTTAAGAGGGTCAAGTTGAAGGCCTAGCTGAGGAGATTTTCCCTCAATTTTCCCTCATTTATGGTTTTCTTCAAAAGAGGAGTATTCCTTAATTTTGCACTAGGTAATTTGATTTTGATTTGGAGAATGTGTTACATGTCCTTAGTGTTGCTACAATATGATCAATGTTAGAGTTTAGGTTATATGACCTAAGTCTTCTGATGCGCACGGTGGCCCGATCTTCCGACAGGTAGAGGTAAATCGATTGGTGGAGACTCGACGTTGACGATCCGGCTTCCGATCAGAACCGATCCGAACCCAAAGAATCGCTACACCACGGTTCGTTGGTTATCAACCTTGCACAAACATGGTTGACCTCGCCAAGAAGGCTTATCCCTGCATGCGAATCGAGAACACAAGCAAGAACGTAGAAGAAGCAATCTGAAGTTGCGAATTATATTAAGCACACGAGTTGGGGTTCCACAAACCGATGAACGGCGACACTGTTCAAAGACAGAATTGATCTAAGCAAAACCCAAGTCCTAGATGAGGGTTTGGGTGGTTATTTATACTAGGGGAGCAGGAGGGGGTCGTCCATAGCATGGGAGATCTAATACAACTCAAATTGAAAGCACCAAGCCTACTTTGACTAGAGTTTGACTCGGACTGAAAAAGCAATGTTTGGTTTTTGTCAGTTTTCGGACGTATCTGAAGGACTTTTGAGGTGAGGCCGGATCCTTTGGAAAGTAGACTCTGAGATATTTCAAACGTGTACTCATGGGTCTCCAGAGCCCTCCGGAATCAAAAGTTATGGCACTTTAAAGTCAGTGCTATTGCTGAGGCCGAACTGGACTCGAACTCGGACTGAAAAAGTGTTCTGGATTGTTTTGCGTATTCCTGTTGACTCTGAAGTCCAATTGACCTCAAACTGGTGCCATTGGAAAAATTATCTACTTAGCTTTCGATACATATGTGGATCATTGAAATCGGAGTCCGTTTTTGGCCTGGGCGATGATTTTAGTGAACACTGCTACTGGTGGCCGAGGTAGTCGACTCCGAGATGAATTGGAACCCCAACTTGACTTGGACGCCCTCCTTGCCTCCCTCCTGGCCCTTGCTGGTTTCCAAGGCCTTCATGATCCTCTCCAAAGTTCCTAAGTACGATATAATCAATAATATCATTAGGTAGCATACCATCCTCACAAGTATATACACGGGCACTTAGGAACAAGCTCACCTGTTGATTCAATTGCCGTGCTCATGCTCTTGTGATGGGTCCTTGCATCACAACTGGAGAAGTCTCAGGCGTATGCATAGGAGTGATGTCCTCATCATCCTCCCCCTCTTGAAGTGGAGTCGTCCTCGACTCAAGCTCATCTTCTTCTCCCATGAATGGTTTCAAATCTTGGTGGTGGAGTGTACCGCCCTCGGTTTGGCCGTCGGTTTGGGGATGACATATTGTTGAAAACAACAGCTTGGTCCCCAATTTATTCCATAGAGTTCTCCAAAAGTGGCTCAAAAACTTGGCATCACGATCTGAAACAATAGTAGAAGGCATACCATGCAAGCGAACGATTTCTTGAAAGAAAAGGTTAGCAATATTAACAAAGATCGTCGCTCTTATGACAAGGAATAAAGTGAGCCATCTTAGAAAATCTATCAACCACCACAAAAATACTATCCCTCCCCCTCTTGATCCTAGGCAGTCCTAAAACAAAGTCCATAGATATATCCTCCCATAGAGTGATAGGAACAGGAAGAGGCATATATAAACCATGTGGATTCAATCGTGACTTAGCCTTTTGACATGTAGTGCAGCGGAATACAAACCTCTCAATGTCTCGCCTCATCTTCGGCCAAAAGAAGTGAGCGGACAGCATGGCCTCCATCTTCTTGGCACCAAAATGACCCATCAAACCTCCTTCATGGGCTTCCTGTATCAAAAGAAAACGAACGGATCCAACTGGAACACATAGGCGGTTAGCTCTAAACACAAATCCATCATTTATCACATATTTGTCCCATGTTCTTCCCTCTTTGCAATGCAGCAAGACATCCTTAAAATCATCATCATTAGCATATTGTTCTTTAATTGATTCCAATCCAAATATACGACAATCAAGTTGGGACAACATGGTATATCTCCTAGACAAGGCATCAGCAATCACATTATCCTTCCCTTTCTTGTGTTTGATAACATAAGGAAAAGATTCAATAAATTCAACCCATTTAGCATGTCTACGATTCAGTTTCACTTGACTGCGAATATGTTTTAGCGACTCATGATCGGAATGAATAACAAATTCTTTGGGCCAAAGATAATGTTGCCACGTTTCTAAAGATCGCACAAGAGCATACAATTCTTTATCTTACGTGGAATAATTAAAAATAGGACCACTCACTTTTTCGCTAAAGTAAGCAACAGGTTTACTATCTTGCATCAAAACACCACCAATTCCAACCCCACTAGCATCACATTCAAGCTCAAAGGTCTTATTAAAATCAGGAAGTTGGAGTAAAGGTGCATTAGTAAGATTATCTTTCAAAAGGTTGAAGGCACTCTCCTGTGCTTGCCCCCAATGTAACACAACTCCCTTTTTCATCAACTCGTTCAATGGGGCTGCAATGGTGCTGAAATCCTTCACAAAGCGGCGGTAAAATCCGGCAAGTCCATGGAAGCTCCGACTTGTGAAATCGCCGTGGCGTTGGCCAACTCTTAATCGCGGCACCTTGGCTTCATCCACCTCAATTCCTGTGGAGTCACAACATAGCCAAGAAATGATACTCGCTCGTGCAAAAAGTGCACTTCTCGAGGTTACCAAATAAACGTCAAACACACAAAGCATCAAAAACAGCACGAGATGATCAAGATATTCATGTAACGACTTGTCAGTAAATCAAAATATCATCGAAATAAACCACCACAAATTTTCCAATGAAAGCTCAGAAACCTCGCTCATTAAGCGCATGAAAGTGCTAGGTGCATTAGTTAAACCAAAAGGCATGACTAACCACTCATACAATCCAAACTTGGTTTTAAAGGCTGTTTTCCATTCATCTCCCAGTTTCATTCTTATTTGGTGGTATCCACTAGGCAAGTCAACCTTAGAAAAAATTATAGAACCACTTAACTCATCAAGCATGTCGTCTAACCTAGGAATAGGATGACGATACCTTATTGTGATATTGTTAATGGCTCTACAATCTACGCACATGCGCCAACTGCCATCTTTCTTAGGAACAAAAATAACAGGAACAACACAAGGACTAAGGCTCTCACGTACATACCTGCGGTCCAAAAGATCTTGGACTTCGCGTTGAATCTCCTTAGTCTCCTCATGGTTGGTCCTACAAGCAGCTCGGTTTGGCAAAGTCGCTCCCGGGATCAAGTCGATTTGGTGCTCAATACCTCGAATAGGTGGCAGCCTCGGGGGTATCTCAGCTGGGAACACATCCTCATACTCCTGCAAAAGGTTAGTGACAACAGGAGGCAAAGAGCTAGACATATCATGAAATGAAAATAAAGCTTCTTTGCATATCAAAGCATAGCATGGTGCATCATTCTCATTAATTTCGGCAAGGTCAGATTTTGTAGCAAGCATAACACCACCCTTCAATTTAATTCCCTTGGACCTAGAACTAGGTTCTTTCTTGTCTTTCTTAGGTGGGAAAATATTTTTAGCCACTTGCTGATTTTCAGATTCAAGCGCACTCTCCTTTCTCTCATTTTCAGCTCTCTCTTTGTCACATTGCACAATTTCAGTAGGAGTCATAGGAAGCAAAGTGATTTTCTTCCCCTTGTGCATAAGAGTGTATTTGTTACTTCTACCATGATGAATTGCATCAGTATCAAATTCCCATAGACGGCCTAACAAAAGGGAACATGCTTGCATAGGCACTACATCAAAATCAGCAAAATCATGGTATGTTCCAATGGAAAATTGCACTCTCGCAGTTTGTGTTACCTTCACCTTACCGCTGTTATTGAACCATTGAATATGGTAGGGATGAGGGTGTGCACATGTGGGCAAGCAAAGCTTCTCCACTAGATCTGAACTCACCAAGTTATTGCAGCTCCCACCATCAATTATGACACAAACACGACGGTCCTTGACAATGAGGTACATCTGAAACAAATTATGGCGTTGTAGCTTGTCCGCTTGCTCCATTTGAGCACTCAACACTCGTTGCACAATGATTGTCCTATAATTCTTGGTGGCAGCGGTCCCTAAAATTTCCTCATCATCGTCGCCCGTCTCATGGTCATCCTCATTATCTGCAAGGTTAGCTGCAAGAGCATATTCATCCTCAACATCACTAGCACTAATGTACCCACCTTCTTCTGTTACAATGTACGCTCGACGACTTGGGCAATCCTTCATGACATGGCCCATCCCCTTGCATCGGTGGCACACAATTTCTGTTGTTCGACTCATGGAAGCCACCGATGAAGAACTCTTTGTTGGTGCCTGCACATGATTAGATTTACTCACCTCGGGTACTCGTGATGGCGGTGATGGTGCTGCTGAACGCGCCCTACTCATGGAGGGGGCAGCAGACCGAACAGAAAGGGGTGGCACTGATTTGGTTGTCCCTGGCGTCGTCTTTGGTGTGGGTATGTTGCCGAAATTGCTCCTTGGCCTTTGTTGTTTTCCCTGCAGTTCTTTTTCTGCCAACATAGCAAGCTAGAACAATCTATTGATAGAATTATATTCTTTGTAATCAATTATGTCCTGAATCTCACGCCGTAAACCCCCATAAAAACGAGCCATCTTATCCTCCTCTTCCTCAATTACCTCACAACGCAACATGCCTATTTGTAGCTCTTGGTAGTACTCCTCAACAGATTTATTATTTTGACTTAAGCGTTGCAATTTCTTGTGCATATCACGTTTATAGGAAGGAGGAACAAATCTTCTACGCATAGCTTGTTTTAATCTATCCCATGTATCGGTGCTAATCCAAAGATTTACTATTTCATTCCACCAAATGATAGCAAAATCTTTAAACTCACTAGTAGCTTGTCTAACTCTATGTATCTCAGGAACAAGATGGGAGTTAAATTTTTGTTCAACTGTCATTTCCCAATCTAAGTAAACTTCAGCATCATAAGTACCAGAAAAAGATGGTATGGTAAATTTAACCCTAGCAAAAGAATCATCATGTCCACGACCATTACGAGGATTAAAATTGTTACCTCCCATACCTTGACGGTTGTTATTCAGGCATTGTTTTTGTCGCACATCCTGTGCAACAGCGCGAGCGGCAAAGGCATCGTGGCCCTCTCCATCCACCTCATCTCCCGTGACAGACTCTTCTTGATCTTCCACTCTGTGAGCTCCATTGGGAGGCGGCTGTCTCTCAAAATTTTCCAACCTGGTAAGAAGATTGGCGATACTTCGCTCTATCCTCTCTAATCTTTGGTCGTTATCTTGGCCGACCCTTGCGATGTTTGCGTTGATGTCATTGAGCGCGTTGTTAAGCTCGTTCCGTGTAACACACTCATCTTCCTCATTACCTGCCATTGTAGTTGAAAGAAAGACAAAAGAAACAAAAACAACCGGTGGTATAATCCCTATCAACTACTTTGGCGGCAGAAGGTGGTTTCACTCACTCTCAAGCGTCTTACCATGCTCTTACAAGTGTTCTTACCAATGCAACAGGTGGTACAACCGGCGGCTGGTTCGTGATACCGTGATAAGCTTGAGTGTAGCGATTGCGAATTGAACTGAATCGATCGGAAGAAAGGTGGAGCTTGGAAGGCAAAGTATAGTAGCAAGGATTAGCAAATTTCGAAAATAGTTAGCAAAGCTGAATAAAGATTCAAAGTTCTTGTCACAGTTGTTGGCCTAAGCGTGCTCCTAGAACTAGTTCAACCTAGCAAGGGATATATCAAAGCACAAAGGACTCAAAGGATGCAAGCAATTCTGATTTTCTACTTCTCTTTCTCTTCTCTCTATTTTTTTACTTCTTTTTTTTCTAACACAAATATATACCTCTTAACTCAGATGAGAAACAAAAATCTCACAATTTGAAGCAACAGATGGCAGGAAACCGATGCCCGAAAGAATTGACAAAATAGGACAACAAACTTCCGGGCGCCGAAACTCAGTCTTAGAGGCTTTCTTTAGGGTCAAAAATTCACAGGTCTTTTGACCTGTGCAATTTTCAGATGTGCATCGTCGTCCCCTTTGAAACAAAAAAAAGTAGACCCAAATCGGAGTTCGTATGCAAAAGTTATGCTAGTTTTAGTGAACACTGCACAATCTGGAATTGCTCGCGAATTCAGATCTTTCTCCCAGTTAGGCTAGAATAGGATTAGGTTTGCGGGTGAAAAAGGATGGTCAACGGTGCAAGGCAATTGACACAAGGCGGCTCGCGACCTATCTAGGGTTTGCGGAATAGGTTTTATAATGCAGAGCAGCGGCAAGGACCAACCGAGAAGAATTCGGTTCGGTTCTAGGGTTGGCGACGATGGGTTGATAATTGATGCAAAACAAGAACTAGGGCAACGGACAGGGACAACTAGCAACTAGAATCGCGACCACAAACCAGCAACAAGACGATGACTACGGATCAATACTCAACAATACGACATCGAAAACGAAATTGCAAGGCTCAAAGGGTTGTAGGACAATGGAATTGATGATGAACTTTTGTGGGGCGGTTTTTCGGACTCTAGGACGATAGCAAAATAAAACTAAAGGGGATACAATGATACCTGATGGGAAACCGAGGCTCTGATACCACTTGATGCGCACGGTGGCCCGATCTTCCGACAGGTAGAGGTAAGTCGATTGGTGGAGACTCGACGTTGACGATCCGGCTTCCGATCAGAACCGATCCGAACCCAGCAATCGCTACATCACGGCTCCGTTGGTTATCAACCTTGCACAAACACGGTTGACCTCGCCAAGAAGGCTTATCCCTACATGCGAATCGAGAACACAAGCAAGAACGTAGAGGAAGCAATTTGAAATTGCGAATTATATTAAGCACACGAGTTGGGGTTCCACAAACCGATAAACGGCGACACTGTTCAAAGACAGAATTGATCTAAGCAAAACCCAAGTCCTAGATGAGGGTTTGGGTGGTTATTTATACTAGGGGAGCAGGAGGGGGTCGTCCATAGCATTGGAGATCTAATACAACTCAAATTGAAAGCACCAAACCTACTTTGACTAGAGTTTGACTCAGACTGAAAAAGCAACGTTTGGTTTTTGGCAGTTTTCGGATACATCTGAAGGAATTTTGATGTGAGGCTAGATCCTTCGGAAAGTAGACTCCGAGATCTTTCAAATGTGTACTCGTGGGTCTCCAGAGCCCTCCGGAATCAAAAGTTATGGCACTTTAAAGTCAGTGCTATTGCTGAGGCCGAACTGGACTCGAACTCGGACTGAAAAAGTATTTTGGATTGTTTTACATATTCCCATTGAATCCGAAGTCCAATTGACCTCAAACTGGTGCCATTGGAAAGGTTGTTTCCTTAGCTTTCGATACATATATGGATCATTGAAATCGGAGTCCGTTTGTGGCCTGGGCGATGATTTTAGTGAACACTACTCCTGGTGGCCGAGGTAGTCGACTCCGAGATGAATTGGGACTCCGACTCCGAGATGAATTGGGACTCCAACTTGACTTGGACGCCCTCCTTGCCTCCCTCCTGACCCTTGCTGGTTCCCAAGGCTTTCATGATCCTCTCCAATGTTCCTAAGTACGATATAATCAATAATATCATTAGGTAGCATACCATCCTCACAAGTATATACACGGGCACTTAGGAACAAGCTCACCTGTTGATTCAATTGCCGTGCTCATGCTCTTGTGATGGGTCCTTGCATCACAACTGGAGAAGTCTCGGGTGTATGCATAGGAGTGATGTCCTCATCATCTTCCATTTAACGGTGCTTATTTATAAATATACTGAAGTGGCATATTTATAAATAAGCAGTCTCGAATTATCTATTTTTTTTGGATAGTTGAGGATATGTGATTCAGGCAACTTCCTAACATGTTGTACAACTGCAGACAAAGTTTCGGTAGCATCACACTAGTATTCTCCAGATATACACCCTCTTGACTTTTTGTCGAGATGTGTATTTGGAGAACTATGGGGAGATGCTGCTGAAATTTTTTCTAGAGTTATACAACAGCTTAGGAACTTGCCTAAACTATATATCCTCGAATGGGATTAAGACCTAACATAATTAGAGATTTGAAGTCATTGTTGGTACGTACTTAGTTGGTGAATAGATAGATGTTTCTTTAAAATCATTCAATTTCTCAACTTTGTTAATGCTTCCACCCATATTTTCTTTCATTGAAATCAAAAGAGTTACAAGCTTACTGCATTAGGTAATTCGATATCATTATTGATGTTTTAAATGCATGTCCCCTAATAAGGGAATTCAAAGCTCTTAACTAGAGAAGAATGTATTGAGAGTAAAATTATATATCTCGAAACCCGTTCTCTAGTTTGCAAACATAATTAAATAATATCTCAATATTTGAAATAGCTAGCTGTCAATCCTGATGCGCACAAGATGGCCTGATCATCCGATGAGGGGATAACTTTGATTTGGCGGAGGATGACTTTGATGATCCAGCTACAAACCACACAAGGATAAACGCCTGCAATCACTAAACTACACTCCTCATTGTTATCTATGCCAAGAACACAGATGACCTGAACACGAAGGTCTATTCTTGCAAGCAATCGAAGAACTAGCAAGAACAAGAATGAAGCACACACTCAAGTTAAGGTTTCGAAACTTGTTTGCTACTGCCTAGCCGAGTCAGGATAACAAGCATAAAGTTCCACACATGGAGTAACTATTCTCAAAACAAAACCTGAGAGAAACTAAGGGTAGCTTGTCCAAGCCAAGGAGATGGCTGCTAGGAGTTGGACTCACGGCACTTTGATTACATGGGAACCAGCTCAAAATAATGGTGGCACATCACCCAAGACATTGAAGACTCTTTCTTGATGTTGGAGTTTTTCGATGATATTTTCCAATTCAGAAAGAATTTGATGGTGAGGGTAGATCCATTGGAAAGTGCATGAGATAAGCATTTAATCAAGTGTCACATGGTCCAAACGGACTCTATTTGCATTCTCTATGCCCAATTAATGTTAGATTGGCCTTTGCAGGCTGAGTTGGATCCTTTCACATTCTCACCTTGCTTGATGACTTGTGTTAGCGAATTAAAACACTCTTTTTGATCCGTGCCAAGGTTCCTATGTAGGAGATTATTAAAAGGTAATGGTCTATTCTCCAAAGTGACATTATCGAACCCAAGAAATGAATTTACCTGATAATTTAGTTGTCGCGCACGAGCTCGGATAATTGGTCCTTGTATGTGGGTCGAATGTTGCTGATCACTAGGAGGAATTTGTTGATCGTTGGTCATTGGTGCCATAGGTGTATCCGACATAGCTATGTCCTCGTCATCCTCCCCTTCTTGCATTAGGGTCTTCCTCGACTCAAGCTCATCGTTCTCCAAAAATATGGCTTCAAATCACTTCAGTTGGCCATCAGCTTGAGGGTGGCATGTGGTAGAGGTGGAGACACGCCTTTCTTGAATACGCCATCAAGCATGGGAGGCGGCCAAGGTGGCGGCCGAATTGATAAAGGTGATGGAGCTATGTCCAAAAGCCGAGGAGACCAACTGTGTGATCAACCTGGCCTTGGTGGGGATCGGTGAAGCCATGTAGATGTATCCATCCTAGTAGATATAGACGATGCAAAGGATGTCGTGAAGTGTCACCAAACTGATATAGTGTTGGTCATATCCAGGATGAACATGGTCTCATTACTCTCCCTTTCTTGAATTGGAGCCGTCCACGACTCCATCACATTCTCTTGCAAAATGTTAGTAGCGACAAAGAGCAAAGCAACATGCATATCTTTTGTGATAAAATCAATGGCTCGAGAATCACAATCACCCAAACACTCCCTTTCTTGAAAATTATCATATAAATTATAAACGAAAGTAGGGGTACTTGATATGATATGGAAATTATCAAATTGATCATATTGTTGCATACGAAATAGAGGTTTCAGATCTGAACAAATATATACTCTATGCACTGTGTACTCTCCTTTATCATTATGTTTACCAACAACATGAAAAATATTTCGCGATAACCATGGCAAATCAGAATGTACAAAAATCTTCTCCTTGAAACTATCTAGATCAACACAGAACATCAAATTTAATGTAACCTAAAGTATTTAAATAAGACATCAATTTAAGCTCATTTTCTTTATTGGCAACGTGAATAATATATTTATGTTCAGCATAAGTGTTTAGTTCAAATATAAAAGTTTCATGTTCATTAACTAGTTGTGGCGTAGATATAAGTGAAGCATTATCACACAACTCTTCTTTATCACTAGGAATACTAAGCAAATCATCTTTTATAAAAAAATCAGCAATGGGTTCCATTAATT
Source organism: Guadua angustifolia (assembly GCA_036346375.1). Taxonomy (NCBI): domain Eukaryota; kingdom Viridiplantae; phylum Streptophyta; class Magnoliopsida; order Poales; family Poaceae; genus Guadua; species Guadua angustifolia. The sequence goes on along the minus strand of CM070507.1, from coordinate 44,013,815 downwards.
GTCGCTCTACGATAGCATGATTCATGGACAATTTTATCTCTTCAAAATGATTTTCACCATGTGTACAGTCCATACCTTTTACATTACCTTCTAAATCATTCTCAGTGGTTATAGGTGCAACTTCAATTTTCAACTCTTCACATACATATGGAGCAGCAAAGAAATCTTCTTTCTGCACATTTTCTTCTTCATCCTTCCCTCAATGGTGCTCACTTTTCTGCAAAATGTTAGTTACAATAGAAGGTGCAACAATGGGTTCCTCAAATGAAGCTAAAGACACTTTCAAAGAATCAGCAAGCATGTTTTCAGCTCTGCAAACACATTTAATCAAGCCTGAAAGAGAACTATATGTTTCATCAATAAGAACATCCTAAATTTCATAAGTCCACATATGAACCTAAGCTCAGTAGCTTCTTCACATTCTTGTAAACCACAACGTAATAAACAAATTTACAATTGATGATAGTATTCTATAAAAGTTTTAGAACCTTGTTTTAAGCGTTGAAGTTTAGTAAGCAAATATTTAGCATCATATTCAAGAACATAATCAACTCTCATAAGTCTTTCAATGGTATTCCAAGTTTTAGGTTCTTTATCATGTCTAGATATATGCTTTCACTAATATATTGCATCTGACGTTAACACTTTAACTACGGCACTAATCTTTTGGTTTTCAGATAAGTCATACTGGTCTTTGGAGGCCGAGTTGGATCCTTTCATATTCCCACCTTGCTTGATGACTTGTGTTGGCGAATTAAAACTCTCTTGCTGATCCGTGCCAAGGTTCCTATGTATGAGAATATTAAAAGGTGGTGGTCTGTTCTCCAAAGTGACATTATGCAACCCAAGAAATGAATTTATCTGATAATTTAGTTGTCATACACAGCTCGGGTAATTGGTCCTTGTATGTGGGTCAAATGTTGCTCACCACTAGGAGGAATTTGTTGATCGTTGGTCATTGGTGCTATGGGTGTATTCGACGTAGCTATGTCCTCATCAACTCTAGCTTTTTCTTAATTTATTATGCATAGTTTAATTATAGAAGAAGACATGGTGAAGAGGGGTGTAAACTTCATATATTGTCCTTACATTGATTGCACCAATCTCAAGGTATTTAAAAACTCAGCTCAAATTGAAGACCATTAGATTCGACGTGGCTTCATGAGGAATTACACATATTGGATTCATCATGGGAAGACAAGTAGTACTCATCTGGTATGAAATGAAGATATGTTGAAATCTGATCACGAGTTGTAGCGTGATATATTTGAGGACAATTTAAAGCAAATGTTGCAGGATGTGGAGGGAAATTACATAGAAAGAGAGTTTGAAAATATTAAAAGCATCATGGAAGATGAAACCAAACTGTTGTTCTTAGGTTGAAAAGAGAAATACACTAAGTTGGGTTTGGTCCTTGCATTATTTGAATTGAAAGCAAAAACACCATTGGATATATATAAGTTTTAATGTACTTTTAGTTCTTCTATCGGATGTGCTTCCAGAGAGTTGCCAACAAGCATTTATGAAGCAAAGAAGCTACTATATCCCATGAGAATAGAAATAGAAAAGATATATGCATATTTGAATGATTGCATATTGTACCGCAACGTGCATAAGGAATTACACATTTGTCTAGTTTATGGTGTACCATAGTACAAACAAAAGGAGAAGCGTGAGACGAGCCAAAGACGGTGAAGACATGAACAAAGAGGCACCGACCAAGGTATTTTGGTATTTTCCCATCATTCTCCATTTGGAGCAGTTGTATGCAAATACCAAAGAGTCAAAATTATTGTGTTGGCATTATGATTATCGAAAAGAAGATGGCAAACTAAGACACTCCATTGATTCAGCTCAATGGAGAAATATTGATTGAAAATATGAGGAGTTTGATGCCGAAATGAGGAACATAACATTTGGATTGAGTATCGCTGAAATGAATGCGTTTGGTAATATGAATAGTCGTCACTACACTTGGCCAGTTCTGTTGTGTATATGCAATGTCCTTGCTTGGTTGTGTATGGAGCGGAAGTATGTCATGATATCTTTACTAATCTGGAGACCTAAACAGACAAAAAATGATATTGATGTGTACGTAGCACCACTGATTCAGAATGTATTAAAATTGTGGAATGAAGGGGTCGTGGTGTGGGATGCATACAAAAGAGAGAACTTCACCCATAGGCTATGACATTTTACACCATAAATGATTTTTTTAGCCCTTAGTAATTTGGTAGGCTACAGTACGAAGGGAGCCAAAGCTTGTCCTATTTGTGAAAAGGAGACTGAGAGCTTGTGACTACCAAATTTGAAGAAAATTGTGTACACTGTAGGTTTCTTCCTAGAAGTTATCGATATCGTAAAATGGATGACAAATTTGATGGAAAGAGAGAAGTTCGTACACCCCATATCCTATGAGTGGAAGGCAAGTATATTCACGCATGGAGGATATTCATGTTCAGTATGGAAAGAGCCATAAATCTGTTCATCCCAGAACCATTTGGAAGAAAGGTCGATATTTTGGGACATACCATACTGGAAGGAGTTAGATGTCCGGTGTTGTATTGATGTCATGCATGCTGAGAAGAATGTTTACGACTATTTAGTTAGCATCCTACTGAACGTACATGGGAAGATCAAAGATGGTGTAAATGCTCACCGCAACATGGCCTACATGGGAATAGGCCCAGGCTTGCAATGATGGAGGAGGATGGAAAAGATCTGTACATCCCTGTTGTATACTACACCTTATCCAAGAAGGAGAAAGAAGACCTCTTCAATTGTCTCCAAGGTATTAAAGTTCCATCAGGCTACTCCGCAAACATTAAGAAGCTTGCATCTATAGATGATTTGAAGTTAGTTGGTATGAAGTCCCATGACTGTTATATCCTGATGACCCAAATGCTCCATGTTGCAATCAAAAATATTCTGCTAGAGGATATCAGATTAGCAGTCACGGAGCTATGTTATTTCTTCAATGCAATTTCTTGTAAGGTTATTATTCCCAATGTACTAAACAACTTATAGAGTGATGTGGTACAGACTCTTTATTATTTTGAGATGCATTTCCCCCATCGTTCTTCGACATCGTGATCCACCTTGTTGTTTACCTTGTTAGAGAGATTAAGATATGTGTACCTGTAATCCTATGTTACATGTATCCATTCTAGAGGTACATGGGTATATTAATGTCATTTGTGAGAATTGGTCGAGGACTGAGGATAGTTTTGTTGAAGGTTATGGAACTGAAGAGGTTATTGAGTTTTGCATAGGCTATCTAGGTAAAAGAAAATCAATTTGTATTCCTGTATCTCGTCATCAAGGCAGACTTGGTATTAAAGAAACCATTGGGCCGGAATTAATGAGTCCACAGTTTGATATGTATTGTCGGTGTATTCTACACCGGGGTACTCTCTCCACCGCTATTAGGTGGGACTGCGTGCGCAAGATACAAATAGAAGAAGGTCCTGTGCAAAGGACTCAACCCGCTGAAAGAGAGGCTTGGCGGGCGACCAGGACTCGTGGCCGCCCAGCGGGCAGTTGGACGACCAGGTCCTAGCGCCAGGCGACCAGATCACGACCGCTGAAGACCGGGACACATGGCCACCCGATGAGCAGTCGGGCCCATCGTTAGCCATCCGCGCAGACAGGGCTGGGAGGCTTCCGCCCAAAGCATTCACTAGGATCACAACGTATCATAGTCATTAAATGCGCATGGGAGCCATTAAATCTTGTGAGGAGCCGTTCTAAAGGCGCTGAAGGCCATTTAATAGGCGTGGCTCCCTGACGCTATGATGACATGTCCCTCCGACTGAGCCAGCTTCACCAACTCTCGTTCCATCTACACCGCCCAAGACGAGACGGGGTGACGCGTGTACTAGGCATTCATCACGCAGCGTTCGAACCCCTCCCCTCGGGCGATCCGAAGACAGGTGACGTCAAGCAACGGAGTAGACAAAGAGGCTCTAAGGGACAGTAGCGACAGGACTAGATGCAGTCAATGTAATTAATGTAAAACCACTCCCCCTGCTTGCACTAGCTAGTCCCGGGAGTATATAAGGGAGCTAGTGTGCATGAGGCGGAGGAGGTCGGTCGATCAGTTGACAACAGAGAGGAAATCCCTAGCTCGAACGATTGAAAGATTGGGTGAACTAAGAACAAGCAGAATACTAAAGCAACACGAGCTTGAGTAGGACGTAGGGCTGTTACCCGCATTGGGGGGCCCGAACCTGAGTAAATTCCTGTGTGTTCTTGAGCTTCCTTTCCTGCTCATCACGCAAAGAGAGTAGAGAAGAGAGCTGAGAGTGATGTAGCTGTAAAGACCCCCCTACCGAAACTCGGTTATACACTCGAACAATACTGTCTGGCACAAACTTGCCGACATGTATTATAAAGCGTATTATGTCTTGCAACATAGTGCAGAAGTTCATCCATACGCCCATTAGCACAAGTTGATATTACAGAAGGAGAATCCACATATAGATGAGCTTTGCATCATGCAAGAACACAATGATCGATTCCTCACATGGTTCGAAAAAAACAAAGGTCTCTGTCAGTGAGGATGTCAAATGGTTGGCTGACAGGCCAAGATTTAATATACAGACATGGCTGGGGTACAATATTAATGCCTACACCTTTTGTACTAAAAGTCAAGATGCAAAGGGTACATTTCAAAACAGTGGTGTGAGCATAGATGCTTTGTCCGATGATCACTCAAAAAGAGAATCATCAACCACAATAAACTCTTACTACGGGATGATCAAAGAAATATAGTAGCTCGATTATGGAATATACCAAGTTCCATTGTTCCAATGTAAGTGGGTGAGACTTTCACATGGAATGAAGGTAAGTAAGAGAGATTTTACTCTTGTGGATTTCAATAGACTCACCTATAAAGATGAACCATTCATTCTTATAAAGCAAGCAACTCAAGTCTACTACATGTGTGATCTCGCCAATCTGAGATTGCATATCATCCTTCATGCTAAGAGGCGGATTATTGAGTTGAAAATGTCATATATGAAGAAGAGTAGATCTAATTTGATGAAATACCTTTGTTTACAGATGGGGCATGTCTTAGCAGGGACGACGACACACATGAAACAAATTAGATACGTGTAGATCATTAAAAATGGTTGTATTGTAAATAAAGGGACTACGTCAATGTAAATAATGCTATGTGTTTCAAATATTTGTATTGTAAATAAAGATATCAAGTTTTCTCTAATCATAGATTTGTTTGAAGACTAGAAAAACACAATATTGAGTTTAAATCGAATCACAGAATCATTCGAATTTCTTATATGTTAGATGCAAGTGCTTCTGTTTTTTCAAGTCGAATGGTTGATGACATTGGTTACAGTCTAGTTAACAAATTATAGCCTTTTGTCGAGTGGTTGATAACATTGCTTGCAGTCTAGTTAACTTTTCTGCTTGTTGTTCTTTTCTTTCTATGCTTGTTGTCCTTTTATCTATTTTAGTATGTTGGTATGCCAAGTATGGGTGTACTAGTGCTGGTGATGTTAGTGCTCAAATGGTTGTTGGATGGCTCTGTTCAATCTCTTGATGTTGTATGCTTATATTCTTGTAAATATTGTTGAATCATGGACCGGTTACTAAGTAAAAAAGTGTTGCATAATTATCGATCAAGTGATATTTTGTTGCTGCATATAAAGATGTTGTCCTTGGTTTCCATCCAGATAGAGATGTGTTCATCAATGCAATTAGTTCGTAATGAGAACCAACACAAAAAGAATTAATGCAATCGGTTCTTAAGGACAATTGACACAAAACTCAAATTCATCAATGCGATCAGTTCTTAATGAGAATTGACACAACAAGCGACTTCAATAATGCAATCAGTTCTTATGGAAAACCGACATAAACAGTGACTATCAATGCAAATCAGTTCTTATGGAGAACCGACACAAATAGCGACTATCAATGCAATCGATTCTTACAAAGAACCAACACAAATAGCGACCTCACCTATACAAAGCATTAGCTACTGAACCCTAACTCCTTAGTCCTTAATCGTTTTCCAAGATTGCCTCTAGCCCCATCCTCGCCACCTCCTCTCTGAGCTCAGCCTTGCTGCCTCCACGCCGCCTCTTCCATGAGCTCGGCCCTGTCGACTCCATGCCGTTGGCCCCACGCCACTGGCCCCCTCCACTCCCCACTTCTTGCATCACCAACAGTGAGATAGTCCTTGCATCTACTGGCCTCATAGTGCTACTTATGCTGTAATGTTGTACAATTGTGCATCACTTTTATAAACATATCTAGCCAGCTATGCTACCGAGAAAAAGAAAACAAAATCAAGATTCATGTGTTCGAGAAAGTGGCTAATTTGCTATAGTAATATTATTATTGCAATGTCTTGCTTTTATCCCCTAGCATTAACATGTTGTTTCCTATCGGTATCTTGCTTTGAATTTGTGCTTTTCTCCACCTTGGCATGCATCTGGATTGTATAAGATGTGAGGTGCTGCATTGACCAGACTTGCTGTCCATGGTAACGTTGATTATTGCGCCAGGTCTGAATCGAGTTGTAATAATATATGAACTAGTGAGTTTGCACTCAACTCTGCATATGTTGGGTACACTGATGAATCCTCCTAGAAAAGCTAGTTTCACATTTGCATTTCTAGGTTGCGCATTGGAGAACACTAGGGGGCTATTTGGTTTGTGACCCTAGAGCACTAAACCAAGATTTTTGCTATACCCAAAGTCAGGTGATACCAAACCTGCTCAAAAAATGGTGTTTGGATATCAAAATTTCTTTGGGTTACCACATTTTGACTTCAAACCAAATGGTAGCGTTATCATATAATTTGCTAAGCTACAGCTCCTCTCTCCTGCAAGTGAAAACTGGGAAGGTTCATATTCTCTTACCATTCTCACGTTTAAAATGCATATAAAATAGACGTAGCAACAACAATATTTAGAATGTAACCTCAAAAGCATATAAAACTCAAAGCTAGATTTTAATAACAAGAACCAGAGGCATACTTTGTACATTTCACACTATTTTTTTGCACCACTACTAGGCACTAACAGTATAATCCCAAAGAAGGAAAGATTTTCATTGCCACAATTTGGACATGGTCCCTGAATATTAAAAAGATTCATCAATATGCACTCCATTTAACCATTCGATAATGTAAGACAGACAAAAAAAAAGGAAAAATACCTTCAAAATTAAAAAGACCTTCACTATGGTCCAAATGCATCTCTTGTAAGCCTGAGATATGAGAAAACCTAGTAAAAGACCTTATCTTGCTCTTTTCAATAATCCAGCATTCATATTTCTTACTAATTAAGTACTTATTTAGAACATTGTAATATAGTTATTAGTTATGGTCTTTGATGTGTATTAGCAAGTTTGTTTATTCCTATCGGTGAATTCTACACCGGGGTACTCTCTCCACCACTGTCAAGTGGGACCGCGAGCGCAAGATACAAAAAGAAGAAGGTCTTGTGCAAAGGACTCAACTTGCTGAAGAAAGGCTGGGCGGACGACCAGGTCCCAGCCCCGTGTGACCAAGACATGTGGCCGCCCAGAGGGCAGTCGGCTGACCAGGTCCTAGCCCCGGGCGACCAGAGCACAATCGCGGAGGATCAGGACACGTGGCTCCCAGACGAGCAATCGGGCGACCAGGCCATGTAGCCTCCAGTCGAGCAGGCGAGCCCATTACCCGCTGACCACGCAGACAAGGCTGGGAGGCTTTCGCCCGAAGCATTCGCCAAGATCGCAACGTATCACAACCATTAAATACGCATGGGAGCCATTAAATGCGCGGAGAGCCGTTGCAGTGCGCCTGAAGGCCATTAAATGGGCGTGCCTCCCTACGCTATGATGACCTGTTCCTCTGACTGAGCTAGCTTCACCAACTCCCGTTCCATCTACATCGCCCGGGGTAAGACAAGGTGACACGTGTACCAAGCATTCATCACGCAGCGTCCGAACTCGTCCTCTCGGGCGGTTCGAAGACAGGCGGCGTCAAGCAATGGCGTAAACAAAGAGGCTCCGAGGGACAATAGCGACAGGACTAGACATAGTCAATGTAATTAATGTAAAACCACTCCCTCTGCCTGCCCTAGCTATTCCCAGGAGTATATAAGGGAGCTAGTGTGCATGAGGCAGGGAGGTCAGAAACTCAGATCATGGAGAACGATCAGTTCACAACGAAGAGCAAGCAGAATACTAGAGCAACACGAGCTTGAGTAGGGCGAGGGTCATTACTCCGCATTGGGGCCCGAACACAGGTAAATCTGTGTGTTCCTTGTGTGCTCCCTATGTGTTCTTGAGCTTCCTGTCCTGCTCATCACGCGAAGAGAATAGAGAAGAGAGCCAAGAGTGACGCAGCTGCGAAGACCCCCTACCGAAACTCGGTTATACCCTCAAACCAATACTGTCTGGCACAAACGCACCAACAGAGTGCCCTAGGTAGGGGTGGTAGTAGCTGTTTCACCCATTGCTTTCTTCAGCAGATCATCAAGCACTGACTGCGAAGATGGAGTCTTCACGCTCCCAACAAGCGGGGGACCGTTCGACGCCTTCCGTAGAAGGCGGCGGCACCCCCACCGTGGCAGGAGCACAGCCGGTCTGACGGTGACTAGTGATGGAGGAGGCCACGCCGGCCCAAAACTTGCATGTGGCCCGCCTCCTCCTTAGCACCCGCCGGTGGAGCTAGGAGATGACACCCCGGCAGCGCCAAGGCTGCGGGACATCGCCCGCCTCGTGGACGCGGCCCAGCTCCACACGGAGGCATCAGAACGGCCAGATACCTCTGGTATCCCACGGTCGAAGTTGCGCGCAGAGCGCACGCAAGCTTCGAGCCACCCAAGCGAGCAACACCCACGTCATGGTGGGCGAAGCAAGGGAAAGGGCATTCAAGCGCGAGGCCCTCTCTTGCCGGGGGTCATGCGACGACTCCAGAACCGTCTCACGCGTCCCCCGAGTGTGAGGGGAGCACCCGTGAAGATCTTAGGGCTCATTTGGAGGAGCGACGCCGAGCGCGCGGTTGTGACTTGCACAGCAAATTGCTCCATCAGTAAGCGCATGAGCGGGACCGCGGCAAGCGGATGGCTCCTGAAGAAGACGGCTCCACCTGTGACCGTGATTTCTCTACAGAGGAGGAGACTTTCTCCTTCGAGTCTTGCAGAAGCCAAATCCCGCGCTCCCCGGCGCGGCCCTCGGGCCGAGGTTCTAGGGGGCTACGCGGTTCTCCCTACGGCGTGGGGTGCCAGGCGTTCTCCAACCAGCTGCGTCGTGTCGCGTGGCTGAAAAGATTTCGCCCGACAACCATCGAGAAGTACGACGACACCACCAACCCGGAGGAGTTCCTGTAGATCTACACCACGGTGGTGTGGGCTGCTGGCGGCTCCGAGAAGGTTATGGCGAAATATCTCTTGACAGCCTTGGCGGGCTCCGCCTGTTCTTGGCTGATGAACCTCCCGAGGGGGTCGGTGCACTTGTGGGCGGAGTTGTGTGGCCAGTTTGTCACCAACTTCTAGGGCTCCGACGCCTAGCCGGGTGTGGAGGATGACCTTCATGCCCTTGCACAAAAGAGAGGGGAGTCATTGCGCGCGTTCATCCGGCGATTCAGCCATTGTCGCAACACAATCCCCAAGATCTCTAGCCAGTCTGTCATCATTGCCTTCCAGAGGGGAGTGCAAGACCGCAAGATGCGGGAGAAGATGGCCACCCGCGACATCGCCACCACGTCCGAGCTATTCGCCTTGGCGCACAAGTGCGCTCGGGCGACGGAAGCGCAGGAGCAGACTGCCGGAGCGGACGGTGCTCGCAGCGGAGACTAGGCTGGGATCTCGAAAGGTCCCAGTGCCGCGAACAAGAAGAAGCGCCCGGTGGCTGAGTCCGGTTAGGTCTTGGCCACCGAGCGCAGGCACAAGGTCATCAAGCCGTGGCAAGATGATCGCCACGATCGGCGGAACGATCGCCGCGATCGGCAGGATGGTCGCCGCGATCGATAGGACTACTGTCGATAGGAAAACAGGAGTAAGGTCTTCTGTCCTATCCATAATACTAATACACATGATTTGGATAATTGCCAGGTCGTGCGCGAGAAGGTGGTGCAGCGGCTCAGGGAACGCTTCCCTCCTCACGATGACGACAAGGGAGACGACTCTGCCCAGCTACCCTTCTAGCAAGAGGAGCATAGGGTGGCCTAGATCCACAGCAGATCGGCCACCCACGTCTCCAACATGAAGTACAAGCTCCTGATGAGGGAAGTCTGCGCTGCCGTACCAAGCGTAGGGGTGGCTGGGCCGCTGAAGTGATCGGAGGAGCCGATCACCTTCAGCCGCACCGACCACCCCGCGAGCACCGCCGACCTAGGGCACCTTCCGATCGTGGTCTTGCCCACGGTTTTAAACGTGCAGCTTGGGCGCGTGCTGATTGACGGGGGGAGGTCCATCAACCTCCTGTCCCCCAGGGCGTTTCGGGCCCTTCAGATCCCAAAGCGAGATCTTCACCCGGCGCTCCCCTTCTACGGAGTCACCCTAGGGGCTGGCTCAATGCCACTGGGCAAGGTCCGCCTTCCCGTCACTTTCAGGAACGTGGAAAACTACCGCACGGAGCTGTTGACTTCGACGTCGCCAGCTTCGACCTCCCCTACAATGCCTTACTTGGCCGACCCGCGTTGGTCAGGTTCATGGTGGCCACCCACTATGCCTATATGGTGGTGAAGATACCGAGACCTAGAGGTCCCATAAGCATCCAGGTGGACAAGCTAGAGGCCATGCGCTGCGATAAGCAAGTCTTGGACCTGGCAGGTGCCACCTGTGCACGGCAGGTTGACGCTGTCTACTCGGGAGCCCCTCCGGTGAGAACCCGTGCCTCGCCCGGCCCGGCCGGCGAGGTTAAGGTGGTCTCCCTGAATGTGGCCGAGCCCGAAAGGACCGTCAAGTTGGGCGCCATCCTTGGTGCCAAATAGGAAGATGCGCTTGTCACCTTCCTCTGATCTAACGCAGACGTGTTTGCCTGGCAACCGTCCGACATGACCGGGGTCCCTAGGGAGGTGATCGAGCAGAAACTGGCAACGCTCCCGGAGGCCCGCCCGGTCAGGAAAAAGGTCCGGCGCCAGGCCCCCGAGCGTCAAGATGCCATCCGCGAGGAAGTGGAGAAGCTGCTGCATGTGGGTATCATCAGAGAAGTCAGTCACCCCGAATGGCTTGCCAACCCCGTGCTCGTCAAGAAGTTCAACGGGTAGTGGCGCATGTGTGTCGACTTCACCGACCTCAACAAGGCCTGCCCGAAGGATCCTTACCCCTTGCCACGCATCGACTTGATCGTGGACTCTACTGCGGGGTGTGAACTACTGTGCTTTCTGGACGCGTACTCTAGGTACCACCAGATCAGCATGGCGAAAGAAGATGAAGAGAAGACCGCATTTGTAACTTCTATGGGTGTTTATTGCTACATTCGAATGCCCTTTGGGTTAAAAAATGCCGGTTCTACTTATCAGCGTGCCATGCATGCCACTTTTCGACGACAGGTCGGGCACAACCTGGAGGTATACGTCGACGACCTAGCGGTGAAATCTGAGAAGAGTGAAGGGCTGATTGAGGATCTGGGCGAAACCTTCGCCAACCTCAGGAAGAATCACTTGAAACTCAATCTCGAGAAGTGCGTCTTTGGCGTACCTTCTGGGAAGCTGTTGGGATTCCTCGTGTCTAGTTGAGGCATTGAGGCTAATCCCAACAAGATAGTGGCTATCGAACACATGAAGCCGCCGACCAGACTCAAGCACGTCCAGTGTCTGACTGGCTGCTTGACGTCCCTCGGGCAATTTATCACCCACCTGGGAGAAAAAAGTCTCCCCTTGTTCAAGCTATTGAAGAACACTAACCACTTCGAATGGACGCCTGAAGCCCAACAAGTGTTCGTAGACCTAAAGAAATACCTCTCCTCACCCCCGGTGCTGGTCGCTCCTACTCCTAGCGAGCCGCTGCTCCTATTGAAAGTGCATCAAGGCACTTATGTTATTTTGCTGATTAAGGACAAACACATATAATGACAATCTATGTAATTGTGTAAATGCTTAACTTAGTGCTTAATAAATGACAAACCTCTAATATGATTATATTGCTATGAGACTAACATGTTTGTTGCCAAGTTGAGTATTAGTCTCATCTATTTAGAGGAAAATTAAGTGGGATGGGTAAGCAAAGATAAGGTATGCAATCTCGGTATCCCTTCTATATTTGTTATTGCATTCCTCTTGTGCAAATGCATAGTGAACTCCAAGTAACATGTTGATTATATATATGCACATTGGTTCATGTTATATTTAGTTGTGCATATATATTCATTTGAGTTCATTATGTGCTTTGCTTTTAGTATGCATGTATTAACTAGAGTTAAACTTCACATTGCTATAGATTGACTTGGTGCATGCATGTCTTAATTGTGTATCTTCTCATGCACTTCTCTTAGTGAAGTTTAATCTAGAGTTGGATCACATATTTACTCTTATTCCAAATATTATTTGCACATGTACAATTCGTGTATATTCTATCATGTGCTTCATTTAAATAAAGACTGTGATCCTTGCCATTATTTAATTGATTCATCATATTGGCAATTATCTCTCCAGTACATATAGATCAATTACATATTCATCATGATGTACTTAGTAGAGAACATTTCTTATGTCAAGTGTTTCCATTTATATTGTGCCTCTTTATATGAAACACTTGTGGTACTTAATTGCTCACAAATATCAATTTATTCATATCTATTGAGCTTTTGGGACTAATGCTTTTCATGAGTGGTTAGGAAAGAATTAGGTCCCGTGTGTGCATGATGACCAAGATATCTTGGAGGATGACCGTTAAGCCGAGGTCAACAAGACAACGGTGTCACCAAGAGTTGAGGACTAGGTCAAGATCGACTTGGCGTGGAGATCATCGGAGAGGATGATAAAGTCTTGGTTGATAGGATGAGGGTCTCATGAGGTGAATTGAGTCAAGTTGGACAAGGCGAAGATGTCATCAACTATATGGTGAAGGTCTTCATGCACCGGCATTAAGAAAGAAGACGGCAAGTGACAATTTCTAAACTTGTGTTATCTTTTATTTAATTTGAGTCTAAGGATTGCCGTACTATTAAGAGGGATGCGACGTGACTTTTAGATGTGTCAAGTACTCAAGTGATCCATCCTTGTGAAACTTAGAGAGAGAGTGGTGTTGGTGGTGCCGGAAAGTGAGAGTTGTAGGTCTCTCTTGGATTCCTTGTGAAATCTGTATTTATCCTTTGAGATTTGGATAGTGAGACCTTGTTAGTTGTGTAGCCCTCGTTCTTAGCTTTCCGTAGAGTCCAAAATCACTGAAATTGGAGTCCGAAGTCAAAAGTTATGCTCATTTTCGTCGGGCTGCTCAGTGCCAATCTGGAGTATCCGGGTTTAGTCCGGAGTATCCAGGTTCATCCTCTCGGTTATGACAATTCAGAGTATCCGGGTTGAGTCCGGAGTATCCGGATTTTGCGCAGTCCAAACGGCTAGTTTTTGGGGACCTCTATTTAAAACCCCCTCCTTCCTAACTTCAAAAAGGCCGTTACCCTATGGATTTGAGAGGCCATATCCTTGTTCTTGAGCCCCCAATACACCCCTCTACCCTTAGATCTAAGTGATCCCCTTGGTGAGAAGGGTTGGGAAGAGTTTTAGGAGTGAGGTGTTAGGGTTGAGTGGGATTTGAGTTGTTGAGCACTTGAGTTCATCTCCAAGTTTGTTCTTCGTGAGCATTTGTTACTCTTGGAGGTTGAGAACTCCTAGACGGCTAGGAGGTTGCTTACGAGCCACCGGTGCTTTGTGTGGTTGGCTGTGGGAAGTTTGTGAAGGCTGATTCCGCCTCCGTACGGGAAGGAATCAAGGAGTAAAGACCGACGAGTGCATTTGTGCAACATCGAGAGGAAGAGGGTTAAAAGAGATCCCGGCTCAAGTGTGACCGAGCCATCTCAACGGAGACGTAGGATCCCCTTAAGGATCCGAACTTCGGGTGAAAAATCTTCGTCTACATACTTACTTCTTATTCTTGTTAAAGTATTTGTTTTGAATCTTGAAATTGCCCGATCTACTTTTCTACTGAGTTTGGCTCTAGATCCATACTTGTTCCAGGTATCTGGTAGTGCTTAGATTCTTTGTATTCAAGTAGTTTGCTTAAAAGTTGAAGAGATTTGAAATCTCATCTCGAGGTACCTAATCCAGAGTATCCGCACAGCTCATACCGTATAATCCGTATATACCGGAGTATCCAGACTTATACTCGGATAGTCCAGGCTGATCACCTTGGGAAAATTTAATTCCGCGCTCCCCCCATGGACCCTGTTCTTCGACTGCTCTTATTGGGTTGAGGGCGCAGGGGCTGGGTTTATCCTGATCTCCCCGACCGGGGACATTCTACGGTACCTGATCGTCTTGGACTTCAAGGCAACCAACAACATCGCCGAATACGAAGGGCTGCTGGCGGGGCTATGCACCGCCACCGCGCTCGGCATACGGCATCTGCACATCAAGGGCGACTCCCTACTTATTGTCAACCAAGCGCGAAAGGAGTTCCAGTGCTCTGATCCCATGATGGCCGCCTATTTGGTGGAAGTCAGGAGGATGGAGTACCACTTCGACAGGCTAGGGTACATCCATATCCCCCGGTGCGATAATCATTTGGTGGACGAGCTTTCACAGCTCGCCTCGTCAAAGGCTTCTGCTGCAGTTGGAGTCTTCGAAGAAAGGCTTGCCCAACCGTCCATCGCTACCCCCAACTCAGGCGGGGCCGATGGCGCTATTATTCCAGTTTGCCCCTCCGAAAGTAGTCTCGCGAGACCGTCTATCGCTTCCCCGGTCTTCGGCGGGGACGATAGTGCCCGACAATCCATTGTCACCCCGGTCTCCGGCGGGGCCAATGAAGGGTCGGTTCCGGTCGAAATCTTCGAAAGAAAGTTTGCGCGACCGTCCATTGTAAGCCCCAACTCCGGCGGCGGGGCCAATGGTGCGGCTGTTCCGTCCTCTAATTCTAGGCAGGGAGGCACCACACATGTCTCGATTCCCAGCTTTGGCGGGGCCGACGATGCGGCTGCCACATCCCTCGATCCCGTGAGGGGAGGTGACACATCTGTCTTGGCCCCCAACTCCGGCTGGGTCGACGATACGGCTGCCATATCCCCCGGTCCTATGCGGGGAGTCCACGCACCCGTCTCGGCCCCCAACTCTGGCGGGGTCAACGACGCGGCTGCTATATCCCCCGGTTCCGGGACGCGAAACGGTAACACCGCCAAGGCGGTATCAGTGGAAACGCCCGGTCAGGTGAAGTACCCAAGTGATCACCACGAGATTGCCACACTTGGTCGAGGGGGGGGCAGCGGATGGATCCCATCCTGGCCTTCCTATGTGATCAAGTGATCCTCGATGATGATGCTTCAGCTGAGAGAATTGCACGTAAGGCCAAGTGCTACACTCTGATAGGTGGGGACCTATATCACCAAAGTAGAAACAAAATTCTCCTAAAATGCATCACTCGGGAAGCAGGCAGTAAGCTGCTCTCTGATATCCATGGGGGCATGTGGGGGAGCCATATGTCCAGTTGGACCCTGGTCGGTAAAGCTTACCGTCAGGGATTTTATTGGCCTACTGCCCTCTAGGATGCTTGCGAGCTGGTAAGGAGTTGTGAGGCGTGCCAGTTCCACGCCAAGCAGACCCACCTTCTGACCCAAGTTTTGCAAACCATCTCGCTCTCATGGCCGTTTGCGGTCTAGGGGTTGGATATCCTGGGTCCGTTCCCGCGGGCCATAGAGGGCTTCACCCACTTGTTCATCGCCATCGACAAATTCACCAAATGGGTTGAAGCCGAGGCAGTGCGCGCCATTACGGCCTCCGCTGCTGTCAGATTCATGCGTGGAATCTTTACTCGTTTTGGAGTTGCCAACCGCATCATCACCGACAATGGCACCCAATTCAC
Source organism: Guadua angustifolia (assembly GCA_036346375.1). NCBI lineage: Eukaryota > Viridiplantae > Streptophyta > Magnoliopsida > Poales > Poaceae > Guadua > Guadua angustifolia. The sequence goes on along the minus strand of CM070507.1, from coordinate 43,997,840 downwards.
CAGTGAAGCGTTCCTGGACTTCTGTGAAGAGATGGGCACCAAGGTGTGTTTTGCCGCCGTGGCCCATCCGCGAAGCAATGGACAAGTAGAGCGCGCCAACGCGCTGGTCCTGAGGGACCACAAGACCAGGGCATTCGACAGGCTCCGCAAGAGCGGAGCACGATGGGCGGAAGAGCTTCCGACGGTACTGTGGTCTCTCCAAACCACACCAAGTCGTGCGACCAGGGAGGCTCCGTTCTTCCTGGTCTATGTCGCCGAAGCAGTACTGCCCTCTGAGCTCTTCTTGGGCTCGCCACGTGTATCGGCCTTCAACGAAGAAGACCAGGAAGACCGACGCCAAGACGACATCAACTTCCTAGAGGAATTACGAGATCGGGTGGCTCTTCGTGCTGCTCGGTACCAGCAATGTTTGCAGTGCTACCACGCCACCTGGGTTCGTGAGAGAACACTGGCGGTAGGCGACCTCATCTTGCGCTGGATTCCGCAGCAAGCGGGCCGCGACAAACTGTCTCCCCGCCCAGAAGGCCCCTTCAAGGTGCTTTCTGTCTCACGACCCAGGGCGATTCGATTAGCCGCGGAAGACGGTCGGGAGCTGGCGAACTCCCAGAATATAGAGCTGCTGCGGAAGTTCTACCCCTGAACTCGCCTCATACGGGTGTCATGCATGCCAGTATCCCAGCAGCTCCTCGGCCATAACATGGACCCCCAACTCCTGCGCTGGCCCGGACAAGCGCTTAGCATGTGTGTGTGGCCTGGTGCACTGCGGCCATGCTCCGCCCACCATGGTGCTTCGCGGTCAAGTTCTGCTCACCATTTGCCCCGCCTCTAGTGACCTGCTCCCTTACCCGTAGTTCTCTGGCTTGGTCTCATAAAGGTGGCAAGGGCATATGTCCCAGATGGCAACGGGAAATGACAACCCAGCGAGAGATCTTCAACATGCTGTAAGTTTTCCGTGGCCTCGCCCCGGGTCAGCTAGTAGGTTGTTGCACTCTTCCCTGGCTGATCCCTGGCATCCCACATGCTCAGTATGCAGTTGATTATCATTTTGATCCATTCAACTTGCTTAGGCCTATAGGGTTTGTGCCATACTTGGTTGTCATAAGTACTAGTAGCCTGATCGCCCCTTGGCAACCCCTTTAAACCCCCAGCTTCTGCAGCTGAGCCCGGACAAGCGCCTAGCAGCTGCGTGTGGCCTGGTGTGCTGTGGCCATGCTCCGCCCACCATGGTGCTTCGTGGCCAAGTTCCGCTCACCATTTGCCCCGCCTCTACAAGACCTGCTCCCTAGCCTCACAGTCCCCTGTTCCAGTCCCGGTAAAGTACAAGGGATTAAGCTCTGAACGGTGATAGGAAAGTGACAACCTAGTATGCGCTTCCTACCCACTCTATGGCCATAACTTAGACTTTGTATGCCTGTTTACCTGTTTGTTTCCAAACAAGCGTGGTTTAACCTTGGCTTGTATTTGGAGCGGTTCTGTGTGATTGCAGAAAAGACTCCTAAATGTCGATCCACCTAGTCGCCCAAAGGGTCCGTGCAAAATGCTCGGGGGCTGGTCGCCTAGCACTGGATCGAACCAATCATGAGCAAGCACACGCAAGACAACAGGTAAAAGCCGACAACAGGTAAAAGCAAAGTATTTTCATTCATAATGGCCGAAAGGCCTATGTACATGCTTCCACAGAAGAAGAAAAAAAGAAGGAAGACAGCAAAGGTGTTTGCCTAGACTAATCGTCGGTGATCTCAATATCGCTGGCATCCTCCCCGGCTTCTTCCTCTGCTTCAACGGCGGGTGGAGGCACCATCTCCATCAGCCCGGCCACGTGCTCCACCGCCTCGCGCACCCGCGCCGGCGCTTGGGCGGGATCACACTCCACCTCGGTGACGGCCGCCAAAGGGTCGAAGGAGTCATCGCGGTGGGCGCAGCACATCAAGACGAAGGTTGTTGTGGCGATCATGACTTCCTGCCCCTCCCGGGTGGAGCGGTCTGCCAAGGCGGCAGGAAGGTCGGCGAGGGCTTTAGCGACAAGGGTGATGTTGTGAGCATAGTGCACCGCTGACTCCTCCAGCGGGCCGTTCGCCGTCACCCCCAGCGGTTGCAAGTTGCTGACCATGCGCCTAAACGCGGGGCGGAGCATAGTGACAAGGTTGAGCAGATTGCGGCTCGTCTCCGCGCGCAACGTGTCGCATTTCTCCTCAGCGCTCTTCGCCCGTGCCTCAGCAGCTTCGGTTCCGGCCACCAGCAAAGTCTTCGCGCCGCGCGCGCCTCCTCCCGCAAAGAACGTCATCTGCTTGTCGTGGAGGAAAGTCGCATGACTAACTTCGGCGACCAAAGCGGTGGCCGGGTGGCGAAGCGAGAGGAGCAAAGGAGTGGCCGAGCAGCAAACGACCACCCCGGTGTGAGTAGCTTCGGTCTGCCCCAATGGCAGGGCAGATGGCAGCTGTGGGGTGGCAACCCCGGTGGTGGCAGATGGCGTGGTCGTCCGACCACCTGCACCGCCTTGGGGGCCTGCCCTGAAGACACCATGAAGGGGAATTAGCACCAGCAAACAGAAGAATACGCCAAGAAAAGAAGAGAAGAAGCTTATGTGGCAGAAGTGTGAAGCACAAGCCCACTCTTGGGCCCGGCGCTTTGCACCACCACTGGCACTGGTGTCGGTGCCAGAGGCAGAGGCGGCGGTGCTACATCCTTCCTAGCGGAGGGTGCGGCGATGCTAGCAGAAGACCTAGCCCCTGCCGTGCTCGACGACACGGAAGGGCTGGGAGCAGAAGAGATGCCTACGGTGCAGGGTCTCTTCGGGTCTAGACCCGAAGCGTCGGTAATGGCCGACCGTTTCCCTATGCCCCGGTCACTAGCGGGAACCGGACTCCCCCTGATCGTCAAGGAGGCTCGAGGTGGTATCACCGCCCTCCCGGTGAAGTCCATCGAAGGGAAGCTTGTGATGACCGCGAGCCACTCCGTCGATGGCAGCTGGCAAAGCGGCTGGGCGTCGGTCGGGCAGACCAAGCTACTCAGCATCTGCAGAAGCAACTCGGTCATCCAGGCCTCAACCTCGGCGGTGCTCAAATTTCTGGCTCCTGGTAGAGGACAAAAGACATCAATCAGCTGTTGGCGACCACAAAGGCTTCACGAGAAAAAAATGGGTGAAGACTTACGAGCTGGGTACATGCGGGTCAAGTCGTCATCGCCGGTGTACTGCCAGGTCGGCCTGAAGCGTCGTCGTAGAGGACTGATCCGTCGGGTTATGAAGTCCCCGACGACCAGCGTCCCGGTCAGTTTGGAAGCCGCAACTGGTCGATGCGGGCCACCATGGACCAGAGTTCCACTGTCTCCTCGACGAGGGAACCCCAGTTGTCAATGGTGGCTGCCGGCGCGGATGGCAGCTCCAAGGCATCAAGCCCACTGTCATCAGCAATGTACAACCACTCGTTCCGCCACATCTTCCAGGTGGACTTCATCCAGAGGGAGATGTAGCGGAAGGCTGAGCCATCGCGGAGGCAGAAATGGCAACTCCCCACGACCCACCGTCGATGAGGCTGTGGAGAGTATAGAAGTATCGGAAGAGAGGAAGATTCGGCATTACCCCCCACGAACATTTCGCAGAGGTGTGCGAAGATGGAAAGGACGAGGATGGAGTTGGGGGTGAGATGAAGATGGTGGATCTCGTAGAAGTGGAGAACAGTGAAGAAGAACTCGGAGTAGGGCGGCATTAGGCCTGCTGCCAGCACCCAGACGAAGGTAATTATCTCCCCTAGGTTGCACTTCGGCGCGACGGTGCCTGCCCTAAGGCGGAGGGCCCCTTCAGGGGCCAAGCGAAGAACATTACCCAGCTTTGACTCATCCATCACTGAGGGGGGAAGCGGCTGAGCCATGCTGCTAGAACGCTACTTTGGTGCCGTGACTGTGAAGAAGACAAAGGAAGCAAAGAAGACAAAAGCGACTGGAGTGCGGATCGTGGGGGGATGAACATGCCTATTTATAAGCCATGCACGGCATCGGGATGTGAGGAGTTGCACCCCCACGAACCGACGGTTCACAAAAAGATCATAATGGCGTGGGGCGATAAGACCTGAAGAGTTGCGGCAGTTGTAGAGAGAATCTGTACAGTTGCATGTATAGGAGTAGGACCCATCCAGGACTGCACCCAGGTCAAAGAATATCTCTGAAATCTTCTAGGGCGCGCTCCAGGGTGGATTCGGGGGCTACTGTCAGTGTATTCTACACCGGGGTACTCTCTCCACCGCTGTCAGGTGGGACCGCGAGCGCAAGATACAAAAGGAAGAATGTCCTATGCAAAGGACTTAACTTGCTAAAGAAAGGTTGGGCGGATGACCAGGGCACGTGGCCTCCTGGAAGGCAGTCGGCCGACCAGGTCCCAGCCCCGGGTGCCCAGAGCACAACTACGAAGGACCAGGACACGTGGCTCCCCGACGAGCAGTCGATCGACCAGACCACGTGGCCTCCCGCCAAGCAGGCGAGCCCATTACCAGCCGACCACACAGACAAGGCTGGGAGACTTCCGCCCGAAGCATTCACTAGGATCGCAACGTATCATAGCCATTAAATGCGCATGGGAACCATTAAATGCGCATGGGAGACATTCAATGCGTGGAGAGCCGTTGCAGTGCGCCTGAAGGCCATTAAATGGGCGTGGCTCCCTGACGCTATGATGACATGTCCCTCCGACTGAGCCAGCTTCACCAACTCCCGTTCCATCTACACCGCCCTGGGCAAGACAAGGCGACGCATGTACCACCAGGTGTTCGTCACGCAGTATCCGAACCCCTCCTCTCGGGCGGTCCGAAGATAGGCGGCGTCAAGCAACGGCGTAGACAAAGAGGCTCCGAGGGACAGTAGCAACAGAACTAGACACAGTCAATGTAATTAATGTAAAACCACTCCCTCTACCTGCCCTAGTTATTCTCGGGAGTATATAAGTGAGCTAGTGTGCATGAGGCAGGGAGGTCGAAAACACAGATCACGGAGATCGATCAGTTCACAACGAAGAGCAAGCAGAATACTAGAGCAACACGAGCTTGAGCAGGACGTAGGGCTGTTACCCGCATTGGGGGCCTGAACCTGGGTAAATCCTGTGTGTTCCTTGCGTGCTCCATGTGTGTTCTTAAGCTTCCTGTCCTGCTCATCACGCGAAGAGAGTAGAGAAGAGAGCCGAGAGTGACGCAGCTGCGAAGACCCCCTACCAAAACTCAGTTATGCACTCGAACCAATACTGTCTGGCACAAACACCCCGACAATTCTGAACCTGACTCATATTGTCTTTGTTGTTGTTGTTGTAATATGATCAATGTCTTTACAACGATTTTTACTTTGCATGTCTCTATTGTTGTTGTAATATGATCAATGTTAGAGTTTAGGTTGCATAAAGTAAGTCTCCCGTTTGAGGGTGTTTATTTATAAATATACTGAAATGGTATATTTATAAACAAGCATTCTTGAATTGTCCACGTTTTTGGACAGTTTGAGGATACTAGTTTGGGCAAGTTCCTAAACTATTGTATAACTGTAGAGAAAGTTTCGGCAGTGTCTCCCTTGTATTTTTTGGATACACACCCTCTGGACTTGTTTTTGAGACGTGTATTTTGAAAACAGCAAGGAGATGTGGTCGAAATTTTTTCTAGAGCTGTACAATAGCTTAGGAACTTGCCAGAAGCACAAATCCTCGAATGGAATTAGGACCTAACCTAATTAGATATTTAGAGTCACATTAGTACGTACTTAGTTGGTTAACAGATAAATGTTTCTTTAAGATCATCCATTAATTGTTAATTTACTATAGCATGCTAGTACAATAATATGCTATGAATTACCTATTAATCTGTTAATTTACATGATTCATTGTCAAGTCGATATAATAGCTACTAATTGTTTTCTCACATGCGAAATATATAACCATGTCAAATATATGAATTTCTTTCTCTCATTAAATTTAGGTTTGATATATATATTCAAAATATCACAAAGAGAGAGCACCGGCTCATCGCCAAACAAAATAGAAGGTGATATTGAGGGGCCGAGTAATGTGACAAATGTTGAGAGGCTTGAGCACGGTGACAAATGTTGAGGGATCGAGTAAGGTGAGAAAGGCCCAATGACCGAATAAAGGGGCTATAGGGAGAATGTCGTAGGTTTCCACTTTGACGCCACGAGGGTTTGCACGGGTCCTCCCACATATAAGGGAGAGAGTGCTAATCACGATAAGGACTAGAGGAAGGAAGTCAACGTTTAGCAGAAGAATCTGTTATGGAACAAAGTTAAGAGAAAATAGATTATACCAAAGGAAGATGAAAACAATTTGAGATGGTACTCCTTAAAGAGAATGGGTGTGTCTTTGAGCACTTCAGGTTATCATGCATGGTGAGTACATGCTGAAAGGCCATACTCCCTTCGAAATGTATCCGTTTGTGACTCCCGATGTTTGGAAGGAGTTCACAAGGATCAAGAGTACGCCCGAGGTGGAGGAGCTGAGAGAGAATAACATCGCTATCTAGAGGTATGACACACTTGCGTACCACTCGGCTCCGCTGGCTACGTAGGGAAGAAGGCAGAGTGGGCATGACTAGTCGAGAAGTGTGCGAATTCCAGGATGGTGATGCTTTACTCCCACATTAGTGAGGAGCAGGCACACGATTGGGTATTAGCAAGGATGAAGAAAATCTCCAACGATCAGCTTGTAGTTCCAAACCCCACAACAGCACGAATCATCTCCACCATCGTAAGACATCTAACTTAGTATATTACAATTGACCTTTTCTATTGTATTTTAGCACTAATTTATATTCACTTCTTACAAGAGGAGGTAAACCAGTAGGAAGAGCAAAGGACCTTTTAGAGCCAATGGTTGAAGGATATCCTTGTCTTTAGTGATCAGGAAGCCCCGAAAATAAGGGTGGGTGCTTGCTGCAAATGCGGGGCATACGGAGAGGTCATTCTTCCAAGAAGACGCTGCTAGTGCTAGATTAAGATCATGGAAAACATGTGCGGTGTGCCTCAAGGACACACTGAGGTAGGAGTTTAAGGAGGAGATGAGAGAGGAGATAATAGCATGTGAGGAATGCTGAGGGCTGAGATGATGGTGATGATCTCCCAATCAGAGTCATATGGTCTCGCCTCTCTAGAAAGGCCTGTGCCCTGCCTTAACAATTGCACTTCCAAACATGATTAAGCTGGTCCCCACCTAAATGTAATAATTATTTCTAACATAAAGGTACGAGTGAAAACGGATCGGATATGGGTGGATATTGCTCTTCATGTATCCTTACCCATATTTTTTCTAGATTCAGAACTGGATACAGGCTACCTGGATACAGATACGAATCCGAGTTATTCGGGATACGAATACGGAATGGATATGTGACGGATTCAGGTCAGTTACAGATAAAGATATACGGATAATGCACGCAAAAAATAGATACCATAGCAACAGAACTAAAAGAGCATTATGCCTAATATCGCCAACTTCGATCTAGTTCCAAGCAACTTCTAGCGCTTCTAGTTGATCAAAAGCCTCATAATTGTGTCAACAAATCTGAATTGAGGATCCCAAGTTCATAGAAATATCAGAGTAGATAAGAAAAGTTGCCAAAAATACATGATTAATAGAGCAAATTTCATAGGGCTAGTATATTCTGAACATAGTGTACAAATCCAATTATCTAAAAAAAAGTGGAGATCTAAACGCAACCTAGAGCTAATTTTCCAACATCGAAAACTAGTCACTTGAATATATAGTTGTCAATAGCCTCAATAGTGAGCAAAGGAAAAAAATCGATGTAAAATATACCAACATATATACACTATTCACAATGAAATATGGCATTAAGAGGGCTAAGCTTTACCTTTACTCAATCAGAAAAACCCAACTCTCAAATCTCTTGTTGCACAATCTACTCATCCTAATGTAAGTGAAACTACGCTAGTTATCACTAATCAGAATGACCGTCGTAGGCATAGAACCTCCAACATTAGTGAAGGAGTGGGTCAGCTCTAGTTTGATACACATAGGCCACAGCTACCTCAATTGCTTAAAGGCATGCTTTTTAGAAAAAGGTTGATCATCATCACCCCTGATCAGCATTCCATTCCTTCAATCTAGACATAAGGTTCTAGGTCCATTTACACATCAGATGGCTTCCTCAAATGATCAAAGGCAAGCATGCTTATGCAATCACTATTGCCATTGACACAATTTATTTCCATTTATCCTTTCAGACCATAGGCATCTCGCTTACCAACTTTTCCTTCTCAGTATGAGAGGAGATGTAGTCCAATATTCACAGCAAAGCACAGCTCAACAAACAAAGACAAGAGCAAGGAAGGAGATCATGGAGCTCAAATCTTACCTTGGCCGACAAAACCTTGACTCGAAAACCACATCACACGCCACCATACGATTCCCAGCTTGCCACCACCGAATCCAGGGTAACGAAATAGTAGCCGCTCAAATGGCAACCAGAGAGAGAAGAGGAGGAGGTGATGGCGAACATACCAAATCGAAGAAATGGCAACCAAGTAGGGAAAATCCATCAATGGTGGCTCAGATTTTGTGTTGCCTGACCAAACCCTCGACCGAAAGCCACCACTGACCCCACGCCATGGTCCCCATCCTCCATCGCTGCAGCATCGGTGGCTGCCCGAGTGGTGGCCTCCATGCCAATGTGGCACGGCGCACGACTGGAGGGATGGCCTTGAGAAACATTAATACAAGATGACCGCCACTTAGGAGATCAGCCAGACAGCCGAAGCAAACGGCTTCCCTTCCTCATAGCCACTGTTCCAAAAGGGTCGCTACCGAGGGTGGGGATGCGGTAGGGGGCAGAGTGTTGGCCATGAGGGCAGGGTCATGGTCGGGGGCAGAGACATGACAGGGGAGCAGAGACGTGGCCCAGTGTTGGGGAGATTTGGTGGAGAGGCAATCGGGACGGGAGTCACGGCTGGTAGCCGTAGGGGAGATCTAGCCTAGGAGGAGCCATGGGGGAGATTTGGTGGAGGACCTTGCGAAGCGACCATGCGAGGCCTTGTAGCCAACTTGGCATCCGGATATGCAGATGGACATTTACCCGATATCTAGATCTCGTCCTATATTTTTCGGATACTACCCGTTCCGAACCCTATCCAATATTCGGATTCAAGTATCTGGATCCGTTCCCGAGTCCGACTAGATAGATAAAATCGATCCCAAATCTGGTACCAACTGGATCTAGATCTAGATCAAGCAGGTATTATGTGACCCATTTTTACCCCTACTTAAAGGTATAGAATTAAGCTAAACAATATTTCCATTCAAGTTGCGCACTTCTTGTAGGCACCTGCCAAGTGCTAACTCGTCATGATGGAAGAAGGATTTTCCATTGAGGCTGAACACGGGATTGCATTTCCATATAAGGAGACTTACATGATGAATGGTAACCCTTTGTGCAAGGGCTATATGAGAGTGCAGGCGTACTATGTCCACGAAGACTTCCTATCTCATGTGATGGAGTTCCTCCCGAACAAAGATATCACCACTCTTGGGCAAGCACGGATGTCAATTATCAAGTGGCCCACGACAGGTATTGTACTGATCAAGGTAAAAATACTCGCATCTTCTCGATCATTCTAGTATTATAACACGTTACATATGCATGTGCTTTATAGGTTCCTATCGTACCTGCACTTGTTCCTGCTCCCATCATCATCATGACGACTCCTCTGTCCAAATCGACTGCTATGCAGAGTGCAAACCTAGTGCGCAAAAGAACTAGCACGATGACTAAAGAAACCACAGGAGACCTTAGAGAATCCTTCTATTAAGAAGGCAAAGTTGATAGAGACCACAAAGCCCCCTCGAATATATGGAAAGCCCCTTGTCATGATCTCGAAAACTCCTATACAAAAGCAAAGTTGATAGAGGCCACAGGGCCCCGTCATGATTTTAAAGGGTACACACGTGGAAAGTCTCTTGTCCCTAACAACGAATTGAATGCTCTAGGTAAGTGCACTCGCTTACTTCATGGATGGTACATTGACAAGACGAATAAGACCGTACGTCATATCAATTTCAATGTGAAGTATCGAGGGGGACATTTCCATCGCCAGGAGCATGGGACATTCCCAATGAGTTTTGGGGATCTGTTCCATCTGTACTGCTGAAAGCCATCGATATTTCTACTGTATGATCCTAGGTGCTATGAGTACCTCACCATACAACATGAACCTATGAATGTTATAGGATTTTGTATTATGTTTTTTAATAATTCACATGAGTTACAAGATAATGAGGCAGCAAGCCATTACAGGTGTACACCTAGTTGGGTTCTTCAACCCCGAGATAGTGTCTGCGACCATGGCTAGGTTTCAATCGAAGTTCCTTATCAACTACATCAAGCAAGCATTATAGGCTGAGGTGAAAAAGGATTTCATTCCCTTCCCGTACCATAAGGAGTAAGCTTCAATCAGAGTTCCTTGTCAACTACATCAAGCAAACATTGCAGGCTGAGGCAAAAAAGAACTTCGTTCTCTTCCTGTACGATGAGGAGTAAGTACTACTATATTGATTTTACCCTTCAATTACTTGTATGCACTTAAACCGTATATGAACTTATTTGCTTGCACTGCATACCATTTAATAAGCAACCATTGAGTTCTACTCTTGATCACTTCGAGTGAAAACAAAGTTTACACTTTTTAACTCACTCAAGAAGAGACCAATGGCCAATGCGATCAAGTCTGTTTTGCATAAGAACATTCCTCTAATGTAACATTTTCTGTAAGTTCATTTTTTTGCCTCAATAGCATCTCTCCAATGTATGTAGTGCTTTCTTGTCTTAGTTACCGAAGTAGGGGTGGCAGTTTTACCCATGGGTTTGGGTACCCACGGGTACCTGACCCGATTAGGGTGGGAACGGGTATCACTTCAGACCTATGGGTTTTTGAGTTTGGATACCTGATAGGATCGTAGGATGGGAGTGGATGTCACTTGATGGGTATCCTATGATATGTAGGCCCTACTTTTTATGTGACATTAAACTCAGCGCTTGACTGTTGCCCACTTGACTCCTCTGTCCTTTGCGCAGACCCACAAGTCCCCAAGGCCCTGACGTAGTAGCGGCTGGCAATTCCCCATCCCCTTGCACACACCCTAATCCCCTGAGCTCCTACTGCTCCCGTTGGCCGCCGCAATCCCTTGGGCTCTTGCTGCGCCCGCCGGCCGCCGCAATGCCCTGACCTCCCCCTACGCCAGAAGGGAGGGAGACGGCATGGTTCTACTTCGGAAAAGGATGAGAGGGGAAGAGAGCACTGCGTAGCTTAGATCTGGTATGATGCCTTGCTAGATTTAGATTTGGTTTGATGCCATGCATCTTGTTCTACTTCATTGCTATATTTGTGTATTTGAAGCTGAGATCTAGTTTTTCCTTTATCTAAATCAATAGCCTAGTAGTATGGTTGCTAATCAGTATGGTTGTATCGTTTCCTTGCAGTAGCAGTAGAAGCAGGAGCAAGGCAAGAGGCGTGCATGCCTTTACTGGGACATCTTGGGCAACCAACAGCTTAACCCTAAGCCTATCGTGCTCCCTTGTTTCTTGGTGAGTCTCAGTTGATAGTAACATAAATAGTTCTTGATATTGCAAGTACTCTTGCTTCTTGATGGGATGTTGCTGATGGCTCACCTTGCAAGCCAGGTTGCATGAAAATCACTAGATGAGGGGCACTATTCACTATTAGCCAAGTCCCACACATGATAGCTTACCTCAAATGTTGTCCCACAATACCAGATGATTACACCCCCGAGCATGCACTTGCCAAAATCATACTTTGAAATAACAACGTTTGAGGAATGAAAAGGATTGGTTGATTTTGAAAATAATGCCTAATAAAAGTGAGTATTTAGTAACAATGTCCTAACTTAATCTTGATAGAAAAAGAAAATAGGGATCTGGTGAATGTTTCCTCATAGTATATGTAGATGTATTATATGTTGAATCTAAGAAGCTTCTAAAGATTGAGATAGTGTATCATAGGAATGGAGTAACATGTGAAAATACTTGAAGGATAAGCATGGCATTCCCTATGAACTTATGACAGTATCAATTACACATGAGGGCATTTCTTCTAAATATTGTTACAGAGTCATTAGACTGAGTGATTTTCAGGGAATTTCTTCAAATATGTTTCTAGTATGACTACCCATGGGTACTCATCGGATTCGGGTACCCATCGGGTTCGGGTGTGGGCACAGATCTATGCCTATGAAGGTTTTCGGGTTCGGGTAGGAGGCACATGGTTCGGATTCGGGTTCGAGTTGTAGGCAGTGGTACCCACCCGATTGACATCCCTATGCTGAAGGAGGGTGACAAGATGACAAACGAAGAGACCAACTGGAGTTGAAGCGCTTCAAGGCACAAGTGCCTAATATAGGATTTTTTCTAACATATATTCTTCGTCTCCTAATTTGATTTTCTTTATTCACAGTGTCATCAATAGGGGTGTGACGACCTGCGGGGCTTCTACGTCATGCATCATATGCTGATCTTAGTCGGCAGCGCACACCTTTTCTCTAAGGTATATTTAAATGCATAATACAATTAGCATTTTACATACAAATTTTAAAACTTAAATTAGTGCACTACTTTCTATTTTGCAGAACCTCAATATTATCCTCAAGAGCCTAAACAATAAAGTTCTCACAAATTACAAGACCACATATGCCAGTAGTACTAAACAGAAGTTATAGTGGAGAACGGTAGGTTTAGAGACCTAACAAGCTCTTACTAGTCCATATGTTGTACACAATATTATGTGTTGTGAATGTTATGTCATATATTAGTATTCTATATATTGTGTTAGATATTGTGAATGTGATATGTGTACTATACAATTAAACATCAAACACCCACATCATAATCGGTTCTAACTCAGAACAGATTGTGATAATGGCGCACATCACAATCGGTTCTGTTTATCACTATCATGAAAACCGACTTTGATAGTGCATCCTTATCACTGTCTAACGGTTTTGTATCGCTATCAAAACCAATTGTGAAGATAAAAGAGAACCGGCTGTGAAGTTTGTTCACGTAGTAGTGACATCAGTTACTTTATCTTGAAAGTGCCGATTCAGTTCACTACCATAAAACAGTACATAGGTGATGCGTTATTTGTGGTAGTTCTTTTGGAACCGTCACAAATACACTTATATGTAGTGGTTCTAAAGTTGAAAATCGTGGGAAGATTATTTGTGGCGGTTTTCATTTAGAAACGTCACAAATAATTGATTATCTGTGGCAGTTTTTCTTTGGAACCGTCACAAATAATCTCGAGACTATTTGTGGTGGTTTTTGGATGGAACTGCCACAGATAATAACATTATCTGTGGCGGTTTTTCTTTGAAACCACCACTGATAATTTGTGGCGGTTTTAGGGAAAAACCGCCACTGATAATATTAGTATTTGTGGCGGTTTTTTGTTAAAACAGCCACTGATATTTTTATCTGTGGCGGTTTTAATTAAAAACCACCACAAATAATATTCTTATAAGTACCCCTTGCAGCCACGCCATGGTCATCTTCCTCCCCGAGTCAAAACAAGGACTAGCTGATTTCATTTTTCGTTTTGCAAAGATTTTTGTGCTTCTACTTCTTGTAACTGTTCCAAGGTGTGTGATTCATTCTCCCCTCTTCATTTGTACTGGTGTCGTTGCAATTTAATGCTTAGACCTAGTTTAATTAAGGTTTAGATTTAGTTTGTTTTTATTTACCTAGCATTTTGTGGATGATGAATTTATTATCTTGCTCCATTAGATTAAGTTGTCTACCTATTTTAGATGATTAATTATGATCAAGTATATATGCAATTTATTTAATTAAGATTATTGGCTATGAACAAAAAATAAATTTTAGTAATATGGTAGATGGGTGATCTTGAAATTGGCTTGTATTTTTAAATGATGAGTATATTATGTAGCTCATTCAGAGGTTAAATTTAATTTTGGCTAAGTATGATCATATATGAAAATGAAGTAAATAAGATTTGTTTTTAATTACCATTAATTTCTTACCATTAGCGCGTGCATATACATCTTGCTCCATTAGTGGCTATTGTTAGCCAATTTTTATCAAGTGTATATCAAATTTATTTAATTACGATTATTGGATATTAATAAAAATTAAAATTTACCTAATATGGTAGATGGATGATCATTAAGCTGGCTTGCATTTGGAGATAATGAATTTATTATCTAGCACTTTCAGATGATAAATTTAACTTTGGCTAGGTATGAGCATATATAAAAATTAAATAAATAAGATTTGTTTTGTAATTACCATTAATTTTTTACCATTAGTGTGTGCATATACATCTTGCTCCATTAGTGGCTATTGTTAGCCAATTTTAATTGAGATTATTTGATATTAATAATTGTTTACATTAATTAATTATTGTAGATGGATTGGAGTTGGATGTACAATGCGAACCGTTACAGCCGAGAATACATCGATGGCGTTTCTTCTTTTCTAAGTGCCACTGAGGAGAACAGCTTGCAAAAGAAGACGAAGTACATACATTGTCCATGCATTGATTGCAAGAATGAGAAGATGTTTTCAGACAAAGACCATATCCACTTGCACTTGATTCGGAGGGGTTTTGTACCTCGCTATACAAGCTGGATAAGACACAACGAAGAGGCGATCATACTTCAATGTGTTAACGTCGACGATGATGTAGCCGGCAATATGGCAGATGACATCAATTATGGATCCGATGAGGATAGGTTGGTCGTCAATGATGACAATTATCTGGCTCGAATGTTGCGTGATGCAGAAGAGAACTACACTAGTCAGAGAGAGTTTAATCAATTCAAGGGTTTGATGGAGGACTCAGAGAAACCTTTGTTCCCGGGTTGCAAGGAGGAATACACAAAGTTGCACACCATGCTTTCACTGCTGAAATTGAAGGCAGGCAATGGTTGGTTGGACAAGAGTTTCATGGCATTGTTACATCTCTTAGCGGACCTACTTCCAGAGGGAAACGTGTTGCCTAAAATTACGTATCTAGCTAAGAAGGTTGTATGTCCCTTGGGATTGGAAGTAGAAAGAATACATGCATGTCCAAACGACTGTATACTCTATCGCAAAGACTATGCAGACAGGCATGTATGTCCGGTGTGCAAAGCATGGTGATACAAGCATAAGGGTGATGATAGCGAAGGTATCGAGGTGAAGAAAGGAGCTCCCGCTAAAGTGGTGTGGTATTTGCCAGTAATACCTCGTTTGAAGCGTTTATTTGGAAACAAAAAGCGCGCCAAATTGATGCGATGGCACTCAAAAGAGCGTAAAAGGGATAGAAAACTAAGACACCCTGCTAATTCTGCCCAGTGGAGAAACATCGATAGGCCCTTCAGGGAGAACTTCGGAAATGAGCTGAGGAATGTAAGGCTTTGCTTGAGTATGGATAGAATGAATCCTTTCGGTAACATTAGCAGCATTCATAGCACTTGGCCCATGACACTCTGTATCTACAACCTTCCTCCTTGGCTGTGTATGAAACGAAAGTACATTATGATGTCACTACTTATCCAAAGGCCGAGACAACCTGGCAATGATATTGATGTATACCTACAACCTTTGGTGGAAGATCTTATGACACTGTGGAACGAAGGTGTACAGGTATGGGACGAGTACAAACGAGAGTACTTCATTCTACATGCATTGTTGTTCTGCACCATCAATGATTTACCTGCCCTTGGGGCCTGTCCGGCCGTACTATAAAAGGAGCTAAAGCATGCCCCTGGTGCCTAGATGAAACCGCTAGTGTGTGGCTCAACAACTCAGGAAAACAGTGTACATGCGTCACCGTAGGTTCCTTCGCAAGAATCTTCCGTACCGCAATATGAAGAAACAATTCAACAGGACAAAGGAGGACGGTTCAGCTCCAAGGCCACTTCGTGGGTGTGAAATCATATGCTGAAAAATTGGCTTAGTAATGAAATTGGCATTGCAAAGTAGATGCGATCATGGCACATGTTGTGCATGTGCATGTGTTGTCTAAGATGTTAATTTGATATGCTGGTGATAGCAGAATTTTTTTAAAATAATATATTTTTTATTCAAATTTTCAAAAATATACCATGAAAAAAAGAATTACAGAAATATACCCCTGTCGCCCGTTGGTTGGGCGAAATACAAATATAACCCAACCAACGGGTGACAGGGGCACTGTCACAAAATCGACGGGCGACAGGAGGCTACGTCAGCCCCCAACCTCCTGTCGCCCGATGAAATGGCGATAGGGAGTAAATCTCCCGATGGTCAGGCAACAGGGGGCGCGTGCCACTATCGCCCCACCAACGGGCGACAGGGGAAAATTTTAAAAACCCCTCGCCCGATACTATTCTCATTTGCGCGAACGGAAAAGAGAAAGAAAGAAAGAGAGGAAGAAAGAGGAAGAGGGAGGAGAGGAGAGGAAAAGTGGAAGAGGGAGGGTCTGCGCAACTATTTGGAGGTAAATTTTGGTTGTTTAATTTTTTTAGCAGTAGTTATGGTAGATTAGAAATAATTTTAGATCTAGGTAAATTGATAGGTTACGGATAGATCTAGCGAATTTAGATATTTTTTACGGATAGGAAATGTAGTTAGATCTAGGTAATCTATATGCTGTTAGGAATGTAGATGTTTTTACAGATAGGAGTATCTCGATATATATTCTTGGAAATGTAGTTAGATCTAGGTAATCTATATGTTGTTAGGAATGTAGATGCTTTTTATGGATAGAAGTATGTCGATATATATTCTTAGGAATGTAGATGTTTTTTATGGTTAGATCTATATTTTTGTAGCATGTAGGTATAGTTATGTTAGGTGTCATAGTATTTTTTATGGAAAGTAATTAATTCGTGGCTGAATGAATGGATTCACAGATATGGCAGAACGAGTTCCATTTAGAATCTGTTATAGAGAAGGGGTTGTCATGTGTGGTTTAGAGGGTGTGGATCTAAGTAACTTCCAGTATGTGGACAGAAGTTTGAGTAGGGTCGAGGAGTGCACATTTCTTCTGTGTTGAAATGGTTGTATTATACTTTTCGGATGGAACAAGAGAAGTGCGAGTTGAAGGTATTTTGCCTATGTAGTATCTTGAAATGACCCTATTCTTGGGAGCTAGTTGAGCTGAAGGAACCGCATCGTGGAGATCATATGTGAGGCGAGCAGCGGGGATGGAATCGGGTGCTTTTAGTGCAAGCATATGCAGGATGTTGCCCCCATCGCCGCTTGGGCCGTGAATGTAGTCAGCCTCGAAATGAGCTCAGTTTCGGTGACACTGAAATTGGAGAATCTAGCCGTGAGCAGCATGTTCAGCAATGCAACGATGACATCATTTGCCAAAGTGGTGAACAAGTTGAGTTTTGGGACGATGATGAAAATGTTGGACAAGAAGCGCGAGGACAGGTAGACGAAGGTGAGCAAATTGATAAAATAACAGGTAGGATGGAAGAGGAAGACCGTGAGTACAGCAGAGCAGAAGTGGAGGACGATGAATCGGATGAGGAAGATGGAGGTACGGAGTTGCTTGTGCCAGCTGACTGGAGCACGCATCAATTTGATAAGCTGGTTTTCAATGAAAGCAATGATATACCTTGGCAGTATAGTGACAATGAGGTTAGGCCTAACAGTATGTACCCGACAAAAGAGGCTGTGTAGGATGCTGTGAAAGATTGGGCTTTATTATTAAGAAGGACTTTCAGGGTTAAGAAATCCACCTCAACTTGCTACGACGTGGTGTGTGAGATCCATGGGTGTCCGTGGAGAGTGCACGCGTACAAGCCCAAATGGGGCACCCATTGGCTTTGTTCGAAGGTTGAGCAGCATAGCTTTATGACTGAGGAAACAATGATGACTCACAGGAACCTGTCATCCGGGTATGTGGTGAACATCATGTACGCAGAGATAGTGGAGAACCTAAGTTTTGAGCCCTGTGATATTATCCGAGCAATCGAGAATAGATATCAGTACACAATTACCATGGGAAGGCGTGGAGGGCGAAACAGAAGGCATTAGAAATGAGGTTTGGGAAGTTTAAAAACTCGTACCATAACCTGCTAGCACTGCTTAGTTGCATTCAGGGAAGAAATCCTGGGACCTACTATGATTATCAAGACTGTCCGTCAATCAAGTGACCAACTAAAAGGCATTTGAGGAGAGTGTTCTTCGCATTCGGACCTTGCATTAAGACGTTCTATCACTATCGTCCATTGTTGTGCCTGGATGATACATTCTTGACCGGGAAATATAGAAGGCAAATATTGACAGCTGTGGGCGTTGATGGAAACAACCAGATTCTGCCTGTTGCCTTTGCCTTTGTAGAAAGCGAGAACTACGAGAGTTGGCTATGGTTCCTACGGAACTTGAATATCGGGGTGGTAAAAACTTGTCAAGATGTGTGCGTGCTGCATGATAGGCATGCTGGTCTGCTTAGTGCTATCAACCAGTTGCAAACAGAGGAGGAGGAGCCATTTCTATGGCCTGACTTGCAGAGTCAATGGTGCATGAGGCATTTGGCTGCAAACGTCTATAAGCAATTCAGGAACAAGGAACTGATGAACATGTTCAAAAGACTATGTAAGCAGAACCAGGAGAGCAAGTTCTGAACTCTGTGGAAAAATTTTGATAAGCTGACAAGAAAACACAAGGAGCAGACGAACAACACTACTATCAGTGGAACACAGGAGCAGGCGGAGCCTCTTTCCCCCTGCCAACAAAGGATGAGGCGACTAATCGTCGTCAGAGGCAAAGACCAATCAAATGTTTCTCGGACTAGATCAAGCACGAACCGAAAGAGAAGTGGTCACTGTTATATGACACACATGGTGCCAGATACGGTGTGATGACCACTAACTTTGCAGAAGTTTACAACTGGGTAATGCGAGGGATGAGGTGTCTTCCGTTGGTAGGAATTGTCGAGGGAGTGCTAAGGGGTACAACCATATACTTTGTGGACAGACATGCAGCTGCTGACATAGTAATGAGAGATGAGAAGTTCCTGTACTCTTCGATGATCACTAAATACATGGATGAGAAGAGTCAGAAGGCGACCAAACATAGAGCTATCAAAGTTGGTGCACGGACACTGCGCATCGAGGTGATCTGCAGGGATAAAGGACGGCGTGGAACCAACCAGAAGGTTGTCACCCAGGAGTGCATCTTACAGGCTGAGTGCAAATGCTCGTGTAACAAGCCATACCTTTTGCATGGGCCATGTTCTCATGTCATAGCCATGTGTGCTTTATTTGGAATGCAACCTGGTACATATCTATCTGAGTATTTTATGAAGGAAAGGGTGATGGCAAATTGGAGCAAGGAGCTTTATGGTTATGGGGTTGTGGGTTCTTTCACCACAACTCCTAGTGTTGATGAAAGGTTCTGGGTCCCTGATTTTGATGCGAGAAGAGGGAAAGTTGGGCGTCGAAAAACAAGGCGTATCAGAAATTGACATGGATGAGTCAGAAGCTGGCAAATGTGTGAAGAAATGTTCATTGTGCAACCAAGCAGGACATATGTTCAAGAACTACCAGGCACAAAACGAAGAAGATGAAGGAGGAGATCGTCACCCGATGGTGGGGGAAGGATCGTCCTCTACGAGGAATGCTACACAACACCATCGTACCAGATGAGAAGCAATTTGAATTATCATATGTCATATGTCAAATTTGTATTTCGTCGATGTAACGTGTGTTGTACGAACTCTGTTTTTTACCTTGCAGTTGTGAGTGTTGTGTCTTGACAAATTATTGGAATTGTTTTAATATATTGTTATGAGCTTCTCCGTTTTTTATGTGCATATTTGTTTCAATATATTGTTGTGATGCTTGTATAGTTTTACGTACGCTTTTGTTTATATGTGTTTTAATTATAACTTTCATTTTTGTAATTTACAGGTATGGCTCACTAGCATGGAGATGACGAGTGGCCCTTTGAGTTGCTGGACCCGGTCATTGATCGTCGTCACCGTGCCCACTTCGCTAATGCTGTTCTAGAGGAGGGAGGGGATCCTGTGCAGCTCGGTGTTCTTCGACCTAGGACATCGCAGTACTCCTGGACGCTCGATCGTCGTTGGATCCCTAGGTAATATATCAGTATTTAAATTTCAAAACATGTTTGTTCTAGTGCTGTACTAATCTTAATTATATGTTTTTTGTTTCTTAGGCTTCGAGCTTCAGGGTTGCTGCCCCTCGCCCGGATGGTAGAGGACCTGGGTCGCTGGTTCCCGTTCGATAGGTCCCTGATCACCGCTCTGGTGGATCGGTGGAGGCCGGAGACGCACACCTTCCATCTACCTGTCGGGGAGATGGCGATCACTTTGCAGGACGTCTCATACCTCCTGGGCCTCCGGATCACCGGTGACACTGTGGTGGCCTAGGACGTCGATCCGACGTGGCGCCAGGAGCTGTTTGAGAGGTTTGAGGGTGTGTTACCACCTGCTGGGTACCGAGTCTTCGACAGTACTCACGGTCCGACACTGCGGTGGCTTCGACAGTTTGTGGTACGCAACTAGCCTTTAAAACTAAATGAAATCTGTATCCTCCATATAGGAAGACCAAAAAAGCTCTTAATGAAATCTGGAAAGAAAAGAATGTGCATGCAAAAGATTGGCTTGTTAGATTTAAGAATACATGTCAAGGCAGTATAAGAATTTGCATGTGCCATTTCCTAGAACAATCTCTTGCCAATAGTGTGATGATGACAAAATATTAGATATGAAATTCTCAACTAAAAGTTGTGACGGATACACGACACACAGGTACCCCCAAATGACCAGAAAGGTACACGGGCACGCCCATCACGCTTAAAACCCGGGGCCCAAGGCCTCGGCCGACCCCAAGAGATAGCTCGACCAGGCGTTGCAGTTAGGCGCCTGCAAGCTTCTGAATACCGACTCGGAGGTGCCCGCCGTGAGTCGGACGGGCCGAGAGCATCGGGCGAACTCGAGCCACCTTCGTCAACAAGCCAACCTCAAATCATCAGAAGCCGGCGTCTGACCCGGCCACCTACCCCACTGATACGGCGCTTCAGCATGACCAGACAGAGAGGGGAGGCCGCGCGCCTTCCCCAAGCAATCCCGAAGTCGACACCCGGCGTCGCGCTGACAAACACACGAGAGCAAAGTCGCGCCGTTTCCGGAGGCGGACGCGCCCTCGCTCAGCAGCTTCACCGACCCGACGCAGGGCCAACAACCACCCGTCAGACGTCAAGTCCAAGACCAGACGCCGAGGCAGAAGACCAGACTCCCAGGCGCGGGGAGCCCCATCCATTTTTCCTTTACACGCTCTATGTAACCAGCTTCCCCGGATATATAAGGGGAGGCCTGGCCCTCCAAAGGAAACACACACACGTAGCGGCAAAGGAGAGAAAGAACCTCGTATCAAGATAGCTGAGCACACCTGAAGGCTGAACCCTTCGTGTTCTTAGCTCCCTCATCCGACTACTGCACACGAGGAGCTCGCGCAGCCCTCGCTTGTAACCCAACGAGCTCATCAGCATCAATACAAATACGCACCACCACGCGGACTGGAGTAGGGACATTCGGCCCGAACCAGTATAAACCCTGGACCCTCTTTCCTCTCTCTTGGGGATCTAACCATTCGAGGAACGGGAACGCGCGGCCCCTCCAGACTTACAAAATTCACTTGCCGGTTCTCGAAACACCGACAGTTGGCGCGCGACTCCCATTTTGCTTCCTCGATGGATTCCTTAAATCAACAACGCGCTTGCGCTGGGAGCGAATCCGTTTGGATCCTCGACCGTCGCCGGTCAAGACGGAGAGCTCGGCCTCGCTCCGCCACGTCGAGGCGAGCTTCGCGGGTGCCGCGCGCGCGTCATCCACCCTCGGCGGCCTTCACTCGAGGCCTCGTGGCTTGGCTCCAAAGCCGACGCCTTGCCATGCCGCCGCCTCCCGAGGCTTTCGCGCCTGCGGGCGATGCCTCCGTCTCCAAGACTGTGTTTGGTGGCGATGGTCGCTACGCGGTTTCCATCACGAGATCTTGGAAGCTCCACCGCGGCGGCTCCGGTTACGACTCAAGCAAGCCTCGGAGGAGCCCTACCCGCGAATGTAACGTGGCGGCGTGAGCGATCAGCGCGCCACTTCACCAAGTCAAGAGGACCGCCACCAGGCCCAAAGGCGGAGGCGGCAAGAAGACGACCAGGTGGATCATCCCAAGTCCACCCGACCAGCTCGCCAATGCGGGAGCTGGAGGCTGGCGGCGCCAGACTTGGCAAGGCACGAGATCGACCAACAGGCCGAGCCAGCTTATGCCGCCGGTATAAGATGCGCGCCTTGTGGCGCAAGTGCAACAACAGATAGAGGAAGAGCCGTGAGCGACCGTGCTTCCCTTAGAGCAAAACCGCCGCGGCTGCAATGTTGCTCATGCAGTATCCCCGAGCCCGATGGGCCGAGGTTGAAACGCCTACCGAGACTCGGAGCTGGTAGAGCGCGCCGCCGTACAACATGCACCGGCCCCTGGCACCCCCCGCGTGGGGTCTCATTCGGGCCGTCAAAGCCAGATCCGCCATGGCGGAGAAAGCCGCCCTTGAAATGGCGGCCCCAGCTCCTCGTCGTGCCGCCGTCGTCTTGAACAACACTACGATTGCCGCGACACTCTCGGCCTTCGAAGAAGCGGTCGGCGTCGCGACTTCGTTCGCGGTCGCCGATAGCGGCCGTCGCGCGATGACCGCAGCCGACCGAGAGGGCGGGGCCCCGAGCATTCTCACGGGAGATCCGCCAGGCGATTTCCCCGCCGCTTCCGGGCACCGCCAACATCACCAAGTGCTGGGAGACGCGAACCCGGCGTTTGGCTAGAAGATTACGGCTGCTTTGTCGGTCGGGGCTACTAATGACCTTTTAGTCATTGATTACCTCCCCTCTATTTGGCGGACTCGGCTCGAGGCTCGCTCGAGTACCGCCACGGAACTATCAAGAACTAGGCCGACCTAAAGAGCGTCTTCGCCGGCAACTTCGGGGCGTACAAGCGCCACAGGAACTCTTGGGACTGAAGAGTGCATAGCGGCAGCCGGAGAAGCGCCGGGACTACATCGGCGCTTCTCCCAACGGTGCAATGAACTCCCGACATCGGACGCCGACATCGTTGGGGCATTCATTCTGACACCACATCAGAGCCTTGGTCCACAAGTGGGTTGCCTTAAACCCGGGACCACAAGGACACCTCGACATCGCCGCCAACCACGCCTCCCGTGAGGCGGTGGGGCTATCTTCGATAAGGCGAAGACCAGCGAGAGCCCGGCCCGCAGCCGCCCTCGACCCGCCGACAAGCGGAGGCGAGGGAAAGGCAGTCCACAAGACCACCACGGTCGTAAGCGCCGCCGAAACGCCCGACAAGCGGCGGTAGCGCGGCAATCCGACCACTTCGGCGATGGATAGCCGTGCGAACCACGGGTACCCGTCGAGCACAAATCTGGGGCTGCGAAGTCTGGCGCTCCTCTCCGGAAACCCCACGCAGCCGGGGCGAGAGAAAAAGCGACCCGACGCCGGGCCGGACGGATAAGGCCGGCGGGTTCCCGAGCCAGCGGATGCCTTATGATCTTGGCGGGCGGATAGCTACGCCGACAACGCGCCAGCGGCTTCGCCTACGCGAGGTGCACACAGTGACCCGCGGTCCCAAACTACCTCGCTGGTCGGAGACCCGATCACCTTTGATCGGACGGACCACCCGGCCGTGTTCCGCACCCGGAAGGTACCACTCGTCGTCGACCCCATCGTAGGGTCGAGCGCCTCCAAAGTCCTCATGGATGGCGGCAGCGGCCTCAACATCCTGTATGTTGAGACGCTCGACGCTCTGGGCATCCCCCGCTCGACCCTGCGTCCGAGCAAGGCGCCCTTCCACGGCGTCGTCCCGGGCCGCCAAGCCTACCCTCTGGGGCAGGTCGACCTGCCCGTCACCTTCGGAGGACCGAAAACTTCCGCCCGAGATCCTGCGCCCGAGGTGGTGGGGTTCGGGTTCCTACCACGCTATTTTGGGAGGCCATGCTACGCCAAGTTCATGGCGGTCCCCAACTACACGTACCTGATGCTGAAGATCCGGGGCCACGGGGCATCATCACCGTGTCCTCATCCTTCCAGCTTGCTTTCAACTGCGAGCGAAGCAGTTGCGAGCTAGCCTCGGCGGTCATCGCGTCCGCCGAGCTCAGCAGCTACCGGAGGCAGGCCTCCGACTCCGTCCCCGGCTCCAGCAAGTCGGGACCTGGGTCCTTCGAGTCCGTGGAGGACACGAAGGGGATCGCGATCGATCCGAAGACCAGCCAAGGCCGTCTTGGTAGGGTCCGCCCTCCCGCCAAATAGGAAAGCGCTCGTCGACTTCCTCCAAGACCATCGGGATGTCTTCGCTGGAAAACCTCCGATATGCGGGCATCCCAAGGAGGTCGCCGAGCACACCTGAACATCGGCTGGCGCCGAGCCGGTCATCGCCGCGCTGCGCCGTTTAAGAAGAAAGCAGGCTCATAGGGAAGAAGTAGCCAAGCTTTTGGAGGGGATTCATAAAAAGTGCATGCCGAGTGGCTTGCCAATCTGTCCTTGTAAAAAAAGTCAGGGCAATGGAGGATGTGTGCCGACTACGAGGCTGAACAAGGCATGTCCCAGGACCATTTTCCTTTGCCACGGATCGACCAAGTCATTGATTCCACCGCTGGGTGTGAGTCGCTCTCGTTCCTAGGCGCCTACTCTGGCTACCACGGATCCTGATGAAAGAGTCCGACCAGCTCGCGACCTCTTTTATCACTCCGTTCGGCTCGTTACATTACGTAACTATGCCCTTGGTTCGAAGAACGCAGGTAGCGACATAATAATATTGTATGTACACTGTTTGAAGACGGATCGGCCGTAACATCGAGGTGTGCGTGGGCGACATCGTCGTCAAGTCGAGAAAAGCCGGTGACCTCGTCGCCGACACGGAAAAACCTTCGAACCTCGGCGGTTCCGCATAAAACTCAACCCGAGAAATGCGTTTCGGGGTCCCCAAAGAAGCTCCTCGGATTCATCATATCCGGCGCGGCATCGAAGCCAACCGGTGAAGGTCTCCGCAATCATGAAGATGGGGCGATTCTGACTTAAAGAGGCGTCGAAGCCGACGGGATGCCTTGCAGCCACGGCCGTTCGTATCTCGCCTTGGCGGCAGCGAATGTCGCTTTACAAGCTGCTTTCGGGAAGTCCGACCGCTTGATTAGACGCCTGGAAGCTCGAAGCCCTCGACCGGTGAAGGCCTTCACAGCGTCACCCCGATCTGTGGCGCCATCGCCATGCGAACCTCTGCTCCTCTCGTCGCCGCCACGACCCAGTCGTGACCGGCGCTTCGTCGTCAGCGAGGCGGAGGGCGGCCGCGTCCTCAAGGTGCGGCGGCGGTCTACTTCATCGATGAAATACTCTCGAGTCAAGGCCCGTTACCGCAAGTGCAAAAGTTGCTCTCACGCGGTACTAATCGCGAAGAGGAAGGCGATTCACTACTTCGACCGACACCCATCTCTGGTGGTGACTTCCTCGCCGCTAAGCGAGATCGTCCTGCAAGTGGCGCCTCGGGAAGAATAGCCAAGTGGGCGCTCGAGCTCAGCAGCCACGACATTTCCTTTGTCCCAAGACGACAATCAAGTCCCAAGCCCTTGCCGACTTCGCCATTGAGTGGACCAAAGCCCGGCGCGCCGACTAAGAGACCGAATCTTGGACAATGTGCTTGACGGGTCCTACGAAGAACGGAGGCGGGCGGGATAAATCATCGTCTCCCGCTTCCGCGAGCGAGCTCCGATATGTCGTCCGGCCTCTTCGACGCCACCAACAACGTCGAGATCTGAAGCCCTCATCAATGGTCTCCGGATCGCCGCCGACCTCGGCGTCGGCGGCTTTACATATCTGGCGACTCAAGGTGGTGGTCGACCAGAGTCATGAAGACCTCCGGGCCGAGACCGCGCATGGCGTCTCTTGCATGGTCGCAAGCTTCGAAGAAAAAATTCAAGGGTTCGAGCTCCATCCGCTCTGAAGCGTTACAGCAATGCGGTAGGCCGCCTCGCCAACATTACTCTCGGGCAAGGGACGGTTCGGTAGGGGTCTTTGCCCGACCTTCGCCAACCGTCCGTTCCTTGAGGGGCTCAAGCCGCGAATCTTCAATCGATTGAAGAAGTCGGTGAGGCGATTGGGTGGCCGAGCCTGCCCTCCGATCCTTTGGAGTCTGCGAACTACTCCGACCGGTCGGCCGGCTTCGCCATTCTTCTTGGTGTTTGGCGCGAGGCCGTCCTGCAGCCGACCGACCTGTCTGGCGCCCAGGCTTCAAACCGACCAGGCTCGGGGCTCGACTTCGCGACAAGGCGCGTCGACCAACTTTCGACGAGGCGCGGCGTTGCCATTCTCCGTCGGCCAAATACCAACAAGCGCTCTGGCGTTGCTCAGAATCGCCGGATCATGGCCGAGCCTTCCGTGGGCGACTTGGTCTCGACAAGTCCGATCCAGCGTCGTGAGCCTGGCTTTCACCTCCATGGGAAGGCCCCTTCACCATCGTGGAGGTAAGTGTCCGGCCAGCACCTACCGGCTTCGAGCCAGCTGAAAACGCGTTCTTTCGAGCGCTTGGAACATCAGCTTCGGTGGTTTTCCCTAAAAACCGTTTCCTTGTCGGCCAGCGTCTATCCGCCCGACCAGCCAGAAGCGCGAACCCTTCGGGACCCTCGCCGCCAGCGCGAGAACCTCCCTCCGTCAGCGCTTCTTGGAGGTGAGCGAGGGGCTCCCCTTCGCCGTTCGCTACCCAGCCCCTTGTCGTCCCCACCCCGCGACATAGGCGCTGCAAACTTCCTCTGAGAGCAGTGCGGAAGGCGAAAGGGCAAAACATTGGCCTAAGTGAAGTATGGATTACCGCCTCCCGGTGCGTATTTATAGCGGCGGATTCGTCTGCGAAAACCGCCATGTCGCCTCGCGTGCTCCACGCTGTCGCACCCTCGGCCCGGCGCC